>OX465296.1:191992399-193192399 GCA_949987735.1 Leucophora obtusa
TGTTTTATCGCGGGGGAGAAAAGCTAAAAAATAAGAAAAAACTTCTTTTATTTATTGAGGAAATGGAAAACTTGAGCTTATATGCATTTTAGAACAAACTTTTACATCTTTCCTAGTTAACTCATTGTCAAAAAATTATTACTTTTTTAAGATAGAGAAAAAATGTAGAATTTTGCAAAAAAAACAGTCTCTTGAAAGAATTTCATCATTTTTGTTTCGAAAAAATAAATTATTTTGATAATAGTTCACTAATGTACGTCATAGCAACGACAAAGTAAATAAACCGTACGCTTATGACCCTACCGAAGGGTCATATGCATAATCACTTTGAAAGCTTTTAAGTGACTTATAAAATAAATTTTCCATACAAAATTCATGTTATAAATGTGTTATAAGCTTTTCAAATTATTATGCATAGGCAATTAAATATGTATTTTGCATAATTATTGAACAAATGAAGAAAATTTATTAGAAATTTTCACCTTATAAATATTCGAAAATGTCGAACTATTCGACACGAAAAAACCGGTTTCTTGAATAATTCGAAAACCGCCGTTTCTCAAAAGCCAGTTAAAAAAAACGGAAATATAGAAAACAAACCGGTTTATGGAATAATTCGGAAACCGGTTTTGACAACTCTAGTACAGTCCCAGTGTAGAAAATCGTTACCAGATATGTGGTTATGTAACTACATACCTGGTATTGGTAACTAGTTACTTTTATTATTACATTTTTTATTACCTTTGTATGGCGATGTCGCGAAATATAATGAGTTATGGTTACACACCAGCATACGAAAAAGCAAAAAATATGTCGTTACCTATGTGCTTACCAGTATTGACAAAAATAATGATTCTAAAAATAGATTTTCAAAAAAATGAGTTTTATAAAAAAAAAATTTTTTTATTGTAAAATTTTATTTTAATAAAATTTGCTCGTGCGGGAATCGAACCTGGGACTACAGGTTGCCAGTCAATAGCTCTACCATCTGAGCTATCTAGACATGTAATATTTGATAGATACCCAGTGTAGAAACGGTAATGACATATCATTATTTTTTGGACTACCAGTAATGACACCAACTTACTTTCTGGATTATTTTAAAATATATAATAATGAGCTACTAATAACTAGTTATTTTTTCCACAAGTTCAAAATAAAAAATAATGCATTACCAATAATGACTTATTTTTATCATTATTTCAAACATATAGTAACCCAGTGTAGAAAATCATTACCAGATATGTGGTTATGTAACTGCATACTTGGTAATGGTAACTAGTTACTTTTGTTATTACATTTCTTATTACCTTTATATGGCGATGTCGCGAAAAATAATGAGTTATGGTTACACACCAGCATACGAAAAATCAAAAATATATCGTTACCTATGTTCTTACCAGTACTGACAAAAATAATGTGTCTAAAAATAGATTTTCAAAAAAATAAATTATATAAAAAAAAATATTTTTTATTGTATTTTTTTTTCCTAAATAAAATTTCCTGGTGCGGGAATCGAACCTGGGTCTACAGATTGCCAGTCAATGGCTCTACCATCTGAGCTATATCGACATGTAATATTTTAAGCTTACTCGCCAATATACAAAAAATCAAAAAATATGTGGTTACATATATCCTTACCAGTGTTTAAAAAATATAGTCTAAAAATAGATTTAAAAAAATTGTCAAAAAAATCTAGAAAATTATTTTCTATTTGAAATAATGATAAAAATAAGTCATTATCAGTAACTCGTTATTATATGTTTTAAAATAATGCAGAAGGTAAGTGGGTGCCATTACTGGTAGTCAAAAAATTAATGATATGTCATTACCGTTTCTACACTGGGAATGTTCTAGAATTTTTTGTAAATTTTTTTGAAATCTATTTTTAGACTCAATATTTCTTCAACAGTGGTAAGGATATATGTAACCACATATTTTTTGATTTTTTGTATGTTGGCGAGCAGGTCAATTATGTGTTTATCTATCAAATATAACATGTCGAGATAGCTCAGATGGTAGAGCTATAGACTGGCAATCTGGAGTCCTAGGTTCGAGTCCCGCACGAGAAAATTTTATTTGAAAAAAATTTTTACAATAAAAAAATATTTCTTTTATAGAACTTATTTTTTTCAAAATCTATTTTTAGAATCATTATTTTTGTCAATACTGGTAAGTACATAGGTTACGACATATTTTTTGATTTTTCGTATGCTGGTGTGTAACTCATTATTTTTCGCGACATCGCCATATAAAGGTAATAAGAAATCTAATAATAAAAGTAACTAGTTACCATTACCAGGTATGTAGTTTCATAACCAAATATCTGGTAATGATTTTCTACACTGGGTAAAAACATAATTGACCTGCTGCACGCAAGTCAGCTTACTCGCCAACATACAAAAAATCAAAAAATATGTGGTTACATACTATATCCTTACCAATGTTAAAAAAATATTGAGTCTAAAAATAGATGTCACAAAAATGACAAAAAATCTAGAAAATTACTTTCTATTTTAAATAATGACAAAAATAAGTCATTATCAGTAACTCATTATTATACAGCTGCGAAAAAAAAATAGCACCAATTAAAGTTTTTTTATAATTTTATCCCCGTTGCTTTTATTTTTAAAGTTCAAAATAATGATTAAATTGTCCCCGAAGTACTGTATTTTTTTTTAAATAAAATTTGCTGGTGCGGGAATTGAACCTGGGTCTACAGATTGCCAGTCAATAGCCATACCATCTGAGCTATATCGACATGTAATATTTAATAGATAAAAACATAATTGACCTGCTGTACACAAGTAAGCTTACTCGCCAACATACAAAAAATTAAAAAATATGTGCTTACATATATCCCTACCAGTGTTTAAAAAATATTGAGTCTAAAAATAGATTTCAAAAAATTTAAAAAAAAACTAGAAAATTATTTTCTATTTGAAATAATGATAAAAATTAGTCATTATCAGTAACTCATTATTATATGTTTTAAAATAAGGCAGAAGGTAAGTGGGTGTTATTACTGGTAGTCCAAAAAATAATGATATGTCATTACCGTTTCTACACTGGGAAGTTTAAAATTTTAAAAATATATGCTTTCCCAGTGTAGAAACGGTAATGACATATCATAATTTTTTGGACTACCAGTAATGACACCCACTTACCTTCTGCATTATTTTAAAACATATAATAATGAGTTACTGATAATGACTTATTTTTATCATTATTTCAAATAGAAAATAATTTTCTAGATTTTTTTTAAAATTTTTTGAAATCTATTTTTAGACTCAATATTTTTTAAACACTGGTAAGGTAATTTTGACTTACAGAATAAGAACCTCACTATCCAAATTTTTAGGCTGGGTAATGAGTCTTGTCATTGAAATTTTAAAATTTAAGAATTAGCCCTGGTTTATGTATCACGAAAATGGTCTAAACGAAAGCAAAATAACGAAAATTTGTTTTTGTTTCCCATGTAATTTTGTCGAAAGTAAATGTCAATTTCTGTCGTTTAGACTTAAACAATGCCTTAATTTAATGCAGTCAGAGCCTGAGAGGTTAGATATTTGTTATAAATTTTCGATAAGAAAATGTTGTAGATCTATGAGTTTAAAATTTCATTTACATTCAGATTTTGGATAAAAATTATATTTTTCCACGTTTTGTATCAAAAATTTTGCTCAGCACATAATTTATGTTACACATGTCAATAAATAAAACAAGGGATCTAAATCTATTAAGTAAATTTAAAAATATTTAAAAATTGGTGAAAACCTTAAACCAAATTTTTTTAAATAAAAAAACTATATTTTCGAAGATTAATTCGACAAAGTTTTTTGACTTCAGGTTCGTATTAAAAAGGGCAATATATTTCGATCAAAAATATAAAAAATCATAAATAATCCCAAATTTGGCCCTTCAAGCCATTTATGTGCCCATACCTGATATATAAGAAGCTCATTGAGATCTGCCTGTCCGCGTTGGTAGTCTTTCCTTGTGAGTGCAATTAATTAAAATTCCCTTCTCGGAATTCGATCCGCTAGCCGAAATATATCTAAGATCGTAATGTGGTGTAGGGTATCATATGTTCTGCATGCCCATTTTCTATTTTTTTACTTGTTTCACCTTTATTTTAAATATTTGAAATAAGTGGCAATCCTGGTCCCAGGCATAGACAATATGGGTATCAAACATTTTCTTTTTTAACCCCTTAAAGTGCGTGTTAGTGTCCTTGTTAGATCTTCATTGAACCGCATAGGGGTTTTCAGAATTTATTGCACATTTTCAATTTTACCATCATGTATTGCTATTTTGTTGTCTTTGAGAATTCTGCTACAAGATTTTTTTTTTTAATTGATAAGAAACTTATCGCTTTTCTGAAAAAATAAATCTCATTGCTTTTTAAACATTTTATATGAATTCTGAGTTAGCATGGAGGGTTGCGCTCTTGACTGCCACCACATCATTAAGTATTAATTACTTTTGAATATATACAAAAAGAATATTGTATTTGTAGTTATTTTAACCAGCAGATAGTGTTCTACTACCCATTCATTATATTATCATAAACAACTACTACTACATCAAGCAGTAGAATTCCACAATTTTGAAATCGCAAAAAATAAAACAAACACATTTTACAGTCGTCTGTCGTCACCAACAATAAATGATTTTGAACTGGCACTACTTCATCAAAGCTCCTCAGTTCGCGTAGTTCGTACGTTGATGATGAGTGTTATTAATATTTGATTTGAATGTTAGAATAGTGTTTGTTTATTTGCGGCTTCTTCTTCTCAATGAGCATTTAATGTCCGTGTTTTTAATTGAAGACGAACTATTTTTTTAAATAAAATTTATATTTAAAATTTTTTCATTTATAGTCTAGACGCGAACGAAAGTTGTATAGAGTTTGAGTATTGGAAAAAACTTATATTTTTTCAAATATTTTAAATTGATCGTTTTATTGAAAATTGTGTAAATTAGTTTTAAAAATTAAAAAAAAATAAATTGTTTATAAAAGCAAAAAATTAAATTAAAAAAAAAACAGTGAGACTGCCTAATTGATTAATTAAAAATTGAGTGATTACCAAATTTATTCGCCTCAACATGAGTCGTCCCATCGATATTCTTTTAGGCCGCGTAAGTAAAATTAATTTTTTATGCTATATTATTTAAATTAATTAATTAAAATCATTTCACAACAAAATTAAACTATAAAACAATGTGTAAATAGCAAAAAACTAAATTGTCCTAGCATTGCAAAAAATTTTAATAACATACTTGTATTTCTTTGGTGCACATACAGACCCAGTAAAAGCAGAGAGTTTAGAAAATAAACAGAATGAAATCCTCTCAGTTAGTGAGAAAAAAATATATAAAATGTAGCTGCAAATAGGAATTTTAAATATTTTTCCTGCCCTTTTGATGATAAAATGATATTTTTGAATGTTGCTACACTCAAAAAATAAGTTAGTAGAAAAATTAGTAAAACGTCTTGTATACCAAGTGTACTAGTTTTCAGCAATTTTTTTGCTGAAGTTCCGTTTTCAGCAAAAGTTTTAGTTATATTTTTTTAGCACTAAACTAATTTTGAACTAATGTTTTACAAATTTATTTTGCTACAAAAATTGTGCAGATAACCGCATTTATAGCATGTACGACAACAGACAAGATGTAGATGTCGCAGCTTGTCTGGATGTAGTACATACAACGTAAATGATAATTAAAAAAACAACTCTACACAATTTCTATATTTAAATTTTCAGCAAATAAATTAACTAAAGTAAAATTTCTCTAAAAATTTTTTGAGTGTTTTTCAATCTACTAATATTCAGCAAAAAGTTTAGTGATTTTAGCAAGGATTTTTTTCATTTCCAATCGACTAAGTGTTAGCAAAATTTTGCTAAGATTACTATTTTTTTTAGTAAAAATCAGCTTGCTGATTTTCAGCAAACACTTTTGCTGAAATTACCAACTTTTTTGCAAGCACGCTCCTGACTAAAAATTTGCTGACACAGCAACATTTTTTGCTGACTACTGACTTTTTTTTGAGTGTACTGATATAATTCATGCTAGCAGGCACAAACGTTAACATACACTCAAAAAAATAAGTTAGTAGAAAAATTAGTAAAACGTCTTGTATATCAAGTGTACTAGTTTTCAGCAATTTTTTTGCTGAAATTCCGTTTTCAGCAAAAATTTTAGTTATATTTTTTTAGCACTAAACTAATTTTGAACTAATGTTTTACTAATTTATTTTGCTACAAAAATTGTGCTGATAACCCATTCACAGCGTGGAAGACAACCAGATAGACAAGATGTAGATGTCGCAGCTTGTCTGGAAACGGAAATGACAAAAAAATGAAAAACAACTCTACACATATTCTATATTTAAATTTTCAGCAAATAAATTAACTAAAGTAAAATTTCGCTACAAGTTTTTTGAGTTTTTTTCAGTCTACTAATATTCAGCAAAAAGTTTAGTGATTTTAGCAAGGATTTTTTTCATTTGCAGTCGACTAAGTGTTAGCAAAACTTTTGCTGAAGATTACTATTTTTTTGGTAAAAGTCAGCTCGCTGATTTTCAGCAAACCTTTTGCTGAAATTACCAACTTTTTTGCAAGCACGCTCCTGACTAAAAATTTGCTGACACAGCAACATTTTTTGCTGACTTTACTGACTTTTTTGTTTGAGTGTAGGGTGAGAGAGTTACATAGCCATTGGTAAAAGCACGCGAGCGAATTACAAAGAGCATGCTAAAACAGAAATGATAAAGTAGGTACAATACATAGAAAATGCTAGAAACATATATTTACTCTAAATTCGGGTTTATAAATTTTTGTATTAACCTTTGTGTGTGCGTATGTAAACAACAGAGCTGGCCAATAAAAGCAAAAATCTAATTTTTATTTGTGATGCTCTTGGGTGAAAGAAATAATAATTTTTAGGCTATTTCGTTAGAATCAGAGCTTTGAAAAATTAATTCAAAAAGAATTATTTTCAAAGATGATTCCATAAAAGTGATTTATAAATTCGTGATTCAAAAATATATGTATATATATATAAATTCGCGCGAATTATTTCCATATTTTCAAAGATGATTCCATAAAAGTGAATTTTTAAACAAAATTTAATGTTTTTGAATGTGGCGAGAAAAAGTCACGCCACTTACATATATTTTTTTAATTTTGAAACATAAGCAAACATGTTCCAAAGGACTTGCCCCTAAATTTCCCGCCGCCCGCTCAAGAACATCGACTGGGGAGCAAATTTTGTGAAAAAGGTCATATTTTCAAAAGCATTTATTTTATTTGTAAAAAAAATATATGAAAATTACTTATTTTTGTAAAATTTGATTTTTTAATTAAATGATAAACAATTGTCATACACTAAAAAAATCGTTTCGTTACTATTAATAGTTATTTTTACATAAAAAGTTAAATTTCTATGTAATATTTTGAAATAAAGTGGATTGTAATTTTTTTTGGTTTTTTTTAAGCATTTCTGAAGCTCATTCTTTTAGAAAATGTCCAAAAATGTTAAAAAAACTTTCAAAAACTTGGATATAAAAGTGAATGAAGTAACTCCCCTTTTTGCAAAAAAATGCCATTTTCAGGACACCCTTAAAATGTTTGATTTTAAGAAACTATCGCTGCTAAACGGCTCGAGATAATTGAAAATAGTTTTCATTCTGAAATTAAGAAAGGTCATGACAATGACACAACAAAATTTCAAACATGTTGTTCTGATAATAAAAAACTGATTGGAAAAAACCAAAAAAAGTCAAGGTAAAAAATTAAAATTTTGAAATTCAAAGTTAAATATTTTTTAAACTATTAAAGATACTATGGTACTTGAAGCATGTTTTTTATTTATCTTATAACACAAATTAAAAAAAAGTCTAAAATCGGCAAAAATCGGTTCACATTTGTAAAAGTTGTACGACAATTAAGCTTTTATATACCCGAGATGGTCAACTTTGACACCCTGTGACAAAACAGGATGGCTACAATACTAATTTTCTAAAAGCTTAGGTCTTTCTGTTCAGCTCTTGTGAACATTTCCTTCCGATTGGATCAGTAGTTTAGAAGATCCATAATTATTACCATTATTTTTTGGTTTGGAACCACTGTGTGTTGTTTGTAACTTTCAGATCATACCAAAGACTTGAGCCAATATGGTCTCAAAGCCGAACAGGTATACCTCAAAATAAAAAATAATATGATTTTTTTTCTTTTGGGAATCAAACTTTTTGCAATATAAAAAATCAACTCGCAAAACCTCTTTTGCTGAAATTAAAAACTTTTTTGCAAGCACGCTCCTGACTAAAAGTTTTGCTGACACAGCAACATATTTTGCTGACTTTACTGACTTTTTTGTGTACTTACTAGAATCCCCGAGTACTTTCAAACTCTACAAGCAAGCTGGCTTACTTTACCCAGGGTATGGCCGCATTGTAATGTCTTACCAGCCAATAAACTTCGTAGGTACACACAAGTATAGTGGCATATAAGTTATTCAAAATATTTAGAAAATTTCAAATGTTTCAAATTTCATATACAATTGTTATACACAAGTATTCCATATCGTAAGTACACACAATGTAAAGTACACGAAATCGATTACATTATGTGGTCTTACACTTTTTTCTAAAGCGATATAAGAAATTAAAATTCGGGAATTCTCATTTGGTATTTTTTTTAATATATCGCATATCATATTTCATTTTCATTCATTCTGTAAGTGAAAGTAAGTCGTGCCTTTATGAGAATGGTGCCATTAAATACCAAATCGACAAAAAGAACCAGACTATTACAAAAATATGGTGTTGGCAAACAAACGCATTAAAAATAATAAAAATTATGAGTGTGTTTATGTATAGCTTCTTAATCCTGTTTTTCGATTATACAGTTGCGAGCATAAAAAATGCAACGCTACGCTAAATCATCTAAGTAAGCTTTGATTTCTTCTAATGGCTTTTTATTTGCGCTTATCTTTTGTTAATATATTCGTTGATATGTATTTTCATATTTTAAGTCGTTTAATTTGCATTTATTTATGTGAATTAGTTTTTACGAACTTTTTTCTAAACTAGTGCCTATTTTGCGCCAATCAAATTTTTCAACAAGTAAAATCGATTAAATGTAAAATACACTAAAATGGGCACTAGTTTCATAAAAAAATTAGTAAAAACTAATTCACATAAATAAATGCAAATCAAACCACTTAAAATATGAAAATACACATCAACGAATATATTAACAAAAGATAAGCGCAAATAAAAAACCATTAGAAGAAATCAAAGCATACTTAGATGATTTAGCGTAGCGTTGCATTTTTTATGCTCGCAACTGTACGTGCTGAGTCCGTACCCAAGCAACCCGGAAAATCGAACTTCAGTCTTCAGCTATATTTTTTATGTTTATGATTTCTATTCACATTAAATTTTTTTTGTTTATTTCCGAACTCTGATTATATTATTAAAAACAAATGAAAACTAAATTAAAATTATAAAACTCGTATTTAAATTGTTTCTTTTGAAACAATCTCTACATAATTGCTATCTAATTTTTATTTTGGAAAGAATAATAGGAAGCGAAACTAGTGATAATGGAAGAAACTCTTACGAAACTTGTTCTGGAGTGTTTCTTTGGCACCACACAATAACAAATTTAAGTGTTTATTTACAAATTCAAATTCAATTTACAAACATTTAATTGCCAGTTTTATATTTAGTCAGAACTAAGATCGATTTTTTCTTAAATTATTTTTTAAGTATGCAATTTTATTTCAAAATTTCTTTCTAAAGAAATATGTATTTAAGAAAAAATTGATCTTAGTTTCGACTATAAAACTAGACATATTGAGAATTTTAAAACTCGTATTTAAATATATGTTTTCTTTAAACTAATAGAAAAGTGTCTGTTAAATGATTTGCTAAAGCTTTTTATGTCATATTATACACAAAATTAGTTCAAAGAGCCCGTTAAAAAAAACTGCTTGAATCAGCATAATGTGTTAGCTAGCCGTTAGTAAGATTTAATTTTCTTTTCCCGTGGTTGCCGTTAACATTAATGCGGCTAACGTTTAATCGTAGTATTGAATAATTATTTTAACTTAAGTATTTTAATAAAAATTAATAAGAAATTAACATGTTTAAGGTAACAAGAATTAAATTTAAGAAAAACCTGACAAATAATAATCTAAATCAAATAGAAAATTAAAAAAAAATTGTTGAATATTAAAAAACTTTAGGAAATAAGGAGGTTCCTTCCAAAATATATTTATATATATTTGTGCTGATTGCCATAAATTATTCCAAAAATAACGCGAATTTTTTATGACAATTCGTAATGACTTTTAATCATCTATTTTATAATTATCATGTAAGTAATCTTAATGGCTTCAAATATGCAAAAATATATATACATATATATGTATATAAATTATATTAGACTAAAACTAAATTCTCAATAGGTTTTCAAAACCAGAAATTAGATTGTATTTAATTTAGTCGTACGCAGAAAAAAGCGGGGCGAACATTAACTAACAGGAAAGGTCACCATATGTGGTTCTCTGAAATTTGAATGAAATTTGGAAATGTGATAGAGATGAGAGAAAAAATAAGCATGTTCGCTGTTTTACCGGCCCAATCTCATATTTGAGGGTTAAATAGTGGGGTCAAAAATGTACCCATTATTTGGTTTGTTGTATTTTTTCATGTTTTTACCAAGGAAATGTATATCAAATGAAATGTATATTGAGTATCAAATGAAATGTATATTGAGTATTACATGAAATGTATATTGAATATCTATTAAATGACAAACTTAAAATATTAAAAAAAAATTTCAAACAAAAAAGTTTTGAACAACTTTGAAACTAATTTTTGCTCCCTAAATATCCATTCGGGTCGATATGCTTACAGTCAGATAAAAAAGTTAGTAAAAAAATTTGTAAACAGTTTCCAATCGAACTTTACTATTTTTATACTTATTTTTGTACTTATTTTTAGTACAATTTTTTTAGTAATCATTTTTGCTATTCTCTTATTACAAATTACGGATTTTTTTACTAATTCTCGCTGCTGATGTCAGCAAAACATTTTACTAATTTTTCAAAACCGAGTGCTAAATTTAGCAGAAAAATATACTAATTTAAAATTTTTTTTTTTGATTTTTTGCAATTCTTGTTTAGTTTATATTTGTTACTATTGATATATTCTTAGTTTGGAAATAACACTCAGAAAATTTTATTGTATCTCCAATGCATAAAAAGGTAATAACTGGAGAACCGTTTGCAATTTTGACTCCAAATTTCAAGTACGATGAAGTAATTATATGCTTGTTACAATCGAAAGAAAAAAGTTTTTTTATAGTTTTTTTTTAGAATTTACGGTTTTTTTTATTTTTTAGTACACTTTTTTTTTTGTAAATTTCGGCAGATTGATTTTAAATTACAGTTTACAAGAATTTACTGAAATTTAGTAGCTGCAACTAATTATTTATACTAATTTCATTTTACTAAAAAAAAAAATTATGATATTTAGTAAGTGTTTTAACTGATTTTTGCAAATCGATTTTGAATTGCAGTTTACAATAATTTTGCTTAAATTAAGTAGCGACTACTAATTTTTTCTACTAATTTTGTTGTACTGCAGATCAGCAGACATGTGTTGCTAAAATTATCATAAAATACCGCTGGGCTCAAAACAGTTAAATTTCCCGTCCTTGTAAGGAGGGTCTCTAACAAATTTTTAGTTGAAACACTGAATTAAACAAAGAGTTTATTTAGTTATCTTCATTTAACAAAATACTAAAAATTCTCAGTACTTTAACTACTTTTGAGTGTTAATTTTAAAAATTATTTATAACTATTTTTTAAGAACCCATTCGTTAAATTTTACACAATTTATTGTTAAAATATAATATTTTCATGTTGCTGTTATTAACCAGTAGATGGCGCCATCAGTGTGTTCAAAGTTTTAAAGATGGCGCTAGTTCTTACCCTCCTGAATTTTTATCTCTGTCAAAAAATTTTTTAAAAAAATTTTCTTCTTCATAAAGTGGCCCATTTGGAGTGCCTTTACAAGCCCTTAGATAATATGGACTAGGCCCGCGGAAGGTCCCGAGACCCTAAATTTGAACAAATTTTACGACTTTGTATAATTACAAATAAAACTGTAGTTTTACCAATTTTTTGCTTAAATTTAGATTTGTTAAATTTAATAAAAAAATGTATTAAAATCAACAAATTTTATTTTAAGCCAAAAAAACAGAAATAAATTTTGTTAAAGTAATAAATTTTTCTGTTCAGCCTTTTTATAAGTAGTAAAAACTTTTAGTTTCATTATATAACCACTTATTTGGCATTGAAAGATTTTGATGGGTGGTAAAAAATTATAAAATGGTTAACAAATTTTGACTTTTTTTAATTATAGTCCATGTGGAGCGATTCTTTCATAAATCAACAGACTTTGTCATTGGGTCGATATGATATGAGTAACAAATTTCATTAAAATATCTCTGTATCTGCGACCTGTAGCGTGCGAAGAAGTGTAAATGTCAATATTTGGCAGTCCTTTATATGGGCACTAGGTCTAAACGTGGACTTATTCTAACGAAAATCAATAGGCTTTATCCATGGGCCGTTATAAGTCGGTGCATCGAGCATAAGACCCACTTTCGGGGCACCCTTATATGGACAAAAGGTCAAAACATGGACCGATTTCAATCAAAATTAATAGTCTTCTACTTTGGGCCAGTATAAATTGGTGTATCAAATAAATAGGTGTTCCAATTTACTTTAATATTTGCGACCTGTAACGTGTGCACAAGAATAAATGGACGGACAGACAGACGGACAATGTCGAATCGTCTCAAAAAGATGTTCTGAGTCGATGGGTTCCAGCAAAAGTTTTTTGAACTGGTTACCTCTGAATCTGTTCTAGAACAGTTCCTTTTACCAACGGCTCCATGGAACAGGTTCTAGAACTGATTCCTGGGTGTCAAAATGTAAGGTTTCACTCTCGCAGAACCGGTTCCAAAGCAACCTTTTTAGGAGGAAAAGAACCTGTTGCTTTTGAGACAAACTGAAACAAAAATTACCGATAATAGAACAAAAAGTAGAACAGGTTGCATGCAGGAAAAAAAAAATAAAAATTTTCCAACTAAAAAACCTAAAAAAATTGCGAAATAAAGTATTAAAAAAATTCTTTTGAATAAAAAAAAAACGAAATTTAAATTTCAAGGGCCGCACAAAAATCAGCAGAGGGCCGCATTTGCCCACCGTTGTTATATATGCTTCTTGGTTCTACAACCGGTTCTTTGCATCCGACAATTTCGTTGGGGTATACTAAAAGTTGGGTCGTGGTCAAACATCTGCACAAACTTTTTATACCCTGCCCACGTAGTGTTATAGGGTATAAAAATTATACGCAATTTATTTTTTTTTTTTTGAGATTTTTGAATAAAGAGAATTATATTTTTTTGCTTGTTGTTGTAGCCAGACTTTTATACTCTCTTATGCTCTTGAATGTGCTGTGAAATCTGATTCTACATCAGCACATTTGGACTAGCGGCCAAAAATTATAAAATGCGTGTATTAATTTCAGAATCTGTCAAATATTTTTATGTTATTGTATAAAAATCGTGTCGCAGTATTTAATATAACTGACCTTTTAGAGGGCAAACTAGCGCGATAGGATTTTTTAAAGTGGCAACAGTTTATTATAAAATGCATTGCAGTTTTTTAAATACGGAATAGTTTAATCGTTATCAGTGATAACACTATTATACAATTTTACTGTTCTAATAATAGAATTAGTATATAATCCTATAAATTAAGTAAATATGTTGTTGAGAGCAAACAAATTTAATGTCGCTTTTTTTAAAGTGGCATAAATCCATTTAATTTTTAACGTTATTTAAATTGAACAAGTAAATTTGAGCATGCTAGATTTGATTCTTTTTATTCATTCTTTACAATTCATTGAACAATTTTATATCAAAGAATGGGGAAAACCACAAAAGAGCATTTTCGTAATTGTTCAAACCTTCTGGCCTTTAAATCGATATGAAAAACGAGTTGAACTGAGTCAAAGTTGAACCCGGAATGTGATTCATGAATAAAATTATATAGGTCCCGCTTTGGTTTTTTAACACCATTCAATCTCAATATATACACAGAAAGAATTTACAAAATTCTAATTAAATTTTTAAACACCTTTCTCATACCAAATTTGTAAATACAAAAAAAAAAACTTTTAAAAAGGCACCCACAAAGAAATTTGTAAATCCATACATTTTTTTTTTTTTGGTAACATTGAATTTTTATTTTTAAACAATTTTTATATGAAAGATAACAATTTACAATAGTTAGTTAATAGAGTTACAAATATTTAAAAAAAAAATTGTTGGAAATAAACAGTTACAAAATGTGATTAAATACTTCTACAAATTCCCATTGTTGGTGCCTACTGTTTTTTCTGTGTACGCTACGGGGAATGAGGAGTCAATTGCCCTCCAAGAACCTATCCCGTGACCGGTCAACCGAAGGCATATTACTAAATTAGTACAAATATGAGCAAAAAAGAATGAATTAATTTTCTAAGTATTTTCTGATCCGTTATTTTCACTGTTCCTTTAAAAAAACTTGACCGATACCGAAATAAAAAATAAAATTCGCGGCATATTTTGAAAAATATTTTTTTATTTATTTTACTCTTTCATTTATTTTTAACTTTATTTTTTACGATTTACTTGTTTTAGATCTTATTTTAAATTTCTATAATTTTTGCTAAGAAATTTTAAGTTTTGTATTTTCAACGATTTTTTTAATCTTAAAGCTGTTTTAATTTTAACAATTGGTATTTCATGTAACTTTTCTTTTTAACTTAAGGGGAATTTTTGAAATTTTTATTTATATTATCAGAGTTTTTGAGGTAATTTTCTAATTTTTAATTGATTTTTTAATTTAATTACGGCAAACGCAAAAAACGAGTAAACTGCCATTAAAGGACCTATCCCATGACCGGTCAATCAGGGGCATATTCAAGGCAATTACACTACATTTGTGTGTGTGTGTAAATGTTGTATTCTTTTCTATTTTCTTCTTTTCCATTTGTTTTATTTGCTTGTAGTGTTTGTTTTTTCTTTTTTTATTTGAACAGAAACGAAAAATATATAACTTTACCATCAGACAGGCATCATGCACAAGCAACATTAGCTCAGCCGGTAGAGCGTTTGCCTTCCAAGCAGAAGGTTGTGTTATCGAGCCCTACTTGACGCCAAGTAGATTTTTTTTAATTCTTAATTTTTTATTAGTTTGTTTGAAAAGCTATTTTTAGACACACCACCTTACGTGTCACAAGGTGTCTAAACTGTGGCAATTGGTCCCTTCCAATGACAACGTCATGTTAAAGTGACGTGTCTCTTTCAAACAAAAAGACCGATCAAGGACCTGTCCCTGCCCCCTGCGTGTCACTTTGGACCGGTCCCTTTCCCAGTAGGGTAATTATAAAAGCCACCAGGTGTATCAAAAACATAGCTGTTAAGTAATGATTATTAATCATAATAATTAGTAATTAGATTACTTTCTTTTTAAAGGTGAAGTAATGATTAAATTACGATTATATTCAGTTTCGGACGATTACTAATTGATTATGATTCCAAATAATCTAAAAGTAATCAGGATTATTTGTAATTACGACAAAATATATTCAAAAAGAATCATAAATAATAAATAAAAAAAACCAAAGTAATTTCTATACTTTTACCATGAAAACTTATCCAAAATGTTTTTTTAAATTTCAAATGACATTTCAGAACATTTCAATCACGCAAAAATTCTACTAAGGCACTGTAACTCATGCCGAATATTTTAAAAAGAATCAAAAGTAATCTTTGAAAGTAGTCGAATTATTTTTTGATTACTTTTGATTCTTTTTGATTATTTTATGGTAATTTAAAGTAAGCTTGATTATTTTAAGATTATTTGTAATCATAATCAATTAGTAATCAGAAATTGTTTAATAGAGAATTATATAACCAATACAATTCTTTTCAAAATGTAATGTAGTTGATTAGTAATCGTAATCGAAATTTAACAGCTATGATTAAAAATGCATATTTCAGATATTTTTATTTGGTTTTTGGCAAAAACCAGGTATAATCTGGTATTCAGTTTGTATAAAAATTCTATTGCAAAACTAAATTAATTTTGTAGTTTTCGTCTCCAAAACTAAATATACGTACTATTATTATTAAAGGCCGAACGAGTTGTGAAGAGAATAATAAAGAGGGGAAAATTTGTCACTTTTTGCATTTTCAACCACGATTTTGTCAATGTTGTGATAAACCCACTTTTTTTGAAAATAAATTAAGAATCGTGAATATTTTACAAAATAAATTAAATACATTTTGACATTTTCGCAAATCAAGGACATTTTGCAGTTTTTTATCCTTTTGAAAGAGGACCTTCAATAAGGCTTTCATATTACATAGTAGAGAGATCAAGTTTTAAACTGCAGTGTGAATTAAAATCATCGCGTTCAAAAAATACTCGTATTGCCATTTGAACAGTATGTTTGTTTTTTAATCCTAGCTTTAACACTCCAACCCTTAGGTATATTTTTTTTTATCGAATTGTATATAATTTAACGTCCTGGATATAGACAAATCTCGGATCAAATTGTATCGATTTATATCTTATTTGATATAATTAGGCATTTAGATGACCCATTTTTCGGATAAAAGTGTATGTCGTTGTATATGGGAACTTATCAAATAAGATGTAATTATATAAGTCACCATATTAAAATTTTTACTCGCGAAGAGAAAATATTTTAATTGCGTTAGGCGATTCGGTTGTTAACTGCCTGGTTCGGTTGCTTTACATTGATTTGTTTGCCCAAAAACTAATCGTCAGTAGAATAACGGGAAAAAATTGTCCATTTGTTTTGGGTGGAGAATACGTAATGGCAGACAATTCATTATTTTTTGTTTTTTGTTGGAGTAGGTCACAAACGAAACTACCCAGCAGAAATTCGGAAGCGGTAAAAATGATAAGTGCTGCTTTTCTGCTTCGTCTACTGCTTCTGAATATTTATAGCTTGCAGTAGTGTGTTAAAAAAAGGCAATAGAGTTTTGTTTAACACCCTAACAAAGCACGAAAGAATGACAATGAGAACCGAATTTACTAGCTAAAAGCTGTGATTTCATGCCATTATTTGGAGCTATGATAGAAGCGCATATCGGATATCGAATCAAGTGCTTTCACGCGAGCTATCTCGAACAAAAATCATGCCTTATATCACCAATAATGCAAGCGCTACACTATTTTCTTTCCCTGGCGAACCTGCTTCCAAGCAAGCAGTATTTTTTGCTGGGTATTTTCATGTTTTCAATGTGTTTTTCACTAATTTTTTTCCAATAATAAAAAGTAAATTGCATTAAATTCAATAATAATACAAATTATTTACTTTTTCTTAACATTTTATTCATTTTCTTTTATTTTCTTTATTTTTTAGTAATGCCACTAAGTAAAAATTAGATCTGGCATCGTGGTTGTTGTTGCACATAGTTGTGAGAACAATTGTGCTGACAACGTTGTCTGAACAAGAACAAAACATGAACAAGAGTGGTCCACACTAGAGATGAGCGATCCGGTGATTTTTGAATAACGCTGCTACCAATGATCGTGATTTTCAAATCACCGTTCTTTTAAACAGTGACCGTGATCACGGGTTTTTAATAGAGATGGGCGATCCGGCGATTTTTCAGTAACATTGTTCTCAGTGAATGTGATTTGCAAATCGGTTCTTTTAAACTGTGATCGTGATCACGGTTTTTCTATGGAAAAGACTGCGATTTTCTGATAAATAAACGAAATAATATTTATGGCGAGTTTTTAAGATGTCAGTTAAACTTGGTTTAGTTAAACCGAAAACGAGTTTTGTCAGCCATTTCAAAGTTTATTAACAAAAATTTGCTGGAAAAACTTTCTCGAGTATAATTTATTTCTTTATTGAAATAAAACAAAATAAACCACATTTTAAAAGCAGTATTCCAGTTACAAACTGCGTTAAATAAGTTCTATTCAGAAGAGTGTGAAAGCAAGTCACTGTTATTGAAAAAAAACCATGTATTACTGTGCACAATGAAGTTTGCAAGAAAGAATAGTACAAAAATATTAAAAGAACCACATTCCGAGTAACTGCGACTTGAAATATTTGATCACTGCCGTTACCAGTGATTTATCAATAACTGTGATTAAATCACCGGTATGAAAATATCGCTCATCTCTAGTTCACACGAGTTAAGTTACCCAAACAAAACATTACAGATGTTAAAAATATTCTACTGTTAAAAATGAATGCACTTTTAAGTCGTCATTGCTTAAAAAAATTGGAGAGGAAATGACTACAACTTTTAAGTGATGTGCTGATATCAGCTAAATATTTCTTCCATTTATACATATTTTCATTAAACAAGAAGTAAAATTATGTCAACCATTAATGACTCATGTATATATTTTTAAACATTTTTTTTCTTAATAGTTTCAATGAAAATTGTTACTGGAACTCGTCCACTGAAACTTTTCAAAGATTTACAGGGTTCATTAAAGTCAATAAGTTCATAAAATTAATGAAACTCTTCACAAACTGAATAGATCAATCCAATGAAGGGCTTCACAAATTCACAAATTTTATGAAGCTCTTCATTGCTGGAGTGAAAAGTGCGATCGTAGCGTGCGTTACTGGAAAGTTTAAATCTTGCGTTATTTTTGTCCACAAAGGATCTCCAGAATTACCATGACAGTGCCTTAGACAGGTTTACCCACCGGGTGCCCCGCTTGTGGGATTTTTCAAAGCACAGTGTAATTAATCATTTATAAAGCAAATAAGTTCATGCTCAAGGTTTCTTAAACAAAAAACATTCAGTGCTTTAAAAGCTAAGTTAAGTTTGTTTCGACTGTCTATCAATGTTATCTAGAACGATATAGACCTATCCCAGCTATCTGCTGTACAAATTATTTAAGATATCGTTGATAGGTATGCACCACAAACACAGCTATAATTTATATTTAACCAAAAGCTATTTAAAACTAAAATGTTTATTTATGATTATTTGATTGAGTTATTATTTAATAATGAACAATTTAGATGGCAATAGTCGATGAAGATGATTTATTTAAAGAATAAACAATAGCAAACTTAAACTATTTGATTATTTTTAGATTTTATGTAAATATTTGAAATATTTGCAGTTTTTAATAATTAAGTTGATTAACAAAAAATGCGTGATTTTTTACTCTACTAAAGACTGACAATGGAGGTCTCCGCAGATCTTAATGAAATATGGATATGTTGTAGAGGAAAAAAATTTAGGGGACACATGTTTTTTTAGCTATCGGATCTAATATTAAAGGGTTAAAAACAAACTGTAGACAAAATATTTACACATTTGCACATTGCACATTTACTGGTATATAACATGTCCGATAACTGCTAATTATAAATTAAATCCAATAAATTGTTCAAAAATGACTTAGGCCCGATTACTCAATGTCCAGTTAGCTACTAACTTGGAATTGGACTGACAAAATTGTTGTTGTTTCCCATATAAAATTTGAATTTAACTGTCGGCTAAATTTTAACTGGACATTCAGTAATCAGCCTTAGTACTGTAAATAAATTTTAATATTTTATAAAAATTCACAATTTTTCAGCCTACATTGAGAGAATTGACTTTATGATATTAATGAAATTTTGCATAAAGCAGTAAAATTGCATAAAAGCAGTCCATTTAAACTTTTCATTAAGTTAATGCAAGTTTTCATAAAATTTTCTGGAAAATATCATTTCATTTCATTATTGAAGAAAATTCATTAAAAAAGTAGATTCATATATGGTATGAAGCTTTTCTTTAATTTTAAGAAATTCTCCGTTCACTTTAAGAAAAGTTTCACAAATTTTATGAAAAATTTAATTATTTTTCGTTTAGTTAAATTCACTCTGTGTATAGAATTTTTTTAAATGTTGTTTTTGGATGAACCACTTTTGTAAAATAATTTTAACTTTTAATAATATATACATATTATGAGCTAGATTTTGATACATTTTTGGGCTCGGTTTTACTTTTTTCACACTCATAAAAGTTTGTCGGTAGAATCTACTGAAAATGACAGTTAAAACAAAGGTATATGCAATTAAAAAGGCGACAAAAGTATTTATCTTTAAAATAACTAAAACTTTTGTTATTTTTAATTGTTGAAAAATAACTAACAAATAACTGCCAATGTCGTAAAATTTACTGATAAATTTTTACTACAAAAATTTCAAAAAAAAACTGACAAAATCGGTAATAACTACTGTTTTTTACAGTCAATTCTTTTTGTTTATAAAAGTATATTTTAATAAAAAAAAAATTTTTTTTTCTTGCGATTACAAAAATATGTGTTCTTACTTCAGCGTATTTATAATTTGAAGAAAAAATTCCAAACCGTTCTCCAGTTATTATGCTTTTATGCATTGGAGATACAATACAAGTTTCTAATTTTTATTTGCAAACTAGAAATATGTATATCAATAATAACGAATATAAACTAAACAAGACTTTTTAAAATTCCAAAAAATTCAATGAATTTTTTTATTTTTTAAATAACTAACAAAAACTACTGTTTACTGTAAAAATACTGTTTTGGTAGTTGTTTATTATGATATTAAAAATTACTGATTTAAACAACTGGTACGAAATTACAGTACTTTTCGTTAGTTGTTTTCTTAAATAACCGTCATAAAAGTTGTTTTGTTTTTTCTATAAAAAAACAACTGTAATTACTGTTAAAAACAGCAACTACTGATTACTACACAAGCAACTGTCATGTAATAACTGTCAAACTTTTTTGAGTGCATATTTTAGAATATGAAAACTTTTAACTTAAAAGCAAATTAGTAGAAATTTTTGTTAACTTAAAATATTTGGTTTTAATAAATTAGTAAAATGTATTGCTAAAACCAGCAATGAAAATTAGTATAAAATTAGTAAAAGATGTAAACAGAAAAACTTTTATTAAAAAATAATTGTGTACTAAAAATTAGAACAAAAACTGTAAAGTGGGATATAAAACATTTCGCTTACATTACCTTTTACCGATAAATACTTACCATTTTTACCTAACTAATAACACCCCAATGTTAAAATAAGATATTATTTGACCAAAGTACTTACACTCAACAAAAAATGTCTGTAGTGGCTACTGAAAATTTTGCCGTTATTAAGGTATATTTAACTGTTTTAACCGCCACTAAATTTTAGTTAAAAATTTTTATAAACTGTAATTTAAAAATTATTTGCTAAAATTAGCAACAAAGTATTAGTATCATCAGGCTCTATGCAAGATGCTCACTTATTTTACTGAGATTTGAAGAAGTTAAATTGCAGCTCATGGGTTTAGTTTTTTGAATATATTTATTAAAATTTTACAATAAAACTGAACCCATCACCCCAGAGCCAGTTAACAGAGAAAGAGACGCATGCATTCTCTTGAGATTTTATGCTCGTTGGTATCATTCGAAGAAAAAACTCCATCATATTTATAAAAAGCTTCACAAATGTGATTAAAAACAAAAATAAAACTTGATAACTATGATAAAGTATATTTTAAATGCAAAATGCTGACATGTTTCTTTTTATTTATGAAATTATAGTCTCCCATGTATTTTTGACGAAAATATTTAATTGTCAATGTAGATATGAGTGTTTAATTTTAAATAAGTAAGTTTTAATTATTATAATTAGACAAAACTTCTTTAATATCCCTTTTTTAAATGAGTAGAATATTTTGCTAATTTTATCAAGACGGGTTTAAAAATTTGTAAAATGATTTTTGAAATTAGCAAAGAAAATTAGTCAAAAATTCAGTAATTTGTAAAATGAGAATAGCGAAAATGTTTATTTATTACTTAAGTGCATATTTTTACAATTCGTAAAAAAAGTAGTAAAATGAAATTGAAAACCTTTTACAAATTTTTCTACTAACATTTTTTTCTAAATGTACGGAAAACAAAGTTTTAAATCGTTTGCTTGGGGTTTATTAATTTATTGTTATAAAAATCTCGTTATTTTCTTGTTTTATTGTTTTAATTTGTTTAAAAGATATACAATAACTTAGCTCAACTAATAAATTATTTATTTAACATAATGTATGTAATGGATTTTGCGTATTAAATTCATACAATTATATTGACAATAAAACAATATACAAATTATATAGAAATATTGTTTACATGCACGTACCTTCAACACGAACTTTAAAAGAAATGATAATTTGTTCGTCAAGTGTAAAATTGTTAAATAATATTTAATGTCAGTTAAATATTTGCCTACAAACATTGTAAATGTCCAAATCATTAAAAAAAAATTTTTATTTGTACCAGGGTTGGCAACCGTTTCATAAAGTTAGTGATAAATGATAACGTTATTTCAACAGTATTTCGTTAGGTTATTTTAAGGTTATCGGTATTTTAAGTTATATCGTTAAGTTATTTTAGGGTTAACGATATTTTAAGTTATTTCGTTAGGGTATTTTAAGGTTAACGGTATTTTAGAAAATTTCGTTAGGGTATTTTAAGGTTATCGGTATTTTACGTTATTTCGTAGTATATTTTAAAGATATCAGATTATTATGTTTAGCCTTATTAAGTTATTATATAACACAATATCAGTAATATATTATTTTAAAGCCTCCAAATAAGTAGTAATATATCTCTATATCGGTAACTCATTATTTCACACCTCCCACATAAGTATTGATATATCACAATATTAGTAACGTATTACCTTAGGTTTCTAAGTAAAACCAAGGTAAATGGGTACCCATTGCCAGGCAATGCATGAAAAAGGTCTAACCCATTACCAAGATTTTGCTGGGTGGTTTTGTGCGTTCCCGGTATTATGAGCATTTTTACCATTTTTTGAGATAATTATTTGTTTACTCTCATTTTACCAGACTTTACCCAAAATTACGTTGAACAAACTTAATATTACGTACGTATAGTTAACAATACCATTTGTAATTAATCGAAACAAACTCATACAAACTAATTTTTTTTTAAATTTAATTTTTATGTTTTTTAGAGAAAAAGAACCTAACGTAATTCTATTTCGTTAGGGTATTTTAGGGTTAACGGTATTTTAAGTTATATCGTTAGGGTATTTTAAGGTTATCGATATTTTAATTTATTTCGTTAGGGTATTTTAAGGTTAACGGTATTTTAAGTTATTTCGTTAGTGGTATTTTAGGGTTAAAAATAGTTCGTTGAAAGGGTTTTGAATCGTTAATGGTATTTTACGGTTAGTGTTTGCCAACCATGATTTGTACTAAACAAGCCGTTCCCATCAATTTTTACTTTACGGACCCCTTCAGATATATTTACTGACTATGAAACACTCAATTTTATAAATTTTTATATAAAGAAAACAAAATAATAAATAAATCCAAGCCAAAAGTTTTAAAAATACAAAAATAGAAAAAATGTTTTTTAAGTTAACGACAATTGTAATTAATATTAGAATTAATTACTAACGAATTTTTCTAAAGTTAATTTACAGGAAGAAGAAAACATTTTTATTGAAAAATTTAACAGAAATAAGGGAATCTACCAGACTGCCGCAGTTTCGTCTCAGCTAAAGACTTGTCAGTGATTAGTTTATTTGTGAATTGACCAAAGTAATTTTAATTGTTAATTTGTCTCTATATGAACAACTTTTTGTGTATGCCATGACCGGGGATCGAACCGGCAGCCCTCTATACAGGCTATGACTCGTAGTTTACTTCTTAACGAGATATAACACGAAAAAGAAATTACGGGGTTCTGACAATGGATTCTGGTAGAGGAGACCAAACAAAAATAAAATATATACATACGTGTGTCTGCGTTTTGGAAGATCACATCGGAATTTTATTTTAGGGGGGGGGGGGGGGGAGTGAAAAGTTCCCCATTTTTCAAATGTTTATGTGAATCGGCATAAGAAACCATGTGAATCTTTCATTTTAGGTATAGGTTGTGTTCAGCGAACTTATGTAAAACACTATGAGGAACATTTTTGTGGAACATTTTTTTTTTTTTAATTTTTCAGCTAATTTAAACCACAATATTTCCAAGTGATTATATTTTTGTATCTCTGTTATCAATATCACATAGAGATGACGCAATATTTTCATATATTTTATTGTATAATCATAAAATATCTTATATCTCGGAAACTAAGCGAGATAGAGCAAAATGGACCAAAATTCGTTACTCTGTATTTATTAATCCTTATAAATCAAAAACCGAGATTGTAAGTACATTTTAGCAGAATTTTTCAGTTAAATCAGGTACAGTTTCTATTGAATTTACCTTAAATTTCTTAGCTATTTAGCAGTGTGTAAAATTTAGCTTATCTAAATTAAATAGATGCTCAACTTCATTGAGCGCAAGTACAGGTACTCTTTCCAAATTTTGAACTATTTGTACGGGCTTTTTTTTATGAGTGTAAAGTATAAATTATTTTTTATATTCTAGTTATAAATTTTAATTAAAAACTTCTAATTTTTGAAAGTTTCTTGTTTTTGAAGTATTTTTTTGGAACTCTTTGTGGACCTCCTTAGATGCAGCTACAGATTCCCAGGGGGTCGCGCGCCCTATTTGGGAACCGTTGTACTAAACACTTAAAACGAAGTTTTATGAAAATTATATAAAACTTAGGTCTGATTACTGAATGTACAGTTAAAATTTAGACGGCGGTTAAATTCAAATTTTTATATTGGAAACAACAACAAATGTGTCAGTTAAAGTCCCAGTTAGTAGCTAACTGGACATTCTTTAATCGAGCCTTAATGTGTTTGTTTTAGCATTTTATTGCGGTTTATAAAACAACCTCAAATCCATTAACAATTTGATTTTAAACAAAAACATATTGTTGTTTACCTACATATATCTACTCAATGACATATTTTCGAATGAGTGTTATTTGGACATACATTACCTTGGACAATTTTAATAATATTGGCTAAACCATAAGATTCTAATCGATTAAAATTCTGGGGGGTTATTATGTAATTCGATTCCTGAAGACTATCGCGTAAACGTTTTCAATATTTCCCCCTATTAAAAACAGTTTTTGGTACTTAATTTTCAGTGTGAAAATTCTGTTCGAAAGCATTTCCGTTGCGAATCAAATTACATAATAACTCCCCTGGTTAACTTAATCTGAAATGGAGATGGATAACTATCAAGATAAGAAAATTGTGGTGTGAGAAATTGAGGCAGGTCAAGGCCAAATAACTTACAGAATAGAACGATTATGTAAAGACATTCATAACATTTGGGTTCTCGCCTACACCATTCACCTCAATTGTCGATCTTTATTTTTTTCCCCGTTTAATAAAAATTTATAAATTGTTTCACGTCAAAATATCTTGGTAACAAACAGATATTTGAGAATGATAAATAAAAATAGTCAAAACTATTACCTAACGTGAAAAAATGAGGTTGAAAAGTTGAATATAAACGTGACAACTTGAATGTTTTCCGAGTGCATTGATAATCGTAGCCTGTAACAATAATCCAATTATTTGCCAGTGCAAGATTTTTTATAAACCCCTGAAAATTTTGTAAAACAAATCCTGGAAAAGCAAACGCTGGCAAACCGAAAAAAGCGTTCTGTCAGTTATTTACTTATTTTTAACTCAGAAGTTGATTTTTTGTACCACTAGTAATTTGTGACTGCGGAGGTTCTTACTAGTATTTCGATCCAGAAATTGATCTCACCAGAATGTTTTGAAAGAGAAATACATGAAATAAATATTTCGTACACTCTGAGAATTAAGGCGATAAATTACAGTAAAAATAACCACAATTCTGCTAACTCATTTTACATTAGTGCCAAAGGGTCAGCACTGTTTTCAAATCTATAATTTAAAATTTAAAAATTTTTTTTTAATAATGTATTTAGTAGGGTATTCAATCGATTAATCGTTATTCGATTCGATTTTTGAGAAAAATTGTTCGAATGAGTCTATATAAAATGACAAATTTACAGCCAAACAAAATCTGTAGCGAAATGCTTAAGGGATATATAAAAAGTTTTTCAACGACCTAAATTTGAGAATTGAACAATAAAAAAATGTGCATCCGTTGGTTTTGTCTCCTCTCCCAGCAAAACTTTGGTAATGGGTGCGATATACTCACGCATTACCTTGTAATAATACCTCGTTACCTTCTCCATTATTTCAGACTAAAAAGTAATAACTTACCAATCACTGATTACGTAATGCATGATTTATAAACGGAAAGTAATGATTAGAATATTTTTCAAAATCTATTTTTAGACATATTACTTTGTGTTTTTTTGTAAGCATGGGTGTAAGGTATATATTTTTCGACATTACAAATGAAAATACGAATCACAACAATTCATTTACTTTTTAAGCAATCAAATGTTATATGTGTCGATAGCTCAGGTGGTAGAGTTCTTAGCTAACATGCAGGGATCCCAGGTTCGAATCCCAGTGTGACCACGTTTATATACCTATTTAATAAAAAAATATTTGTAATAAATTTTTTAACTGCACAATTTTCTTGAGCTTAAGGTTTTGTTTTTTATATATAAATTGTGCAGTTAAAATTGAAAAAGAAGGTTAAATAAACTACAAGAATTTAAATTTTTTTTAAATAAAATTTTTTTTTACGAAAATCTATTTTTAGACCCATTACTTTTCGCATCCTTGTAACCACATAAGTAACCAATTACTTTATCACTTCCTCCTCATACATTACTTTGGGGCTCATCGCCTGTAAAATTCATCAGTGAAGTAAGGTATAAAGTAATGCATCGGCCCCTATGGCAACACATTACTTTACACATTATTTGGTAATGTGTGGTTTTGCTGGGCTATAACAATATTTAATTTTATTTACAAATTTTAAGCAAATTTTAACGTTTCTTATTATACAAATCAGTCGTATTACAATAATTCGAATAAAGTTTTTCACATTTTTCACCATGTTTCCTATACTCATTAATACTAGGTAAATGTGTAAAGAAATTTTGTACATTAAATAAACGATTTTCAAAATTTTCATTTAAATCTTCAGGAGTTGGTGATGCTTCTTCATCTTTATCATTCGATTCAATACGATTCTTTATAGATTTTTGCATACCCCAAATAAAGGGAGAACTTTTACAAACCAACATTTTTAAACAAGCTCCTTGACCCGCCTCCTTTTCATAATTTTCTATCATATTGGTTAGTTTATCAGCTAAATTTGCATTGGTAGCAGTTTTAAGAATACGTTTCATTTTATTGGATGGATTTTGTAAAAACCAATCTATGAGAGAACTATCTTTTAGCATACGTGGTTGATTATCATTTGGTGAATATTTTTCTTCTGGACCACTTTCGGCATCATCATTGTCTGTATTACCACGTTCAGAGGGAGCAGATTGTGTAGGATTTTTATGAAATAATCTACCACCATCTACACTACTAACCAATGTTGGTGATTTTGTTGCGCCACCCATTAAAGTGTTACCAATCTGAAAATATTAGAAAATATAAGGTTTAATATCCAAAAATGTTTGTCTAACTTGAGTTTACTATTTTTTGAAAATATTACCGCTGATGCTATCATTATTAAAGCATTTATAGCTAAAGCTCCAAGTTTCGAAGCATCAAAACCCACCATGCGTAACATACTTGTTATAAGATTTGAAGTACTAAAATTTACACCCACATTTTCATTTGCTGGTGGTGAAGTTGATTTTGTTTGAAACTGTTTAAACTGTGTAGATTCTTCTGGCTGTTGTTGATCATTTTCATTCGATTCATAGCTTTGTTGTTTTTCAGAATATTTTCTCTCTTCTGAGGAATGAGAGAAGGATGGTGTTTGTAGTCCTTTTTGTATAATTGACAATATATCTGGTTTATTTCTCTTATTATTTGAAAAAGCTTTTGCTACCAAATTTGCCACATCAGCAGCAGTATTAATACCTGAAAAACGTTTTGTTTAAACATTTTGTTATACATTTTATTATAAATATATAGTAAAAACATCTGTTTTTGCTCAAATTATAATAACGAACTTTAAGATATAGAATAATATGCATTAAAAAGCGAAAAGTATGCATTGCAAATGAACCAAATATGCATTTGAAGTCAAAATATGAAAAAACATGGAATTTTGTTAAAATATGCAACTACGAATCGATGCCATTTTGTTTTAAATTTGATAATTCGAATGAATATTTAATCCATATTAGTTTTCGACTATCGAGAAAAACATGCATTTGATTGGAATTCCTTGCCCTAGTTATTACAATAGGTTATATTTTTCTTCATACCAAACATTTGTCCAGCTTTCTTTAAACCATCATTTAAATTATCCATAACTCCCCGTTTTTGTACGTTTTTAGCTAGATTTCCATTAATAAATACTAACGTATAGATTGTAAACGAAATAAGCAATTTCTTCCAATTCATTTTAAATATTTTTTCCTTTAAACTTCTTTAAGAGATTCTTGTTTGGGCGATGTGATATTATAAACGATTACTTTTCTACTAAAGTGTGTTTATAACTCCAACATTACAAAAACTGGATTGTTTAGTGTTTTCATTGAAAATTTTGTCACTTGAGTGCATTTCTTTATGCTTATTAACTTATTTAATTTTCCAAATTTCTGCGGCACATATTCCATTATTTTGTAAGAAGGGAAGGTTTGTAAAAAGTTAGAAATAGATTTTAGTAATGTCATCAAATCAATTCATTTTGCGAACTGTAAAGCATGAACACTATTCTTTGTCTACAAAATATTTCCTTTTAATACTCATGTGATTCGTTAATTTGTTCTTAGCCAATCAAAATCTTTTTAAAAATTAACAAAACCTAATGTTTAAAAATAAAGCTGTTTTGTTGTTAGTCCCATAGTTTTTGGTGACCTCTTTTTAACATATAAATTCTCAGATTTTGAATCTTAAGCTTAAAACAGATACTCGCTGTATTGGCAGTATTTTACTGCAGTGCCACATTTTGTTGATAAAGCAGGTTTTTGTATTTTCTTTATTTGTCACTGCCGAGAAAATATAAAATTTTCTAAATAAGAGCTGTTTTTAAACAAAACGCAATAAGAATTTTTTAAAAATTTTGAATCGTTTTCGCGAAATTCAAGAACAAAGTTTGACAGCACTGCCACTGGCACTTTCACTATGTGGTTTGGGCTTAAAGAAAATAAAATGGCTGCTTTATCGACAAAACGTCGCACTGCGGTAAAATACTGACGACACTGCGTTTATCTGGTTTAGGCTTAAAAATCTATTTTATTTGTTCGAATTTTTATGTAGGGATTGCTGTTGGTACTGGGCTTTGTTTTTAGCTTATATTTGCCTGACTTAAGAAATCTTGCAACTTTGTCAACGAAAACTGGCAAATAAGATAGGACATGGAATCACCAGACAGTCAGTTCCATCCCATCAAAGGACTTGTCAGTGATTAGTTTATGTGTTAATTGATCAAAGTATTTTAATTTGTGAGGGGGGTTAAGTGTTATGAGAACACCGTAAGAGGGCGATGCGATATGTTTAAGGGCATGCGATATGTTCAAAACTCATGTTGTCGTCGCTGGGTCTTGACCCGGACCTTTACGCCAGAACGCCCTCATTTCAAAATATGCCAGTAGTGGTAAAGAATCTTACGTAAATTTTAATGTTATGTTAACGACTTTAGACGGACTTAAAAATTCGTTTTTCAAAAATCGTGTTAGTCGTGAATGTTAGATGTACACTCAGAAAAGTTTGACGATAGAATCTACTGAAATGGCAGTTAAATCAAAGGTATATGCAGTTAAAAAGGAGAGCTTTAATATAATTACAAATGTTTTAACAGTTTAAAAACAACTGACAAATGCAGTAAAACCAACTAACAATGTCGTAAAAACAACTGACAAAATTGGTAGAAACTACTTTATTTTACAATTAATTTTTTGGGTATTGTAATATTTTAATCAAAAACGTAAAAAAAATATTTTCTTTCGATTACAAAACAATGTCTAATTACTTCATCCCACTTAAAATAAAGTATCTAAAACGATTACCTGTAAGCAAACACTTTCGTTAGTGTTTTAAACATTTTGTATACAGTGAAAATTTGAATATAGTGAAAATTTGTTAATTAGTTTTATCAGATTGCTAGTTATTTTTAATGCATTTGTTAGTTTTTAACAGTTAAAACTAACTACATTTTTAAATACCTTTGTCTCCTTTTTGAATGAATAAAAAGTTGCTTTAACCGTTATTTTCTTTCGTGATAATTTTTTTATAAATCCCAGCAAACAAAGATGATGACTGATTTTTTATTACTTAGAAATAAGCTGGCTGGGAACATGAGAATACTTCCCAATTGATAATAATTTCTGAACAATAATTTTTTAACTGCTTTATACATAAGCATCAAATATATTTTTATATTTTAAAGTTGTTACATGTGACAATGCCTATAAGTGTTTATATCATAGATTACATAGATCTCTTACTCTTTGACATTTGCTGTCAGTGCACGTAACTCATGAGAATGTGTTGGACATACGTGCTATACCTATACAAAAAATATTTTATTGTATGTGAAAAAATGTGTTTGTTGACAAAAGAAGAAGAAGAGTAAGATATCTATGTAATCTATGGTTTATATGTTTAAAAAATTACATTTTCTATTAGTCAACATTGTTTAAAACTACGCGAAAAAGATATTTAGTATTTATAATATTTATAGTAAAGATTACCCGGCCTGGTATTGTAGTGTAAAACTAATTTAAAAAAAAAAAACTATTTCAAAACGCATGTATTATTTTGATTTTGAGAAAAAGGGACCTACTCTTAAAGCACACCTAGGCGATAGAGAAAACAGAAAAATGCACCTCTAATAGTTCCATTGTTAATGATTTCAGCTATTCATGAGTCTTTTTTCTCTATCTCTAGCATTTATTTCCCTCATGCCAAAATAAAGGTGTTTTTTAAAACTTCTCAAAACACGCAATGGACAATTATGCATTACTGTTTCAATTCTTTTAAAAATTAAAACTAATGTAAATTATATCTCCATGTCCTTAAAGACAAGGCTGCATTTGTTTTAAAACCCTGTCACACAATTAACATGTTAATTCTGTAAGAACTCTATTTTTTCTTATTTTTCCTAAGAAAGTTTGTATAATCGGTTCAAAACCACATCAATTCTAAAACATGTTCCACTAGAGCAATATGGAACCCGAACCCGTTTCAATGAATTTAAATTCGAATTAAAACAACTAACCTAAAGTTAACAAAAAACAAGTAAAAAGATTAAAGTCGGGCATGCCGACTATACAATACCCTACACCAGTCTGGTGTATTGTTTGGATCCGAAATTCGAATGGGTTAAAATGGGGCTTGTGTCAAAATTTTCTATAATGTGAGTCAGCGCACCAAATTTCATTAAAATATCTTAATATTTGCGACCTGCAGTTTGTAACCAAGCCAATTTTGGGGGGACCCTTATATGGGCACTAGTTCTAAACATGGACCGATGTTCACCAAAATCAATACGCTTCGTCCTTGGGCCAACATAGGTCTATGTACCAAATTTCATCAAAATATCTTAATATTTGCGACCTGCAGCGTATAAACAATATAATTTTGGTAGGACCCTTATATGGGCACTAGGTCTAAACATGGACCGATGTTCACCAAAATCAATAGGCTGCGTTATTGGGCCAACATAGGTCTGTGTACCAAATTTCATCAAAATATCTTAATATTTGCGACCTGCAGCGTATAAACAGTATAATTTTGGTAGGACCTTATATGGGCACTAGGTCTAAACAAGGACCGATTTTCACCAAAATCAATAGGCTGCGTTATTGGGCCAATATAGGTCTGTGTACCAAATTTCATCACAATATCTTAATATTTACGACCTGCAGCGTATAAACAGTATAATTTTGGTAGGACCCTTATATGGGCACTAGGTCTAAACATGGACCGATGTTCACCAAAATCAATAGGCTGCGTTATTGGGCTAACATAGGTCTGTGTACCAAATTTCGTCAAAATATCTTAATATTTACGACCTGCAGCATATAAAAAATATAATATTGGTAGGACCCTTATATGGGCACTAGGTCTAAACATGGACCGATGTTCACCAAAATCAAACTTGTTCGTCCTTGGGCCAACATAGGTCTGCGTACCATCAAAATATCTTAATATTTGCGACCTGTAGAGTGCGCACAAGATTGCATGGACAGACAGACGGACGGACGGACGGACAGACGGACATCGTTAAATCGACATAAAAAAAAATTCTGAACCGATCGGTATACTATAAGGTGGGTCTACGACCAATATTTTTTGGTGTTACAAACATCAGCACAAACTTATAATACCCTGACCACATAGTGGTGTAGGGTATAATTATAATTAAAAAATTTTAATTTATATAGAATTTGACTTCTGTATCTGCACACTCAGAGAATTGTCTATTTGCTATTGATGAATTTATACACTGATTCAATTAAGTTTCACTGGAATTCGTCTATTGAAACTTTTAATAGAATTGATGCAATTTTTCATAAAATTTTATGAAATTTTCATATTATTTATTAAAAATGTCATACACGCAAAAAAGTTTTATTAAAAAGAGATTCATAAAAATTATGAAGCTTTTTCATAAAATTTAATAAATTTGGCATTTACATTGTGAAGAAAACTTCATTAGCTATTTGTTTAAAATATGGTCCGATAAAATTCTCTCAGAGTAAGTTCGCTCAAACTTTAGGTTATTTTTTACTGTTAATGTCCCTTAGTAACGAAAAAGATAGGTACAACAAAGTAAACTGGCATTCTCAATTAACTGAAATTAATCTCAAAGAGAACTCAAATTTTTTTAGCGATGCCTTAATGAAAATTTCATAGGTGTAGGAAATATCTTATTAAAATTTAAAAAACTTTAGGTATAGCATTTCTTTAAATGCAATATTAAATTTTATTGTGTCGGTTTAGAGTGAACTAGTCAACCTTAGAATATGAAAACTTTTTTATTAAATACATTGTGTTTATATGTATGTAACGTTAATATTTAATGAAAAGTGTGTTTTAATTGATAAAAAGTTAAGGAAATACATTAATTTTGCATTAAACTATTAATCGATTAACCGCCAATTTTCTAGATTAACCGACCCGAATAACCGGTTAATCAATTTTAGTGATTTTTCGAATAATGCATTAACCGGTTAACCGCCTATGTCGAATAATTGGAAACACTAATGTGAATACACTCAAAATAACAAGGTCACAAAAATAACTGACAAATTTTTACTGCAAAGATTTTAATACAACTGACGAAAATATGTATATTTTAAGAAAAATTAAAAAAAAAATAATTTTCTTTAAGAAGCAGAGACCCAAAATAACTGTTATATTTCTTAAAAAGTCACCACCCAAATTTATTTAATTATAATATTTCAATAATGCACTATATTTTATAAATCATATTGCACAAAAAAATCACAAAGTTTGGCAAAGATTTTAATTTTTTCGATTGTTATATTTTACTCTATAAATTTCTGTTGTTTTTTGATTTTTATTTTAAAACTTTTTATAAAAGTTACAGAATGATTTTTTTGAAAAAATTAAGCACTAACTTTTTTATTTTATAATAAAATAAAAATTAACAATTGACCTAAATTGAATGCCGGAACATGCTGGAATATTCATATTTACTCACTTTAAATCACTGTTCAATCTTTTATTAACACTAGTTGACATCATCAGGATATTATAATTGTTGAAGGCATTGGTTCTATGGTTTTTGATTTATATTCTTACGGTGGGTCTCATACTGTAGGTTTAACTTTAACTTAACTAAAAACAAAATAAAATGTCAAAAAAATATACACAAAACAACAACAAATTTTTGGGTTAACTATTAACCTAAGTTTAAACCTGCAGTATGAGACCCACCGAAAATTGTTATTTTTTGATAAAGAAAAAAAATCACAAAATAACTTTTATTATTTTTGAAAAAATAAAAATCGTGTTTGGATTGTTTTTGTTTGAATTAAAAATAAAAATCAAACAGAGCAAATAAACAGAAAATTAAAAATATTCAAACAAGAAATAATTGTAAAACAATCAGTTTTTTCAATAAAAGTTATAACTGTTACGTCCCTGTTAAGAAATGTTTTAATAACTTTTGCCAACTTTACTTGTAGTCTACACGAGACATCGATTTGTTCAACCAACGAACAATTTCTTGTTCGTCCATGAAATTGTCTCGTGTGGACCACTCTTGTTCACGTTTTGTTCTTGTTCAGACAACGTTGTCAGCACAATTGTTCTCACAACTATGTGCAAAAACAACCACGATCCCAGATCTAATTTTTACTTAGTGGCATTACTAAAAAATAAAGAAAATAAAAGAAAATGAATAAAATGTTAAGAAAAAGTAAATAATTTGTATTATTATTGAAATTAATGCAATTTACTTTGTATTATTGGAAAAAAATTAGTGAAAAACACATTGAAAACATGAAAATAAATAGTTTCGTTTGTGACCTACTCCAACAAAAAACAAAAAATAATGAATTGTCTGCCATTACGTATTCTCCACCCAAAACAAATGGAAAAATTTTTTCCCGTTATTCTGCTGACGATTAGTTTTTGGGCAAACAAATCAATGTCTCGTAAAGACGCTAAGTTAATTAATATAATTTTTCTTGATCAAAATAACTTCGAGAAATATGTCAGATTTTAAAATGCATCGGTTTGTCAAGTTCGAGTGGTTTATTAGTTTACAATGGAGAATCAAAGAAAATTACACAACCAAATTATTGTGGACTTATAAAAAAAATTTAAACAGAAGTACGCGTGACCAGGCAATGTGTTTCCAGAATGTTCAAAAAGTTCAACAAGGACCTAATAATTGAAAGAGATACTTGAACGTGTAAAGCAAAACGACCCAGGAACGAAACCGAAGCCAAAAATGTGAAGAAGCTATTGAGGGCGATTCCATACATTTATGGCCACGAAGTGGCACGGCGAGTGTAATGTTCGCAAAGTTTTGTGCGCAGAGTTAAAGCTAACGTAGGCCTTAAAACATTTAAAGTTCCGTACAGAAATTCTAAGAAGAACGTTGGTGCCAAAAAACGATCAAAACTTTTCAAAAAATATTTTTTTCATAACTTTAAATGTAGCAGACTTTTCGCAGCTTCCTGGTGAGCAGTTTTATAGTCGAGGAGAGTCGAGGCAATGTTCCTGAAGAGTATCGAACCAAAAAGCAATCGAAATTTCCTAAAAAGCTCCCAGTATGGAAATTCATTGCGGAAAAAAAGAGTCAATACTTATGTCATCTTGCCATTACAGTAAAAGCACAATATAACAACTTTATTAACATAAATACATGTAGACTTTTAATGCTTTATTATGTTTTCATTTGTTCTCCTTCCGGAACCAATAATAAAAATTTTACAAGTCTGCATTTTATGTATCTTGAAAATTTTTATTGATTTATATTCAAATTCGTTATCTGCAAAAAATAGTTTTAAAATAATTAAATGATTATAAGACTATAATAATATTTACTCACAAAAAATTTGTTTGTTGCCGTTAATAAATTTCAAATAAATGTTTTTAAAGTTTCTTTGACAATTAAAAATTATTTGAAATTGATTTTCATAGAGTAACTCAGAAAAGGTTTCTTTTGAATTTGGCCATAGTTGTTATTGATTATAATAGTGAATTCAATTAAAATTATAAATGACTATGGATTTTATTCACTATGCCACTACGTAATTTTATGAGTGTACACAAACAACTATTACATGTAATAACTGAAAAACTTTTTTGTGAGAACAGCTATTGTTTTTACACCTTCCATTCATCTTATGCATATGACTTTGTAATTGTATTTACAACTCATTGAAATATTGGTTTGGAAGTGTAATTCTGGAAACCTTTTAAATTCATACATATATTCGAAATTTATCTATTGAGTACCTTTAAATATACCTATAATATAAAATTAAAAAAAAAAAATATTTTTCTAACTCTTTTTCACCAATTTTTCAAAAAATATAGAAATGTTGGCTTTGACAAATTTAGCTTAATTTTTAAATATATTTTAAACTGCCTCTGACGAAAATCTCAAAAATAAAAAAACTAATCCATAAAAAAATCATAAAGTGACCTTCGAGTTCAGATGGTCAAAATACATAAGAAGAAAGCAGGGTTGGCAACCGATTCATAAGGTTAGTGATAAGGGATATCGTTATTTTAAAAGTATTTCGTTAGGGTATTTTAAGGTTAACACATACTGGTTCATATGCATAATAACTTTTAAAATTTATAAGTGACTTATAAAACAAATTTTTCATATAAAATTCATTTTATAAAGCTGTTGTAAGGTTTTCCAATTATTATGCTCAAGCACTATTGACTGTAAAAACAAAAGAGCTCCACATGTACACAGAAAAATAAAGTTCATTAATAGAATAATTAAGTAATAAAAGAACATAATTGGTATGAATTTGTTCATACATATTATGAATTGAAATCAATGAAAGCAATTCATACTATTTATGAACAAATTTGGTTCTGTTTAGGACAAAAATAGTCCTAACGAATAAAATAGAAAATATGGCAAAATGCTTTGGAACCAGTTTTAATAAATTTAATTGTTTTTTTTTATATGAAAAACTTTGCCCTACAGATAGTCTTTTATGTTAACCTGCTAACGGCACTGGTAGGGTATAAGTTCTAGACAAATTTAACAATTAAATTTATGTTTTCATTATAAATATTTTCTTTTTTTACAATTAATAATTTAAAATATTTGTATTTGTTTGCAGGTACGTGGTCATCAAAGAGCTCCCTCGGATTCTAAAGAATTTCATGAAGTTACAAAACGTGACGCACTTAGATTATTGGAAAATGATTTGGATAGATTATTGAAAACAGCCGAACCAGAATGTCGTCCATCATTGCAACAGGAAATGAGTAGATTTTCCGATTTGTTTGGGCGGTTTTTGCAAGAAGGTAAGATTAATAATAAAAAATTCAATTCTCCAATTCATAACCGTAATTTTGTACTTCATAAAGCCCTTTTTAGGTTATCACATTTTGTTTATCTATGTATCTATTTTGCTTTTGTATCTATGTTGCTTTTTATTTTCCACATTCATAATATAAAAGAAAAAAATCGCTGTCAAGTTGGTTGGTTGGTAGCATATTATGCTAAAACTAGTTAGATTATACTCATTTCTAGTTAATGTTTTCATAAGTATTGCGAAAAAACTTTATTATATGATATGATACCAATTACTTGGCAACAATTTTTTCTGTGTATTTATATTGTGAACATAGAAAACAAAATGCAACATTGATACTAATACAAAATGTGATAATACAAAAAGGCATTAAAAGAGAACATAATCCAATTTTTTTTTGCCAGTATATATTCCGAATTAATGTAATAATATATTTGAATTATTTTATTTCTTATAGAGGGTCCATCCATTGATTGGAATAAAATTCAAAAATTACCTGCAAATGCTGTGATGGATTATAGTACTTTAAAATCTCCTAAAAATGAACAGGTTAGTTTAATTTAATTAACAGAAGACAAAACTTTTCAATATACTTTGTATATCCCAGCAAAAACAGACATTACCGAGTAATTAAGCGAGTAAGTAGCACACAAAGGGTTTCACTACTTACCAGGCTATTTACTCGCAACATTACTTTTGTTCGCGATGTCCAAAAATTCATGGGTGGTCATTACCCTCTCGCTTACAAAAAGAGTGCGAATAACGAGTTACCCAAATTGAAAGAATAAGTAGTTACTCACAAAGATAGAATAAGTGGTTACTCAGAAGTTAGGAAATAAGTGGTTACCCTACATTGTAAAATAGTTGGTCATATTGGCAAAAAAAAACTTTTTACCTTGGAAAATTTCCTATTTAGTTCAAAACAAATTTATAAATAAATTTATATAAAAAAAAGACTTAATCAGTACTTATTTAATCAATTACCAGTAAGTGATTACTTTGCACGAATATATAAGTACTTCTATAACTTATTATTGATAAGTCATTATTTTGTATTTTAAAGTAATGACCTATCATTACTTGGTAATCCGTATGGTAATAACCTGTCATTACCATGTTTTTGCTGGGATTGTTAACGACAAAATTTAAATTATTTATTAAATTTTGTAATGTTTATTAATTTGTTATGCATATTGGATGTTTAAATGTTTTTTTTTTTTTTTTTAATTTTACTTATTTATAAATTTTGTCGTTTGTTTAACAGACTTTTTTTAAATTAATTTACATAATTTATGTATAACGTTTTTTCCATAATTTTCCTATAATTCCTTGTATTGTTTAACTGTGTGATTTTTCTAAAGAATGAGGTAACCTTAATTTGTTTAAAATCGTATTTTTCTAATAATTACTAACGACTTTTTTAACTTTTGCTTAAGTTTTATTACGTTTATAACACTAGATTTATAAAAAAGGTATTATTTTATATTTGTTTGTGAATCGTATTCATAAGTAGAAACTAACGACTATGGACTAAAATTTAATGACTATGGGCCAGTATTATAGTCAGCACTTAGTGGTATTTATTTTTTACTCAAGTTTTGCTTATGTAAGAAATTTTGTTTGAAATTTTTAGTAAAAAGTCCTACTTACACATACATACAGGCCCTATGTTTTATAATACAAAATTTCTAATTCATTTAAAAACCTAATGAATTTAGTTTGGCTAATAAAAATATACATCAATTTCATATGTTTAAATATTCAAAACAATATCAACTTTGTTAGATGTAAAAATCGATGGAGAATTTTATTAGCTAAAATACAAAAAATTTTCATTTTCCTTTAAGATTCGTGATCTGCATGTCAGCTTGTACGAAAAATTAAGTTTTTTCTACAGAGCGTGAGCTTATATTAGTAGTGGCGAATATAAAAAATTTTCACTTTGTTCGAAAATTTTAGAATTTCAAATAAAAAGCTAAAGTCGAAGATTAATTCCGATTTACTAAAACTTTTCAAAAATATATTTTGTTTTATCTATACACAACATGTCTCTACCTGCCGCATGCGAAATTCCACCAAAGTCATAGTTCAATCCACCGTTTCTTTCTAATTATGAGTACGGCAGTAAATCTCCAGTGACTAGTTAGTATATTTTTAAATTATTATAGAACTATATTTGTTATTACGCAAATATATATGTAAATGCTTTATTAGTTCCGTTTATAAATGTTTATGCACTTTTATTAACCCATTAATGCCAGCTCCTCAGTGCTATTAATTTTAGATTTTTTTTTTTGGAAATATCCTTATTAAGTAGCTTAAGCATAGAGTTTAGAAAATGAAGAGGATGTAATTCTCTCAGTTAGTGGGAATAAATATATATAATGTGGCTGCAAATAGGAAATTGAAATTTTTTTCAAACTTTTTTAATGACAAAATGTTATTTTTTAATGTAGTTATTGATAGATTTCGTCATTCATCTTTGTTTTTCCTTAAAACTGACCCGTTTCCTGTTTGCGGGCACAAGCCGTTAACATAGGGTGAGAGAATTACATAACCATTGGCTTAAGTATGAGATTTATAAAACAGGATTGATCATTTTATAGTAAAATTTAAAATTTTTTCTTATTTAGTAGGTTTGAGGTTAAGAAGAAGAATAAACCTTCCTCAAAAGTTATAAACACATTAAATTTGCAAATCAGACTAGATCTAGTTTCTGCCTTTTTATGGACAGGCTTCATCAGTGATCTTCCATTAAATTGTATTATTGTTTATATTTTTATTGTCAGATTGTCTCTATATGAATAATTTCAGAAGTGATCAAACAGACATATACAAACATTCTACTTCAGATTTTCTCTGTTTATCTTCTTATTTCCTCCGTGTCACCTTTTCACAAATATTGCCACATTGACGTATGGTTTGTACGTACAAGTGCAGGCAATTTGTGTATATTGGAGACGGACAGCCAACAGGGCATTGTTTATTTTTTATAGTAAAGTGTTGTTTTTTCAAACGCGTCTTATAGACCAAATACAATTAATATTGTCATTAATGTATTTTTATTAATTCTAATTTAGTAGGTTTGAGGTTAAGAAGAATATTAGAATATTTTGCCAATTTGATGCCTTAATTTTATATGCCGAACATGAACTTTTCAAAAATTTTCGGTCATATTGCTATTGCTAAATTTTTAAGCTGTAAATTTGAAAAAGGGCTAGACAAAGTTTTTTGGGAGCCTTTTTTATCATTGTCTTTATTAGAAATCTTATTTCGCATAAAACAGCAGAACAAAAAGAAAAAAACTACATCCAAAGATGCAAGAATTGCAAGCAGTCTTAAAAGAAAAGCCAATGACGATTCTTTGATGGTGGGCGAAGGCACGTTATATGAGGCCATAAAAGTAATCAATGTATATAAAAAATAAAAAACAAATACAAAACTAATTAAAAAATGTACAAGATAAAAGATTTTAACCGAAATGAAATGTCTAATAAATTCTCTACCATCGTTTTTAAGAATATTTGGGCTAATATATAAAATACTCTTTATCCGATTCTTTCCAAATTTGGTACACGTATATAGAAAACTGCGAGATGTAAATTTTGTTCATACACGGTTTTTTGAAATTTTGCTGTTTTCTTAGCGTAAAATTAATTTTAAACTTTAAACGCGTTTTCCCTTAAAATCGGCTGCCACTGTACAGCCAAGGCGGGTTAACCGATTTCGATGCGGGTTTTTTTCTTTCGTAGGCAACAAAAAACTCTAGCCCTTATCGTGGCCCTTTTTTTGAATTTTGGTCAAATAAATTTTATATTCCCGCGCAAATATGTTTTTTCTTGTATTTTTTGGAATTTTTTAGTTTGTGTGTCAACTTTGTTAAAAAGAAATTTTAAATATAAAAATTGGGCCACGATAAGGACTAGAAAATTTAACTAGGATTAAGAATTACTTTACATTTTTATTTTCCTATAATTAATGAAGGCTGCAAAGTAGCAGCCGATTTTGCCTTTTTTAAAAAAGGCCAGTAATGAAGTGGCAACTCTGGCGATTTTGGCTGGGGAAATATAAAACTGATATTTTTTAAAAATACTAAAATAACATGATTTTTAAATAAAAAAATAAAATATTAAAAATATTGTTAATTGAATTTTTGACAACTGTTGAAATATGCCCTTTAAAACTATCGAGATTTTCCAATTACCTGTTGAATGTCCTTGAACTTGTGCAAAAATAACATAAAGTAGGGAAAAATTCTATGAAATTTATTTAGTTACTGACAGAATCCACAATACGCTGATAAAAATAATTGATTAGTTTAAAACAGGGGTATGGCATCACCAAAAAAAAAATAAGTTATAAAAATATCGTTATCACTAGATGGCACTTTGTTCAAAAAGCTGACAATTTTCTTTTTTTATTTAAATTTAAATAACAAACAACAAAGCAAAAAAACAAACGGATATCACAAATTTTATTATTTGAATATATTCCGCGCTTGTTTTTTCTGTATTTTGAGCAGTTTTCAGGAGCTTTCGAGTTTTAAAATATAGGCTCAGCTGATAATAAACTGATACTAAATAGTTGCTCAGATAATACTAAATTTCAGCGCCCTCTACGGGTGAGTATTGTAAGTTTTTATTTCCTATCTTTATAATTAATAGTCTCTGGTTTAAAAAGCTCACAAACTTTCAAAATCGGCCTTAATTTGGTACGACCATGAGACAATACCACGCATTGTCCGAAATATTAAGAAAAATTCCATCGAAAATGCCTTTAAAATACACCGAAAAATTTTCTGAAGGCTCAGGTGTCACCGATTAGTCGTGCACTATATTCCAATAAAGTGGGTCCTGGACAAGTTCCAAGGCAAAAATCGTATATGACAATTATTGAATTTTGCTTTGTTTAACTCCGCCCACCACGCCCATTTTTCACAAAAATGGAAACATTTGTTCTAAGATTAATTTGTACCTGAAAGGGCAACAGTTTGGGGGACAATTAAATAAGTTTAGCCTTATATATTACGTTTTTGTTCCTCGAAAATCATTTTTATAGTCCACTACCATATAGCAATTAACAAATTCCCAGCGGAAACAGACATTACCAAGTAATTAATAAATTAAACGAGTAAGTCGCACTAAAAGGGTTTCACTGGTTACCAGGCAACATTACTTTTGTTCGCGATGTCCAAAAAGTCATGGGTGGTCATTACCGTTTTGCTTACAAAAAAGTGAGAATAATGAATTACCCATAGTGAAAGAATAAGTAGTTACTCACAAAGTTAAATAAGTGGTTACTCAGAAGTTAGGATATAAGTGGTTACCCTACATTGTGAAATAGTTGGTCATATTGGAATAATAACTTTTTAGCTTGTAAAATTTCCTATTTAGTTCAAATCCAAGTCCGTTTACGTACCATTTCCTGGATCCGTATACGGACCAGAAAATGGAACTTAAGGAACATCGAAACTGATTCGAATCCGTTGAAAGTCCGTCACTAACGGACCGTTTTTTTTTAACGAAAACGGGCATGTATATATACCTAAATTGACCATATATATATTAATTTTCAATACATAGTAGTTTTTTGCTTTTTTACAGATTTATTAATAATGATATTGATTGTTTACATTTGCACTATTTAGTATATCCAGCTCGGTTTACCTCTCTATTCAGCGCATCAATTCGCAATAGGGACCCATAATAAAATCGAAAATCTGTATGCAAAATACATAATAAATGAGTTATGATTTAATTGATTGATTTGCGATGAAAATTTGCATATGTTATACAAACCACGTAACACGTATTAAATTTTATAAATCTTACCTTGTGACTTGAAGTTGTTTGATTGATGGTGTGGTAGAAGGATTTCCCTCTATTGCATATTCACTATTCTCGCTTCAATAATTTTTTCACAGTATTGTGTTCGAAAATCCGATTAAACGGTCCGTTAATATTCCGTATACGTACAAGCTCTGACGGATACTTATATTACGAACCGTAAACGTGCCGTTAAAATCGGATTCATGATTCCGTACATGCCGGAGACTCCGTAAAAATGTTTCTTGGGAAATTAATAAATAAAATATTAATATAAAAAATACTAAATCGGTACTTATTTAAACAATTACCAGTAAGTGATTACTTTGCAAGCATATATAAGTCCTTCCATAACTTATTATCAGTAAGTCATTATTTTTTATTTTAAAATAATGCAAATGTTAATGACCTATCATTACTTGGTAATCTGTATGGTAATGACCTGTCATTACAATGTTTTTGCTGGGTCGTGATGGCGCTAATAGTGACACCTGGGCCTTTTAAAAATTTTCTTGGATATTTAAAACCCAGCAAAATCTTTCATTACCAAATAAGTGGTTATATAATAGAAATTCATAGCTCCGAATAACTTATTTTTTGGCGTCTAAACTCATTATTTTTGTTTGGCGTGGTCGTTTTTATAAGTAGTCACGCTTACCCGCTCGCTTACGAAAAAATGAGAAGTAAGTAGTTATGAGATTCTGAATAATAAGTGGTTACAAACATGCTTACAAAAAGTTGAATTATAAGTGGTTATCCGACTGCTTACTTGATTCTTAAAAATAAGGAGTTACACAAATACTATTAGCTTCAGGAAATACATTCAGAGAAATTAAAGTTTTTGTTAGAGTGTTATTTTAGAACTCGTCATAAAATTTTTAACACAAAACATATTTACATGTAATAAATATAAATGTATAAAATTGAACTTTGTAAAAAGTACTTATTTAAACTATTGCGAGTAAGTCATTATTTTATATTTAAAAGCAATGACTACAATAGGCCATTATTAGGAAGTCATTATTTTATATTACAAAATAATGCAAAGGTAATGATATATCATTATTGGTAATGCAGACAGCAATGAGCTATCATTACCAATATTTTGCTGGGAAGGCATTTCCGGTTGGATTTTTCGAAATATTTCGGACATTGGGTCGTATTTCAGCCTCATTAGGTCTACTAGGTTAAGGCCGATTTTGAAAGTTTATTAATTATTTTTATCAGTTTATTTTGTACTCTGTCAGTAATTAAATCAATTACGTACATTTTTTAAATATTTTTGTAACATAACCTTAAAATTTTTTAAAAACATGCATTTTTAGAAAATAGGTTTGGTGGTACTTAAATAGATATCCATTTATCGAAATTAGTAGGCCGAAGAATATCTTATCATCCATTACTGAACATTTTTATAAACTTGTGTAATCTTTTACTACTTAGTATTTTTAAACAGCTAAACAACAGCCTTTTTCTGTCACTAAAAACAAATATCAAATTTCTATAATTAAAACAAAAGTATTAATCAATATAATTTATCCTTAGATACGTGCAATGTTGGATAAATTAGTTGTTATTAAACTAAATGGTGGTCTTGGTACCTCAATGGGTTGTCATGGACCAAAAAGTGTTATACCAGTAAGATCCGATTTAACTTTCTTGGATTTAACGGTACAACAAATTGAGGTGAGCAGTTTTATTAACTTAAGAAATATTTTTGAAGGTTTTAATTAAAATTCTATTTTATGTTTTTCTTCTAGAATTTAAACAAAACCTATGATGCTAATGTACCTCTAGTGCTTATGAACTCATTCAATACTGATGAAGATACTGAGAAAATTATACGCAAATATAAGGGATTTAGAGTACAAATCTTTACCTTTAATCAATCTTGCTTTCCACGCATAAGCCGTGAATCATTTTTACCTGTTGCCAAAGATTTTGATGTTGATAAAGATATTGATGCGTAAGTTTTAAAATGGTTATACATTAACTTGCTTATATGTATGTTTATTTTATTTTTTATTTAGCTGGTACCCACCAGGTCACGGTGATTTCTATGATACTTTCCATTCTTCGGGTTTATTGAAGAAATTCATTGATGAAGGTCGTGAATATTGTTTCTTGTCCAATATTGATAATCTTGGTGCGACCGTTGATTTGAATATTCTTAATAAATTGGTTGGTGAGGAACGTCTAGATAAGCCGGTCGAATTTGTTATGGAGGTTACTGATAAGACCAGAGCTGATGTTAAGGTAAATATGAGGGTTGTTAGACATATTTTATTTATTGTTTATTTTTTAACGGGCCATTAGATTTTAACTATACTAAAAATTAAAAAAAATTATATAATTAAGATTTTCAACGTGGAATCGTTTAGTTTAAACAATTAAAATTGCTGAGGGGTAGCCTTAACTTATTTCGAAAAAAAATTTAGAATTCGCAAATCTTGCAAATATTGTTAAAACTAATTTTTTTTAATAAAAATTCAACTTTTTAATTTTTGTTATCCTTAATCTTGTACACTATATATAAATATTAGGGGTTTTCATATAAACTCGTAAATGCCTTGTAATCCTTGTATAAATATCACACATATTTTGTATGTATGGAATTTGTCATTAAACTCATAAACATACGAGGTTTACAACGTTTATGAATACGAGTTTATATGAAACCCCTATTATAAAAGTAAGGTTTATGCCAAAACTTTTCTTTTTACAAAAGGTTCAAAATTTACGAATTCTAGAAATTTGTTCGAATCGTGTTACGCGGTAACCTCACTGATATTTTACATTTACCCCACTGATTTTTTTTTATCGGTAACCACACTTTTGTTAAAAAAAACCTTCCCTATCTTAGAGCTATTTCCACTCTAAATTGAAATATTGAGAATTTTTTTCTTTACGAAAAATCCTCAGATTACCATTATTTTTTTGGCGATTCCACATTAAATTCTAGAAATATGGGCTTCCACATGTCAACCTAAATTAAGCAAAATCTATAGCATTCTCTGTATTTAACAAAAAAGTATAGACAAAATTTGAATATTTATTAAAATTAAAATTTATCTTTTAATCAAAATCTAAATAATTTGCAAGTTGATAGCCAAGACTAAAAAATTTATTTTTGTGTATTCAATAAAAGATTTTAATGAACTTCTTACCCCACTCTGCATTGTGGATTAATCCAGCATTGTGAACCCAGCTTTTAACTTTTTCAGCAACTCTCATATATGCTTCATTATAACATTTTTTACTTCTTTATCTTTAGGGTGGTACTTTAATACAATTTGAAGATAAATTAAGACTATTGGAAATTGCTCAGGTGCCAACAGAACATGTGGATGATTTTAAATCGGTTAAAACATTCAAATTCTTCAATACCAACAATATTTGGGCTAAATTGAGTGGTAAATTATATTATTTTTTATGAAAATATATAAAACCTAAATATATGCTTAATTTTTTTTTTCCTTTTTTTGTTATTTAGCAATTGATCGTGTTTTAAGTGAGCGTACTCTTAATCTGGAAATTATTATCAATAACAAAACTTTGGAAAATGGCCTACGTGTTATTCAGCTTGAGACAGCCGTGGGCGCAGCTATGAAATGTTTTGACGGTTCGATTGGTATCAATGTACCGCGTTCACGATTCTTACCGGTGAAAAAGACTTCGGATTTATTATTGGTTATGTCCAATTTATATAGTTTAAAAAATGGCAGCTTGGTGATGTCACCACAACGTATGTTCCCTACTACACCTTTGGTTAAATTGGGTGAAAATCATTTTGCCAAAGTTAAAGAGTTCCTAGGACGTTTTGCCAATATACCCGATATTATTGAATTGGATCATTTAACAGTATCCGGTGATGTTACTTTTGGTCGGGGTGTTTCGTTAAGGGTAAGAAAAATCTCTTTTGAGTTTTTTTTATATAAATTTGTCTACAAATTATGTTTTTATTCCATTTCTCTCTAGGGCACTGTTATTATTATTGCCAATCATGGTGATCGTATTGATATACCGGCCGGTGCTATTTTGGAAAACAAAATTGTTTCCGGCAATATGCGTATATTGGACCATTAAATATACATTATGGGAAAAGGCTTTATTAATATTTTAAACGACAACTTATCAAAATCGTTTTTAACTAACCGCCAAGACCTCTTAACTAAAAAAATTACAACTTTTTCAATCGTCATCGCCATCAATTTATTGTAGTAGTCCCTTGTTAAGCTTTAAGTAGAACATTGATTCCTTTAATTAATTTAATTGTAGATATAACTAATTTGTATTTCTTCGTTTTTATGTTTAACATATTAATTTGTTTTAATTTCTCTTTTTTTGCAATAAATTTATATCATGCTAGTCGATAATTGATTTATACTTCTTTATAGTAAAACATTTTATTTGTGTAATTATATTCAAAGCGATTTTATTTAACATTATCAAAGCTCAAACATAGTTGGCGCTAAAATACTCATACGACATTTACGAGATATACGAAATTTTTGTGCATTTTACGAATTTCACTTTAAGTAAGACGGAAATTTTTCGTATGTCAATTTTTCGTAGAATATGCGATTTTTGTTTTTTTGTTATTTTACTTTAAAATCCTAAGAAAAAGCTCTCAAACTGTTTTAGTAAGAAGGCCTTTCCATAAAAAGTAAATAATGTACCGGATTATCGAAATATTGGGATTTGTGAATAGATTATGTAAATGAAAATTATGCTTAAATTATTTTTTTAGATAGGACTATATTTTTACAATAACTCTTGTTATTTCCAAAATAACAACAGCAAAACCTTTCAATACCATACAACGAGTTTTAGGCTACTTTTTAAATTGGAGCCATTGGAGGATTTTTGAGTAAATTTGCTTAAGAGGTATCGGATTTAAGTAATGCATGTGGTAGTGACCAGTCATTACCAAGCTTTTGCTGTGAAAGTTTTATGAGTGCTTCTTTAGAGCGATTCTGAGGACTGTTTTATATAAAAATCTCTTACAATTTCTTCAAAAATATATTAAATACTAAGAACTATTTGTTACGATAACTTTTTGCTTTTGCAAAATTATTTCCTAATATTTTTTAGAAATATCACTCTATTTAAGATCTCTTCACTCTATATAAGATCTCTTCTAAGGATTTTTATTTGAGAAAGTTCTGACAACTTTCTCGTATAGAAATGGCTTTACATGTATAAAAAGTACACAGCTTGTCAGAAAGAAAAATGATTTAAACTTCAAAATTTAGAACCGTATAGAAAGTTTTGATTAAAGAGTTGCAGTCTATTTGGATTGAAAAATAACCAATAAGTTAATGTAACTTTTGGACAATCGGCATTCGAATGATCGAGCTTCGACTAATATGTAGTTCTTTTTTTGGTAAAAAATTTAGTGATGCGAAAACGGGTTTCTTTTATAAAATATAAAAAATATTTGGTCAAATACACACAAAAATTTCTTAGATTTCGTAAATTTTACTAAAGATTTTCGTACAACGGACGAAATTCTTTCCTAAACTATAGGAAAATATTTCGTATAGTATACAAAAACTTCGTAGATTTCGCATATTTTACGCTAGATTTTCGTAGTGTGAAATAAAGAAATATTTTGTACAAGGTGCGAAAGGATTTGTATATAGTATGTATTTTTTTTGTGAAGGCGAATAATGCTCTTGTTCGTTTTATCGTAATACAAAGTTTAATATGTTTGGGTCTTTAAAGTTTTATTTTATATAATTTTACTTTATAATTTTTACCAATATTATTGCGCAAATATTATGTAAAAAACATATAAAATAGTGACACACAATAACGTATTTATAAAAACCTACAATTTTACAATATATAATGTTGTACACATTTTTTTTGTGAAAAAGGCAATAAATCGTAGTTTTAAATTAGAAGGAAATTTCTCTTGTTGACTTTTTTAAACAATTCTGCCTAATTTAGCAGTAAAATAGAGTTTATACCTCTGTGAAGGTGAATTTTTTGCACAAAACTTAAATCGCTACTTTTATTTAAAAACTTATTTTTTATTAGAAAATCCAATTCAGATCCTGTTTTTTTAAACCATATTGAATATCTCCAAAATTTTAGTTTTACTTGTCGAAAACATGGGTGATCACAAATTAAACCTCTTTTGCTCAAATTGGCTTAGTTTACAAAATAAATGAATTTGAATAGTACAAAATGTTGATCTTTGTACAATAATTAGGCGATTACAGAAAGGACTTGGTTAAAGGATTAATTTCTAGCTGAAATTAAGCTCCATATTGTTCTGAAGTATAAGTTAATAAAATAAATTAATCTAGTATATGATTTTAAATCGATCGTTTTTGAAATTTCAATCTTGAATGCTTCTTATTATTTTTTTAATTTAAAAAATATCAAAGTAGATATATCTGCTTCAACAGAGATTAAAAACAATTACAATCTTTCCTATTCGATTTTTACTCAAATCGATCGATTTTTATCACATGCCAGAATAAAAAGATTTTTGATAAAAATTAATTAAATAAAAAAATGTTTAAATTCATAAATACTTTATAAATTTATGGTAGGCTTATAAAACAAATTCTGTATGAAAAATTTTAAAAATATGAAACAAATTCTGTATGAAAAATTTAAAAAAATGTTCATACAGAATTTGTTTCGTAAGCCTCCTATAACTTTATAAAGCATTTATAAATTTAAACATTCATTTTGTATTGAAAAATAGGTGTTTCCGAATTCAAAAACGTTTAGTCCTATATGCCTTTAAAGAGAAAATAAATTTAAATAAAGATTCAATTGTCAAAAATGTAAGTCACTCTTTGCTCTACAGACCTAAGTTTACGAGGGAAATTTATTAAAATATTTAAAAAATATAGTTGATCTCAAATTTAAGTAATTGTTGGTTTGCTGGGTTTGATTACAGAATAAATCAACACAAAGATTTTTAAATAATTCATTTGTTATAGTAAATCTGGGTGATGCGAAATTAAGGCTCTTTTAGATTCACAAAAAGTTTAATTTTAAAACTATATTTTTAAAGTTAAATTACCGCAAGTTGTTCTTCAGGTGGAAAACTCTCTCTGCAAAATTTAAAGATCTCAGATGGTAATTTAAATTCTGAAAATGAAAATTTTTTTTATTTTATCCCTGGTAAAAATTGTTTTAATATAATATTGTATAATTTGCTATAACTATATCTAATCAGGTGTGGTTAATGTGATATGACATAAAATTGTATATAATTTAGTCACCAAAAATAAAATTATTTTTGCCTAATGTTACACTCAGATAAAAAAGTTAGTAAAAAAATTTGTAAACAGTTTCCAATCGAAAGCTGCAACTAATTATTTATACTAATTTCATTGTACTAAAATTATGATATTTAGTAAGTTTTAAACTGATTTTAGCAAAACGATTTAAAATTTCAGTTTACATAAATTTTAATAAAATTTAGTAGTGGCTACTAATTTTTTCTACTAATTTTATTGTACTACAGACAGAGCTTTGAAGAATTAATTCCTTTTTGAATGAATTCACTACCAATCGAATTCAATTTTCTCTACAATTGAATGAATTCCTTTTCTTAAGTAATTCACTGAATTCGTTCAACTGAATGCGTTCATCAAACAACAAATTCAAAGAATTAATTCAATTGCAATAGTTCTTTTTATTAAACCAAATAAATTAATTTACCGGTGAACGCGTTCAATTTTATAAATCGAACGGAAAAAAGTGAATTAATTCCTTACTGAATTAATTCACTACTGAATTCGTTCAATTTCATTTTCGTTCAGTGAATTAAAAAAAATAAAATTACGTTCAGTGAATTAAAAAAAAACTAATAAGTTCACTGAATTGAAAAAAAATAAAATAAGTTCACTGAATTGAAAAAAAATAAAATAAGTTCACTGAATTCAAAGCCTTTTTTCTGCCGTTCAGTAGAAGAAAACAATAATGTACAAATAAAATTTTTAAATAAGCAATTTTACAGCGTGTGCTAGTAAAAATTAACAAACTAGAAACCGGATGCTGTTTACCAACCTACATGATTCAAAAATAAAGCCTTTTACTATTAAAAATAAAAACATTACAGATATAGATAAATTTGGAAAAAAAATATAACTATATAACTAGTTTGAAAAATTAATAGTTATATTTTTTTCCGAATTTATCTTTATCTGTAAAGTTTTTATTTTTAATAGTAAGAGGATTTATTTTTGAATCATGTAGGTTGATAAACAGCATCCGGTTTCTATTTTGTTTATTTTTACTAGCACACGCTGTAAAATTGCTTATTTAAAAAATTTATTTGTAGATTATTGTTTTCTTCTACTGAACGGCAGAAAACAGGCTTTGAATTCAGTGAACTTATTTTATTTTTTTTCAATTCAGTGAACTTATTATTTTTTTTTTTTAATTCACTGAACGTAATTTTATTTTTTTTTTAATTCACTGAACGTAATTTAATTTTTTTTAATTCACTGAACGAAAATGAAATTGAACGAATTCAATAAGGAATTAATTCACCAGTGAATTAATTCATTTGATTTAATAAAAAGAACTATTGCAATTGAATTAATTCGTAACAAAATAAATCGAACGAAAGCAAATATGAATTAATTCCATTCAATATATATTGCTTAGTGAATTAATTCATCGAATTTTTAATTCAGAATTGAAAAATTGAATTAAGGAATTAATTCTTCAAAGCTCTGACTACAGATCAGCAGACATGTGTTGCTAAAATTAGCAAAAAAATACCGCTGGCCTCAAAACAGTTAAATTTACCGTAATAACAACAAAATTTTCAGTAGCCATTACAGACTTTTTTGGTTGATATGATTCTTGGGTGTATATGTATACACTCAGAAAAGTTCTGCAGTTACTACATGATAGTTATTTGTGTAGTAGCAATGCGGTTGTAGTTATTTTAATTGCAATTGTTTTACTTTGGGGAGAAAATTTTAATATTTTTGAGAACGTAATAACCCACAAAAACTACTACATTTTCGTTACAGCTACTTTATGCAGTTGATTTGGATTTTTTAACAAACACATTTATTTTTAGGTCTGCGCGTGTTTGCCCCTGGTTCAAATATTCCACACATACAAAATATATGACACACACACAGTATTGCCATATAGCCAGTTTTAACTGTTTTTTTCAGTTTTTTGGGATGCCTAACAGTTTTCCAATTTTTTCATGTAAAAAACAGTTTTTTTAAATTCATGGATTTTTTTACAGTTTTTTATATTAAATCGGCACATTTGTTTCATTTAAAATTTTTTTTTTATTTTTTTAATTAAAATTTAAGAATTAAAATATAAAAGTGCTTATGCATAATAATTTGAAAACTTTATAACACGATTATAAAATGAGTTTTGTATAAAATATTTGTTTATGACCAAAATTACAATATTTGTTTATGACCCAAAAATTACAATAAAACTTTCAAATTGTCAGAACAAATCGAAACATAAATAAATTTAAAAATACCAATATAATACTACAAAATATGCTTACTGGAAAAACGAATCATTTTTATAACAAATTTCATCAAAAATTAGCACGGAATAAAATTGGCTAAGCCATATCTGACAAGTCATAGACCCGACGGACATTTTTTAGCCGAACTTTTAAGGATCATTTAGAAATTTATATTTTTTGAAAAAATTAAAACAATGTCTCATCGAGAAAGGCCAAAATTGATTTTTTATTTTTTTAATTAAATATTTGCCAATTCTGAATAACAATTTCCTACTATTTTTTCAATTATGATCAAGGACAATTCCAAAAACGTAATTTTTTCAAACAAACAATTCCCGACATAACAATACTCAATCAAATGAATATCAATTTTATGTGGAATGCAAATCAATAAAGAATATTTTGAAGTACAACATTGACCAGTAAAGTATTCTATCCTAAGTTAGGGGTTAATCTCGGAAGGGTGATTCGATGAACTTTTTCTAACTTTAGATTCGGGCCTAGGAGACCAAAATTCTTAAAAAAAAAGTTTTATTAGGAGGCTATGCAAAAAGTCGATTACTATAAATGCCAAAGGCAATTAAACTATTAAAATCTCGATATTTTGAAAATTGATACCCTGGGATAATATTTTAGTCCCAAGGATATTTCGGGATCCCAGAATTTCTTCTGATTTTTAAAAAATTTTCGAAGAACAGTTTTTCTATAAAGAAACAGTTTTTATTTACAGTTTTTCTAAAAAAAATATATGGTAACACTGCACACACATAAAAAAATATGGCATTTAGAAATTTCTAGTGAAAGAGTACGAGAACAATAATTTTTCTCTTGTGTCTTTAGTCAAAAAAAGGACGCTGAAGAAAGCAGACTGAAAATTTCGCTGTAAGAAATTTTATTAAACAAAGAAAATAATAAGTTGAGTTTTGTAAAAGAAAATTATATTTATTTCAATTAATATAAAATATTCTGTGTATTTTCTTTCAGCTTTTATATTTTAATCCCAAATCTACCTGCAGAAAAAAGGAAGCCAAACAAAATGTTTTCCTCCAAGGCAGATACCTATAACAATGTATTAAAAGTGAGTAATAAAAGTGAAAAATTAAAAAAAAAATGTCTCTTTAGTGTCAAATAAGATAAAATAGAAGTGAAGAGTATTTACAAAAGTTTGGTTTTATTACAATATTTTTTATGTCTGTGGTTTTAACTACATTTGTAGGTGTTTGTACAGTTTTACATTAATTTCCATGACTGTTGTTTTAACTATTACATTTGTAGTTATGTTTACTACATTTGTCAGTTGATTTTTAACAGTTAAAAATAACTTCATTATGCAGTTGATTTAAATGCAAATGAAGTGTACACCTTTTTAACTGCAAATGCATTTATTTTAACTGCCATTTGCAGTTGATTTTACCTATATAATTCTTTGAGTGTATGTGACAGCGATTTCTTCTTTGGTTTATTGGTTATTGCCGTAATATCATCTGATTGATACATCTTTCAAATGCTTATTGGGTTATGGGGTTTACCCCAGGGTTACCGTTTAGCCCTTTAGATAAAACCTTTCACATTTTCTTTGATTTTCATTTAAAATTACAAAAAATTGCTGTATTGAAAACAATTTGATATTTTCTTGAACACAAATCTTCAAAAAATGCCAAAATTCAAAAGATTTAAAAAACAAGATGAAAATGAACCTGTAATCAAACAACCAAAAGTTCGTGCACGGCGCTTGCCAGAAACACAAATGAGACAACATTTAAAGAGAAAATGTGTAAGCAACTCTCCAAAAAGTCCTTTAAATATTTGTGATTTACCAATGGAAATTTTGGAGAAAATTATTGGTAATATAAATATCTGGCATCACAATCGTATACGCGGTACATCCAAACGCATGCGAGATGTTAATGATATTTTTGTAATGCATGAATTTAAAAAAGCTTCCAAAAAATCTATTACTGAAAATCCTTGTAGTTATGAGAGTGCAGCTTTAAAAGTATGAGTAAAATCTCAAGTCCATATAATACATATATTTCTAATATTCGACTTTTAATTGCAGAGTATAAGACAAGCTACCGAGGTTTATATACGTTCAGGATTTGAATCAACATTCTGTGGTTGTATACTACCAATGTTACGTAGTTCATATAAAGATCCATTTTGTCCCCAAGTCCATCAGATAAATAAATTTCTAGTACATTTTTATGGTATGGTCGATGAATTGATGGGTGATATAACATCGCAGCAATCGAGACTTTTATATAATTTGACATTAATGAGATTTTTTAAGGTAACTGAATTTCAGACACCAAATTGCCTACTGAATTTTTTTTTTTAATTTTCCTATAGGCGTTTGATAAATCAACTATAATATCATCAAGTGCAATGCCCTTGCATTGGAGAACAGTAGTAGAATTAAGGGGGCCCTGGTTGGGTATATTGTGGACTTCGAAAAATAAAGCTCGCGGTAAACCTAGTAAACGAACTGATCTTTTGGTTATACTTACGGAAATGCTAATGGCTAGTATAACTGGGAGAGCTTTTAAGTAAGTTATACATTTTTAAAAACCCTTTTCTGTGGAGTTTTGACAAAAGAACTTAAGCATAAGAAAATTTTCAACGATTAAAAACACTAATAGAAAAAAGTCTATAAAAATTTTAGTTAAAACTAGTAAAAATTAGTCAAAAATCACAAAAAAATCTAAATTGTTCAGTTTTTTCCATTTTTTTTTTAATGTAAATAAAAATCTAGTTTACTACTTTTTTAGCATTTTAGCTGCTATTTGAATTCAACTAAATTTAATTTAAATATAACAAAAATTTTGTACAAATAACAGTTTGTTTTTGCTATTTTTAGTCTACTAATATTTAGCAAAATTTTTTGCAGATTTTACAGTATAATTTGTCATTTGGAATTAAGAGAAAGTTAACTAAAATATAACTAAAATTCTTCTAATTTTAGCAGTTTTTCTGCAACGTAATTTTTTTTCAAATTTTTAGTAACTTCTGCTTTCTGCTATTTTTACAGGTTTATTTCTATGGGTGTATTATTGTCAATATAATTACAACCTGTGTTTTTCAGTTCGCTAAAACGCTTGTTTTTGAAATAAGAGCTTTTGTTAAAAGTACATAGATATACACTCAAAAATCTTAAATAGTTTATAATAGTATTTTAAAATAACTAAAAATCACTAACAAATACCGATAACTAAAAATAACTGACCAATTTTTGCTAGAACTATTTACAAACAAAAAATAAGTATATGCGCCTTTTTAGTGTCCCAATCTCATATTTGTGAGTTTAAAAGTGGGGTCAGGAATGAATCCGATTTTTTAAGAGGTGATACTACGGGCCATAGCCTGTGCTGCCGGTTCGATCCCCGGTGATGGCAATACACAAAAAGTTTTTCATATAGAGGCAAATTAAAAATTGAAAATTAGTTTGATCAATTGACACATAAACTAACCACAGACGAGTCTTTGGGTGAGACGAAACTGCGGCAGTCTGGTGATTCCCTTTTGTCTGTTGTTAAATTTTTGAATAAAAATGTTTTCTTTTTCCTATAAATCAGCTGAAGATTCCTATTTTTCTATTTCTGGTTTTTAATTGGCCATCAAATGAAAGGTATTTAAATGGTGTACTAAATATATTGAAAAGTTAAAAAAAACTAAAGTTTCAAATAGCTTTGGAACTCATTTTTACCTCTTAAATATTAATTTGGTCTGTTCGATCTGTTTAGAACAGAAAGTTATTTAATTTTGTCCCCTCTTTCACATATCCAAATTTAATTGAAATGTGCAGGAATAAGAATATACATATCAATAATAAAAAACCCGAGTATAAAGTCAGGCGTTGTAAAATACGAACATATCGTCGCTGCGCCTCAGAAATTAGCTATTTGTTTTCAAAAATTTGTTGTGAAGCACCTAAATAAAGTCTTTATTTTGTGTCTTGGCGAGGTTTTTTGGATGTAATGCTTTTATAAATGTAATGTTTGGAGTTTTGTTTATATTCGTGTGAATAAATAATTTATAAAAAGTTACACGAAAGGCTGAAAAACTGCTACTTTTTAGGTCTCCTCACAAAAAAGTTTTTCGACAAATAGCTATTTTCTGAGGCGCAGCGACGATATATTTGTTTTTTATCTGAAAAACTATGACGGGTAGAGGGGGGATCCTTCGACAGTGATGAACATTCACCAATCCCACTTTTCTCCGGTTTTAAGGGAGAAAAAAAATTGGAAAAAATATATTTTGTGCATTTTTCAATTACCTTTCATCGACACCCATTTTGACGCATTTACTTCAAATGTGGTCGCAGACAGATGGGCTTTTGTGTGTGATAAAAAAATAATTACACGCTACAGGTCGCAAATACGAAGATATTTCAATGAAATTAGGTTCGCTGACTCACATGGTCCCAAGGACAAAGCCTATTTATTATAGATAGGATCGGTCTATATTTGGACCTATCGCCCATATGGGCTATATTTTCGATTTTCTCTTCTTTTATGATTTTACAGAAAATTTTTACACAAGTCCGTTTTAAAGCATTCGAATTTCGGATCCAAACATTAGTTGGCTTTTAATCAGACTGGTGTAGAGTATTATATAGTCGGCATCCCCGACTTTAACTTTTTTACTCGATTTTGATTATGTTATACCTACAACCATAAGGTTTCGAATAATAATAGGACTTTTTTTAATCACTGGATTTATTTTATTTTGTTTAAAATCCACATTTTGTTTTTTAGTTTCCAAAGTTAATATTTTTATCCAAATCTAACAGTTATTCACTAATATAATGTGAGAGAAAAATTTCAAATTTTGCGAAAATTGAATTTCTGGAAATAAATTAAGCTAAATCCAAAACGGATTTACTTATTTTATAAATTCATTTGTTCACATTTTTACAAAATTAAATGATTTTTTAATTTGCAATTTTTATTAGATTAATCGGTTAAGAATAAAACTGAATAATTATTTGAACGATTAATCGATTAAAATAAAAAGTCGATTAATTGATTACCCTACTCAGTACTTATTAATCTTTACAAAGCACCTATACTGCCAATATTAAATATCGGCCTGCCTCGAGAGATCTTCAGAGTCCAAAAACCCAGATTGTAGGCGTAATTTTAGCAGAAATTTTCAGTTAAATCAGGTAAAGTTTCTGTTCAATTTAGCTCAAATTTCTTAGCTAATTTAACTAAAATTGTCTGTCTATTTAGCAGTGTGTAAAATTTAGCATACCTAAATTAAGCAGACCATGATGGTAAAAACTTCATTGAAAATGCCGTAGGCCGAATACAGTTACTGTTTCCAGTTATCTTAGCAGAATTTTGAACTATTTGTACGGGCTTTTTTTCATGAGTGTACATATAAAATATGTTTAATAGTAAATTAGGACAATCGTATTCATTTTTAAATTTATAATAATATCTTTAATTTTTGCACTTTTGAAGAGTCATTTTATTGCAGTTTTATTATTGTTTTTTTCTTTTTTAATATGTATATGTAATGGAAAATTATTGGTTAAAAAGAATATAATAGCTCTGTTTCTTTACTTTTTGGGTAAAGTTCGGTAAAATGAGAGTTAACAAGAAATACTCTCCCGAAATAACAAAAATGCACAAAAGTAAACGAACGCGAAAAACCACATTTGAAGCCCGAAAAACAAATGTCAATAGATTTGTGCATTATAGTTCGTTTTGGTGAGCGCTCTTTCTAGTTCTTGTTCAATTTGTTGTAAAAATCTAGATAGCTTTTCTACACTCTAAAAAATGCTTGTAAAATTACTGCTATACAATATGTAAATTTTCATGTAACATTACCGAAAATGCGTAACTTTAAGCAAAAAGTGGTTGTAAAACTTTTTTACGCTTTTTTGTAAATAAATTTACATTCAAAATATAGCATTTTGCATGTTGATAAACATGTTTTAATTAGAATAAGCATTCTCTCTTTATATTTACATATATTGTATGTAAAATTTGTTTTAGACACAAAGTATGTAATCGTACTTACTTTAAAGAAGTAATGTTGAAATTGTCAAAATTTTATTTATAAAATAAGAAAAAGTTGCAAACCGTTTCAATATCTTTTATTTTTAATAAATTGGTGCAAAAGAGATGATAAAATTGTAAAGAAAAATCAACGTGAATTAAAAAAAAGTGCGGGTATTAGTATAAAGTGCGAAATTAGGTAAGTGAAAATGTATAAATGTAATATTTTCAAAACAGTATGTGAAAAATAGCGGCTTTAATATGTTCTTTGTGGAAATATGTTTTAAATTATCTCTCTCCTTCCCAATCCCGTATTTAAATATGGAAAAAATGCCAGGAAAAACAGATGTAGTCAGCAATTTTTTACTCATTTTCGCCCTTGTTTTTCGGAAATCTATTTAAATTACGATGATCCGGTTTGGCAGTTTTTAAGTTTCAAATCTTTCCATCGTAAGTAGGTATTTATGAATATTTTCATTATTTATCTTAAAAACAATTAATTTTTCCTTTTTTCAGGAAATCGGAAATATGACCAAAGCATATATTAAAGGCAGATATTGTTAAGGCTCAATTAGACGTGCCATAACCATAACCATATAAAACAGCTGTTCAAACCAATCTTATGGGCTACAATGTATACGATTATTGGTGACATGCCATAACGCCATAACCGTAACCATAGAAACCAATTGAATTTTGGTTGTCTGCTATGGCGTTATGGTTACGGCTATGGCGTTATGGCACGTCTAATTTAACCTTTAAGCAGTTAACTCAATTCACCAGTTTTCATTTTATATTAACATTTTATATCCTCTAGAAATTTTTCAGACACTTTAGTTTTTGTTCAGCTTTTTCTACAAATTTCAACTTCCTTCAAAAAATTAATACGCTTATAAAAACAAAATTCGTTATTTAAATAATTGTTAAATATGTTATTTTTAATGTGATATATGCATAATTAGCTGTGTTTTCGACTTAACTATATCCATTAACTCAAAAAATAACTCAAAGTACAGGCACAAGTAAGCACGTTAACTTTCAACGTGGATAATTATCAACGCTGCTGCCATACGTTCGATTATAACGTAACTACAATATTATAAATATTAACGGTTTATAGTTTTATTATATTTTAATCTCTTCAAGGTAGATTTGCTATAAATACTTAACGTTGATATGTATGAACGACAATACAGCTTATTTTTTTATTTAATAAACTTACATTAGTTATTTTATTGTTCTTAAATGTTAGAAAATTTATATTTGCAATTTCGAGTAAAACATCCTTTAAAATAAATTTTTTTTATTTAAATCTTTTAAGTGGAAGTGGGATTCATTTGGGTTATTTAATATAAAGCACCAAGGTTGTAAGCATTTCTTCTGTATCTTCACATATTTTTGAATGCTATTTTAAACACAAACACTGTAATTTTACATGAAATTCGTATGTTCCTAAACATTTTTTAAGCACATAAATAGGTAAGGTTACATACTTTGTGCATAATTAATGTACACACAATGTATGTAAATATTTAAATTTAGGCACAAAAATGTATTTTTACTGAAATTGTAGTAGGAGAAAAAATACCTACTATAAATCGGATAAGGTTACATGAATTTTTATTAGAGTGTAGTTAAACCCCTTTTTAAATCAAAAATTGAATAAAAATTTCCTTTTTAGACATTTCTATTTACAAAAAGGAATACATAGTTTATTAAATTTGGAAAAGATTTAAATATTAAACAAAAGCTTCGATTTATTTACATATTTAAATCTTTAACACATTTAAACAAGCGTCTTCACAAAATTGTCGGTAATTTTATGGAGTTGTAAAATCACCGATAGGCTTTTGCAACTATTATACTAAATTTTGTAAATGATAAACATATTTTCTGAATGAATGAAATGATCGATTGAACTAAAAGAGCTATTAGTTGTGAACTAGGTTTTTAGTTCAAATCAGTGAAGAGTTCAATTGAACTAGTTGCACCCAACTGATGATATAACAGCTGATTAAAACAATTTACCCAAATTTACACGAAAAAAAGTCTGGGCTTTCACGTGCAAGAAGAACAAGAATATTACTCTCTCATGACAGCTCGCATTTACCCAATTGTGTAGTAAGAAAACGCTTTTTGGTAAAATTGGGATCCCGCGGGATCCCAAAGTTGAGTACCCGAACACAGCTAATAGCTGAAAAAATTTGTTCTAAATTATTTATTTCAATCATAAAAATATTGTCTTTGCTGCATTAACAAATTTTTTTATGAAATTGTATCCATTGTTTTTGTTCCCCAAGTTTGGGGCAGTTTCGCCGATTTGGGTTAGTTTGAAAACCATTAAAAAATTAGTAGAAAACCTGCAAATAATGAGAATAAAAATTAAAGTTTAACCCACAAATTCAAAAACGCTTTGTAAAATTGTAGTAGGTTTATTGAACAAATTTTGTATAAAAATTTCGATTTGTAAATCTCCTATAACTTTACAAAGCGTTTATGAATTGTGGGATAAATATGTAAATCTTTAATTCAAGAGTCATTATTGGAAAATAATTGTTGGTTAATAAATGACAGTGCTTTGAAAAAAGTGGCGAAGGATCATATCGTACTTAATTATCCGCTTTGTATCTAATTCGATTTAATTTATGGTTTCATTATTAAAGGTTTACTACTCCGAGTAAAAAAGTTTTGAAATAACCAAATCATTTTTTATATAATTTAAATGTTTTTATGTGGGACCACATGAAGCCACTATTGCGCCTTATGTATAGCCACTATTGCGCCTTATGTAACTAAATAAAATATAATTAAAATTATATATATTTGTATCGAATTTATATGGTTATATCGGGTTAAAACTCTGATATAAAAGTATTTAATTATGTATATCAAATTTCCCCATTTTCCGGATACAATAAGATACATTTTTTTTAATAGGGACATTAACATTTTTTTTTCTGGCCCTAGACCATTTTGATAAAATTAAAAACAGTATTATTGTATAATTGTCCATTATAATATTAAAAAGAATAACTACTTTAAACAATTCTTTTCTTTCCTTTTTTTTAAATAACACTCATAATTATTTTTCTTTTATACTTTTTCATTGAAAAACAACTGTAATTACAGTTAAAACCAACAAGTACTGATCACTACACAAACAACTTTCAAGTAGACAAATTTTTTGAGTGTATCTCATAAAAAATCACTAATAACCTCTCTTAATCCATAGACGTGTTTGGGAATGTCCAAATGAAATTTATGTCTTTGGTAATGATACCAGTAATGCCAAAAATGTACCACGTACACTATTTACATTTACCGTACATGGTTCTAAGAAAATTTGCTCCCTATTTCACTCTTGTCTGGAAGATGATCCCGAACAATTTCAATGGCCTTTAAAATGGCCTAAGGACCAATTCACGGTAAATTTAGATATCGCCTGCAAAGAGGCTATGAAATGGGGTTGTTCAAAGTCGCAACATATGGAGTTTGGTCCTTTTATTGAAAATTCTTATAGTGAAGAAGAAGATGGTGACGATAATAATTGCAACAAATCCAATTTTTATGTTTTTGAATAATGATTGTTTTTCTTTTTTCATGTCTTTTTTGATTTGAAAATAAATTTTTATATGTGCATGGTGTTTTTTTTTTTAAATACCATAATTTTTGTCTTTTGGAATACTTTGCTTATTTGTGGGAAAAATCATTTACGACGAGTTTTTGGAATGCCGGTCAAACTTTGTTTAGCTAAACCGAAAAGAACACTAATCAGGCATTACAAATTTTATTAAAAATTTCATCTCACTAACTTTTTCTCCTTTGGAATTTTGGTCTTCATTTAAATAAAACAAAATAAATCACATTTAATAAGAAGCATTTCTGTTACAAATTTCGTTAAACTACCCAGGCAGAAAAATACGTTGGCAGATCGTGGGATTAACAACTTGACAGTATTTGTTAATCCCAGTTAAAAATAACTAAATTTTTAGTTTATAACTGAAAATACCTTTGTTGTAACTGTTATTTTCAGAATATTATACCGACAAACTTTTTTGAGTGTACTTACCTTAATTTTTTGTTTTAAATAAAACTATAATACATATTTTAGAGGGTTTTAAGACAATTTTTATTAAGTATAAATACATATTTTGAGTTTTATCAAAAGTTTAACTAGATTCAGGTGCTTTGTTTGAGTCTATGTGCAGTGTATATTTATTTTTATTGTTTTTAATTATTCCGATGCAGCCTTCTTTTTACAACATTCCGTTGAAATTAAATTAAAATTTTATATAAAAAACAATAAAATTTGTCAGTTAAAGTTCCAGTTAGTAATTTACAACGGGGCATCGTGACAACGACGCTTACTATCAGTTAACAGTGGATTTAATACTCAAATGTTAAGCTATAAGAAAAACTTTGGCAAAATTGAATACGAAGCAGAGCATTTTTGGGTTTGAGGAGAACTAGTTAGATCTAATCCATTGAGTATGAGATCCATTATAAATTATTTAAGTACTGTCTCCTTAATTTGGAATAAATCAAAACAATTCTGGTTGCACTTAAATTCATATTTTAAATTTTAATGTTGGAAGAACGACATAAAATCCGTAAACTCACCAACTCACCGTTACACGAAGAAACAGTTTCAATAAAGTTAAACCCTGGCAAGGCTATATATAACCACATAATTTGGTATGCTGGTGCATGTCGAGATAGTTCAAATGGTAGATCTCTCGACTGGCATTCTGGAGTCCCAGGTTTGACTGCCGACACAAGCATATTTGATATAAACAATATATCAAATTTTACTATAAAACATATTTTTTTTATGAAATTTCGTTTGAAAATCTATTCAGACACATTTTTTTATCGACATCGAAAGCAATGAGAAACGTAATATGAAAAGTAACTTGTTACCACTACCAAGTAATGAGTTATATAACCCATTATTTGGTAGGGTTTTTTACACTGGGTTGTATTTATAAGTGCAACGGTATTTTGTATATTTCGGTACGCTCAGATAAAAAAGTTAGTAAAAAAAATTTGTAAACAGTTTCCAATCGAACTTTACTATTTTTATACTGATTTTTAGTACAATTTTTTTTAGTAATCATTTTTGCTATTCTCTTATTACAAATTACGGATTTTTTTACTAATTCTCGCTGCTGATTTTAACAAAACATTTTACTAATTTTTCAAAACCGAGTGCTAAATTTAGCAGAAAAATATACTAATTTAAAATTTTTTTTTTTTTGATTTTTTACAATTCTTGTTTAGTTTATATTTGTTACTATTGATATATTCTTAGTTTGGAAATAACAATCTGAAAATTTTATTGTATCTCCAATGCATAAAAAGGTCATAACTGGAGAACCGTTTGCAATTTTGACTCCAAATTTCAAGTACGATGAAGTAATTATACGATTGTTACAATCGAAAGAAAAAGTTTTTTTTTATTATTTTTTTTTTTAGATTTTACAGTTTATTTATTTTTTAGTACAATTTTTTGCTAATTTCAGCAGATTGATTTTAAATTACAGTTTACAGCAATTTACTGAAATTTAGTAGCTGCAACTAATTATTTATACTAATTTCATTGTACTAAAATTATGATATTTATTAAGTTTTTTAATTGATTTTGAATTGCATTTTACATAAATTTTACTAAAATTTAGTAGCGGCTACTAATTTTTTCTACTAATTTTATTGTACTACAGATCAGCAGACATGTGTTGCTAAAATTAGAAAAAATTCCGCTGGCCTCAAAACAGTTAAATTTCCCGTAATAACAGCAAAATTTTCAGTAGCCATTACAGACTTTTTTGGTTGAGTGTACAATTGTAGTTAAAAGCACTTCCAATTGTAGTTATTTCGAATGCAATTGCAGTGTACGCTTTTTTAACTGCCATTGCAGTTAATTTTGCCGACGTAATTCTCTGTGTGTATATGGCCGTGGCATTCAAATTTTCCGGTAACTTTAGTCTGTCGAAAGGGGTTTAAATCAGTGCGATTTTTAGCGGGTTTGCCTGTTAATCCTGCTGATTTTTAATTGATCATAGTCACACATATGTACCTTGTAGATATTTTTTTATAATTTGAAATAAATTTGCCAAAGATCTTATGTTCTGCACAATATATTTGGTTATCTTTTTATATATCGATGTATCACCCTCGATATAAAATAAAATAATTCTAAACTTAATAACTTTTAAAACTTGTTCAATAAAATGGATTATAATATTGGCATCTTAATATGTTATAATATATTGACAACTATGGGATGTTAAATACAGTAGTGGACTAAAGTGGATACATATTTGAATACTATTAAATCTGTATTAATAACTTTTGTTCAATTTGTGATATCCAAGTGTAGTTTTTCCAGTTTTTGAAGTGGCCAGGTCAGAGCCCCGATTTGAATCCCATCGAGAATTGGTGGGCAATTGTCAAAAGAATACTCTCCCAATGCGAACGAGCACCGACCAACTTAGATGATCTTTGGTCAGGAGTTTCAGCGGAATGGGCTAATATTTCACCTCAAACTATTAAAAATCTCGTGGAAAGCATTCCTTCTCGCATAAAATCTGTTTTAAAGAACAAAGGACTTTCGACAAAATATTAAAGAAAGAACTTGCCGAAAATTTCAAATATGAACAATACTGGATAAAAGCGGTCACAATTTGCAATTATTTTTTTCATTAACTTCTTAATGATATAGTCTACTGTATTTAGGTTTTTATTGAAGAAGAATGTTTTAGTTTTATGCTTTAAAAAAATCATTTAAGTTTCTATAATAAAATAAAAATTATAACAAATTTCGAAAAATGTTGAATTAATGTATCCACTTTAGTCCACTACTGAATGTATGAAAATAAAACCCTGGTTGAAAATCAATTCTTCAAGCCACGTCTACACGTTAGAGAAAACTTTTTAAGGTAGAGCATAGAGTTTATAATCTAACAGATTATGATTTTATATAATCTTGATCGTACACTCAGATAAAAAAGTTAGTAAAAAAATTTGTAAACAGTTTCCAATCGAACTTTACTATTTTTACTGATTTTTAGTACAATTTTTTTTAGTAATCATTTTTGCTATTCTCTTATTACAAATTACGGATTTTTTTTACTTATTCTCGCTGCTGATTTTAACAAAACATTTTACTAATTTTTCAAAACCGAGTGCTAAATTTAGCAGAAAAATATACTAATTTAAATATTATTTTTTTTGATTTTTTACAATTCTTGTTTAGTTTATATTTGTTACTATTGATATATTCTTAGTTTGGTAATAACACTCAGAAAATTTTATTGTATCTCCAATGCATAAAAAGCTCATAACTGGAGAACCGTTTGCAATTTTGACTCCAAATTTCAAGTACGATGAAGTAATTATACGCTTGTTACAATCGAAAGAAAAAAAAATGTTTAGATTTTACAGTTTTTGTTTTTTTAGTTCAATTTTTTGCTAATTTCAGCATATTGATTTTAAATTACAGTTTACAACAATTTACTGAAATTTAGTAGCTGCAACTAATTATTTATACTAATTTCATTGTACTAAAATTATGACATTTAGTAAGTTTTTTAACTGATTTTAGCAAATCGATTTTGAATTGCAGTTTACATAAATTTTACTAAAATTTAGTAGCGGCTACTAATTTCTTCTACTAATTTTATTGTACTACAGATCAGCAGACATGTGTTGCTAAAATTAGCAAAAAATACCGCTGGCCTCAAAACAGTTAAATTTCCCGTAATAACAGCAAAATTTTCAGTAGCCATTACAGACTTTTTTGGTTGAGTGTATGTACTGTCTATTAGACCGTACCTCAAAAAAAAGTTCGCCGTACATCCTCCAATATGAAGTATTTTTGCAAGGCAATTTCAAAAAAATTTTTTTTTTTTTGAAGAACGTAGGACCCTAATTTTTCGTTATAGCTTCGGCATTTAAAGTTGGATTTTAAAGTGTGATATATCGATTTTTTTGCCTCGAGGAGACCAGTGTTTTTCCATAAAGGAAAAATCCAATGAAAAAAAATTTTAAAAGGCGACTCCTACGTTCGGCACTCAATATTTAAAAAAAATTTCTACTGGGTTTATCAAAAAACTTCCTTAGCAAAAGTTTAATGATTTTTTGCGAACTTCAATTTTCTGACATTAGGGTAGTACATTACGGTGGTAGCAACTGAGATCTGGTAGGTAACTACTAGAACGGGATACTTGAGGTCAATGGCCCTTAGAGCAAAATACTGGTCTTCTCGATAGAAAAACATCGACCCCTACGTTCGGCAAAAAAAAATTTTTTTTGAAACCTCCTTGCAAAAATACTTCATATTGGAGGGTGTACGGCGCACTTTTTTTTTTGCCTGTAAGGTGGTACGCTCTACTGTCTATTTTGACCAAGAAATATATAAACAAGGAAGTACAAACTGGCTGTGAGGCAAACATTGTTTGAAAGCCGCGAGAACGCCGGTAAAAACTATCTCTCCCTGTTCGCGAGATATTTTTTACAAACAGTGTTAGCGCGCCTCACAGTCAGTTTGTACTTCCTTGTTTATATGTTCCTTGTTTTGACGTTTATATAGATCATAACTTTTTCTTATTTTTAGTTTTTTTTTCTGTGTGACAGAATCAATCAATTTTGTGAGTCTAAGCTGTTAAAAAGGTGTTTCGGTTCTATCTCTAGCAGTTTTTCTCTAATGTGTAAATATGGCTTTAAAATTGTATTACAATCATTGAATTTACATGAGGTCTAGGTTATATTTCTTTTCATTCGGGACTTATGATGAGCGTTTGAATATTGGTTATTTATTTTATTATTTTTATCTTTTTTATTATCTATACATAATTTGTAATTGCAAATTTTGACATTATTTATATAGGAATCTAATAAGAAGATAAGAGGATTATAAAATTACGCTAATACAAAGATTATAAAAAATACATGCATATAATTAGGTCCCAGTGTGCTTAAGTTTTATTGGAAAGTTAAAAAAAAAATGAATAAAATACCCAAAAAAAAAATCAAAAAGGCACATTTAAAAAGTATTAGTTTTTAATTTTATTGTAAAGTAAGACTAATTTTTAGGTCAGGTAATTATCTCAACATATCTAGAACTTTCAATTGGTGCTTAACTGCAGTTATGAATGTGAAATTTGTGAAGACATAACTGAAGTTTGTGTTTGAATCTGGTTATTTTAAGATAAGTTAACCTACTATAATATTTTCGTATAATTACTTAAGTCGACTTAAGAGTAGGTCGAGTTTATCGTTGATTAGCAATGCCCTGATAGAATTTTGCATTGTGAAAGTTATAAGAATTTTTTAAGACTGCGATTTTTCACAACAATTTTTTTATGGAAATATTAATTAAAGTATAACATTTTTTTTAGTAATTATTGTTGACGTTATTAATACGTAAGCGGTAGTCTTAACCTCTTTTCAAAATTTCTTTTTTTAACAAAAGTTAAGCACCGTAAGTTGTTTGTCACGTGGAAAAATTTCACTCGAACTTAAAATTCCTCAAAAGTTAGTTTAGATTCTAAAAATTAATAATTTTTAAGTGTTCACACACAATCACAAGGATCACAAAATGTCACTTTATCACAAGAAAAATATTAGTCTTGTCCTTTAAATTTGCGTGAAACCAAAGACTGCACATTTTTCGGGTGAAACTCATTGTAGTGAAAAATCAATTTTTTTATATGGAGTGTAACAGTTTTTTCATGTGAAATCGGAACAACTTACTGTGCTTTATATTACGATAAGTTGTTCCGATTTCACGTGAAAAAACGTTTATTCTCCATATAAAAAAAAATTATTTTTCACGATGATAAGTTTCACGCGAAAATTGTGTAGAGTTTGTTTAGAAAAAATGGTTTGATTTGGGAAAAAAAAGCTTAAAATTTAGAAAATCCTGCAAAATATTAAATATATTTTGAAGTGTACTTGAAAACCCATTTTAGATGATTCTAAAAATTTATATAAAATAATGATTTTTCATAAATTTTATCACTGTTGCACTGATAGAATTTGGACTCCTTATTCCAAACCAGTTTTCTAAATTTTTCCCAGCAGGAAGCCGAGACTGAAAATTTAAAAACCGCTGTTCTGGGATTTTTGAAAGTCTGCAGCAATTTACGTGATGCAAAATTAGGCTTGATTAGACTTAATTTGACATTTCTTTTCTGGCGGATAAGCCCGGATTTTTCTTAAAAAAACTTACATTTTTTTGGACGCTGTTATTGTGAGTACAATAATAGAAAAAAGTCCGTAAAAAATTTAGTTAAAACTACTAAAAATTTGTTAAAAATGATGCTGCAGAAAAAAACTGCTAAATTAGCAGATTATTTTTGCTATTAATTAGTAATATAGGAACAGCAAAAATAAAACTGTTAAATATAGAGAATTTTAGTTATATTTGAGCTAAATTTTTGTAAATGGAGAATAGCAAATTAACCTGCTAAAATCAGCAAAATATTTTGCTAAATAAATAGTAGCCTAAAAAATTACCAAAAAAATTTTAAATTTTCGAAGTTTTTTTTGGATTTTTTTTAAATGCAAATAAAAATCGAGCCTTTTGAAAACATCAGTTTACAATTTTTTAGCAAATATTTCTGCTGATTTTAGCAGAATATACTGCTATTTGCTTTAAACAAAATTTAGCTTAAAAAATAGCAAAAATTTTGTAGATATAACAGTTGTTTTTTGCTATTTTTAGTCTACAAATATTTAGCAAAATTTTCTGCAGATTTTACAGTACAATTTGCTATTTTCAATTAACAAAAAGTTAGCCTAAATATAACTAGAATTCTGTAAATTTAACAGTTTTAATTTTGCTGTTCTCATTTACTAGTATTTAGTAAAAAAATCTGCTAATTTTAGCAGCATCATTTTTAACTAATTTTTAGTAACTTTTTCTGCTAGTTTTACAGATTTATTTCTATGAGTGTAGTATCTTTTTTTCCGCTCCCTGACTTTAAAACAAAAAGTGCGTGAAAATATAACAGGAATTTTAATGAAAATTCGAAAACCCTAGAGGCAAATTCGCCAAATTGTCCAGGTCTCGGGCCAGTGGAAAGATATTGGGCATTGGTAAAAAGAGAGATGGAAAGTACAAAGCAAGTCGCCGATAACTTGAAAAAATGTTCTCGTAAATGGAGTTTGTAAAGCAAGAAGATCAAACTTCGAAAATTTCTCTAAAATGGCACGTGCTGGGAAAAATTAGATTCTGGAATTATATAAGCTAGAATTTTGTTTACAAAGAGTATTTTATTTTATTTTTCGTCTAATACGAACTTGGATAAAACGAATTCTTGGTCAATACGAACTTATTTGAAAGTCCCGACTTTTGGCAACCATTTTTTTTTTTAGAAAAAAAAATAAAAAACATCAAACGACGAACCCTTGGTTAAATCGAACTGTTTCTGGCAGTCTCAGACACAACAGTTCATATCATTTTCCAATTTTCCGATAATATTTTGTATTTTGACAAATTTTTAACTCATAAACCTGAATTTTGTGACTAAATCTACCACAAACAGATTGTTTAAGAAATCCAGTGGAAGAATTTGTACACTTTTTTAAATTGTTTTTAGAAACTTTTAATATTTTGAGGATATTTAAAGTTTGTTAAAAAAATTTTGCCACGGTGAAGACGAACCTCGCTTATAATGAACTGATTTTTCTGGTCGCTCAGAGTTCGTCTTAACCGGATTTTACTGTAATTGGTTCTGACTTTTTCTAATTTATTATAATTTTAAAGGGTAATACAAAAAGAAAGTTTATAGCAAAAAATAAACAATAACCTTAAATATATACTGCTTACTTATAAAAATCTGATCAATCACATTTTTTGTTTCGTAAAATTTAAAAAAATAGAGGTTAATTTATATAGATTAAATTTCTTTTAATATCTGCATCGAAGCACTTTGCTCATATTTACTTTAAAACTTAACCCAAATTGAAAATTTTTAAAATAATTTAATCTTAAAACACAAGTATTAAATAAAATATTTTGAATAGAACAATACAAATTTAAATGTTAATTGAACTAAAAATTAATTTATTTAACAAGCAAAAAAAACTGAAAACAACAGGTAGTGTTTATAAAATATACATACAAATTAAATTAATAATCGAAATAAAACTATGTAGAAAAAATGAGAAATTGAATGAAATAATTTCCATTAAAACGGGGATTTTAGTAAATAAACAATTAAAACAAATATATAATTAATAAATAAAAAACGAATTTGAAATTTGTATATATTAATAGAAATGAACAGCTAAACATATTAAAATATGCATTTCGGGGAATTTATTAAAAATTAAAAATTATATATAAAAAAAATTCTAAACATGAAAATGATAATTACAAAGTGTGTACTTATGAATTAAGTACATACTGACAATTTTGTAATGTACAATTGCTATTATAAACTATAGAAAATTCAGATTTATTAGATAGTCATAGTTTAAAATATTTTAATAATGAAAAATGCCACTTAGAAGATTTACTTAAATACTATTCAAAAATATTAAAGAATTATTGGTTTTTATTTTTAACGAAATTAAAACGTATTATTATAAATATAAACAAATAAATTGCTTTCTTTTGCTACAACATATAAAGTCTCCTTATCTGCGGGATTTATGAACCCTTACCGAAACCAGCGAAATCTGATGATTCCGATTCTTCATCTTTTTCCATACCTATACAGTGAATGCCTGTGCGTAACATGGGTGTGCCTTTTCCTTTGCCCAATACACGAGCTGCGATAACCAATTTTAGCACCTCCTTATCATTTTTCGAGTTAACAATGTGTAAAGTCTCACGTAATAATTTTTCTTTATAAGCAAAAAATTCAATTTTCATTTCATAAATATCATGTTCATCATGTTTGAAACCAGAAAATTCCGTTATACGACAGTGTAAATTAGGAACTGTTGACACATCTGGTTGAAATTGATTTAGAGAACTGCCAAGGTCACCAAATAAATTGCTGGGTAATTTTAAATCAATCAAATATCTGTGATTAACTTGTAAGAATCCTAAGCTTACAATTATAGTATCACCGGAACGTTGATATGTTAAGCAGCTGTCCGATTCAAAAGCATCCTTTAATGTGGTTACATCAAAATGAACGTGGTGGTCTGGAAAAAAGCAAATCGAGTAAAATTTGTTTATAATAATGTATTATTATATATACGCATATAAGTTTTTCTATGACACTAACCGGAAATAATTATTAGTATTCGACCGAAAATTTCGGCCAAAAAGTGACATTTGGTCGATTTTCTGTTATTTGAAAGCATTAGGGAAAAACTTTCATACTGCTAAAATATTTGTTGAGCCGATCTAATTCGATTTTGAGTGTCAGATTTAAGGAAAACTCGGTAGTTTAGCCGTAAAGTTAACTTTTCGGCCGCCGAACTTTTTTCAGTTTGACCGAACTTTCGGCGGCCGTACAGTGAATTTGTTGGTTAACCTCGGACTTTTCCTTAAATTTTACACTCAAAATGCACTCTAATCGGCTAAACAAATAGTTTTCCATAAACAAAATTTATCCATAATGCTTCAACATACCCAATAACAATCAAATACATTTTCTAGCCGGAACTATTCGGTCGGATACTAATAATTATATAAATTCATATAAAAAATGTTTTTCTCAAAAATGTTAATATGATGTCATATATAATTGCATTTTGTACATATCCCAGCAAAATTTTTTGAACTGGTTGCCTTTGAATCTGTTCTAGAATAGGTGTTTTTACCACCGGTTCCGTGGAATAGGTTTTAGAACCGGTTCCTGGAAGTCAAAATGGAAGGCTTCACTGTCGAAGAACCAGTTCTATAACTGGTTCTAGAACCGGTTACAAAACAACCTTTTCTAGTTTGGAGGAACAGAACCTGTTGCTTTTGGGACAAACTCAAACAAAAATCACCGATGATAGAACATAAATTAGAACAGGTTGCATGCAAGTACAAGTTGTTCTACAACAGGTTCTTCGCATCCGACAATTTTGCTGGGATTGATCTATACATAATTTTATACAGTATTTATGATAACAATATCAAAAAAATTATGACTTTACACCAGTGGTCGGCACCCATAGCTACCAGTGGCCGATCATAATCGGCTTTTCTCACGTACACAACACGAATAGCAACAAAACTCTCAACTAAGAGCAGTGTTACCAAAAAAAATAAATGGCTAGATCAGACCCAAAAATCATTAGAATTATAAACAGTGCAAGAATTTAGCGATTTTATCGCTAGATTGTTGAAAAATGGTACTTAAAGGAGTTTTTACTCAAAAATTTCTTTAATATCTTCATAAGAAGTGTTACCTAGTGTCTTCAAATGCAATGAAATGTGCAAAGAAATATGAAAATAACACACAAAGAAACAACAAAATTATTTTCGTTGTCGTTCATCGACTTATGGTCTTCAACTTTGGGGAACTACTAGCAATTCAAACATTGAAATTCTGCAAAGATATCAATCAAAAACATTGAGACTAATCAAATGCTCCGTGGTTTTTAAACAACAAATGTATACATAAAGATCTTGGAATTCCAAAAGTCAAAGAAGAAATAAATTGTGTCAATGAAAGATATTTAAATAGGCTTAGCAATCATTCAAATCTTTAGCAATCAATCTTTTAGATGACAGTGATGAGATACAAGATTAAAAATTACTTTATTTGCCTTTTACTTGATTTGCCTTTATTGAGTTCAGTCGAACTTGGTATATTAAGTTATATTTAATTATTATATATTTTGCTTATTATTTCTTGTAAAATAGATTGCAAATAAAACAATATAAGAAAAAAAAAAACATTCCACATAAAATTACCTTTTATTTTATTGAGTATTGTTATGTCGGGAATTATTTGACGGTGTGTAAAACCCTGTAAAAAATACGTTTTTTTGGGATTGTCCTTGATCATAATTACAAAAATAGTAGTAAATTGTTAAACATTTATTTTAAAAAAATAAAAAATCAATTTCGGCGTTTTTTGATGAGACATTGTTTTAAAAATTTTTTTAAAAAAATATAAATTTCTAAATTATCCTTCATTTAGAAGTGATCTGAAAAGTTCGGCTAAAAATTCTCCATCAGATCTATGACGTGTCAGATATGGTTTAGCCAATTTTATTCCGTGCTAATTTTTTATGAAATTTGTTATAAAAATGTTTTGTTTTTCCAGTAAGCATATTTTGTAGTATTATATTGGCACTTTTAAGTTTATTTATGTTTCGATTTGTACCTAATTTTTTACAATATGAAAGATTTATTGTAAACTAAATTTTAATTCTTAAATTTTAGTTTAAATTGTAAATGAAACAAATGTGCCGATTTAATATGAAAAAACTGTAAAAAAATCCATGAATTTAAAAAAAACTATTTTTACATGAGAAAATTGGAACACTGTTAGGCACCCCAAAAAACTGTAAAAAACAGTTAAAACTGGTTATATGGCAACACTGGCTGTGATTGAATAAACTTCAATTAGCAACACTCGCCGCTATGCCGACCGTGGTGTATCTTGTTAAGAGGTGATTTTCAGGCGGTTTTCATCGCCTCTTTTGCACATTAACAGTTTTTATCGAAAAATGTTAGCCTTTACAGACATGTGTAATTATTATGGCAATATTATTCGATACAAATTAAGAAGAGAGTGACTTAACAGAGGTAGGGAGAGTTGGTAGCTCTTTTAAATTATATTCTCGTTGGTGATACTACGAGTCATACCATGTGCAGAGGGCTGCCGGTTCATTCCCGGTCATGGTAATACACAAAAAGTTTTCCATATAGAGACAAATTAACAATTAAAAATTACTTTGATCAGTTGACACATAAACTAACCACTGACGAGTTGAGTGAGACGAAACTGCGGCAGCCTGGTGATTCCCTTGTGTCTGTTAAATTTTTTAATAAAAATGTTTTCTTCTTCTTCTTCCTATAAATCAGCTCTAGAAAAAATTCTTTAGTAATTAATTCTAATATTAATTACGATTGTCCTATACGACGGTTACAAACACTTAACTAAATGAAAATTAAATATTTACCCCTCAATTCATAAATGCTTTGTAAAGTTATAGCAGGTTTACAAAACGTCATTTTCATACAAAATTTGTTCAATAAACCTCCTATAATTTTACAAAGCGATTATGAATTTAGGGGTTAGTCCATATCGGTTTTGGACTGTCGAGAAAAAACATGCATTTGCATAGAATCCCTTACCCTAATAATAACATATTAAATCAAACACTATAAAATTTTTATATCGCTTTTTGTATATAATGTGAATGTTGGTAGTGCAAGGACCGGATACAACTATATCTGATTTTTTATATGTTTGTATCAGTTCAGATATAATTGCGTACTACCATATAAAATCTGCTTAAATTATAGCATTAAATTAGAATTCAAATATGGAGCCACTTTTTGAATAAAATTGTAGAACGACACAAGATATGGGAGTAATTAATTTTTATGTAATGATCATTACTCATTTTTAATACCATTACATTACGCAATTGCAATGAAATATTTTTTTTGATTTCCATTACATTCAAGTAATTGTATTGAAATATTTTTTCATTCCAATCAATGATTTTTTTTTCATTACATTACATAAAGTAATCGTAATGAAGACAAAACTTTCATTACCATTACATAACGTAAATGTAAGGGTAATGATTTTGGTCCACCTCTGAAAGACACATATTAAATTACATTTGAGAATATAAACCAACGACTATATAATTAAAAGACTTCCCAACTCTCCCTACCTCTGTTAAGTCACTCTCTTCTTAATTTGTAAATTCTAAATTTTGCCATAAGAAATACACACGTCTGCAAAGGCTAACATTTTTCGATACAAACAGTTAATATTCGAAAGAGGCGATGAAAACCGCCTGTATAAACTATAAATATTATAAAGCATCATGATATTATAAAGCATCATATCAATTTTTTAATCGGGTATGGTTTAGCAAAAATTTTCGGGATGACCTTCGATAAAAAGATGTTATTTTCGTACAATATCGTCAAAAAAGTGAATTTTAAATTATGTAGTTCTGTTTATATTTTCCAAGGTTGGTTACCGAAACGAATAACGGTAAGGGTAACGGTATCAGATTTCGTTTGTTTAGGTAACGGTAAAGGTAACGGTATTTAAGACTGTTTCGGTAACGGTATACCGTTATCGAAACAGCAATACCGGTACGTACCGGTATTAAAAATTATGTTAAAAACATATAAAAACAAGTAAAAACATGGCATATTTTTAATTTTAAGTACTGAAAATACAGATTTTAAGCTATAAATTCAATACTGGTAGTTTTAGTAAGTAAAATTATTATCTATAAATTTTTTATAAAAAAAAAACACTCAAGATTATAAAATAAAAAATAAAAAAATTGTAATTTTTATATAAAATAATAAATACCGGTAAAATACCGGTAACTACCCATAAAAATAACGGTATTTAGAAATTTTTTTAGAGGTATCGATAACGGTAACGGTATTCAATTTGAAACGGTATTTTAGCGATAACGGTATTATAACGATAACGGTAACCAACCTTGATATTTTCTTTACTATTGCAGCAAACCAAAATTGTTATTAATTTTGAAATGTGCATTATGGAATTAAGATATAACGAATGTCTACAAAAAGGTACCAATTTTTTGATCACTCATAAAATCCGTATTTCTCTTTCAAATTCGATTTTTTAGGGCATATCCAAATTTGACTCAAAACCTCGCAGTAGTCATAAAAGGTTACATTTATCGGTTTGAAAAAAATTACACAGGCTACTCATTTTGATGATCAACGAAAAAGAATCTGAATTTCAGATTTCACTTTTTGTTGGGGTCTACGATGCTGTCAAGTTTCCTATAGACATGACTGAATCTTTTATATTTTATCAATTATGTGGAAGGGTATTAACAATCAATTACTTGATACTTTTTGTCTGTTAAATTAGTGTACTCTTCTAGAATCTACACATTTTCAATTAAAATGTATTAAGAAATGTTAATTTATATTGATATATCAATGTATGAACGACTGTTTTTATTATTTTCAATTGATATCACAATGCATCAATTAGTTTCATTTTTTTATTAGATATTTTTTTATTTGAATAAATAAATTAATAGAAAGTGAAATGAAATCTAAACACATTTATGATTTTTATCAAAATACAATTTGATTTGATTAGATTTAAAAAATATATATAAGTATATCTGTTTTAATTTCAATTCTTTATGTAGTACAGACAGCGACAGTCGCATAGAACTGAGTACCGATTCTAAAAACTGTCATTTTATATCATCATTTTTAAATGACTGAAAAATATTTTTCACAGCTTCACAAACCATTTAGAATATGTACTCTGGTCCGTTATAAGGACACTTTTGGGTATTACAAAAATCAAGCAAAATCTCATTTACGAGTGCTCTTTACTAATATCTAAATTAGCAGTTGAATTACGGCCTGCTGCATATAATTCGGCATCGAAACTAATTAGTTTTATTCGTCAAAGCTTTGTAACTAGTTGACATACTCGCTGCATGAAAAAACAACGTTACAAAAATATAAAAAATAAGTAGTTACCAAAATAAGAAGTAAGAGTACAGTAATAGAAAAACTACTAAAAATTTGTTAAAAATTATGCTGCAGTTTACATTTCTTTTGGCAAATATTTCTGTTAATAGAACAGGGTATGTAGACTGCTATTTCCCTTCAACTAAATTTAGCTTAACCCTTTGACACGGGCATTTAAATGGATGGGAATTTTCCGACCAAACTTCGTGGAAATGTAGATCTATGCAAAAGATATATTGTTTATTACTTTTATGGCTTTGCAGCACCCCCTAGCGGAGATATTTGGAATTAAAGTTCAAATATTAACATGCTGCCGACCCCGAACGGGTTAAAATTTTTTTTAAATTTTAATTTTATATTTTTTCTGTTACTAATCTCTACATAAAATCTTTTGAGTTTTTGAATTTTATTCATCACACAATTTTTGAGACTAAACTTTAGCCTTTTTTCAACTTTTAATTTTTAACACATTCTCAGCAGCGTTGATGATCACAAGACAAAAATCGCTCTACTGATCTAATGTTGTTTTGAGAATTCACAGCCTGCATAACATTTTAATAAGAACAAAATAACGATCCAATAACAGTAAATGAATAGCGCTTTAGTTAAAATTCAAATCAGTGACGAGTTGATGAAGTCGACGTACATTATAATGTACGCCACTCGCCAAAGGGTTAAAAAAATTTATGAATATATATCAGTTTGTTTTTGGTATTTTTAGTCTACTGATATTTAGCAAAATTTTCTGGAGATTTTAGAGTACAATTTGTCATTTTCAATTAACTAAAAGTTAACTTAAATATAACCAAAATTCTGTAAATTTAACAGTTTTATAGTAAAGTGTTGTTTTTTCAAACGCGTCGTATAGACCAAATACAATTAATATTGTCATTAGTATGTATTTTTATTAATTCTAATTTAGTAGGTTAAGAAGAAGAATAAACCTTCCTTAAAATTTATAAACACATTAAATTTGCAAATCAGACTAGATCTAGTTTCTGCCTTTTTATGGACAGGCTTCATCAGTGATCTTCCATTAAATTTATTATTGTTTATATTTTTATTGTCAGATTGTCTCTATATGAATAATTTCAGAAGTGATCAAACAGACATATACAAACATTCTACTTCAGATATTCTCTGTTTATCTTCTTATTTCCTCCGTGTCACCTTTTCACAAATATTGCCACATTGACGTATGGTTTGTACGTACAAGTGCAGGCAATTTGTGTATATTGGAGACGGACAGCCAACAGGGCATTTTTATTTTCTATAGTAAAGTGTTGTTTTTTCAAACGCTTCGTATAGATCAAATACAATTAATATTAGCTGTATTTTCGTTCATACCTATCAACGTTAAGTATTTATAGCAAATCTACATTAAACTGATTGGAGTATCAAATTTTTTTAAATAGTAAGTATTTATGATAGTTCCGGTATAATCGAATGTACTTCAGCAAAACTTTTTAGGTAGTAACGCGAAGAAGTTACGCTAGGTGTGAAAATGTATAAACGTTGAGTTTTCAACGTTGATAATTATCCACGTTGTAAGTTAACGTGCATACGAAAAGATATATATTAGTTTTCGTCTAAAAAACGTTTATATGCACTTTGTGCTTTTTTAAAAGTTAACGGATATAGTTAAGTCGAAAATACAGCTATTGTCATTAATATGTATTTTTATTAATTCTAATTTAGTAGGTTTGAGGTTAAGAAGAAGAATAAACCTTCCTCAAAAGTTATAAACAAATTAAATTTGCAAATCAGACTAGATCTTTTATTTACTGTTCTCATTTTACTAATATTTAGCAAAAATAATCCACTAATTTAACAGTTTTTTCTAAAGCATCATTTTTAAGTAATTTTTAGTTGAGCAAGTGTTCATTAGACCGTACCTCAAAAAAAAAGTTCGCCGTACACCCTCCAATATGAAGTATTTTTGCAAGGCAATTTCAAAAAAAAAAATTTTTTTTGGCCGAACGTAGGGATCGCCTTTTTCAATTTTCGATATAGCTTCGGCATTTAAAATCGGATTTTAATGTGTGATATATCGATTCTTTTGCCTCGAGGAGACCATAAAGGAAAAATCCAATGAAAAAAAATTTAAAAAGGCGACCCCTACGTTTGGCAACCAATATATAAAAAAAATTCTGCCGGGTTTATCGAAAAACTTCATTAGCAAAAGTTTAATGATTTTTTGCGAGCTTTAATTTTCTGACATTAGGGTGGTAGCAACTGAGATCTGGTGGCTAACTACTAGAACAGGATACTTGAGGTCAATGGCCCTCGAGAGAAAAACACTGGTCTCCTCGAGAGAAAAACATCGATGTATCATACTTTAAGATCCGACTGTAAATGCCAAAGATATAACGAAAAATGTAAAATGCCGACCCCTACGTTCGGCAAGAAAAATAAAAAATTTTTTTTTGAAACCTTTCAAAAATCCTTCATATTGGAGGGTGTACGGCGAACTTTTTTTTTGCCTGTAAGGTGGTACGCTCTAGTGTTCATATAAGTTTTTACTGGGTTAGTTTTAAATTTGAATTAAGTTAGAACAAAATTTTATGAAGGTGTCTGTTATTAAGAGGTTTCACTATTCCTTAATATATTTAACAACTTGTCAAACAACAAATTACTTTTCAAATAATATCTGTGGTTAAATGTTTTTCTAACAATAAAATAATAAATACCACAAATTGTTATTTGTTGATAATATTAAAATCTATAAACAAATTAATGAAAATCTAAAAATATCAATAACATGTACGAGTATTTAATTGTAATTTCTATACATTTCAATATAACCCAGCAAAACGTTGGTAATATATGGGTACTACTATGCATATTACCTGGTAATATATCACACCGCTTACTCTTGCATTACTTTGTACCGTTGCACCTTACCCTTGCATTAATTGTAAATACCAAAATTGGTATAAATAATTCGTTTTTCTAGAAAATTTTAGAAATTCTATTTTTTGTTAAAAACCCGTGAATTTAAAATTGATATTCGGTTTAAAAAATTAAATTTAAACAAAATTTTTTTAAAAACTCCTTCCCTGTAAGTTCAGGATAACATGTTACTAGGTAAGGAGTTACATCGCTGGACATGCCCTTGTTAAAATAATAGGTCTAGTAATAGAAAAGTAAGAGCTTACCCTCTTCATTACAAAATGCTTATTTTTATAACCAAAACTTATAAAAAAAGTTTGCAAAATTTTTTGTTAAAAATATGTAATTCTTAATTTAGTAGTCAATATAAAACAAATTGAAATTTTAAGAAATAAAACATTATTTTAGGGTTTTTTGTAACCTAGAAGTAATAGGTAAGCGTAACATGTAAGTTCAGAATAACATATTACTAGGTAAGGAGTTACCTCGATGGACATGCCCTTGTTAAAATAATAGCTTTGGTAATATAAAAGTAAGAGGTTATCTACCCTTATTTCTTCTTAACAAAGTCATTACCGGGTAATAGAAAGTTTTGCTGGGAATTTAACACAACTGAACATTATTTGTACACACATAATGGTGACATTTATTTTCTTAATTTTTTTGTAATAATTTCAGAAAGTATTTTACCGTAGATTTTTAGTTGATCTGAAGATTGTTACAATGACAAATTCCAAATAAAATTCACAATTTATTTTAAAACAAACAGAGAGAAAAAACTTATGAAAAAAAAACAATTAATGCATTTTCAAGTATTACCAAGCACTATCATCAGATTTGTCTTTATGGGGTTCTCTCTAGGTTATAATGTATATTTAAGTTTTTGTCACATATTTATGTAAACTCGTAAGTAAATAATGAATAGAGAAATAAATTCAAACAATAAACTCTTAAAAATTATCATGTAAGGAAATATATGAAAATGTATGATCATATATGTAAATATTAGCTCAAATTTCATTAATACACACATATGAACATATCGTCACCTAAAATGCAAAAGCGTAACAACACTTTTTATTTTTTTACACTAGAACCAAAAAAAAACGTAGTAGAATTAAAGATATTCTACTATATTTTCTTCTCTTGTTTAAAACACGACTATAGACTTATTTCGACATACATATAGAGCAATTCCATATGAAAGCGATCACCTTTTGAACGACCCCTCTCCGATTCTAAAATAAATAGTCTCAATCGATTGCCCAGCAAAAAATAATGTACCTACATATTTTTTTTTTTTTATAGTGACTGGTTTAGTGGTGGTGTACACCACATGTCATGTCATGAAAGTTGTTTTAAAAAAAAACTACTAAAGCGATCGCAACGAATGATAGCTCGTTGGAAAGGTATTAAATCAGGCTTTAATTGAAAAATAAAATTTTCCTAATTTTTCTCAGAAATTTACCTTTTTCCCCATGAAAATTAAATTTTTAGATTTTCCACAGAAGCTCCTAAATTTTCCGGCTAATTTTTTTTTTTTGGATTCCTCATAATTTTTGCTTTAAGAACCAGCAATAAAAAAATGGGCCCCGACTCCTTGTTTGGACAGGAGAGGAGCATTTAAGAGACCACCTTGTTCTCATTGTTTTTATATTTTTTATAATTGAATTATTTGTAATTACCCGGTGAAAAATGTTCGTATATGTTCATATATGATTTGCACATATATGAAGAAATTCAAAAAATGAGGTAACACCTAAGTATATGTTCATATATGGACATATATGAACAAATACATTTATTAAATATATGCGAATACATGCGAACGTTGCTGTCCTTTATTATAAGGTTGTACGATAGATATAAATTTATGTATGACATTCAAATTAGGCGCTACATATGTTCCTTTTTTTATTCATGGCATTAAATATAATTCCATATTTATCCAAATATGAGTTCCTTTTACATATATGGAAAAATGTATTCTTCGAAATATGTTCATATACAAGTCCCTTTTGCATAAATTGAATAACATATACTTTCATATTTGTCCATATATGAGTGCTATTTCCATATATGAAATAACAGATGCTTCCATATATGTCTGTATATGAAATTTTTTCCATATATGCAATCACATATACTTCCATATATGTTCATATAAAATCCATATATGTTCATAAAAAATCCATATTTGTTCATATGTGTCCATACATAAACCATATATGAACATGTTTGAGCGTATATGAACATTTTTCACCGGGATACAAGTCCCTTTTGCATAAATTGAATAACATATACTTTCATATTTGTCCATATATGAGTGCCATTTCCATATATGAAATAACAGATGCTTCCATATATGTCTGTATATGAAATTTTTCCATATATGGAATCACATATACTTACATATATGTTCATATAAAATCCATATATGTTCATAAAAAATCCATATTTGTTCATATGTGTCCATATATAAACCATATATGAACATGTTTGAGCGTATATGAACATTTTTCACCGGGTATTTAACATTGTTTTATTTTATTATTAAAAATACATTTTAAAAATTAATTTACAGTTAAAAATACATTTATGAAGAAAAAATCATTCTTATTTTGCTGCTTATACTTAATTACAATATTTATTAAAAATTTCAATTGTCTTGGCATCATTATAAAATTAAAGTAACTTTAAATTTAGCACGTCGGCAGACGAAGAGTACCGCTTTACATTAATTGACATATCAGAAATATTTGGTATGAAGCAATGAAACTTTTGCGTTCCAGTTATAGTTTTGACATTATTATATCTGTTTTGAATTCGTCGCTCCATGGCATCGTGTTCTTTTTGAGTGCATAAAACTGTGTTAATGGCAATTTCCTTGCTTTGAATCCACGAAAACAAATGTTGTACATTTAAGATCTGGTCAGTATATGGCCTTTGCAAACTTGCCTTAGTCGCCATGCGTTTTAGGGTTCCCCCTAACGCATCGCATGGGCCCTTACCGTGGGACGTCGCAAAAAAGTGCCACTCGACCTTGCAGTTTTGTTCTTCTTCAATTATGCAAAGATTGTAAAAATTTGTTTTATTCTTGTACTGAGAAGCCGCGCCGTCTGAGAAAAACGTTACTTTGTCGATTGCATCGAATTTTGATCTTAAGAATTCAAACAGTTTCATTTGAAATAAATAAACGGACACATAATTATGAGCTAAACTCTCCGCGACAACAACAAGGCTTACGGTCTGTAGTTCGTTATCTTCGTTTTTGAAATAAATGCAAAAAGGATGCACCGTGCACTGGTCGTTTGCCCAGTGATAAGCCTGAATTTCATCCTGAACGAGAAAAGTGTAATTCTCGGCAAAGTCGGGCTAATTTCTCCTTACTTTCCTTTAGAAATTTCGATTGCATCTCGGATATGAAATGGTGCGTCTTCAGTTCATTCAACTTGAATCCGAATTCCTCGATGAATTCCGGAATCTGCTTTACCACGGTCTCAAGGGAACATCTGCCGCTGCTAATTATCCACTGTTTGAAATGCACCTCCTGAATTAACAGCTGTTCAAACTTTTCCGCCAAATATTGCTCTAGCTCGTCAATCTTCGGACAATTGTCGCATTTGGACAGATGACAATTTTCCGTGGGGTATGCGCACAACGACTTCGACAGGAGGTCCCTATATGTTTCAATTTCACCGTGAAATACTTTCAATTTCTTGCATGGAAAGAACATTAATTTGATGTTTTGATGAAACATGCAAACGCAGACTGAATGCGTTCCGTGCCTGTCTAATGCCAGCACGCATTCTTTTGGTCGTAGGATGGCAAACTTAGAAAATCCCACTTTTTCTGCTGGGTATTTCTCTTTGAACTGATGGTATGCTTCGGATAGATTACATAATAATCTGCGCTGCTTGTGTACTTTTTCTCCATCTTCACGTGTGATAACATAGTCACGTGTACCTGGGCAGGCGCGGCTGTTGTCATCATTGCAGTAAAAATCTTGAATCAATTTCACCGTTGCTTCGCTGAGGGTCCTTGAGCCAAATTTCTTGGTGGGAGTCGCCAATATGCCCTTCTGTCGAACTAATTCTTTGCTTCTTCTCGCGATGTAAAAAGATGTTTGAAACTGTTCAGAAATCTTGCGTATAGACCATGATTGAGGCAGCACAGATAAAATGAGATATTTTTCCGGAAAAGTGGTCGCTAAATTGAATTTTCTTTTCAACTGCTCAATCATTTGTTTGCCGTCATCTGCTTGACTGCATTCGTTATCAGAGCCTTCATCAAATATTGTCGCGATTGCACTCATAACCTTGCCTTTTTTCTCTTTCCTGTATTTTTCACTTCGCAACTTTCTTTTTGTAATAGACATATTGACCAACGGAATGTCTGCCTCACTATCAGATGAAACATTTTGTTCAATTGTCATTTCACTCTCGGATTGTGGTTGCATTTGTTTCAATGCATTTGCTTGTTGAGATAAATCGATTTTACACTTGGGGCAAATGAATTCTGCTTCTTCACCGTATTGTATATTTAATTCATTCATGTATCGCTTCGAAACACCAGTTAATTTTAATACTTTTATCTTTTTCGAACGATGTCCACTCTTGTTAAACGGATTGCAGCAAAATTTATTCATTTTACTTTAAATTGTCTTTACAGCTTCACTCTTTACTTTACAAAAAGAACACTTTAACACTTTCACGTTTAGTATTCAACTAAAATTTGACTCAGAGTGTGTGAAGTATTTATATTTATTTTTTGGTAAAAAATAGGTAAAAAAAAATAAGCGATATTTGCTTTTCTTTAATAGGAAAATTTGCGTGAACTACTGGTCATAAAATGTTTTTTAAAGAGGGACTTAATTGGTTACTGCCAATAAGCCGACCACAGGTCATAAAATGTTTTGTAAATTTTTTAAATTACCAGGTAATAAATATTTCGCCATATTTATGGAAAATCCGTGTTTTATGACTTGTTTCTGCACGTGTCATTTTAGGCGAAATATTTATTACCTGGTAATTTAAAAAATTTACAAAACATTTTATGACCTGTAGCCTCAGTCGGGTTTGGTGTGCCATTACATGCCACTGCTGCTATTATCCATGGATTTATGGCCGATCTTGTGAAGGCAGGCAGACCATATTCACTACACACTCAACTTGGGGCTCTTAAAAAAAATTGATTTTTTCTTCATAAATGTATTTTTAACTGTAAAATAATTTTTAAAATGTATTTTTAATAATAAAATAAAATAATGTTAAATAATTACAAATAATTCAATTATAAAAAATATAAAAACAATGAGAACAAGGTGGTCTCTTAAATGCTCCTCTCCTGTCCAAACAAGGAGTCGGGGCCCATTTTTTTATTGCTGATTCTTAAAGCAAAAATTATGACTAATCCAAAAAAAAAAATTAGCCGGAAAATTTAGGAGCTTCTGTGGAAAATCGGAAAATTTAATTTTCATGGGAAAATTTAATTTTTATGGGAAAAAAGGTAAATTTCTGAGAAAAATTAAAAAATTAAAGCCTGATTCAATACCTTTCCAACGAGCTATCACTCGTTGCGATCGCTTTAGTAGTTTTTTTTTAAAACAACTTTCAATGAGGTCCCTTATGAAGAATTCTTCAATTTTGTCACATGACAGTGGTGTACACCACCACTAAACCAGTCACTATAAAAAAAAAAAATATGTAGGTACATTATTTTTTGCTGGGAAATCGATTGAGACTATTTATTTTAAAATCGGAGAGGGGTCGTCCAAAAATTTGCCAATTTTGATCGTTTTCATATGGAATTGCTCTATATTCTCTTGTTTAAAACACGACTATAGACTTATTTCGACATAAAAAAATTTCGTTTAAAATTTTGTAGGGAAATGTAATTTAGTCTAGTCAATCAGAAAATCGGCTTAAATTTTTTTGTTGTTACGCCCTTTTGCATTTTAGGTGACGATATATGGACATTCATATGAGCATATATGAATCATTTATGCACACATATAATTTATATACATATGTACATATATATTGATGCATACGGGAATCATAGGTGCTCATGTATAACAGACTTTTAACAAGGCAAAACAACTGGAACTAAAATAACTACAACCGCTTTACTACACAATAAACTGTCATATAGTAACTGCAAAAGTTTTCTGAGTATAAATAAAAAGTGACATCCTAATAGTCATATGTATAATAATACGATACGATTGAATGATTTCATTTTTTTTTAGATTTCATACATGTGATAAATGTTTGTAAACTATTTATCAATTGGACGTAAATTGGTAACCAATATTGCTTGTATTTGAATGAATACAAAATGTTTATAAAAAGTTTACACTTGTGTTTACGAGTACCAATTTTTTTTTCATTTACTATTAACCCCATTCATTTTATTTGATTAAATTTAAATCATTTCCGCGTGTTTATTTAATTTATTTATTTTAAAAAGGACGTAATAATCTTCACAGAAAATATCACTATGGGGTATGGCATCACCAAGAAAATAAGTTATAAAAATATCGTTATTACTAGATGGCACTTTGTTCAAAAATTTACAGTTTTCTTTTTTTATTTAAATTTAAATAATAAGAAACAACAAAGCAAAAAAACAAACGGATATCTCAAATTTTATTATTTGAATATATTTCGCGCTTGTTTTTTCCTTATTTTGAGCAGTTTTCAGCAGTTTTTGAGTTTTAAAATATAGGCTCAGCTGATACTTAACTGATACTAAATAGTTGCTCAGGTAATACTAAATTTTAGCGCCCTCTACAGGTGAATAGTGCAAGTTTTGATTTCCTATCTCTATAATTAATAGTCTCTGGTCATAACTTTTCATAAAAAAACAACAATAAAATTAAAAAAATTCAAATTTTATTTGTCAAAAAATTTAAATAAATATTATTTAATGTGACTTTGCAACAACAAATACATGAGGAATACAGTCACAACTAAGAGTCACAGACTTTTCGTAGGAATAGGTACGTAAATCTTATTAAAACCTAATTGGGAAAGAAAATGTCCAACGTTGACAACATGGTCGTGCCGTGATTTGAACCTAGAACGTCAGATTGGCATACGAGAGCTCTTCCCACTAAGCTATCGAGAGGCTAAAAACGTAAATGAATGATAACAGCTGGATAACCGCTGGTTGGTCTAAAAAAGCTTTTCCACAAACAAACAAATCCATTTTATACAAAATAATTCCTAAAAATGCAAAAAATGTACACGATAATAGGAAATGGCACCTGTATTTGCGCCTGTAGAATTTTCATTGTTAAATACACAGACAATTTTATTTAAATTAGCTAAAAAATTTGAGCTAAATTCAACAGAAACTTTACCTGATTTAACTAAAAATTTCTGCTAAAATGCCACTTACAATCCGGGGTTTGGACTCTCCGGATCTGTTTCAAGACAGGCACATATTTATTATTAGGAGATTTGTGGTTTAAATTAGCTGAAAAATTTGTAAAATTAAGAAACACAAATTACTAGAAATTAGCAGGCAAAGTTAGTTTAAATACGGAAAGTAATTGTTATGCTAAATTTGATTTACGAAAAATATTAGTTCAATCCTAAATTTTAAGGCAAAATAACTTAAAAATTTGTTTAAGCCTTTAATATCAAATGTTGCTCATAGGCAACATTGTATATTTTCGGTCATAGTTCCTATAGTTTTTGTTATTTTTGCTAACGGTTACATTTTTAAAAGCTTTACAAGTGTTCATTTGCGAGCTGTTTTTCATACTGTCCCCACACATATTTTCTCACATGAAAGTTTAAAGCAAAATAAAATTTTTGTATCAATTAGTCTCAAAAATTATGTGATGAATAAAATTCAAAAACTCTAAAAATTGTAATTAGAGTTTAGTTATAGAAATAATATAAAAATAAAAATCTTAACCCGCTCGGAACCGGCAGCATGTTAACGTTTAAACTTTAGTTCCAAATATCTCCGCTAGACGATGCTGCAAAGCTATAAAAATAATAAAAAATATTTCTTTGGCATAGATATATATTTCCACGAAGTTTGGTCGGAAAATTCCCAGCCATTAAAATTCGGGCATTAAAGGGTTAATTTAATCAGAACGTGTTTAACAAATTTTTGTACTAACTTTTTTTATGAGTGTAGAAAAAGTTAAAAAAAATATTTCTTTGCAATGTAACAGCTTATTCAATCGAAACAACTTTACCGATTTAGTTTTTAATAACTGTTGAACCTTTATGGTAAAGTTATTGTGAGTATATGTATTTGAGTTTTGTTAATAGAAAATAACAAATTAACCTGCTAAAATCAGCAAAGAATTTTGCTAAACAATTAGTAGGCTAAAAAATCAGAAAAAATTTAAATTCTCGAAGTTTTTTTCGATTTTTTTTTTAATACAAATAAAAAGCGAGCCTTTTGAAAACAATTTACAATTTTTTTTACCAAATATTTCTGCTGGTTTTAGCAGTATAGACTGCTATTTCCATTCAACTAAATTTAGAAAAAAAAATTAACGAAAATTTTGTAGATATAACAGTTTGTTGTGGCTATTTTTAGTCTACTAATATTTAGTAAAAATTTTCTGCAGATTTTACAGTACAATTTGTCATTTTCAATTAACTTAAATATAACTAAAATTCTGTAAATTTAACAGTGTTATTTTTGCTGCTAATTGTTGCTTATTTCAGCAGTTTTTTCTGCAACTAATTTTTAGTTGCTTTTTCTGCTATTTTTACAGATTTATTTCTATGAGTGTAGTGAACACAAACTTATAAACAAAAACAGGACGCAAAATATCGACCTAGTTAAATTCTTAATCACTGAATTTGTTTAATTCGTTCGTTCTTAATTTAATTGGAATATGGGAGTATGTAATAAAACGTGTCGAAACCATATATTTTACATTTTTAACATAAATTAGAAATTTCTATAAATTTTTTTTAAATCCCGAACCGTCCCTAAATTACTTTTTTTAAACTTTGAAATCCTGAATCCCGGGCTTTTAAAAAAACCCAATCCCGATTGGCATCCCTAATGAGCATTAACATTAAACCTGAATGATTCCATATACATCGATTTTTAGCCGGGATGTTTATTTTATCGCACACCATTTAAAATTAATACCGAGTACTAAGCAATGAAGTCTGTCAAATTAATTTCGATAATTCAGCTGTGTTTGTGCGGCAAGCTATCAACGTTGATTTATGTCATTCCCATATAAATTTGACATTAGCAAACGTTTAGTGTTAATTCTCAACGTTTCTTATGTCAAATTTGTATGGGAATGACATAAGCCAACATTGATAGCTTTCCGCACAAACACAGCCTTCGAAACACTAATTTGCAAGAGAAGTTTTGTTTTCAAAAAATTTTGTTTTCTTCCTAATGGAGGCAAATTATTATCATCCCAGGAAAATTTTTGGAACCCGTTCTAAAATTACTAGTTCTAGAACTACTTCTCAGGGAGTTACTACACATTCTCGAATAGCACCCTTGTAATTAGTGATGGTGCAAAGGAGTCATATTTACCATTTTAGCTACATTCTTAGAATGTTTTGGGAACTAGTGATTTAGAACTACTTATACATTACTTCTACATTGGTTCCCAGAATCTAATACTAGTTCCAAAACAGCTCCGTAAAGCTATTTAAAAAACTTAGAAAATTTCAAATATTTTTTCTTTCTTAAATTAACAAAAAATGCTCTGAAACTCCTATCAAAATGGAAAACATCCCAAAACTTGGCATGAAAATAACCGTTAAGGAAAAGAATTTATCTTTTCAAAATGCTGACAGTGGAAACGCTTTGTGTCTATATGAATCTGTATAAAAATTTTATTATAACAATAGTTTGAATAAATCTTTTTTTCCGTTTAAAATAAAGTTTTGTTCTTGCAACTGTATGATAGCTTGCTGCACAAACACAGATATTGTTGCAATATCTTCTGGGCGATATATCTTCCAAATGCTTATTGGGTAACTTGTAAATCAGGCACAATTTAAATTTTTAAAAATTGAATTACATAGAAAATACGCCACAGTATAATTTTGTAACATGATTTTTTTAATGAAATTTAATACTGACATATAAATTTCAAAATAAAACAAATCATTTTTAATTCGTATTTTTAAACAACTTTTACTAATATTTCTGAAACAAACTACAGTCTGGTGATTCCCTTTTGTCCGTTAAAGTTTTTAATAAAAATGTTTTCTTCTTCCTGTAATTCAGCTTTATACAAATTTTTTTGAAGTTTTTAAAATTAGTTTACGATATTCGAAGTCTTGAATTCGAATTCTCATGTGAGCAAAAATAGGATTAATTTTTAAAATGCTTTCAAGTATTTAGATTTAAAAGTACACTATAGAGCAAAAGCGAGTGATTTTTTATTTATAAATCCTTATAAAAGTCATTGTTTTTTAAATGTAAATGCCAAAGATATAACGAAAAATGTAAAATGGCGACCCTACGTTCGGCAAAAAATTTTTTTTTGAAACCTTGCAAAAATACTTAATATTGGAGGGTATACGGCGCACTTTTTTTTTGCCTGTAAGGTGGTACGCTCTAGTGTACATGTTTTTATTTCCCTTTTCATTTAATTATTTATTTTATTTTCATAAATAACAAACAATAACATTGTTAAAATGTTTATATATCATTATGTTGGGCAATATGCCAATGTCATTTTAGTGTGTATATTAGGGATATAACTTTTTGCTATTTTTGCAAATATTATTTCTCCCAAGGCAAAATCTAGAAGAGCATGGAAAATATTAACGATATTACTTTTACGCAAACGCATTTAAGTTTTATATAAATCCCCGACTAAAAAAGTTTTCATATAGTCTTATATGATTTGATATTAGCCGTTTTTTCTAATCACTTGGATTTAATAAATCCAAAAAGTATTTCTAAAAGTGCTCAACAGATGGGGTTAGATTCTCTCTATTTTAAAAAGAATTTTCTGTCCGACACTTCTTTCACCCTAATTTTTAATACCGAATTCGATGATGAAGGATTTTACTTTAACTTTTAATTTTTAATTATATTTTATAAAATACAGCGATAAAAAGTCTGCCTTTTCAGTTTTATCACTTCAATTTATATTTTTACACAATTGAAAAATTCCATTGCAATATTTAATATTCACTAATTGGATTTAATTAAATTACTTACTGTAGAGTGAAAAATTGCCATTTCAGGTATTTCTCCATGTCCAAGATTAAAAATATGTATTTGGTGAGGTGTAGTTTTTTTTCTAAACATATTTCATAAAAAAAATTTAATAAAAACCTTTTATTTGTTATTTTTTCAATTTTTTTGTTTCTCTTTTAATTTTTATTCGTATTTTTTTCTGACATTAAATTAATAGGCTGTTTCATATATTTGTGCTTTTATTATGGATTTATTAAATCCAGCTTTTTTTTGATTTAATAAATCCACTTTTTGTATGAAAAATTCTAAATCCAGGTGATAAAAAAAAACGCTAATTATTATAAATGTTTATATGCGTGGCTTTATATAACCATATACATTTATATTCACACTTTGGTTTTATAAACATGTTTGATATGACGTTATATATAATCATATGCGATTTGGTCTCCAGCCATATATTAAGAGATCTGCGATATAGTTTATATATAATTATTTATAATGGCATATAAGCTTATATAAACAATCTTATATCAAAATATATAACATGACATGATATCTAATTATACAAAATTTTATAAAGTTTAATTGCACTATAACAAATGAAGAAAACAAACTTAGAAAGAGTTTTTTTTATTTTATAAGAAAGATCAAAACTCTAAACTAGAAAACGTTGTTCCGACAAATTTTTGTAAAGTTGAGTTAAACCGAAAATTTACTTTGTCAGCTATTTCCAAGTTTATTAGCATAAATTTTTCTAAACAACTTTTTCTCGTTTTGAATTTAGCTTTTTATTGAAATTCAGTTACAAACTGCGTTATTCTTAGTTTAAGGACAATTTGCGTCCTAAAAACGTCCTAAATCGCATTCAATCCTCATTTCCATCAATACAAAAGATCGACCAATACCCACTTTGTTAGCCAAACTGTTCTGTCGGCCATTAGTATTTAATATGAATGAAAATAAGTGATCTCAGCAATATTTACTAAAATTTTATTTGAAAATTTTTATAAAATTATATGTATTTATATATAATTTAATGCAATTAGATAGACCCATTTTTCGGATCAAATTGTATCAGGTTAGATAACATGCTTATCTCGTTTGATATAATTATATATTCCAATATTCGGATCAAATTAGATATGAACATAAATATGGGTTTATATATGGTGATATATGATTATATAACGTCTTTTTTAGTCGGGTCAATTTTTTTATTTAAAAAAAGTAATATTTCACTCTAAATTAGTGAGCTTTTTATTTTCTAATACAAACATCAGTAAAAATCATTTCCCACCATTTTGACAAGAAAAAAAATTTTAAGCATTTTAGAAATCGCTTTTAGTTCGGGAGGTTTTTTACCAAATTGATTTAAAAAAAAGTAGTTTTATTATCAGGACAATACTATATATTAGCTTTTGCCTTTATTAAAGTTATACCCCTAGTGTATATATTTAAATAAGTTTATTCATTTTATTTTTTCAAATAAAAATTAATAAATTTAAATTTATTTTTTTCCAATAAATGTTTTAAAAAATTTCAACTGAAGCTGAAAACAGTTGTTTTTTATTTCCACTCATAAAATCAAAAAGATAAAAATAGAAGAAAACGCTACTTCAAATTTGTGAATAATGACCTTGTAGTTAAAACCAAGGTTGGTTACAGAAACGAATAACGGTAAGGATAACGGTAACGGTATCGAATTTCGTTTGTTTCGGTAACGGTATATAAGACTGATTCGGTAACGGTATACCGTTATCGAAACAGCAATACCGGTACGTACCGGTATTAAAAATTACGTTATAAACATATAAAAACAAGTAAAAACATAGCATATTCTCATTTTGAAGTTTTAAAAATACTGATTATTACCTATAAATTCAATGCTGGTAGTTTTTATAATTAAAATTATTATCTATAAATTTTTTTGTAACAATAACTCAAGATTATAAAATAAAAAAGTAAAAAAATTGCATTTTTTATATAAACTAAATAATACCGGTAAAATACCGGTAACTACCCATGAAAATAACGGTATCGGTAACGATAACGGTATTGGGAAATTTTTTTAGAGGTATTGGTAACGGTATTCAATTTGAAACGGTATTTTAGCGATAACGGTATTATAACGATAACGGTAACCAACCTTGGTTAAAACTGCTGTATTTATAAAACTGCAAAAATAAAACTACAACATTTTATTCATATTGGAGTAAAATTTTAGTTAATTGAAAATTGCAATGGATTTTGTAGTAGGGACGGCCCATTTATTGGATGAACTGCTAAGTCAACAGCAAAATTGAGCCGATACCAATCCAAACGAGTTCCACCAAGTGGCAATACATCCGCAGAAATTCACTGTTTGGTGTGGATTATGGGCCGGCGACATCATTGGTCCGTAATTCTTCGAAAACGATGATGATATTGCAATCACTGTCAACGGAGAGCGCTATCGATCGATAATAGCCACTTTCTTTTATCCAAAATTAAACGATGTGAATGCTAAATTTTTTTCGCAAGGCTCATGAACCACAAATGATCGGTGCCCTCAAAATCAACATAACCCGCGCCATCGTTCAAATTCGACCTGATCTATGCTCCAAAATCACCAAATCTTGGACCTCTCAGATTCGCCACTCCCCGAAGTCATTTAAACCATGCCATATTTCACACATAATGTTATTGACAGACCTTCCAAATAAAATTAAAAAATTTTGAAATACCACATGCAACTTGTTTTATTAAATTTTAATATCTACCCGTCGCTATTGGAAAACCCTTAGAAGGTTGAAGAAATACTCTATCTACAGCAAGAGGTTGCAAAAATATTTGTTATAACGACTTTACTGTAAAAACGCCTAAAAACGTCTACGCCTACGCTTTACATAATCAGGGGGAATGTAAACTTGACGAAATAGCGAATATTTAGACAAGAAATAGGCGAATTTTTAATTTTTTTCTTAATTTGTTCTTTTATCAAAACAAAATGTTTTTGAAAACAAATGCTTCTTCATCAATTATAATTAGTTGTTTTAGGCATTGAACATTGCCAATGAAAAAAAATTTCATTGACATTGATCAATTGCAATGGCAAAAACGTTCATTGGCATTGACAAATTGTAATGCCAATGAAATCGTCAATTAGTTAATTGGTCCATTCAGTTAACTAGTCCCTTAACTTAGTTCACAAAATAATTTTATGAGCTACAATTTATTATTTTTGGTCCAAACGAAATGAGGTGGCCAGATACAGCGTTAACTATTTCCACATAAACGATGGATAATTTTGAGCTGATTACGGAAAAAATAACCAAACATTTTTTGGAGGGTTTCAAGGATTTCAATCGTTTTGTAAAATAAAGCTTATTGGAAAAAAGTTAAAAAAATATTGTAGTGCATAAATTTTGGTGCACAGTTGCATTTTTTGGTAATAAACGGGAAATATTTTTAACCCTAGAAGTGCATCGCTGTTTTTCACGCTATTTGTAAAGCACGGTTGATGTTAGTCGAATCGACAATCCACTTCTAGAGTTAAAAAAGACTATAAACAATTTGTTTTAAAATTTATACTTAAGCATTGTATTTGTCGTGTATATTACGGGGAAAATGCTAAATTATTTTTTGATGTACTTTTAGTGCGCCACCCGCGGTTTTAAAATCGTTTTGACAAATATAGGGTGGCGGTCTAAAAGTATCTGAATTTTTTTAAACATTTTAAGCGAAATGTCAAACTATACATCATTTGAGTGATAATAGTTACCGGGATTCAAAATTCGGGTTACCCATTGTTGGTTATAACTTTTTTTTTTACAAAATGTAGAACTATCACTACACTCAAAAAAATAAGTTAGTAGAAAAATTAGTAAAACGTCTTGTATAGCAAGTTTACTAGTTTTCAGCAATTTTTTTTGCTGAAATTCCGTTTTCAACAAAAGTTTTAGTGCTAAAAAACTAAACTAATTTTGAACTAATGTTTTACTAATTTATTTTGCTACAAAAATTGTGCTGATAACCACAATTATAGCGTGGACGACAACCAGATAGACAAATGTAGATGTCGCAGCTTGGCTGGATGTAGTACAGACAACGGAAATGATAAAAAAGAAAAACAACTCTACACAATTTCTATATTTAAATTTTCAGCAAATAAATTAACTAAAGTAAAATTTCGCTACAAGTTTTTTGAGTTTTTTTCAGTCTACTAATATTCAGCAAAAAGTTTAGTGATTTTAGCAAGGATTTTTTTCATTTGCAATCGACTAAGTGTTAGTAAAACTTTTGCTGAAGATTACTATTTTTTTGGTAAAAATCAGCTCGCTGATTTTCAGCAAACCTTTTGCTGCAATTACCAACTTTTTTGCAAGCACGCTCCTGACTAAAAATTTGCTGACACAGCAACATTTTTTGCTGACTTTACTGACTTTTTTTTGTTGAGTGTAATAGAAGAAACTAGGACACTAACCTACTGTCTTGACATGCAATAAAATTACAGCAAGCAATTGTTAAAGTGATTTTATCTCAAGTAAAGACACTCAATTTCAATTTTATTGCAATATCATGAGATTTCTGACATGCAAGCGGCTCATGAAATAATGCCTCCCATCAAATGTCACTTTTCGCTAAAATTTTGAGTTTTTCGAAGTAAAATCTATGATATTTCTTAGCCATGAAATGGTCAAGTGTTCTCCAACACTTTGCAATTGACATCATTTTGACGTTTCTCTGCAATGGTTTTCACATTTCATATCATATAATTTATTGCATTTGAATACACCGGGTAACACAAGCGCATAAATGACGGTTTGATGCCATGGCAAAAAAAATTAAAAATGTTAATAAAGAGGCGAAAAAATATCTAAATTATGAGAAAAAAATAAGAAAAATATTGATAATATTAGAAATAAAAAAGCGCAAACAAAACGGTTTTCGGTTTATTCGAATTTAGACAAAAACTTAAGCCGGTTGATTTTTCGAAAACTGAAAATCCGATTAACTTTTTTCGGTTTCGGTTTTGAATACTCTAGTTTTTATACTAGATCAAACCATTTTCAGCTTTAAAATAAAAAAAATTTTAATTTGTTTTGCTAATTTTAGCGAATCGGTTTTCAAAAATCAGTAAAAGTAACCAAAATTAGTAAAAAATTCTGTAATTTCTAAAATAAGAATAGCAAATTATTTTCCTAAAAAATAACTTTACACTAAAAATTGGTATATTAAATTGTAGTGAAATTGGAAACCGTTTCACTAATTTTTATACCCTATACCACTATGTGGTCAGGGTATTATAAGTTTATGCTGATGTTTGTAACACCAAAAAATATTGGTCCTAGACCCACCTTATAGTATACCGATCGGCTCAGAATTTTTTTTTATTTCGATTTAACGATGTCCGTCTGTCCGTCCGTCCGTCTGTCTGTCTGTCCATGCATTCTTGTGCGCACTCTACAGGTCACAAATATTAAGATATTTTGATGAAACTTGGTACACCGACTTATGTCGGCCCAAGGACGATGGCTATTGATTTTGGTTAAAATCGGTCCATGTTTAGACCTAGTGCCCATATAAGGGTCCTACCAAAATTATATTGTTTATACGCTGGAGGTCGCTAATATTAAGCTATTTTGATGAAATTTGGTACACAGACCTATATTGGCCCAATAACGCAGCCTATTGATTTTGGTGAACATCGGTCCATGTTTAGACCTAGTGCCCATATAAGGGTCCTACCAAAATTATATTATTTATACGCTGCAGGTCGTAAATATTAAGATATTTTGATGAAATTTGGTACACAGACCTATGTTAGCCCAATAACGCAGCCTATTGATTTTGGTGAACATCGGTCCATGTTTAGACCTAGTGCCCATATAAGGATCCTACCAAAATTATACTATTTATACGCTGGAGGTCGCTAATATTAAGCTATTTTGATGAAATTTGGTACACAGCCCTATATTGGCCCAATAACGCAGCCTATTGATTTTGGTGAACATCGGTCCATGTTTAGACCTAGTGCCAATATAAGGGTCCTACCAAAATTATACTGTTTATACGCTGTAGGTCGCAAATATTAAGATATTTTGATGAAATTTGGTACACAGAACTATGTTGGCCCAATAACGCAGCCTATTGATTTTGGTGAACATCGGTCCATGTTTAGACCTAGTGCCCATATAAGGGTCCTACCAAAATTATACTCTTTATACGCTGCAGGTCGCAAATATTAAGATATTTTGATGAAATTTCGTTCACCGACCTATGTCAGCCCAAGGATGAAGCCTATTGATTTTGCTTAACACCGGTCCATGTTTAGACCTAGTCCCGATATAAGGGTCCCCCCAAAATTATATTGTTTATACGCTGCAGGTCGCAAATATTAAGATATTTTGATGAAATTTGGTACACAGATGTTGGCCCAAGGACGAAGCCTATTGATTTTGGTGAACATCGGTCCATGTTTAGACCTAGTGCCCATATAAGGGTCCCCCCAAAATTGGCTTGGTTACAAACTGCAGGCGCAAATATTAAGATATTTTAATGAAATTTGGTGCGCTGACTCACATTATAGAAAATTTTGACACAAGCCCCATTTTAACCCATTCGAATTTCGTATCCAAACATTAGTTGGCTTTTAACAAGACTGGTGTAGGGTATTGTATAGTCGGCATGCCCGACTTTAACCTTTTTACTCGTTTTATACTATCTTTCTTTTAGTGTAACATAAACGCACAAATATAACTGTTAGAAAATTTAAATTGATCCAAAAGCAACCGGTTCTAAAACTAGTTCGCGCCTAGTTAATAAAAGCTTTTTTAACTAGTTTTTAATTGGCTCCTGTTATTGTATTTGAACATTTATTTTATTAGCCATAATAAAATAAACACAATTTTATCACGTTATCATAACGTGTAAATTGCATAAAAATTAAATGCAAAAATCAAGTGGTTTTTAAAAGGGATATGTAAACAAAATTTTCCTCTTTATTGTTGTATGTAGATTTAAATTTATTCACTAAATCATGTGAGGTGTTGTAAAATATTTGCTGATGTATGATGATATTTCAACAAAGCAAATATTTACTATAAACATTTTCAAAGAATTGTAGAATTCACAGTTTATCATAAAATATTTATTAACAATTTATAAAATATTTTTTATGACCGATTAAAATAAATTAATTGAAAATATCCGAAAAATGGTGGATATTATTTTATAAAACAAGAACTAATTTAATATACTCGTAGATACTTTTAGATCCGACCTTTGTATATGTAATTGTATAATATAAATTGTATAATAATTGTATGTACAGTAGAACTCGTTTAATACGAACTCAGATAAGACGAATTCTCGGTTAATACGAACTACTTTCGAAGTCCCGAAGTTTTGGCAACAATTTCAATATAAAAAACATCGGTTAGTACGAACTCGCTTAAAACGAACAATATATTTAGGAAATCAAATCAAAAATTTTTAAAGTTGTTTCATGGAAATTTAAATATTTTGTGGGTATTTAATACATTTTAAATAAATTTTACCCCAGCTAATACGAACCTCGCTTTCAACGAACTAATTTATCTAGTCCCCCGGAGTTCGTCTTAAGCGAGTTTTACTGTATAAGCCTTAGCAGTATTTTTCAAAATTTTAAAGAATGCTCATTTCGGCAATATTTTTCATTTTTGTTTGAGCAAAATCGGACTAGTGGTTCTCGAGTTATGTCAAAAAAAAGATATATCTCGATTCCTAGGGGTGACCCAGCGAAACGCCGGGACACGTATAACTTGTTTTTGACCGATATAACATTTCCCGTTGGTTTCATCCCATCCCGATTTTGACTGTCGCATAGTGTTATGAATCCCAATTTTCATTGAACTAATATTAGTATTTAAAATACTCAATATTTTACCGAAACATGTATCTTTTTGAAAAGTTTTTATAATAAAACCGTTTTTTACGAGGCGTAAATACTTTAAATGAATACCTTTAATATTTTTCAACATAAAACTCGTTTTTAAAAATTATATTACGGCTGATAAAAAAAATCGCGTGATTTTTGGCTAATAATACTCAACAATTTTGCCCGCTAGGTGCAAAATAAAATCGCTAGTTCTGACGAAAAAAATCGCCGTTATGGCAACAGTGAGTAGGAAACTGAAATCCTACTATAAATATGGTAAATTTACTTCCCGTGCTTAAATGAAAAAATTATACACATAATGCGTAAATTAATTACACAAAAAAACTTTAATTTATATTGAAAATACGTAAAAAATGATCAGAAATGATGCGTAATTTTGCCATTTTTGTGCCTAAATTCACCAAATTAAAGAAGTTATAAAGCCCAAAAATAATTGAGTAAAGACATTTTTAAAATATTTTATTAATAAATTATTTAAGCCTAATACAATCCTCAGGTCCTGGGGAGATTTGTCCATTAAAAAAGCTCAGGTTGTGCGCGCCTTTTATTATTTTCTTTAGTACTTTTCTTGTAGGAAAAGTCTTAAAAGAAAGGCGGTTTCTTTAGGAAAAACTTATTCTGCTCAGTTTTTCCTAAAGAAACCGCCTTTCTGTAGGAAATACTTTAGAGTCTGTGTCCTTTTTTTCTATGGAAAACATATCAGATTCAGGTGATTTTTTGTACAGAAAAAACCTTTTATTTTGAGGACTCAGATCCAGCCAATTTTTTTCTATAGGAAAAAGTTCTTAGAAGATTTTCCCTAGGACTTCTTCCTATAGAAAATCCCTCAGTCCTCAGAATCTAAAGGTTTTTATACTGGAAAAAGTGCTCAGAATTGGAAGATTTTTCTATAGAAAAAAGTCCTCAGAAACAGAGGTGTTTTCCTTAAGAGGAAGTCCTCCCAGAAATTTGAGAAGTTTCTATTGGAAAACGTTCTCATAATCAGATGGTTTTTACATAAAAAAAATCATCAAAATCTGAGGATTTTTCTTTAGAAAAAGTTGTCGGAATCTGAGAGCTTCTATTTAAAAGTCCTCAAATCTCTAGGAGAAAGAATCTACGATTTCTGTAGGAATGCGTTCAGAATTTGAGGGTTTTTATTTACAAAAAATTCTCAGAATCTAAGAATTTTTTTGTAGAAAAAAGTCCAAAGGATCTTAGCGTTCTTTTATAGGAAAAAGTCATCACAATCTTAAGCTGTAACCACAACTGTCTTCCCGTTTGTTAAGTTTGTTAAAAATTTAGCTTAATTTTTTTTTCCATATTAATCGGCGTACATATTTGACTCACGGAAATTTTTAAATTTTCGCCAGATTTGCGAATTTATTTTATATTTTTTAATTTGCTGTATTTTTTTTTTAATTTCTTTAGTTTGCTTGAAATGTTTTTAATTTGATTAAGTTGGGTACAATGAGTTTCGATTACAAATTAACCAAATTAGTAGAAATGGAACTTTATGAAAGTTGACTTAAATATGGGTGTTTCAATTTATTTTCAAACTATCGCTCATTTCCTTAAGGAATGGACTTTGTTTTATTAAAATGGTATCAGAATCAAACTGAATAAAACATTTTTCACGGATTGCCAATTTTTTTTTTTTTTCATAGAGTAGAACTTGTCTGGCTTCAGACGTCAAAATTTAAGCAAATTTCTTTATTTCGGTTTTAAACGAGGAATCGACAAATGTTTACCATTGTATAAAAGTAATGTTGAAAATCTATGTTTAATTTTGTAAATAGACACTACTTAAATGAAATAGAAATGAAAAACCATTTCATTACCAATAATAAGAACAAAACAAATAATCTTTTGTTTTCATTACAATTACGTTTATGTACTGGGGGGTTAGGGCGTAACTCGATTCGAAAAAAAATTTTCGAATTTCGAATCCATCGTTTAATGACTTGCCCAGACTTGAAAGAAAAAAAGACTTCAAACAATAATTTTTTTTAGTTTCTTTTCTATTACTAAGTTAAATTCATTTTTTCATTTACATATGTTCTGACTAAATAAATTTCTAAAGAGAAAAATAAACTTCAAAAAGAAAAAACATAGCCATTTCGTTGATTTTTTCATGTAAAGTGCCAAAAATGGTGATTTTTTGAAATGTTCGTATGGGGAACCCCCCAGGATGGTTCCAGGGGGTGTGCACTGGCATGGGTGGGTCGGCCCTCCAAAGTTAATGGGGGTCGGTCATACATTTGGACTCGATTGGGGCACTCTAAATGGGTCAAAGGGGGATATTTAAAAATTTGACCCTACGGGTCAAAAGTCGGGACATCAGAATTCGTTTTAGAGGTATGGTTCCTCGGGAAAAGTTTCTTATTTTGATCCCTAGAATAGAACTTTCCATGTCACTTGGGCGATTTTTTTGCCTCCCTACAAATCTACCCGACCTAATGTATACATATGCAATATGCGTAGCACCACGTGGTGTCTAATGTTGTATAAATAATGAATATCGCTTTTTTAGGTCATTTGGAAACAAAAACATCACACCCCGAAAGCGATTTCTAAAATACTATAGTTATCAATTCTTATTTTAGAAATACACACATGCATTACGATATATGGGTAGGATCCTTCCTAAACCCGGTGTCTTCAAATGCAATAAATTATATGATATGAATGTCAAAACCATTGCAGCGAAACGTCAAAATAATATCAATTGCAGAGTGGTGAACACTTGACCATTTCATGGATAAAAAATATCATAGATTTTTCTTCGAAAAACACCAAATTTTATGAAACATTAATGTTTACCGACAAATAATAAAAAACTAAACACTTTTCCATTCCTTTTTACCAAATTTTTTGTTGTTTTTCTATTACAAAATTAAAATGAAAACTAAAAGTGACATTTGATCTCTGGCATCATTGCAAGATCCGATGGCATGTCAGCGATATCATGATATTGCAATGAAATTGAAATTGAGTGTCTTCACTTGAGATGAGAGCATTTTGACAATTGCTTGCTATCATTTTATTGCATGTCAAGACACTAGGTTAGGCAACATGGCAGAGATTCCTATTTATTACGAATTTTGATGTATTTCCACATACTACATATGTAACTGAAAAAAATTTCGATAAAAAATTTCATTGCATAGTTTTCGATATGATATCACTTATCATAATTTTATCGTAACGTAAGGGAATCCACAAACAAATTCCCCTTTTAAGTATACTTAAAAGTTTTTTGTATGGGCTTCACATTAAGAGGATGCAAAGACGAAGAAAATTATTTAAATATGAAATAACATTGAAAATATTATATTGAATTAAATTCAATGCCACAAAATATGCAAACAGTACAAAATATATATAAATAATAGACACAAATTTAAAATTCAGAGACTTTATGGTAGATAACAAGAACCGTTTTTTTAAAAACATTGGAAAATTTCTACATGACATGAGAAATTGCAAAAAAAAAATAAATCTTAGATGATGCGATTTGTATAAGAACAATTTTTTTGGTACAATTCCGTGAAACTAGAATGTCTATGATGAAAATTTCCACCAAATCGGCTAAATTCAAGGTTCTGTTCTTCCTCCCTCTCCTTACCTTATCACTGTAATGAACTTTTGGGTCGAAATTTCAACCCTATTTTATAAAGCCCTGCATGAATGCATTTAAAATGCATCACTACACTTTTTGCAATACAGAAATCTTTAATTGAAATTCAGAGAATATCAATTGAAATATAGAAATAATGAATTAAGATAAATATTATGTTTTCTCAATTTTAATTGATAACACTGTAAAACAATTTAGAACTTTTTCCAAAATTTCAGGGTTCTGACAATGGATTCTGGTAGAGGAGACCAAAAAGAAAATATACGTGGGTCGGCGTTTTGAAAGATCACATCGGAATTTTATTTTAGGGGTGATTAAAGGTTCCCTCCTTTTTCAAATGTTTATTGTGAATCGGCATAGGAAACCATGTGAATCTTCCATGTGTTCAGCGAAATTACACTCTCAAAACAATTCCGTTGTGACAAACAGAATTTTTTCCAACCGAATTCGTTCGGTTGCTGCAACTTCGTAATTCGGTTGCCTCAACCGAATTCAGTTGTGACAGCCGATAATTCGGTTGCCGCAACCGAATTGAAATCGTATTCGGTTGCCACAACTGAATTCGGTTGAGGCAACCGAATTACGAAGTTGCAGCAACCGAACGAATTCGGTTGGAAAAAATTCGGTTTCCACAACGGAATTGTTCTGAGAGTGTATGTAAAACACTACGAGGAACATATTAATGTTCCAAAAAAATGTTCCTCGTAGTATTATACATAAGCTCGCTGAATGGTTTTCTATGCCGATTTACAATAAGAATTTGCAAAAGGGAGTTAGTTTTAAGTTTTGATTTATTTCTGGAATTGAAGTTAAATTTTAAACTTTGATGTCCTCAGATACTTATAGTAAAATTTCATTACAAATATTTTTGCGGAATATTTTAACCCTTTAACTCTTCAACTTACTGGTCTTTTTGTCCCTTTTTAAAAAGGGGTAAAAAAAGTCCCTTTAATTTAAGAGTTAGAGGGTTAAAATGTTCCGCAAAAATATTTGTCATGAAATTCTACTGTCTCTGAGGACATCAAAGTTTAAAATTCAACTTCAATGCCAGAAATAAGTCAAAACTTAAAACTAACGTCACTAACGTTATGAATCAGCTGATTCAATCTATGATAATGAGTAAAAAAGAAATAAACAGTCAGCTATACTCTTTTCACTTATTAGATTTTCCATAAGGATATACATACTTCACGTAACATTTACGTTAAAGTAATAATAATTTGGGATTTAGTTTCCAGAAAAAAGGGTTACAAATACAATGAGTACGTTATTCTCTCATCCTATATTAACCGCTTGTGCCTACAAGCAGGGAACAGGCTACTTTTAACGAAAAACAAATATGAATTGATAAATTTTATGCTTAAATTATAATAAATATGACGAAATCTATCTGTAGCAGCTTAAAAAATATATAATTTTACCATTAAAAGGCCGCAAAAAAACTTCAATTTCCTATTTGCTTCCAAATTTTATTAGTTTTTTTATTTTCTAAAGTCTTTGACAAAAATTCAAGTTTGAAACTTTTTTGTTAAATAAACAAGTGCTAGAATATGAAGTCTACTTTACTCCCAGCTATATTAAAAAGCTTTTAAAATACATCTTAAGCCCTACACTACAACCAAAAACTTTACCTTTGCAATTGTAATTCAAAAAATATCAATTGAAATTCAGAATTTCCATTTGAAATTTAGAAAATATCAACTGAAATTCAGAATTTCCATTTGAAATTCAGAAAATATCATTTAAATTCAAAAATTATCAATTCAAATTCATAAAACATCATTTAAAATTCAGAAAATATCAATTGATATTCAGAAAAACATCAATTGAAATTCAGAAATCGTCATTTGAAATTCAGAAAATATCAATTGAAATTCAGAAATCGTCATTTGAAATTCAGAAAATATCAATTAAAATTCAAAAAATATCATTTGAAATTCAGAAAATATCAATTGAAATTCAGAAAATATCATTTGAAAATCAGAAAATATCGATTGAAATTCAGAAAATATCATTTGAAATTCAGAAAATATCAATTGAAATTCAGAAAACATCAATTGAAATTCAGAAAAATGTAATTTCACAGAAAAATATAAGTAGTTTTCAAAAGCTGCTAGTATTTGGTTAAGTGTAAATTGAGTATTCATTTATTTCAATAATTCAAAATTTCAAAATAATTTCAAAAAGAAACTATAATTTCTTACCGAAAGTAACCCTATTTCAATTACACCGTATGCAAAACAAGTTGGCATTATAAAGTCTTACCACCCCCGTCATAGTACATACAATCTCATTGGCATTTTAATTTGTTTGTTTTTTATGTCTGCGGCAATTGCAGTGGTAATAATCCCTACTAGAAGAGCTTAACAAACCATACATAATAATATGATTATTTAAAAATCTATGATGTAAGATAAAAATATTATTCGACTTACACGAGTGACATAGGAAAGAATTTACAAAACGTGGAACATTTGCAATGCCATCGCGTGGTTAAAAGCGTTTAACATTAAAGTGTAACAAACAGCAATTTCAAGAGGTATTCATTTGAAAATTATTGGTCTATTGCTAGGTGATTAACGCATTTTAGTAGATTTTATAGTTTCGTGGTAAAAAAACAGCAAGTGCTTAATATGCTATGGTATAAGTTAAATCAACAATCATAGAAATGTCTGTAAAAATAGTAGAAAAAGCTAACATTAAGTAAGAAAAAGAGGTCTGCGTTAAAATCAGCTGAAATAAGCAAGTTAAAATCTGCTTAAATAAAAAGTTGTTTGCTAATTACTAGGTAAATAAAAACTGCAAAGAAAACTGTTAAAATTAAAAAAATCTAATAAATTTTAGTTTAACGACATCAGTTTAATAGAATTATGTTGGTTGACGGAAATAAAAATAATTAGCCCTGAATTTTTGTGAAAAATTGTATTATCTTAGAAAATTATCTATTTTTTTTCACACACTCACAAAAGTTTGTCGGTAGAAACTACTGAAAATGACAGTTAAAACAAAGGTATATGCAGTTAAGAAGACGCCAAATAACTAAAACTTTTGTTATTTTTAACTGTTTAAAAACAACTAACTTACAGTAAGTTATTTTTGTTTATAAAAGTATATCCCGGGTAAAAATCTTAATATGGTGTCACATATAATTATATCTTATTTGATAAGTCCCCATATACAACCACATACTGCTTGATCCGAAAATTTCTGATTGTAGGTATACTTTTTATGCATACCAGCTATTAAATTGACATTGGAATTTGTATAGTTTGAACAATGTTAAAGGCCTAAATTTCATAACATAAAATAAAAACTTATGGCGTTTTCTTTTCTGAAAAAAATGTTGCCTTTTTTCTGCCCTTTTTTTACAAAATGCCTTTTTGTGTATAGTAAAAAAAGGTAAACATAGAAAAATTTGATATCAAATTAAAGGTATTTCAGATATCAATCCGTGTATAAAATATGTCTAATTATTCCCTAATTTTCGTGCAATTTAACAAAATGTCACATTTTTCTATATTTTGGTGTTTTGTTAAATAAGTTGAATATTGTTGGACATTTTTGAAGCATAGTTAAATAGGTCTTTAAAATACCTTTAATTTTATACCTAATATGCCTATATTTACTTATTATTTCTATGCACAAAAATAGAATTTTTTAAAAAAAGGGCAGAAAAAAGGCAACACTTTTTTCAGAAAAGAAAACGGCATTAGTTGAATGCTTTTGTCTTCTAAATTGTACGCATCATTTTTTAACATGATTTTACATGCAACCAAATTACGTGAAAATTATTTGGCTATGGAGTAATTAACTCTTAATTTGCAGACTACTAAATTTGATGTTGAACTATATATTAATTTCTACGGGATTATATAGAACGTTATATAAAATTACAAGAATATATTTTTAGTATGACGACACATACAGTGTTATAAAACTTAGTATTGAACCACATATAATCATAATGGTCACTACATATATTTTGATTAGTTTTATATGGCTAATGTAGTTATATGTATATCGAGTCAGATTTGGGGATATGTAATAATATAATTTACCATACAAAAAAATCATTGAAAAAATAATATCAGATGTAATTGTATATAATGATATGTGTCTTAATGTGACTCCACTCATTGTCAGATATAACCCAATCACATTATATATGACAATATATAATTTTTTTACTCGGGATTCTAATTAAAAAAATAATTTTTTTCTTTCGATTACAAAAATATGTCTTATTACTTCAGCCTATTTAAAATTGCAAACCGTTCTCCAGCTATTATGCTTTTATGCATTGGAGATACAATACAAGTTTCTGATTTTTATTTGTAAACTAGAAATATATCAACCCAGCAAAAAAAAACCGAATGCATTCTACAAGAATGCATTTTTCACTGCATATAAAGTAGCTATATATGCTGATTTCTTACTTCCAATAAACGTATTTTAAATGACTTCCAAAATGCCATTAATTAAAAACTTTTTTTACTTCCCAGAAAAAAAATACCTGACCAAGATCCGTAAAAGCACCTATACTGTTCGGTACAAATGCGTTCAAATTGAGGTGAAAAACGCATTCTTTTAACATTGGCTTGTCATAGGAGAGGAGGTGTTTATGCTACTTTAAGTCTGCTTTGCACGTCATAAAAATGATTGCTTGGATATTCTTTTTTATATAGGAAAGCAATTCATATTTGTTACTATCTAAGGAGAGATGAAAAGTAACTTCCTGGGAATGCATTCAAATATATATTTAAGAAGTGATATTTATGACTTTTGAATGCATTCCCAAGAAGTTACTTTTCATCTCACCTTAGATAGTAAAAAAAATGAATTACTTTCCTATATAAAAAAGAACATCCAAGCACTCATTTTTATGACGTGCAAAGCAGACTTAAAGTAGCATAAACACCTTCTCTCCTATGACAAGCCAATGTTAAAAAAATGCCTTTTTCACCTCAATTTGAACGCATTCGTGCCGAACAATATAGGTGATTTTACGGATCTTGGTCAGGTATTTTTTTGCTGGGAACAATAACAAATATAAACTAAACAAGAATTTTTAAAATTCAAAAAAATTCAACGAAATTTTGTATTTTTTAAATAACTACCAAAAATAACTGTTTACTAAATTACTGTTTTGGTAGTTGTTTATTGTGATATTAAAAATAACTGCTATAAACAACTGTTACGAAATTACAGTACTTTTCGTTAGTTTTTTTCTTAAATAACCGTCACAAAAGTTGTTTTGCATTTTTCTATAGAAAAACAAACTATAATTTCTGTTAAAAACAACATCGACATGACAAACAACTGTCATGTTACTACATACTTACAAACTTTTTTGAGTGCATATATGGCAAATCTGTTTTATTAAATATTTGTCTCTTATTCGTTGAAAGAGACAAATATATAATCTTTTTTTATTTATTAAATAATCACTTATTTTTTATGTTTGGTACAGTACTATTATTAACTCAGTACTATGCCACTCAAAAAAGTTTGTCGGTAGAATTTACTGAAAATGACAGTTAAAACAAAGGTATATGCTAACAAATGCATTAAAAAACAACTAACAATGTCGTAAAATTAACTGATAAATTTTTACTACAATCATTTTTAAACAACTGTTTTTGACGGTTATTTCTTTTGATATTATAAAAGTATATTTTAATAAAAAACAACAGTTTTTTCTCTCGATTAGAAAATATATCTAATTACTTCAGCCTATATAAAATTTGAAGTAAAAATTCCTAACGGTTCTCCAGTTATTATGCTTTTATTCATTGGAGATACAATACAAGTTTCTGATTTTTATTTGCAAACTAGGAATATATCGATAATAACAAACATAAACTAGACAAGAATTTATAAAATTCTAAGAAATTCAGCAAAATTCTTAATTTTTAAATAACTAGCAAAAACAACTGTTTACTGTAAAATTTCTGTTTTGGTAGTTGTTTATTATGATATTAAAAATAACTCGTTTAAACTGTTACGAAATTACAGTACTTTTCGTTAGTTGTTTTCTTAAGTAACCGCCATAACAGTTGTTTTAATTTTTTTATAGAAAAACAACTGTAATTACTGTAAAAAACAACATCTACTGATTAATACACAAAAAAATGTCATATAGTAACTGTCAAACTTTTTTGAGTGTGTAATATTCTCGCCACTTATTTGTAAAATCTCTTTTTTGTGAAATTTTGACTGTCTACTTCAAAGGTCTTTTCAATAAAACTTTTTTTAATGGGGCAGCTAAAATTTTGTAAATTCAACACATTCTGCTGAAGAAGAAAAATTACAAACTCTCATAATCTAGCTGCCACTTTATTTCCCCTTTTTTCTGCACACTGAGTACTTGTGTAAACATACGCCATCTAGTAAAAATTTGCAGAAATTATCCGGTATGCGAATGCGCTTAATGATGACTTCTATAGGCCATTTGTTTTTTAAAAATAAAATATAGTTAAGTACGGATATAACGAGCTCTTGTGGACAGCACAGTTTAGCGAGATTGTTATAAGCGTGGTAAAATTATTATTATTTTTTTGATTCTTTCATGAATTCACCAAATTTAAAAATTCTTTGCTTGTAATATTTTGATAATTTGAACTTCTTTGGGTAAATTTTCAAATGAAAATCTAATATTTTTTTTAGATTTGCAATACATTCTTCATCTGGTTTTTTTATGCGTTCGTTATAAACGAAATATTTTGTAAACGGGACCAAAATATTAGGTCGTTATATAAAAAGTTCGCTATAACCCATGGTCGACATAACAGTATTAATTTGTATGAAAAATTGTTCGCTATAAAAACAAGTTTGTCATAACCGGTGTTCGTTATAACCGAAATCCATTGTAACACAAAACTTATGACGGGTGGAAGTGTGACCTTTATTTAAAATGCAATTTTATGCTTGAACTTGACCATGAATGGTGTTTAAATATTTCACCTCAATATATATATTAACGTCTTTTATGTATGACAACACGATTTCCACGAAAACATTGACAGAAATATGTATGTTTTCCACATTTTATAAATACCCAGGAAAACCTTGGTAATAGGTTATAACCACTTCATGTATTATTAGTAATGAGGACGTCAAGGAATTCCATGCAAATGCATGTTTTTTCTCGATAGTCCAAAACTAATACATATGGGTTAAATATGTACCCGAATCATCAAATTTAGAACAAAATGGTATCGATTTGTACTTTAGCACAGTGTTTTTTTTCAAACGCGTCATATAGAGCAGCTGCAATCAATATTGTAATTAGTATGCATTTTTGTTTATTTTAATTTAGTACATTAAAAAAAAATAAGTTAGTAGAAAAATTAGTAAAACGTCTTGTATATCAAGTGTACTAGTTTTCAGCAATTTTTTTTTGCTGAAATTCCGTTTTCAGCAAGAGTTTTAGTTATATTTTTTTAGAACTAAAATCATTTTGAACTAATGTTTTACTAATTTATTTTGCTACAAAAATTTTGCTACAAAAATTGTGCTGATTACTATTTTTTGGTAAAAATCAGCTCGCTCATCTTCAGCAAACCTTTTGCTGAAATTACCAACTTTTTTGCAAGCACGCTCCTGACTAAAAATTTGCTGACACAGCAACATTTTTTGCTGACTTTACTGACTTTTTTTATGTGGAGATTTGGGGTTAAGAAGAATTAATAAACCTTTTCTTCTAAAAGTTATAAACTCATTAATTTGCAAATCAGACAAGATCTAGTTTCTGCCTTTTTCTATGGACAGCCTTCATCAGTGATTTTTCATTAACTTGTATTATTGTTTATATTTTCAGATTGTCTCTATATGATAATTTTTTCAACAACCCGTCGACTGTAGGAATCGAACCCATGCACTCCTACATTACAAACGTAACTAGACCAGAGTTTGACAGCTTAGCCATCTAATCCACGTAAGGCCTTGAATGTAGTGTAGCTAATTCATAGTTTTCTTTCCTATTCAGCTTTCTGTTGTTTTTTTTTTGCATTCAGAAGTGATCAAACAGACACATACAAACATTCTACTTTTAGATTTTTTGTTTATCTTCTAATCTTCCCCGTGTCCGATTTGATGTCTGTGAAGATAAATGTAAATTTAACTAGCAAAGACACAAACCGATTTCGTTAACAGAGCTATGTTATGGGTCAACAGAGCTCTGTTAACTACTTAACAGTAACATGTTAAAATTTTTGGAATGAAGGGTTATGAATTTCAAGCATTATGGGCGATAGGGGCGTGGTCCGACTGACGGAATGAACACAATCTGTGAAGCAGGGTGTATATAACTTTCATCATTTTTTTTTTTTGAAAACGCACGTAAGGAATACGTGTAAATAAGGTTTTAAATTCAGTAATTTTAGGCCAAAATGCGGGAAATGTTTGGAGCCACAACGGACAACTGGGAACAGGTTCCTCAATGGTGTATATACTGAAGGTAATACAAGTGATGTATGTTTCAGCCTTGCTATTGAAATCTTCCCCATCAATTTAGAAAGTTCTAAAAAATGACGTTAAAATTTTCATATTCTATATTAAATATTTGGATGAAACTGGTGGCCAGTATGGAAAATTGGACAGAGGTTCCTGGATGAAAATCATTTTACAGAATATATTATGGCTGAACTTTCCAATTCTAGTCCTGAACTTTTCCAGGTCAATTTAAAATTGGGAGCAATCTAACATTAAAATAATGTCCTTTTAAATGAAATTTCATGGGTGAACCTGGTGGTCACTATGGAAAATTGGACAGAGGTTCCTGGACGAAAACAATATCGTAGGCTATTTAAGAGGTCTAGTTTCCAGCCAATGTTTTGGAATTGTGCTGCTCAATTTAGAAACTTGTTAAAAAGGACCCTAAATTTTTTAGAACCTATGTTAAGTATTTGGATGAAACTGGTGGCCAGTATGGAAAATTGGACAGAGGTTCCTGGGTGAAAATCATTTTACAGACTATATTATGGCTGAACTTTCCAATTCTAGTCCTGAAATTTTCCAGGTCAATTTAGAATTGGGAGCAATCTAACATTAAAATAATGTCCTTTAAAGTGAAATTTCATGGGTGAACCTGGTGGTCACTATGGAAAATTGGACAGAGGTTCCTGGACGAAAGCAATATCGTAGGCTATTCAAGAGGTCTAGTTTCCAGCCAATGTTTTGGAATTGTGCTGCTCAATTTAGAAACTTGTTAAAAAGGACCCTAAAATTTTTAGAACCTATGTTAAGTATTTGGATGAAACTGGTGGCCAGTATGGAAAATTGGACAGAGGTTCCTGGGTGAAAATCATTTTACAGACTATATTATGGTTGAACTTTCCAATTCTAGTCCTGAAATTTTCCAGGTCAATTTAGAATTGGGAGCAATCTAACATTAAAATAATGTCCTTTTAAGTGAAATTTCATAGGTGAACCTGGTGGTGACTATGGAAAATTGGACAGAGGTTCCTAGACGAAAATTGTGTCATATTTAGCATAAAGGATATATACTCCGGTCGTGGTGGTAAAATCTTCATGGTCAACTTGGGAATGCATCAATTTACAACTTTAAAAAGTTTAAATTTATGTTAAGGAATATAATTAAAATGGCCATCCAAAACTGTTAACTAAGCTATGTTAAGCATTTAACAGCGCAATATAAATAAAAATAATACCAACCAATACTGTTAACTCAGTTATGCTAAGTAGTGGGAAATATCTGAAGCTACATCGGGCAACTGGAAACAGGTTCCTCAATGATGTATATACTGATGGTAATATAAGTGATGTACGTTCCAGCCTTGCTATTGAAATCTTCCCCGTCAATTTAGAAAGTTCTAAAAAATTACGCTAAAATTTTCATATTCTATGTTAAATATTTGGATGAAACTGGTGGCCAGTATGGAAAATTGGACAGAGGTTCCTGGATGAAAATCATTTTACAGACTATATTATGGTTGAACTTTCCAATTCTAGTCCTGAAATTTTCCAGGTCAATTTAGAATTGGGAGCAATCTAACATTAAAATAATGTCCTTTTAAGTGAAATTTCATGGGTGAACCTGGTGGTCACTATGGAAAATTGGACAGAGGTTCCTGGACGAAAACAATATCGTAGGGTATTTAAGAGGTCTAGTTTCCAGCCAATGTTTTGGAATTGTGCTGCTCAATTTAGAAACTTGTTAAAAAGGACCCTAAAATTTTTAGAACCTATGTTAAGTATTTGGATGAAACTGGTGGCCAGTATGGAAAATTGGACAGAGGTTCCTGGGTGAAAATCATTTTACAGACTATATTATGGCTGAACTTTCCAATTCTAGTCCTGAAATTTTCCAGGTCAATTTAGAATTGGGAGCAATCTAACATTAAAATAATGTCCTTTTAAGTGAAAATTCATTGGTGACCATGGTGGTCATTATGGAAAATTGGACAGAGGTTCCTAGACGAAAATTGTGTCATAGTTAGCATAAAGGATATATACTCCGGTCGTGGTGGTAAAATCTTCATGGTCAACTTGGAAATGCATCAATTTACAACTTTAAAAAGTTTAAATTTTTGTTAAGGAATATAATTAAAATGGCCATCTAAAACTGTTAACTGAGCTATGTCAAGCATTTAACAGCGCAATATAAATAAAAATAATGCCAACCAATACTGTTAACTCAGTTATGCTAAGTAGTGGGAAATATCTGAAGCTACATCGGGCAACTGGAAACAGGTTCCTCTATGATGTATATACTGATGGTAATATAAGTGATGTACGTTCCAGCCTTGCTATTGAAATCTTCCCCGTCAATTTAGAAAGTTCTAAAAAATTACGCTAAAATTTTCATATTCTATGTTAAATATTTGGATGAAACTGGTGGCCAGTATGGAAAATTGGACAGAGGTTCCTGGATGAAAATCATTTTACAGACTATATTATGGTTGAACTTTCCAATTCTAGTCCTGAAATTTTCCAGGTCAATTTAGAATTGGGAGCAATCTAACATTAAAATAATGTCCTTTTAAGTGAAATTTCATGGGTGAACCTGGTGGTCACTATGGAAAATTGGACAGAGGTTCCTGGACGAAAACAATATCGTAGGCTATTTAAGAGGTCTAGTTTCCAGCCAATGTTTTGGAATTGTGCTGCTCAATTTAGAAACTTGTTAAAAAGGACCCTAAAATTTTTAGAACCTATGTTAAGTATTTGGATGAAACTGGTGGCCAGTATGGAAAATTGGACAGAGGTTCTTGGGTGAAAATCATTTTACAGACTATATTATGGCTGAACTTTCCAATTCTAGTCCCGAAATTTTCCAGGTCAATTTAGAATTGGGAGCAATCTAACATTAAAATAATGTCCTTTAAAGTCAAATTTCATGGGTGAACCTGGTGGTCACTATGGAAAATTGGACAGAGGTTCCTGGACGAAAGCAATATCGTAGGCTATTTAAGAGGTCTAGTTTCCAGCCAATGTTTTGGAATTGTGCTGCTCAATTTAGAAACTTGTTAAAAAGGACCCTAAAATTTTTAGAACCTATGTTAAGTATTTGGATGAAACTGGTGGCCAGTATGGAAAATTGGACAGAGGTTCCTGGGTGAAAATCATTTTACAGACTATATTATGGCTGAACTTTCCAATTCTAGTCCTGAAATTTTCCAGGTCAATTTAGAATTGGGAGCAATCTAACATTAAAATAATGTCCTTTTAAGTGAAATTTCATTGGTGAACATGGTGGTGATTATGGAAAATTGGACAGAGGTTCCTGGATGAAAATCATTTTACAGACTATATTATGGCTGAACTTTCAAATTCGAGTCCTGAAATTTTCCTGATCAATTTAGAATTGGGAGCAATCTAACACTAAAATAATTTCCTTTTAAGTGAAATTTCATGGGTGAACATGGTGGTCACTATGGAAAATTGGACAGAGGTTCCTGGACGAAAATCATGTCATAGATAATCAAAAATGTACATTTTCCAGCCATTGTGGTATAATATTTCTGGTCAATTTAGAAATATTATTAATTTAACTTTAAACACATTATGTTAAGTTATAGAAATTAACAGGTGGCCAACCAATGTTAACAAAGCTGGTTAACAGTGTAGTATATTTTTTTAATCAGAAATTTATTGGCGGCAGGTATCAAGTGTTGTAATTTCAATATAGGGTTGCCTACTAAAATAGTAAAAATTGCATTAAAAAATATATGTTTATTGACAATAATGTCATGATAAAAGTAAAAACTGCATTTTCCAAGTCACATATAATACATTTTAAAATTAAATAAGAAAAATCCATGAAGACAGTTTTAATGACAAAAACAAAGGCATGGAAAAAGTTCCGGGATGAAATATTTATCCTTTTTACAATATGGTATGTATGTTCCAAAGATGCCATTTCCATTCTTCTGGTCATGTTAAAAATTGGAGCAATTTAATGTTGAAATTTTACAATTTTATTATGAAAATTCATACAGAATTTTTAAGTAAAAACTAATGTGGTCACAACGAAAGTTTGGAAAAAGGTTCCAGGAAGAAAGTTTGATCATTGGTGCTTTAGGGTATATACTTTCCAAAGATGCTATTTCCAGTCTCCTGGTCATTTTAGAAATTCCAACAATTTGATGTTGAAATTGAAAAATTTTATTATGAAAATTCTTACAAGTGACAACTAATTAGGTAACATTTTTGGATGGTAGTTACAGTGGAGAATTGGTCAATTTGGAAATATTATTAATTTAATCAAAGAGGATTTAAAGGAAAGAGTTTTCTTCCCAAGAAATTATGTTAACTCGTGCACAATTATTTGTATGGATGCTCGGGTCTGTTAATTTCAGTGAAGAATGAGAAAAACAAAAGAAAAGTGAAAAAATCAATATTTTACGATTACTGAATAAAACGGTAACAAAAACAACTTTAATAAGGAAATAAATAATAATTAATTAATTTAAATAAATTTTTTGCTTTTAACTTATGTTTTTTTTTTTGTTGTAAAAACGATTTTATTGTTTTTTTTGTTTTCCCGAATTACTTCATTTTATCTCATTCGCTGTTAATTTTCTTCATATTCCTTCTGTTGTTCCTCTCTTTCTTGCGTGAAATTTTTTGGCTCATAAAGCATTTTTAAAAGCAGCTGATGGAAACCCCCTGATTTAACTTTAAACGCATTATGTTAAGTTATATAATTTAACATGTGGCCAACCAATGTTAACAAAGCTGTTTAACAGAGCAGTAATGAGAATAACATCATAGTATTGGCGCGCAAAAATATATTTATTGGCGGCAAGTACTCAGCGTTGTAATTTCTATATAGGGGTGCCCACTAGAAAAGAACAAATTTCATACAAAAATATACATTTCAACATCAATATTGCAGTTCCAAATTAGTAAATTCGTAATATTTTCGTATTTTAAATTAATATACATAAGTATTTCGACTTTTTTTTTACTTCAAACAATTTCATTTAAATTTAAATTGCTATTGCTTTATTTCAGTTGTATTTTTAAATTTTATTTATTTTTGAAATAATGCATCAGATGCTTTCTTCAAATTATTTTGAATTTTTTTCTATGTAAGCCCCTGTTTATGTAATACGAAAATGGTGTAAACGAAAGCAAAGTAACGAAAATTTGTTTTTGTTGCCCATATATTTTTGACGAAAATACCCAGTGTAGAAAATCATTACCACATATGTGGTTATGTAACTACATACTTTGTAATGGTAACTAGTTACTTTTGTTTTTACATTTCTTATTACCTTTATATGGCGATGTCGCGAAAAATAATGAGTTATGGTTACACACCAGCATACGAAAAATCAAAAAATATAACGCTACCTGTGTGCTTACCAGTACTGACAAAAATAATGAGTCTAAAAATAGATTTTCAAAAAAATTAATTATATAAAAAAAAAATATTTTTTATTGTATTTTTTTTAAATAAAATTTCGTGATGCGGCAATCGAACTTGGGTCTACAAATCGACATGTAATATTTAATAGATAAAAACACAATTGACCTGATGCACACAAGTAAGCTTACTCGCCAACATACAAAAAATCAAAAAATATGTGGTTACATATATCCTTACCAGTGATTAAAAAATATTGAGTCTAAAAATAGATTTCAAAAAATTTTCAAAAAAATCTAGCAAATTATTTTCTATTTGAAATAATGATAAAAATAAGTCATTATCAGTAACTCATTATTATATGTTTTAAAATAATGCAGAAGGTAAGTGGGTGTCATTACTGGTAGTCCAAAAAATAATGATATGTCATTACCATTTCTACACTGGGTAACAACTAGTTATTTTTTTCCATTATTTCAAAATAAAAAATAATGAGTTACCAATAATGACTTATCTCTATCATTATTTCAAATATAATTTTCTAGATTTTTCTTTAAATTTTTTGGAAAATCTATATTTAGGCAGAATATTTTTTTAACACTGGTAAGGATATAGTAAATATTTTCGATTTTTGTTTGTCGCATAAGCATAGTTGTGTGCAGCATGTCAATTATTTTTTTATATATCAAATATAACATGTCGAGATAGCTGAGATGGTAGAGCTATCCCGTCACGAGCATACTTTATTAAAACAAAATTCTATAACAAAGAAATATTTTTTGGTATAAAACCAATGGCCTTGCAACTCTCTCAATATTTTTTATTTAAAAAAATATTATGCGGCTTGGAACAGGAACGAACTCCGACTGGTTAATCAGGGATGTAAAAGGCTCACTTAATCGGGCTCTTATACAAAAAAATGTTAGATCGCTCTTACATATTTAAAAATGTAAGTAACTAAAAAATAGCTTCCTCTTTGGCTCGTTAAAAAAAATTAAAATTAAATATTTAGATATTAGCAAATATTAGCACAAATTGTAAAAAAAAACATTTGCAAAAAGCGAAATTTTTGCAACAATATATTCGTTTGCAGAATGTCGATCGCTGATTACCTCTTTTAATTCATTTTCTGTACCATTAAGCCTTTTTCGAATTCCGCCGTTATTTTGCAACTTTTTAAGTGCGGTTTTTTTTAAATATATAACCTAGGGATTAAATTTTTGTACCAAATTCAAATTTTTCAAATTCCGCTATTAGTTTGCAATTCTTTATGTGCGTTTTTTTAAATTTATAATCTAGGGGCTATAATACACATTTCATACAATAAAGTTTGGTGGCTAGTTGCAGAAAACCCGCAAAAAATAAAATTGGCAAAAAAGAAAATTTTTGCATCAATATATTTGTTTGCAGAATCTAAATCGCTGATTACGTTTCCTAATTAATTTTTTGTACCACAAAGTCTTTCTTCGCGTTCCGCTTTTATTTTGCAATTTTTTAAGTACGTTTCTTTTTAATTTATAATCTAGGGACTATAATACACATTTTATACAACAAAGTTTGGTGGCTAGTTGCAAAAAAAAATCGCGAAAAATTAAATTTGCAAAAAGGAAAAATTTTTCATCAATATATTTGTTTGCAGAATGTAAATCGCTGATTAAGTTTTTTAATTAATTTTTTGAACCATAAAGCCTTTTTTCGCTTTACGCGATTATTTTGCAATTTTTGTAAGTGTGGTTTTTTTAAATTTATAATCTAGGGTCTATAGTAACAAATCTTATACACAAAAGTTTGGTGCTTAGTTTGCAAAAAAAAAAATCGCGAAAAAAATATTTGCAAAAAGGAAAATTTTTTCGTCATTGTATTCATTTGCAGATTGTTAATCGCTGATTTAGTTTTTTAATTATTTTTTTCTACCACAAAGTCTCTTTTCGCGTTCCTCTATTATTTTGCAATTTTTTAAGTGCGGTTTTTAAATTTATAATCTACGGAGTATAATGCCCATTTCATAAAACATAGTTTGGTGGTTAGTTGCAAAAAAATAAAATTTTGGCATCGTTTGCAGAATGTAAATCTTTTAATTAATTTTTTGAACCCCAAAGCCTTTTTTCGCATTCCGATATTGTTTTGCAATTTTTTACGTATGGTTTTTTAAAATTCATAATCTAGGGCTATAATACTGTTGGAATAGTATAATTCCATAGTATAGTTCCATTCTTGATTTTTATAACTAAATTATTATTTTCCATCCCTGGTTACAATCGATGTTTTGAGTCATACAAAGAGCGCACATAATGACCCTGCAAACATTTAAAAGATACCTTCCAAGAAGATATTAAAGCGATATCTTCTATTTGTCATTTGAATGAAAAAAATCAAGTAGTATTTACTTTGAAATTGTCTTCCTTTTATCACTTGGAAGATAATTCGGCGATATTTGGAAAAAAATAATTCAAAAATTTTATCTTTTGTCATAACTTTTTATGACAATATTGCGGCAATATCACCTTTGTATCATTTGGAATATAAAGCAAATTTGTTTGAAATCTTTTATCAATGTGAAAAAATAGGAAATAAACTCGTGAAAAGTTAAGATTAATTGCGCGGGAAAAATCGGCTAAGATGAAATCAAGATAATTTATAAGTTGGTCAAAAGATTATGTATGCAGATATTGTTTTTCAGGCTTAAATTTAATAATGAAAAAATTAAATCGTTTTTTTTATTGTACCGGGAGTTTATTTAGCGATATCCCTTTTATCTTCCATATGAGTTATTGCTTTCATATTGCCTGGAAGTATTGTTTTAGTGGAGCAGTTGTTTCCGTCGGAGAAAACTTCCAGAATACGAAATTGATATTACCCGGCAATAAATGTTTTCTTCCTGGTGATATGTTCGGAGAACCTTCTTCCTATTGCCATGTTTGCTGGGTGATATTGGTTTGAGTATGTTCCTGTTCCAAGGCACATAATAGAACAAATGCTTTCTCAGTGATAGAGAGTCCCCCAATCTCTTTATTATGTATACTCTTTGATAAAACTAATTTTTTGAAAATCTATTTTTTGAATATCTACACCATTTTCACTAAATTTCAGAAGTTTTCAATTGTATTTCAGAAATTATCAAAATAGATTTTCGTATTTATCAATAGTATTTCAGAAACTACCAATTGTATTTCAGAAATTTTCAAATGTATTTCAGAAAAAATTAATTGTATTTCAGAAATTATCAAAAGTATTTTAGAAATTGTTAATTGTATTTCGGCAAATATTATTTATATTTCAGAAACTGTTAATTGTATTTCAGAAACTATTAATGGTATCTCAGAAATTATCAAATGTATTTCATAGTTAATAAAGAATAATTTCTGAAACACATTTGATAATTTCTGAAATACAATTGATAATTTCTGAAATACAATTGACGGTTTCTGAAATACAATTGATAATTTCTAATAATAACTTCTGAAATGCAATTGATAAAACTGAAAATTAATTAATTATTTCTGAAATACAATTGATAAATCTGAAAAACAATTGATAACTTCTGAAATAAAATGATAATTCCCGAAATACAATTGAAAATGGTGTATATTATTTTTGTCAATACTGGTAAATATATAAGTAACGACATATTTTTGATTTTTCGTATGCTGGTGTGTAAGCATAACTCATTATTTTTCGCGACATCCCCATACAAAAGTAATAAGAAATGTAATAAGAAAATTAACTAGTTACCAATACCAGTTACATAACCAAATATCTAGTAATGTTTTTCTAAACTGGGAAATTGAAAATTAAAAGTAGATTTGTATATAATTGAGATTTATTTAACAGTAGTTTAAATAGTATTTGTCATATAATTTAGAGAGGCATTTTGAAGGTAATATCTGTGTCATTATAGCAAAATACTTATGTATATTAATTTAAAATACAAAAATATTACTAATTTACTAATTTGGAACTGCAATGTTGATGTTGAAATGTGTATTTTTTTCTATGAAATTTGTTCTTTTCTGGTGGGCACCTCTATATTGCAATTACAACGCTGAGTACTTGCCGCCAAAAATATATTTTTGCGCGCCAATACTATGATGTTATTCTCATGACTGCTCTGTTAAACAGCTTTGTTAACATTGGTTGGCCACTAGGGTTATGATTTTTTGACTTTTTTTGCAAATATTAAATTTTACATGCCCTAGCCAAAAAGGCCTTAAAAAAATATTAAGAAACTCAATCTTACTTTTTCGCTGCTGTCAAAAAAGTTCCCGCACCAAAAGGGTTGAAATTTGGTCTATATGGTTTTAGTTTAATTAAAATATTTCTCCGAAGTTTTAAACAAATGAGACTCAAACAATGCTTGTTAAATGCTATTTACGGTAAAAATTACGAAACCTTTTTGGAGGGACTTTTGGATACATTTTTTGTCATTTACAATTATTTTTGTAATAATTCGTTATGTAAATTAAACAAAATCCCCGTGCAAAAATTATTTTTAGAAATTGCCTTTGGTGCGGAAGGTTTTTTTGCCGAAAGGACCCGAAAACACGATTTTTATTATTAATTTAGTATTGCCTATCTCGTGATGATAGGTAAATTTTTTGTTAAAAATGAGTCATAACCCTATTGGCCACATGTTAATTTCTATAACTTAACATAATGTGTTTAAAGTTAAATTAATAATATTTCTAAATTGACCAGAAATATTATACCACAATGGCTGGAAAATGTACATTTTTGATTATCTATGACATGATTTTCGTCCAGGAACCTCTGTCCAATTTTCCATAGTGACAACCATGTTCACCCATGAAATTTCACTTAAAAGGACATTATTTTAATGTTAGATTGCTCCCAATTCTAAATTGATCAGGAAAATTTCAGGACTCGAATTTGAAAGTTCAGCCATAATATAGTCTGTAAAATGATTTTCATCCAGGAACCTCTGTCCAATTTTCCATAATCACCACCATGTTCACCAATGAAATTTCACTTAAAAGGACATTATTTTAATGTTAGATTGCTCCCAATTCTAAATTGACCTGGAAAATTTCAGGACTAGAATTGGAAAGTTCAGCCATAATATAGTCTGTAAAATAATTTTCGTCCAGGAACCTCCGTCCAATTTTCCATAGTGACCACCATGTTCACCCATGAAATTTCACTTAAAAGGGCATTATTTTAATGTTAGATTGCTCCCAATTCTAAATTGACCTGGAAAATTTCGGGACTAGAATTTGAAAGTTCAGCCATAATATAGTCTGTAAAATGATTTTCATCCAGGAACCTCTGTCCAATTTTCCATAATGACCACCATGTTCACCAATGAATTTTCACTAAAAACGACATTATTTTAATGTTAGATTGCTCCCAATTTTAAATTGACCTGGAAAAGTTCAGGACTAGAATTGGAAAGTTCAGCCATTATATAGTCTGTAAAATGATTTTCGTCCAGGAACCTCTGTCCAATTTTCCATAGTGACCACCAAGTTCACCAATGAAATTTCACTTAAAAGGGCATTATTTTAATGTTAGATTGCTCCCAATTCTAAATTGACCTGGAAAATTTCGGGACTAGAATTTGAAAGTTCAGTCATAATATAGTCTGTAAAATGATTTTCATCCAGGAACCTCTGTCCAATTTTCCATACTGGCCACCAGTTTCATCCAAATATTTAACATAGAATATGAAAATTTTAGCGTAATTTTTTAGAACTTTCTAAATTGACGGGGAAGATTTCAATAGCAAGGCTGGAACGTACATCACTTATATTACCATCAGTATATACATCATTGAGGAACCTGTTTCCAGTTGCCCGATGTAGCTACAGATATTTCCCACTACTTAGCATAACTGAGTTAACAGTATTGGTTGGCATTATTTTTATTTATATTGCGCTGTTAAATGCTTGACATAGCTCAGTTAACAGTTTTAGATGGCCATTTTAATTATATTCCTTAACATAAATTTAAACTTTTTAAAGTTGTAAATTGATGCATTTCCAAGTTGACCATGAAGATTTTACCACCACGACCGGAGTATATATCCTTTATGCTAACTATGACACAATTTTCGTCTAGGAACCTCTGTCCAATTTTCCATAATGACCACCATGGTCACCAATGAATTTTCACTTAAAAGGACATTATTTTAATGTTAGATTGCTCCCAATTCTAAATTGACCTGGAAAATTTCAGGACTAGAATTGGAAAGTTCAGCCATAATATAGTCTGTAAAATGATTTTCGTCCAGGAACCTCTGTCCAATTTTCCATAGTGACCACCATGTTCACCAATGAAATTTCACTTAAAAGGGCATTATTTTAATGTTAGATTGCTCCCAATTCTAAATTGACCTGGAAAATTTCGGGACTAGAATTTGAAAGTTCAGTCATAATATAGTCTGTAAAATGATTTTCATCCAGGAACCTCTGTCCAATTTTCCATACTGGCCACCAGTTTCATCCAAATATTTAACATAGAATATGAAAATTTTAGCGTAATTTTTTAGAACTTTCTAAATTGACGGGGAAGATTTCAATAGCAAGGCTGGAACGTACATCACTTATATTACCATCAGTATATACATCATTGAGGAACCTGTTTCCAGTTGCCCGATGTAGCTACAGATATTTCCCACTACTTAGCATAACTGAGTTAACAGTATTGGTTGGCATTATTTTTATTTATATTGCGCTGTTAAATGCTTGACATAGCTCAGTTAACAGATTTAGATGGCCATTTTAATTATATTCCTTAACATAAATTTAAACTTTTTAAAGTTGTAAATTGATGCATTTCCAAGTTGACCATGAAGATTTTACCACCACGACCGGAGTATATATCCTTTATGCTAACTATGACACAATTTTCGTCTAGGAACCTCTGTCCAATTTTCCATAATGACCACCATGGTCACCAATGAATTTTCACTTAAAAGGACATTATTTTAATGTTAGATTGCTCCCAATTCTAAATTGACCTGGAAAATTTCAGGACTAGAATTGGAAAGTTCAGCCATAATATAGTCTGTAAAATGATTTTCACCCAGGAACCTCTGTCAAATTTTCCATACTGGCCACCAGTTTCATCCAAATACTTAACATAGGTTCTAAAAATTTTAGGGTCCTTTTTAACAAGTTTCTAAATTGAGCAGCACAATTCCAAAACATTGGCTGGAAACTAGACCTCTTAAATAGCCTACGATATTGTTTTCGTCCAGGAACCTCTGTCCAATTTTCATAGTGACCACCAGATTCACCCATGAACTTTCACTTAAAAGGACATTATTTTAATGTTAGATTGCTCCCAATTCTAAATTGACCTGGAAAATTTCGGGACTAGAATTTGAAAGTTCAGCCATAATATAGTCTGTAAAATGATTTTCATCCAGGAACCTCTGTCCAATTTTCCATACTGGCCACCAGTTTCATCCAAATATTTAACATAGAATATGAAAATTTTAGCGTAATTTTTTAGAACTTTCTAAATTGACGGGGAAGATTTCAATAGCAAGGCTGGAACGTACATCACTTATATTACCATCAGTATATACATCATTGAGGAACCTGTTTCCAGTTGCCCGATGTAGCTTCAGATATTTCCCACTACTTAGCATAACTGAGTTAACAGTATTGGTTGGTATTATTTTTATTTATATTGCGCTGTTAAATGCTTAACATAGCTTAGTTAACAGTTTTGGATGGCCATTTTAATTATATTCCTTAACATAAATTTAAACTTTTTAAAGTTGTAAATTGATGCATTCCCAAGTTGACCATGAAGATTTTACCACCACGACCGGAGTATATATCCTTTATGCTAACTATGACACAATTTTCGTCTAGGAACCTCTGTCCAATTTTCCATAGTGACCACCAGGTTCACCTATGAAATTTCACTTAAAAGGACATTATTTTAATGTTAGATTGCTCCCAATTCTAAATTGACCTGGAAAATTTCAGGACTAGAATTGGAAAGTTCAACCATAATATAGTCTGTAAAATGATTTTCACCCAGGAACCTCTGTCCAATTTTCCATACTGGCCACCAGTTTCATCCAAATACTTAACATAGGTTCTAAAAATTTTAGGGTCCTTTTTAACAAGTTTCTAAATTGAGCAGCACAATTCCAAAACATTGGCTGGAAACTAGACCTCTTAAATAGCCTACGATATTGTTTTCGTCCAGGAACCTCTGTCCAATTTTCCATAGTGACCACCAGGTTCACCCATGAAATTTCACTTAAAAGGACATTATTTTAATGTTAGATTGCTCCCAATTCTAAATTGACCTGGAAAATTTCAGGACTAGAATTGGAAAGTTCAGCCATAATATAGTCTGTAAAATGATTTTCACCCAGGAACCTCTGTCCAATTTTCCATACTGGCCACCAGTTTCATCCAAATACTTAACATAGGTTCTAAAAATTTTAGGGTCCTTTTTAACAAGTTTCTAAATTGAGCAGCACAATTCCAAAACATTGGCTGGAAACTAGACCTCTTAAATAGCCTACGATATTGTTTTCGTCCAGGAACCTCTGTCCAATTTTCCATAGTGACCACCAGGCAGAGAAACAAGCCGACCAAAATAATAGGCGGCGGCGGCGCAAGCAAAAAATCGGCGGCGGCGGCGGCGATTGAGGTTGAGCCGGATAAAAATCGGCGGCGGCGGCGCAACCAAATAATCGGCGGCGGCGGCGGCTTGATCGGCTGAAAACAACATTTTGTAATGTGATTTGAAAACGTTTAAGTTTTTTTACGAAAGATAGATATTTTACTATCACTCTATATGCCTTTACGTTTTTTGCCATTACTCTTACCTGACCATCTCTCAAGGATTTGTACGAATAATCTTCAAGGTTTACTATTTTTGAAAAGTTATTCATCATCGCTCTTATATCTGAAACATTTGGAATAATTATTGGAGGCGGTTTTTCTTCAGACAGCTCTTTGTTAGCATTATCGTTAATATAATTATCATCATCATTATTGTCTACATCAAGTGCAGCAAACATGTTGTTGCTAGTAGGTACTTGGTATATCATCATTAGGGCAAGGAATTTCATGCACTTAAAAATGAAAAATATGCGCCTAAAATATGCGGTTAAAAAAGAAAAATATGCACTAACAATATAAGAAATATGCACTAAAAACTATAATTTTTGCAAAAATAATGCACTTTAAAACTTAAAAATATATTTAAGTTAGTTATTTTGCAAGCAGACACAGAACTCGAAGATTTCGCATAGGTCAATAAAGTTTTAAAAATGTTTATTTTGATTGAATCAAAATATGAAAAGGTATCAATTTTTTATATTTTTTTACAAAATAAAAAATGCTACTAAAAATGAAAAATATGAACAAATATGCATTAAAAAGCACAAAATATGCATTAAAAAGCCACCAAATATGCATTTAAAGTCGAAATATGCAAAAACATGCATTTATGTCAAAATATGCAACTACAAATCGATGCCAGTTTGTTCTAAATTTGATGATTCGGATATTATTCCATATTAGTTTTGGACTATCGAGAAATAACATGCATTTGCATGGAATTCCTTGCCCTAATCATCATTGTTGGTAGTTTTTTTATTTTGATTGCATGCTTAACTAATCCTGGTGATCGATTTTGTCGTCGTTTCGTTGTTTTGTTTTCAGCGACTGTCTACCAGACAATATCGCTTGCTTCAGTAGACTCGCTGCTACTATCCATTTTGCTGTAACAGCAGAGGATTAGTATAGCAGAATATTAATCCCTTTGTTTACTACTTAATAATAAGTAATAATTTGTTGTTGATTTCAATATAAAATGCAGTGTTGCCAACAAATTTTCAAAATAAATGGCTAGATCAGACCCAAAAATCGCTAGAAAATCTCTAGATTATACACAGTGTAAATATTTAGCGATTTTATCGCTAGATTGTTGAAAAATGGTACTTAAAGCAGTTTTTACTCAAAAATTTCTTTAATATGTTAATAAGAAGCGTTATAAACTTTTAAATAATGAAAAATTTTACGATTAAGCTTCAAATAATGAGTCCTGATGTTTATTGAATTAATCTTAGTATTGTGAATACACAATAGAGGGCGTTGTACGATGAAAAAGTGCATACCCATATTTTATCGAAATGTGTATTTTTAGAGTTTTTTTTACTAAAATCGTTTAAGATGTTGTGTTTTATAATAAAGGAATATCAATGTGCGAGTTTTATAATATTTTTCAACATAAAACCGAGTTTTAAAAATTATATTACGGCTGATAAAAAATCGCTAGATTATTGGCTAATAGCTACAGGACAATTTTTTCCGCTAGGGGCGAAATAAAATCGCTAGATCTGACGAGAAAATCGCCGTTATGGCAACACTGATACAATGTATTAAAAAAAAGTTTTTTCTTAAAACAATAACAAATGTTATTGATTTTAATTTTAAATAGAATTATAGAAAAGAGATCACAATTAACGTCTGCACTTTATCACGGTCATAAAATTACTCGCAAAAAAATATATATGAAATCAATTTATATAAAATTTGTTGTTGGTTCACGTGTGATTTGTTTCATGTTCGCACAGATCCATGGCTAGTCAAGACTATATCTAACAAATGGTCCTAAATATTTAATATAACATACAAGTTTTATTTAATAAATTATAAACATACCCTTTTAGTACCAAGTCTTTTTCGTTGAAAATTGTGGTTGAAACATAACTTGCAAAATATTAATTTTGCCAACACATTTTTTTGCCAATGTAAAGGGTTCCAAAGTAATCCCAACATTGGGAAAATGTAACCCCCTTGGAACTCAAAACAATTTTTGCCTCTTATAGAATTTTCAGACAATTAAAGCGTACTGGGAATCAATTTTTTTTATTTATTCTTTTTAATTTTAACAAATTAAGGAATAAATAAAGACCATAGAAAAAATACATATCGATTGATTTAAGAAATTAAACTTGTTTGAAGGCTTTTGAATGGAGGCTTTGTTAGAAAGTTTGGGCAGGATGCACATATCTTGTAGGGACCCATTTGAATTAGATGCCCAATCAATAATGTCCTTAAATGATGAAAATATGTGATCAATTCGAACATTGGTTTGAGCATTTTATCCGTAAAAGTGTCCTTTTCTAAATATTATAGAATTTTACAATATCTCTTATCTTTACTTTTTCATTTATTTGTTACAAAATGTCTAATTTATCCAAAATATTCAATTTTTAAAAATGTATTTTAGAATTGAAAAAATATATATGGGTGATATCAAAAAATGTGATAAAAACCATGTAACCAGCTAATTTCAAATGCATGGATTACATTTGAGTTATATATTTCGATATATATCAGCGCATTGTCACCTGTTTTACAAAATTTATAACAATCTGACCAATTTTTGGTTAATACATAAAATTTGTAACCAATTTTATAGGCCAAATTTAAACTCCGTAACCAGTAACTCGTAAGGTTTTTTAACTTTAATAGCTTATATTTTAATAACCAATGAAGCTAAACACTAACTGTAAGAATTTATATGAAGAGGAGAAGTAACGCTTTTAACAAAAATTAATACATTTTAAAAACTTTTTCGTATATCTATGCTAACACGATTTCAACTCTGTAACGATTTTTCGTCATAATTTTTGATAAAAATGCGTACACCAAATACATATATTGAGTTTTAAAAGCAAAGTTAAGCAGCTATGTTTTTTTATTAATTGATTTTTTACACATCTGCAAAGAGTTGCATTCTGAAGTATTATATTAACCCATTAAGAACTTTTTTTTTTAATTTTTTTCACATTATAAATTTATATGAGCTTTTATAGCTAAAAAAATTATATTTATAAAAATTTAATATTTAGAAGATTTTAACTTTTTTCTTTTCATATAAAAAAATTGTTTTTAGCTCTGGTTGTTCAAGTTTAATGAATTAGTAAATTCTTTTTAAAAAATATATTTATTTTTAAATTTTTTATATTTGAAAATTGATACTTCCAGCCGAAATGAGCCGAAAAAAATCGGCGGCGGCGGCTGAAGCAAAAATGACCGGCGGCGGCGGCTTAAACGGCTCACGGCGGCTGGCTTGTTTCTCTGCCACCAGGTCACATAGAATATGAAAATTTTAACGTCATTTTTTAGAACTTTCTAAATTGATGGGGAAGATTTCAATAGCAAGGCTGAAACATACATCACTTGTATTACCTTCAGTATATACACCATAGAGGAACCTGTTTCCAGTTGCCCGATGTAGCTTCAGATATTTCCCACTACTTAGCATAACTGAGTTAACAGTATTGGTTGGCATTATTTTTATTTATATTGCGCTGTTAAATGCTTAACATAGCTCAGTTAACAGTTTTGGATGGCCATTTTAATTATATTCCTTAACATAAATTTCAACTTTTTAAAATTGTAAATTGATGCATTTCCAAGTTGACCATGAAGATTTTACCACCACGACCGGAGTATATATCCTTTATGCTAGCTATGACACAATTTTCGTCTAGGAACCTCTGTCCACTTTTCCATAATGACCACCATGTTCACCTATGAAATTTCACTTAAAAGGACATTATTTTAATGTTAGATTGCTCCCAATTCTAAATTGACCTGGAAAATTTCAGGACTAGAATTGGAAAGTTCAGCCATAATATAGTCTGTAAAATGATTTTCACCCAGGAACCTCTGTCCAATTTTCCATACTGGCCACCAGTTTCATCCAAATACTTAACATAGGTTCTAAAAATTTTAGGGTCCTTTTTAACAAGTTTCTAAATTGAGCAGCACAATTCCAAAACATTGGCTGGAAACTAGACCTCTTAAATAGCCTACGATATTGTTTTCGTCCAGGAACCTCTGTCCAATTTTCCATAGTGACCACCAGGTCACATAGAATATGAAAATTTTAACGTCATTTTTTAGAACTTTCTAAATTGATGGGGAAGATTTCAATAGCAAGGCTGAAACATACATCACTTGTATTACCTTCAGTATATACACCATAGAGGAACCTGTTTCCAGTTGCCCGATGTAGCTTCAGATATTTCCCACTACTTAGCATAACTGAGTTAACAGTATTGGTTGGCATTATTTTTATTTATATTGCGCTGTTAAATGCTTAACATAGCTCAGTTAACAGTTTTGGATGGCCATTTTAATTATATTCCTTAACATAAATTTAAACTTTTTAAAATTGTAAATTGATGCATTTCCAAGTTGACCATGAAGATTTTACCACCACGACCGGAGTATATATCCTTTATGCTAGCTATGACACAATTTTCGTCTAGGAACCTCTGTCCAATTTTCCATAATGACCACCATGTTCACCTATGAAATTTCACTTAAAAGGACATTATTTTAATGTTAGATTGCTCCCAATTCTAAATTGACCTGGAAAATTTCAGGACTAGAATTGGAAAGTTCAGCCATAATATAGTCTGTAAAATGATTTTCACCCAGGAACCTCTGTCCAATTTTCCATACTGGCCACCAGTTTCATCCAAATACTTAACATAGGTTCTAAAAATTTTAGGGTCCTTTTTAACAAGTTTCTAAATTGAGCAGCACAATTCCAAAACATTGGCTGGAAACTAGACCTCTTAAATAGCCTACGATATTGTTTTCGTCCAGGAACCTCTGTCCAATTTTCATAGTGACCACCAGATTCACCCATGAACTTTCACTTAAAAGGACATTATTTTAATGTTAGATTGCTCCCAATTCTAAATTGACCTGGAAAATTTCGGGACTAGAATTTGAAAGTTCAGCCATAATATAGTCTGTAAAATGATTTTCATCCAGGAACCTCTGTCCAATTTTCCATACTGGCCACCAGTTTCATCCAAATATTTAACATAGAATATGAAAATTTTAGCGTAATTTTTTAGAACTTTCTAAATTGACGGGGAAGATTTCAATAGCAAGGCTGGAACGTACATCACTTATATTACCATCAGTATATACATCATTGAGGAACCTGTTTCCAGTTGCCCGATGTAGCTTCAGATATTTCCCACTACTTAGCATAACTGAGTTAACAGTATTGGTTGGTATTATTTTTATTTATATTGCGCTGTTAAATGCTTAACATAGCTTAGTTAACAGTTCTGGATGGCCATTTTAATTATATTCCTTAACATAAATTTAAACTTTTTAAAGTTGTAAATTGATGCATTTCCAAGTTGACAATGAAGATTTTACCACCACGACCGGAGTATATATCCTTTATGCTAACTATGACACAATTTTCGTCTAGGAACCTCTGTCCAATTTTCCATAGTGACCACCAGGTTCACCTATGAAATTTCACTTAAAAGGACATTATTTTAATGTTAGATTGCTCCCAATTCTAAATTGACCTGGAAAATTTCAGGACTAGAATTGGAAAGTTCAACCATAATATAGTCTGTAAAATGATTTTCACCCAGGAACCTCTGTCCAATTTTCCATACTGGCCACCCGTTTCATCCAAATACTTAACATAGGTTCTAAAAATTTTAGGGTCCTTTTTGACAAGTTTCTAAATTGAGCAGCACAATTCCAAAACATTGGCTGGAAACTAGACCTCTTAAATAGCCTACGATATTGTTTTCGTCCAGGAACCTCTGTCCAATTTTCCATAGTGACCACCAGGTTCACCCATGAAATTTCACTTAAAAGGACATTATTTTAATGTTAGATTGCTCCCAATTCTAAATTGACCTGGAAAATTTCAGGACTAGAATTGGAAAGTTCAGCCATAATATAGTCTGTAAAATGATTTTCACCCAGGAACCTCTGTCCAATTTTCCATACTGGCCACCAGTTTCATCCAAATACTTAACATAGGTTCTAAAAATTTTAGGGTCCTTTTTAACAAGTTTCTAAATTGAGCAGCACAATTCCAAAACATTGGCTGGAAACTAGACCTCTTGAATAGCCTACGATATTGCTTTCGTCCAGGAACCTCTGTCCAATTTTCCATAGTGACCACCAGGTTCACCCATGAAATTTCACTTTAAAGGACATTATTTTAATGTTAGATTGCTCCCAATTCTAAATTGACCTGGAAAATTTCAGGACTAGAATTGGAAAGTTCAGCCATAATATAGTCTGTAAAATGATTTTCACCCAGGAACCTCTGTCCAATTTTCCATACTGGCCACCAGTTTCATCCAAATACTTAACATAGGTTCTAAAAAATTTAGGGTCCTTTTTAACAAGTTTCTAAATTGAGCAGCACAATTCCAAAACATTGGCTGGAAACTAGACCTCTTAAATAGCCTACGATATTGTTTTCGTCCAGGAACCTCTGTCCAATTTTCCATAGTGACCACCAGGTTCACCCATGAAATTTCACTTAAAAGGACATTATTTTAATGTTAGATTGCTCCCAATTTTAAATTGACCTGGAAAAGTTCAGGACTAGAATTGGAAAGTTCAGCCATAATATATTCTGTAAAATGATTTTCATCCAGGAACCTCTGTCCAATTTTCCATACTGGCCACCAGTTTCATCCAAATATTTAACATAGAATATGAAAATTTTAACGTCATTTTTTAGAACTTTCTAAATTGATGGGGAAGATTACAATAGCAAGGCTGAAACATACATCACTTGTATTACCTTCAGTATATACACCATTGAGGAACCTGTTCCCAGTTGTCCGTTGTGGCTCCAAACATTTCCCGCATTTTGGCCTAAAATTACTGAATTTAAAACCTTATTTACACGTATTCCTTACGTGCGTTTTCAAAAAAAAAAATGATGAAAGTTATATACACCCTGCTTCACAGATTGTGTTCATTCCGTCAGTCGGACCACGCCCCTATCGCCCATAATGCTTGAAATTCATAACCCTTCATTCCAAAAATTTTAACATGTTACTGTTAAGTAGTTAACAGAGCTCTGTTGACCCATAACATAGCTCTGTTAACGAAATCGGTTTGTGTCTTTGCTAGTTAAATTTACATTTATCTTCACAGACATTCCGATTTGTAGTTGCATATTTTGACAAAAATTCATCTTTCTGCATATTTTGACTTCAAATGCATATTTGGTGCCTTTTTAACGCATATATTGTGCTTTTTTTCATTTTTAGTAGCATTTTTTTAATTTGTTAAAAAATCAAAAATGGATACATTTGCATATTTTGATTTAAACAAAATATTAGGGTTTTTCATATAAACTCGTATTCTACTCGTAAACGGTGTAAACCTGATATGTTTATGAGTTTTGACATTAAAAATATGGTTTGCATTTATACAAGGGTTACAAGGAATTTACGAGTTTATATGAAAACCCCTACTATTTTTTTTCTTTTTTTGTTATTTTGAAAATTTAACATTTTTAGAAATCTTGTTGATCAACGACAAACCTTTGAATTCTGTGCCTATATATTTACAAAATAACTAACTTATGTATTTTTTATGTTTTAAATTACCTTATTCTGTGAAAAACGTTGCTTTAAGTGCATATTTTTTATGTTTTTAATGCATATTTTTCTTTTCTAGTTGCATTTTTTAGGCACATAAGTATTTTCGATTTTTAAGTGCATGAAATTCCTTGCCCTAGTAATGAGATTTATACAGTACTCTATACCCTCCGCCTTACAAATACCTTTAGCTGTAAAGCGTACCCTATACCCACTCGCTTTCAAAACATATTACTTGCAAGTACTTGCCATTTTCACCTATTGCCTCCAATGACTCCCCCATGTTAAAATAAGTTGTTATTTAACCAAAGTGTACCCTACGGGGAATGAGGAGTCAATTGCCCTCCAAGGACCTATCCCGTGACCGGTCAACCGAAGGCATATTACTAAATTAGTACAAATATGAACCAAAGAGAATGAATTAATTTTCTAAGTATTTTCTGATTCGTTACTTTCACTGTTGAATTTAAAAAACTTGAACAATACCGATATAAAAAATAAAATTCGCGACATATTTTTTAAAATATTTTTTTATTTATTTTACTCTTTTATTTATTTTGAACTTTATTTTTACAATTTGCTTATTTTAGCTCGTATTTTAAATTTTTATAATTTTTTGCTAAAAAATTTTAAGTTTTGTATTTTTAACGTTTTTTAATGTTAAAGCTGTTTTAGTTTTAACAATTGGTATCTCATTTAATTTTCTTTTTAACTTAAGGGCAATTTTTAAATTTTTATTTATATTATCAGAGTTTTTGAGGTTTGAGGTAATTTTCTATTTTTTAATTGATTTTTTAATTTAATTATGGCCAATGCAAAATACGAGTCAACTGCCATTAAAGGACCTATCCCGTCAATGGTCAATCGGGGGCATACTGAAGGCACTTCCACTATATTTGTGTGTGTGTTAGTGTTGTGTTTTTTTTTTATTTTTTATTTGAACAGAAACGAAAAATATATTACTTTACCATCAGCCAGCCACCACGCATAAGCAAGATTAGCTCAGACGGTAGAGCGTTTGCCTTACAAGCAGGAGGTTGTGTTATCGAGCCCTACTTCGACGCCAAGAATATTTTTAATTCTTAATTTTTTATTAGTTTATTTGAAAAGTTTTTTTAGACACACCACCTTACTGTCACGAGGTGTCTAAAGTGTGGCAATTGGTCATTTCCAATGACTACGCCATGTTAAAGTGATATGTCTCTTTCAAACAAAAAGACCGATCAACGACCGGTCTCCGCCCCCTTGGGACCTATCCTGCGTGTCATCTGGGACTGGTCCCTTTCCCCGTAGGGTAAGTACTTACAGCACTTACTTTTTCGACAAAACAAAACGTGTAAATACTTGCACTTCGGTCAAATAACTCGTGGACAGGACAATTCGGGGAAGTTCTTTATAAGCGTTGTAAAATTGTTAATATTTTTAGATTGTTTCATGAATTCCCCAAATTTAAAAATTCTCTGCTTGTAATATTTTGATAATTTGAACTTCTTTAGGTAAATTTTGAAATGCAAATCTAAAATTTTTTTAGATTTTCAACACATTCTTCATTTTAAAGATCAGGGGGCAGATTCTCGCAGTCGTAGCGTTCGAAATTGTTAAAAAATCACGTTTTTAAATCATAAATAAAAAAACACAAATAACTTTTATTACAACTTAAACTCATATTTTTAGTCTTTGTAATGTTTTCAGTAACAATAATTGCTATCGAATAACACTCGATCACGACTGCGGTAATTTGCCCCCAGATTTTTTTTATGCGTTCGTTATAAACGAAATATTTTGCATGACAATTTGTAAACGAGATCAAAATATTAGTTCATTGAAAAATTGTTCGTTATAAAAAGTTTGTTGTAATCGGTGTTCGTTATAACCGAATTCTATTGTAGTACAAAACGAATGACGGGCGGATGTATGACCTTTATTTAAAATACAATTTTATGCTTGAACTTGACCATGACTGGGTTTAAATATTTGACCTCAATATGTATCTTAACGTCTTTTTTGTACGAAACTTAACACGATTTCCTTAAAAACATTGATATGTATGTTTTCCACATTTTATATATAGTTTTCTTTTATTTTAAACTTACGGTATTCGCATTAGTACACTCGAAAAAGTTTTTCAGTTACTACATGAATTTTAACTATTGTTGAATTTTTAGAAGTGATGCTTAAAATATAATAGACAAATGTGCAGATCTTCCATGCTAAAAATTTGGAATAAATCGAAAAACGTTAACCCATTCCTTACCAGGGCCAAGCTTTGAATTTTTGCATATTTTAAAAAATTAATAAATAAATAAAATGACTTATTCTAGATACCATTAAAAAAAAGTACGCTAAATATTTTTCAAAAATTAACCCTTTTGTGCCTCTGGGGTCAAATTGATATATAATGAATTATCCTATGGATGGAAACTACTTAATTATTTAACTGCTAATAAAAGTTCTTTAACAAAAAATATTAAGATAATAAATCTTTACATATTTTTGGTTTATTTTTACCATGGTATATTACTAAAATTTTTTTTTAAAATTGATCATTTTGACCCAGGAGCACATAAGGGTTAGTTTTCTAAAAATATTGCAGGATTTTATAATGGTTTCATCTTGTTTACTAGAACAATACATTATGTTTAGGTACTTCAAAGCTTGGCACTGCACTATGGGCCAGCATCATCGAATTTTGGCCAAAACTAGAATATTGAGTATATGAGACTAAAAGATATCACAAAGGGGCGTTTGGTTGGTGCTGATCACGAATCTGAAATAAAAAATATAAATTCAAAATGGCAGATCCAAGATGGCGGCCATTAATTTTTAGTTTTTATTATATTGCACTTAAAATAATCAGTTATATAGGTCTAGGATCTGCTGATCAAAAATCTGAAATTAAAATTTTGAAATTCAAAATGGCGGATCCAATATGGCGACAAACAATTTTTAATTAAATTTCTTATGTCGCCTGATTTACTTCAAATTTCCACCAGGGGAAGTTTTTGGGTAGCAGATTACGAATCTGAAATCAATTTTTAAAAATTCAAGATGGCCGATCCAATATGGCGGCCATATATTTAAAATTGTTATGTGTTTGAAAATAAATTACACTGTACAAAAAAAAGGTTCTGATGACAACTAATTCTGGCAGAGGGACCAAAGAAAAATATAAGTGTATCGGCGTTTTAAAAGTTTTCGTCTGGCCCTATATTTTTGGGGGGTTAAAATTTTCCCTCTTTTGAAAATTTTTATTGTGAATCAGCATAGGAAACCATGTGAATCTTCCATTTTAGGTATAGGAAATGTTCAGCGAACTTATGTAAAACACTACGAGGGACATTTTTGTGGAACATTTTAACCCTCTAACTCTTCAATTAAAGGGTCTCTTTTGGCCCTTTTTAAAAAGTGTCAAAAAAGACAAATAAGTTGAAGAATTAGAGGGTTAAAATGTTCCGCAAAAATATTTGTCATGAAATTCTAATATAAGTTACTGAAGACATCAAAGTTGAAAATTTACTTCAATGCCAGAAATAAAAATGTGTTCAAAAGTTAATTTCGTACTTATTTAGAATTGGCACTCAAATGTCCCACAAACCTGGACTTTAGGGGGCTAGTCTGTGTAAGAAAACCAGAACCTTCATTAAGGTAATTTTTGGTGCTATTTTTTAGTTTTTACTAAAACTCTGGAATGTTGGAAATCAGCGAGATCTGAAGGTACTTTTTCAGTTAAAGGGCAAAATCTCGAAAGTTTATGAACGGTCGCAAAAACCTAGGTAGAAGACATCTTATGGAACACATTGGCATTCAAGTTTTTCAAATATCTCTTGGAACATTTTGGAGCTTTTTTTTGAAAATTTAGGATTTTCAAAAAAACCCACATTTTTGAGGTAAAATTAATAATTTTGTTACTTTTTTCGTAAATACTTAACAGGTTTCTATTTTTTTTTTTTGAGAACTGGTTTCAGTTTTATCCCAGCAAAATCTTTCATTACCAAATAAGTGGTTATATAATAAAAATTCATAACTCCGCACAACTTATTTTTTGGCGTCTAAACTCATTATTTTTGTTTGGCGTGGTCGTTTTTATAAGTAGTCTCGCTTAACCGCTCGCTTACGAAAAAATGAGAAATAAGTAGTTATGAGATTTTGAATAATAAGTGGTTACACACATGCTTACAAAAAGTTGAATTATAAGTGGTTATCCGATTGCTTACTTGATTCTTAAAAATAAGGAGTTAAGCAAATACTATTAGCTTAAGGAAATACATTCAGAAAAATTTAAGTTTTCTCTAGTGTGTAATTTTAGTACTCGTCATAAAAATTTAAACATAAAACATTAGAATTGTTTTATCTCATAGGGTAAAAAAAAATGTCAAGAATTTTTTTGGGGGCACCCCCCTAAAATGTTTCATTTTGTTAGATTTTAAGATTGCCAAAGTTTGAGCACAATTGGAAGATGTTAACCCGTGCCACTATAGATATGGGTCGCCGAAGTCGCCAAACTGCCAAAAAATCGAGATTTTCAAAACTTTGAGGCCTCAGTGGCACGGGTTAACATCTTCCAATTGTGCTCAAACTTTGGCAATCTTAAAATCTAACAAAATGAAACATTTTAGGGGGTGCCCCCAAAAAAATCCGACATCGATTTTTAAAACTACCTTAATAAAACATATTTACATATAAGAAATAAAAATGTATAAAATTTAACTGTGTAAAAGTGCTTATTTAAACTATTATGAGTATTTTATATATAGAAACAATGAATACAATAGGCCGTTATTAGAAAGTTATTATTTTATATTATAAAATAATGCAAAAGGTAATGATATATCATTTCTGGTAATGCAGATAGTAATGAGGTGTCATTACCAATATTTTGCTGGGATAATTTGAGATTGTTTTTGGAACAACTGAGTGTTTATTTATGATTTTTTTTTTGTATCATTATAAAATAAAAAATGCCATAAAATTGAAGAACTTTGACTTTGAACTCTCGCCAACTAACAACGAGTGACCACAATGATACAATATTTCACTCACAAAATATTCAACAATCCTAGATTTTGAATATATATAAACATATTTTCCCTTTACCTGAATTGTACTTTTGGGAAAAAAAACGACGCTCCTGGCCCACAATGCACTGGCAAGGATCGGGTTAACGTAGTTCGATTTATTCCAATTTTTTAGCATGGAAGCTCCGCACATTTGTCTATTATATTTTAAGCATCACTTCTAAAAATTCAACGGTAGTTACAAAATATTTACGTTTTTTTGAATAAATTGTACTTTATTAGCTTGGGGTCATATGTAGGGTTTGGGGTTCGGGAATTTGTTTGCCGGGAATTCCCGGGAAAATAATATATTTTTCCCGGGAAAACGGGAAATTTTAAAAATATTAAATTTTTTAAATTGTTTTTGTTTCAAATAGGATTTTTTAATTTTAGTCATAAAAAACATTTTAAATACCAAAACAAAAATGTCATTGGTAAAATCTTTTAAAAGGGAATACATTTATTTGACACATTTATTATAACTTATTGAAAATTTAAGTAGTAAAACCCAAAAACTTGGTAAAATGTTTAAAAGAAATATGAAAACAAAGCTTTGTTTCTTACAAATAATCGCCCTTACTATCTAAATTTGTCAAATGTATAATTTAGGTAAAGTCAACTTTAGTTAAAATATTGGGTGGCAGTATACCTTGACTTGGTTTATTTTTGAAGCATTCTGATTGGTTAATTTTTTTTCAACCAATCAAAATATTTGAAAATATAAATATTTTTGTAAGGTTTTTTTCATACACAAAATGAACAAAACCGTTTGATTAAAAATAAAGTCGACTTTAAATTTAAAATACTCCTTTATATTAAGGGTCAATAATTTTATAAGTAACGTTTTCATTAATAAATATGAAAAGAAAAGACTAATGGTTAACGGTGGTATCTAAATTTGGTTATCCGACATCTAAATTTGGTTCACAAAAAAAAAAAAAAATTGATGGTCATGCAACTTCTCTTGAATAAAACAACAACAAGAACAACGTTTCAGCTAAAATTAGCAAAGTACCCGAAGAAAAAAGTGTAAACTGAATAGGCATTAAAGGTTTTATGGTACGGCAAACATTTCCTGAAATGGTATCCAAATTAGCCGCAGTCAATCCGCACCATAACTAGATCTTCGTTTATTCGAGAAAGTTTTTATAATAAAAACCTGGCATTGCAAAAAAATGAAACCGATGTAAAGAACATTATATTAAATTACTACAATCATGTAAAAGATATCATGATAAAAGAAATCTTAGATGAATGGACAAGAATATCACAAAAGAGATATTTGAACATATGTATAAACGGAAATAATTCCTTTTATAACCTGGGGTTGGTTTATATATCAGGAAGATGTAATGCTGATGAAATAAGAAGAATTGTAGAAATAAGACTACAAGAGTTTTATTTGTCTTTGGAAAATAACATTGTGGCCGCCATAACTAATGGGCCAAGTGTGATGAAACGGTTTGTTTCCGACAGTCCAGTAGTAGGTGCTTTCTGCTGGAAACATGCAATTCATTTGGCAGTGCTGCGAGTAATTTATGTGAAATCTAATGTACAACATTCTGATATTTTTTACTTTGAATTCTCACTACACAGACTGCATTTGTACTGAAATAGTGTTTTTTTTTTAACAAAAATTACTTATATAGGTGGTTTTCATTAACAATTTTGTTTAAAAATATTTCCCGGGATTCCCGGGAATCCCGGGAATCAAATTTTTTAATTCCCGTTTCCCGGGAAATAAAAAAGTCCGGGAAATCCCAAACCCTAGTCATATGTGACCATTCTAGAAAAAATTGCAAAAACTAGCGGATTTTATAATGAAAACACGTTTTTATTTTGTTTATTTTGCAATAATGTATATGTTTTGTTAATTTTATTTATTTTTTAACACCAAAAAAACATATTTAAAAAACCAACATTTCAATATTGGCCACACACTTTTCAATAATATGAAATTGAAAAACAAACACTAGGTCTAAAAATGGACCGATTTTAACCAAAATCAATAGGCTTCGTAAGTCGGTGTACCAAATTTCATCAAAATATCTTAAAATTTGCGACCTGTAGAGTGCGCACAAGAATGCATGGAGAGACAGACAGATAGAGGGACGGGCGGACAGACGGACATCGTTAAATCGAAATAAAACGTGATTCTGAAGCGATTGGTACTATAAGGTGGGTCTAGGTCCAATATTTTATGGTGTTACAAACATCAGCACATTTATACCCTGACCACGTAGTGGTGTAGGGTATAAATATAAATGAAATTAAAATTGATCAATATTTTCTATCTTATAAAAAATTGCTAAATTTGGCAGATTTTAAAACAAAACCACGTTTACAGTGATTATTTTTATATTTTGCAATAATTTATATTCAAAATGTATGGTGCACTTAAAAACAAAGATCAATAATATTGAACATGTGTGGCTGACTTTAAAACAAAAACAAATTGAAAAATAACTAAGCTCAATAATGCTCACACACGTTTCAATAATATGAAATTGAAAAACAAACATTTATTTGGAATTTTCCAATATAATTGATAAACTGTCAATATAGGGCACAGATTTTTTATTAAATTGTAAACAACTAAAAATAATTAATAATATTTAAAATCTATGGGGGCACTTAACGAACTTAATTTATCAAAAAAGACAACTTTTAAAAGAAAAAAAATATCGGGAGAGAGGTTATCAACAGGGCAACGACTTTTATGCAAATGCATGTTTATAGTCATTAATCCAAAAATGATTTTAACCAAATACTTTTCCGAATCAAAGAATTTGCAACATAATGGCATCGATTTGTTGTTGCATATTTTTTCATATTTTGTTATTAATGCATATTTTTGCATATTTTGCTTTTAAGTGCATATTTTATGATTTGTATTGCATATTTTTGCATATTTTTCATTAAATTGCATATTTTCTTCATATTTTTTTTTTTTAACTAAGGGTGTTATATAGGGTTTGGGATTTCCCGGACTTTTTTATTTCCCGGGAAACGGGAATAAAAAAATTTGATTCCCGGGAATTCCCGAACCCCAAACCCTAGTGTTATACCAAACTTTATAACAATTACAAAAATGTGACAACACTGTGCTGAATGGTCTGTGCTGACAAAATTGTGACAACACTGTGCTGAATGGTCTGTGTTGTCACAATTTTGTCATTGTTATAAAGTTTAGAATAAGGGTGTAAGAGTAAGATTTAATGAAAAATAAAGAATTTACAAACAACGCAGCACTTAACTAGAAAGAAAACATCAAGTTGTCATCTACTATCGGATTTAATTTTTAATAAATGATTTTTTAAAAATCGATAAATCTAAAGTGCATTTTTTTTTTGGTTTTAAGCGTTTATTTTTAGATTTTAAGTGCATATTTTTTAGGTTTTAACGCATATTTCCATTTAAGTGCATATTTTACTGCATATTTTCGATTTTTAAGTGCGTGAAAGTCGCTGTCCTGGTTATCACAATCGTGGTATTTATGACAGGTTAATAAAAATTAACGGAAATGACATTACAATGTCATAAAAAAAATTTTAATATTTATGCGTAACAAAAATTTAGTCTGATCGGAAATTTGCTCATCAAATCCGTAGAGTGGATTTATAGAATACAACGACCGGAAATTTCCGTCAGAAAAATTTACTCATTCTGTTTTATGTACTGAAATTTTTATGAGGTCATTGTAATGCCATTTCCATTAATTTTATAAGCCCGTTTACAAAATGCAATTCCGGTGTGGATTTCATAAAAACCATGAATAGCTGTCACAAAATGATATTGGATCGGCACCAGATGCGGATGCATTTTTGCCGATACTCTTAAAATTAAAAAAAATAAAATAAAAAATTGCAATTTCTAAGACAATTTACTCTGGTTTTTAGCTGTGGTCTACAAACAATCAAGTTGAGCTTTTAAAAAAAAATCGGTTTAAAAAGTTGCTGTTTTTTTCAAAAAAAAAACCTCTTTCTAAGCATTTAGGACAGATAACTTATCTATTTTGAAAATACATAGTTAGCAGGTTTTAATAATTTAAAGAAATATATATTTTTCGAAATATTAAATCATTCTTAAAATAATACTTTTTAAATTTTCTTACCTCCTTGTTGATCAATTGTTGCTTGTGACATTTTCGTTCTTCTGTTAACAATACTTAATTTCCCAAATGAGTCTTTATGTTGGTATATTATTTTTTTTTATTTACATATGTATATATAAATAAAACAGTAAAGTTGTTGTTTAATTTGTTAATTAAATTACATACAGAACAACTTGGGTGTTTGTGAATTTTATTTATCTATTTTCGGTTGACTTTAAGAATAGTACTTAAATGCAAATATGTACTATGTACAGAAAACGCACAGTAAAATAACGATAATTTTGGTAGTCATAAGTTGATACTCCCAACTTTATAGAAGGCTGATACTCCGTAAAAAATAACTACAACAAAGCTTTCCTATCAATATTTCAACTTTTTTTTTACAAATATTTTCACTAAAGGGCGCTATAAGGGAAAAACAATTGCAAAAATTTCTTTGTTATGCATTGGCCTATACACAGTTACGAGCGAATAAATAGGTTCACTTAATAATCATTACCAGGAGGCTAGGTATGTACCTTTTTACCGACACATGATAGTGAAATGATACCTAAATAATTATCGTTTTGACGATGGAACTCAATTTCTTTATAAATCCCACATGACACTGAAACAACTAAAATTTGATCATTGGTTATATGGTCTGATGAGCCAAAATAAATTTAGTGGCAAGTTAGTAAATTTAGTGCTTTATAAAAAATAGCATATGATCTAAAGTACACTACAAAGATCATAAAGCATGGTAGTGGTGGGGCTCTTTTTCATGGTATGGCGTTGGTCCAATATTTTGGATCAAGGAAAATATGGATGGACATCTCTATCTCCATATCCTTAGTAATGTCGTGCTACTTTATGCCGAGTGGAAAATGCCTTTGTAGTGTCAGTATCAACAAGATAATAACCCTAAGCATAAGTCAAAGATTGTAAAAGAGTGATTTGAAAAGGAAAAGGTTAGCTAGAGAATTATTAAGTACAAAATAACACTTTTCAAAGCGAAACAAAAAAAATATTTGCGGACAATAGTAAATATAAACTCAAAAACAGATTTATTTTAGAAATTATTTTTATTTCATTATTTTTTCCCGAGCGTCAGCCTGAACTGAATCCTTTTTCATTGCGTTTAATTGTTTGCGGATCTTTAGCGTTCGCGAATACTTGGCAAAAAAAATTGGTTTCGCCGAGAGCTTTGAATAATTGATTCAAAAAGAATTATTTTCAAAGACGATTCAAGAAAAATAATTTATAAATTCGCGAATCAAAAAATATAAATTCACGCGAATTATTTACATATTTTTGATTCGAGAATCAAATTTTTTTTATTTTAATTCGCGAACTGATGTCAATTTTTTAAATCGTTTAAAAGACTCCAATTATTTATTAGAAGCAAGGTTGGTTACCGTTATCGCTAAAATACCGTTTCAAATTGAATACCGTTACCGTTATCGATACCTCTAAAAAAAAATTCCAAATACCGTTACCGTTACCGATACCGTTATTTTTATGGGTAGTTACCGGTATTTTACCGGTATTTATTATTTTATATAAAAATTACAAATTTTTTTATTTTAAATTTTATAATCTTGAGTTTTTTTTACAAAAAAAATTTATAGATAATAATAGCCGTGTTTTCGACTTAACTATATCCGTTAACTCATAAAAAAATTTAAAGTGCATAAAAACGCGCTTAAGACGAAAATAACATATGACTTTTCGTATGCACGTTACCTTTCAACACGGATAATTATCAACGTTGAAAACTCAAAGTTTATACATTTTCACATCTAACGTAACTTATTCGTGTTACTTCCTAAAAACTTTTGCTGAGGTACGTTCGATTATAACGAAACAATTATAAACATAACGTTTTTAAAATTTTTTTGTACCACAATTGGTTTAACGTAGATTTGCTTTAAATACTTAACGTTGATAGGCATGAGACAAAATACAGCTAATATTACTTATTAAAACTACAAGTATTGAACTTATAGCTTAAAATCTTTATTTTCAGTACTTAAAATTAAAAATATGCCATTTTTTACTTGTTTCTATATGTTTTTAACATAATTTTTAATACCGGTACGTACCGGTATTGATGTTTCGATAACGGTATACCGTTACCGAAACAGTCTTAAATACCGTTACCTAAACAAACGAAATCCGATACCGTCACCCTTACCGTTATTCGTTTCGGTAACCAACCTTGATTAGAAGTAAATTTAATTTTGTATTTAAAATGATCGTTAAGTTAATGGATTCAATGAAAATTTATTTCGGTTAAAGTTGAGTTTAGTGGCACAGCTCCGATCAGGTCAAAATTTTTACCACAGGTAAAACTTTTTATTGGTATTCCACATCAACATTTTTTTTTTGTCGGTCGGACCTATCTCGGGAGTTATTTCGGTTCAAAGTTCGAAGTTGGACTTGCTTATAAATCCGGTCGGATTTGGACAGTACGCACACCATTAGAAAGGTATTTAAAATATCTTTCATATGGCATTAAAAATTTTTATACCAATTAACCCATTGCGGCCCAGTTACAAATTTTTTAATTTTTAGAAGGTTTATTTTAACAAAAAAGGGTTTTATTTCATAATATTGCGTATATAACAAAATAATTTGTACTTAATTATTTACTGTCGAGACTTACAGCTTTCATTCAAGATATAGCTCGACCTCTTAACCCATCAAACAACAATGTTATTGGGGGTCAAAGTTTTAGTTTTTTTTTTACATTAACTCAATAAAATTCTTGTCAATTTAGAGTTATAGAAATATCTTTCACTAGGACCAAAAATAAGTGGCTCCCACTAGATCCATTTAAGACCGCCCGGGAGTCTAAAATAGCCACTTAATGTACTAATTATAAAGTATGGGTACTCAAATAAACGGAAATTTTCTTAAGAATTCAAACATGACCACAACGTACCAAAAAATTTTCGCTTGTCCCGCAAAACATAAAAAACTCCCAAAATTCATTAAATTTTAACACCAACTTTTACCAAAATAAAGCTTATGTCTCACAATACACAAAATACCCCCAAGCATTCATTAAATTTTAATTTTTTCCAAAAAAAAAACAACTTTTACCAACTTATGTACGCTATGTACCAAAAAATGAAAAATTTTATGAAAAAATCCCGCGATTTTTTTAAAACTTTTTTCGCCTGCGACTCTGTGTCCCATAATATACAAAAAAAACCCCTAAAATTCGTAAAATTTTCACTTTTCCTAAAAAAATCCCAAACTTTTATCACCAAAAAGTTTACGTACATTTTTCAAAATAGTATTTTTTAACACCTAAAATGACAAAAATGCACCTAGCCCGAATTCTATTTTCTGGATCTTAAAACAAAATGCATATTTGGAATCGTGAGAAAATTTTCTTTAATTTTAGTCGTCACACGTGCCATTTTGGGCGTGTTTCGGTTTTTCGGACCTAGCGAAAAAACCGGACCCATATAGAAAAAAATTTCCTTTTTTAATTCCAGTGCGGGTCATATTTTTTTTTTTTTTTTTTGAGGGGTGCCCCATAAAGTAAAGTTTTGCCCAATTTTTACTTAACAAAAAAGTTTAACCCCTTACAACTTTGCCCGTGTAAGTGCTAAATGCAAAAGTTGTACATCAAATTAAAGCGTATATTCTCTATTACAATTATGTTGAAACAAATTATACCATTATATAAGCACTTATTTCATATTCAAGGGCTTTTCCCGCATAACTCCCTCTAAAAATATGAAAAACTTGAACCGGCTCTTAATGGGTTAATAAATAATAAAAACGTTGTGTCATATTAAAGCCATTTCAATTATCTCTCCAATGGTGCTCACATTGCCCAGATCCGATAATAAATAGCGGAGATACGGGCAAGTCCATGTTTCAACTTTGACCCGAAATAACACCCGAAATAGGGGTCTCCGACAAAAAAAAAGTACTATCTGGGTGAAAAAAAAAAAATCGGAGCTGTGCCCCTAAACTCAACTTGTTCCAAAAATATAATCCGGGATTCAAAAACAAATTTTATTGATTATTTCTTAAAATTTGGTTTATTACTAGTGATTGAATTATATTTTTAAAGGTCTGATCTCGCCAACCACCTCGTCCAACGCTAAGTTGTGCTTCCTTGTTTTAGTTGAAAACAATTTTCTGATATGGAGTATCAACATATGAGCATCGATATATATATATATTTAAAATAGTTTCGCTGTAAAAACAGCACAAACACGAAATTCACTCGCAAGAAAACGTACACCAATGCCAAAACACATAGATAGGTTTATTTACCGTAATATCCAAAATAGCAATATTTATTTTTTTTTAATTTATTTTTATTAAATGTCAATTGCAGGCATTAACCCAAAAAAAACGAAGATTTTGTAGTAAAGTAATTCCTGTAACACCTTATAGAATTTTTTGTTTGATTTGTATACATATATTACTCGCACAAATTTGGTGTTTCTTATCCAAAATATGAAAAAACTAAGTTGTTTTTTAAGCTATACTAGTCAAGCGAAAGTTCATAGAAACTTTATGTATATTTTCAATATAAATCTGCAGCTTTATTTTTTATAATTAACAGAATTTTCGTAAATTATTATTGAAGATTTTGAAATTATTATATTTTTCAACACTTGACAGACGTTTGTGACAAAACACATCCTCGATGTCAGAAATCCAATAAGAAACTAGAGTTGTGTCGTTCATGAATGAACTAGTTCATTTGAACGGTTCAGTTAATTGAACGATATGACATCGTTCACCATTATTCGTTCTTTTCGTTCATCGTTCTTTTTTGTAGTCATAAAAAGTTTGAATACCTTTCTTATTAATTTTATTACAGAATTAAATGTTTTCTTAATAATTTCAAATTTTTAATAAAATTGTAATTTTCTGACTTTATTAGTCTATGCACAATAAAATTAATATAAACATGTAACGTGTAGTGCGCCAATAAATTGTCGAATGAACGACACCGTTCACGAATCACTGTTCAGACACAGCTCATGACTCTGAGTCTTGACGAGACATTGATTTGTTTGCACAAAATCTAATCGTCGGCAAAATAAGGGGAAAAAATTTGTCCATTTGTTTTGGGTGGGGAATACGTAATGGCAGACAATTCATTATTTTTTGTTTTTTGTTGGAGTAGGTCACAAACGAAACTATTTATTTTCATGTTTTCAATGTGTTTTTCACTAATTTTTTTCCAATAATAAAAAGTAAATTGCTTTAAAGTCAATAATAATGCAAATTATTTACTTTTTCTTACAATTTTATTCATTTTCACTTATTTTCTTTAGTTTTTAGTAATGCCACTGAGTAAAAATTAGATCTGACATCGTGGCTGATGTTGCACATAGTTGTGAGAACAATTGTGCTGACAACGTTGTCTGAACAAGAACAAAACATGAACAAGAGTGGTCCACACGAGACAAATTCATGGGTGAACAAGAAATTGTTCGTTGGTTGAACAAATCGATGTCTCGTCAACACGTTAAGTGACAGAAAAGAACGATAACAAAAATGAATGATCAGTTCGCCGTGAGTCGCCGAGGAAGAAGGTTGTCGTTTTATCCGTATTAATTTTTTTTAATAGGAAGCAACGATTGTATTTTTTTGTTTTGCGATACTCTAAAGCGTGTCTCAGCATGCCGTTAGACCATATGCAAACCGTTCGAATTCCGTTGGAGACATCGTTTAAATTAATGGAAGTATCGCATATGGCGTCTATACAGACGCCATTTTAAATTTTTGAAATATTGGAAGCAAAGCTTCGGAATTGGTGTTGGCGTTTTAAAAGGCCAAATAATTTTCCATTATATATTAATGGAACCTTCATTGGTGGCTTGCTGTCAATGGAGTAACTTAAAATCAAACAAACAAACAAACAAACAAAAAAGAATGATTGAACGAACTATTTCAATGAATTTTATTCAACGATATGACCGAGTCAGCAAAAAGAACGATTAAGCCCAACTCTATAAGAAACTAACTTGATTTGTTTTGGAATAGGGATGATAAATGACAAATTTAATTGGTACCAAAGCCATTAAAAATAGTACTTTTAAACTTCAATACTACCAAAAAATTGCATATTGCTCATACTTTTTTCATTAAAAAATTCTCAAAGAATAAATATTAAAAATCAAACTAACATAACGGCTTAATTAAAGTTTAACAAAATTGCTCAGAAATGTATCTACTAAAAAGACCACGCTGAGTTGAAGGAGCAAAAAAATTCAGTCACTCCAATTTCGAAATTCATTCTAATTTATTCGAAATTAAGACTTGTGTCGTTCGTGAACGAACTAGTCATTCAATTGATCGAAAGACCTACATAGTTCACTTCTAATTGCTCTTCTAGTTCAATCGTTTATTTTATTATCTTCGGTCGGGGATAATTATACCTTACACCACTATGTGGTCAGGGTATTATAAGTTTGTGCTGATGTTTGTAACACCAAAAAATATTGGTCCTAGACCCACCTTATATTATACCGATCGGCCGTCCGTCCGTCTGTCTGTCTGTCCATGCATTCTTCTGCGCACTCTACAGGTCGCAAATATTAAGATATTTTGATGAAACTTGGTACACCCACTTATGTCGGCCCAAGGACGAAGCTTATTGATTTTGGTTAAAATCGGTCCATGTTTAGACCTAGTGCCCATATAAGGGTCCTCCCAAAATTGTATTGTTTATACGCTGCAGGTCGCAAATATTAAGATATTTTGATGAAATTTGGTACACAGACCTATGTTGCCCCTAGGACGAAGCCTATTGATTTTGGTGAACATCGGTCTATGTTTAGACCTAGTGCCCATATAAGGGTCCTACCAAAATTATATTGTTTATACGCTGCAGGTCGCAAATATTAAGATATTTTGATGAAATTTGCTACACCGACCTATGTCAGCCCAAGGAAGAAGTCTATTGATTTTGGTTAACACGGGTCCATGTTTAGACCTAGTGTCCATATAAGGGTCCCCTAAAAAGTATATTGTTTATAGGCTGCAGGTCGCAAATATTAAGATATTTTGATGAAATTTGGTACACCGGCCTATATCAGCCCAAGGACGAAGCCTATTGATTTTAGTTAACAGCGGTCCATGTTTAGACCAGAGCTTCGAAAAAGTTAATTCAATTTAAGCTTAATTCACTAAAAATTAAATTCAGATTTTAAAAAGATTCATGTACCATTCCCTTAAACCATTCGTAAAGAATTCATTCATAAGCTTCATTCCCAAAGCTTTAATATGAATTGAATGAATTCCTAACTTGAATCATTCAAATCGCATGTTCATTCACCATTTTACTAATTGAATGAAGAAATTTTATTACCATTCACTTAGTGAAGTGTAGTTTGAAACTAACATATAATCAAAACCAAAGCATACAAGCTGTAACAAAGCATACGATACTATTTATTTCTGTTAGATGAATTTTAAACGTTTTTCATTGTATTATGCTAATATTTCAGCAATTACATACAAATTAAAATTTTTCATTTGATGATATTAATGAAAACAAATAATTTTTCATTCACTTTTTTATTAAATGAATTCAGGTAAATTGGGTTTCATTCAGTTAGAATTCAATCAAAATAGAATGAATTCATATAATTTTAAGCTATAGGGAATTAAGCTATCGAATTAATTCCATAAGAATGCTATTAGGGAATGAAATTTAACCCAAATTTCATTAATTTTTAAAAAGTGAATGAAAGAATTAAGCCTTTTAAACCTTTGGTTTAGACCTAGTGCCCACATAAGGGTCCCCCCAAAAATATATTGTATATACGCAGCAGGTCGCAAATATTAAGATATTTTGATGAAATTTGGTACACAGACCTATGTTGGCCCAAGGACGAAGCCTATTGATTTTGGTGAACATCGGTCCATGTTTAGACCTAGTGCCCATATAAGGGTCCCCGCAAAATTATATTGTTTATACGCTGCAGGTCGCAAATATTAAGATATATCGATAAAATTTGGTACACAGACCTATGTTGGCCCAAGGACGAAGCCTATTGATTTTGGTGAAAATCGGTCCATGTTTAGACCTAGTGCCCATATAAGGGTCCTACCAAAATTATATTTTTTATACGCTGCAGGTCGCAATTATTAAGATATTTTGATAAAATTTGGTACACAGACCTATGTTGGCCCAAGGACGAAGCTTATTGATTTTGAATAACACCGGTCCATGTTTAGACCTAGTGGCCATATAAGGGTCCCCCCAAAAATTGGCTAGGTTACAAACTGCAGGTCGCAAATATTAAGATATTTTAATGAAATTTGGTTCGCTGACTCACATTACAGAAAATTTTGACACAAGTCCCATTTTAACCCATTCGAATTTCGGATCCAAACATTAGTTGGCTTTTAACCAAACTGGTGTAGGGTATTGTATAGTCGGCATGCCCGACTTTAACCTTTTTACTCGTTTTATTTCTTTTTATTCAAAATATTTTCTACACTAAACATTGTCTGATATTTTATGTTTTTGTTACTTCACTCAGAAAAGTGAAAAATAACTTACGGTGCTTTAATAGTGAACAATAAATGTGATAAGTGTAAATTTTGTTTTCTCAATTTTAAATTTATTTGAGATTAAAATTAGTTGTATTTACATAAATTTGTTTGTATTAAATCAATAAATTTTAAAATAATTTTTATTTATGTTATTTTAACTACATTTGCAGTTGTTTATACAGTTTTACAATAATTTGCATGTATGTTGTTTTAATTGTATTTGTAGTTGTTTTTACTACATTTGTCAGTTCATTTTTAACAGTTAAAAATAACTTCATATTGCAGTTGATTTAAATGCAAATGTAGTCTACACCTTTTTAACTTCAAATGTAGTTATTTTAACTGTCATTTGCAGTTGATTTTACCTACATAATTCCCTGAATTCTTTACGAATGGATTAACGGAATGATATATGAATATTTTTAAAATGTGAATTCTATTTTTCTCGATTTAAGCTTAAATTGAATTAAGTCTTTCGAATCTCTGGTATTCAGAAAGAAACTGGCAACTCCCATAAATAGACAATTTGAGCATTTTTAAATAGTACCAGATGAGTAGAGTTGTGAAATTTTGATTAGAGTTGTAAAAGTATTGAGTATTCCGGTACTGAGTACAATACTGACTGTTTTTTTGAGTACTCAATACTAAAACGGTACTACTCAATACTTTTAAAGATGCAATTTTCCGTAGAAATGTGTATTTTTCGTATAAAAATACAACTCTAAAATTGGTACTCTAAAAATACAGCTCTGAAAATACAACTCTATTTGTGAAGCAAAGAAATTTGTAACGAATTTTTGGGAAAAATTATTTAATTAATTTATTTAAAATGTTTTAAATTAATTAAAATGTAAATAACAACAGTTATTTAACACGTGTATGTGAATTGTTATAATTTTTCCTAATAAATACGAATTCATAACATTTTTATTTTTAAATTAAAAAAACCGTTAAAAGTATTGAGTAGTATCGAGTACTCAATTGAAAAGTATTGAGTAGTATTGAGTACTCAAAAAATACCGAAATTTCACAACTCTAATTTTGATACTTTTTGAGTACTCAATACTACTCAATACTTTAGAATTGAGTACTCGATACTACTCAATACTTTTCACGGTTTTTTTAATTTAAAAATAAAAATGTTATGAATTGGTATTTATAAGGAAAAGTAACAATTCACATAGACGTGTTAAATAACTATTGTTACTTACATCAACGACTATATAGACTAAAGACAAACCACCAGCCTCAACTGCTGTTAAAATGTCTCTTTAATTTTATATGCAAACTGGTTTTAAGAGAAACAGTTTTTAGTGTTTTTTTTAACGCGTATTTTTTAATATTAATAAGCAAAATTTTGTGCTAATTATACAAAACTAATTCAGAGAACATATCAAACAACACAAGTGCACTTTACAATTTAATTAAAATTGCTTAAAAACAATAAAAATAATTAATTAAAAATACCACTTTTTCACGTTTTTTGTTATTTTACATTGAAACTCTCTTAAAACCAGTTCAGTTTTTCAGATGAGAGCCGTGAATAGTGCCTGCTTACATTTTAATTAATTTAAAACTTTTTAAATAAATAATTTTTCCCAAAAATTCGTTACAAATTTCTTTGCTTCACAAATAGCGTTGAATTTTTAGAGCTGTATTTTTAGAGTACTATTTTTAGAGTTGTATTTTCATACGAAAAATACACATTTCTACGGAAAATTGCATCTTTAAAAGTATTGAGTAGTACCGTTTTAGTATTGAGTACTCAAAAAAAACAGACAGTATTGAGTAGTCAGTACCGGAATACTCAATACTTTTACAAGTCTACAGATGAGTCACAGTAGCACCGTAGTACTTTTCTAATAAAACCACTACAAGTACTATAGTACCAAGTTTATCGTCATTGTTTTGAGAGTGTCAAAATGCATTGATGCCAACCTTTTAAAGGGTAAAGGTTCAATTAGACGTGCCATACCGCCATAGCCGTAACCATAACGCCATAGCAGAAAACCAAAATTCAATTGGTATCTACGGTTATGGCGTTATGGCATGTCACCAATAACCGAATACATTGTAGCCCATAAGATTGGTTTGAACAGCTGTTTTATATGGTTATGTTTATGGCACTTCTAATTGAACCTTAAAAAGCACAACAAAAATTATAAAAGGCGGAATTTTTGGGGGAAAAAATTGTGAAAAAGTACCAGAGTACCGATTAAATATCGAAATCATTCACAATAGATACATTTTTTACACACGCAAAAAATTATCGTATGTAACCTAGTGTCTTGACATGCAATAAAATGATAGCCAGCAATTGTCAAAATGATTTCATCTCAAGTGAAGACACTCAATTTCAATTTTATTGCAATATCATGATATCGCTGGCATGCAAGCTGCTCTTGCAATGATGCCTGCCATGAAATTTCACTTTTCGTTTTAATTTTGTAATAAAAAAACAATAGAGAATTTGGTAAAAAAGAAAGGGAAAGTGTTAATTTTTTTTTTATTTGTAGATAAACATTAATGTTTGATAAAATTTTGTGTTTTTTGAATAAAAATCTATGCTTTTTCTTATCTATGAAATGGTCAAGTGTTCTCCACCACTTTGCAATTGATATAATTTTGACGTTTCACTGAAATGGTTTTGACATTTCATATATAGTTTATTGCATTTCAAGACACCGGGTAAAGGCACATCTACACGGGATAGAAATCTCGTAGAGTTTGCGCTAAATTTGTCATCTCTAATAAAGTTGGCACTAATTTTTGTCGTAAAAGTATCATCTCTAGTTGTCAGGTATTTGTTTTTATTAAAATTGTTGTATTTTAAAGAATCATTTTTTTTCAAAATACCAAAAGGTGCATTTAATAAACTGAAATTTTCAATAATGTTAAAAGACATCTTAAAAATTGTTACTAATTAAATAAATTGTGTTTGACAGCAATTGTCAATGGCCTAGAGATTACATTTCGTAGATTTATACAGAGCTGCACTTTCATAAAGTCTAGCGAGTTTTCTATCCCGTGTAGATGATGTGCCTTAATATTATATAATCATTCTTGGTAAAAACGATTTCCTACCGAAAAAAATAGTTTTCATTAGCTTAGTTAAAATCAAACCCTTAATTTTTATAGAAATTACCTAAAAATATAACTTTTTATTGGTACACGCAGAAAAAAACAGGTGGATGTTTATCTAAGTGCTATGTAATTATACAACTACATAAGTTCGAAGTAAGTTTTACAAATTTCTAGCAAAATATATATAATTTTTCGGATATTTTCAACTACACATGTATATATTATGAAAGGATTGTATATACTTTACAAAAAATGTGGATATTTTACTAGAACTTTGTAAAACTAACTTGAAAATTATGTAGTTGTTATTTGTGGGCGCTGTGGTGTAATGGTTAGCGCGTTGGATTGTTACACGTGAGGTTGCGGGTTCGAGCCCCAACCAAGGCAACATCAATTTATGAAAAATAGTAATATGTATGAGTTTTTTCTATCCCTCATACATATCGCAGCGTCCTCCTTCGGTGTTCCCATAGCACTTAACCCCACCAAAGTAAAATAATATAACAGGGCTATGAACTAAAAAGCTTCAACAAAGTTCGCCAACTCACCATCAGATGGCGCGCAACAACTGTTCTAAAATTCAATATCTCGCGCAATTACAGTGTTGCCATATTTGAAGCCCTTCATCTTTCACCGCCTTTCCCTTCTTCTCTATCCCCTTTCCAAAGGAAGCAACACGTTAATTAATAGGAAGAATTTCCTGAGTGTTGCTTCTCTTTATAAAAAAAAAAAAATTACACAGCCCTTAGGTAATATTCCCCCTGTTTTTTCTGTGTGTACATTAAAAATTCTTTTCTACATTATGTTAAATCACTTGGTTTTATTATCTGTTTAAAAAATTGTCAATAATTAGTTATATTATGGGAAAAATGATAAAACATAGTATAAACGAGACCCAAAATAAACTTAGGAAGATTTATAATTAATTTATTTGCTGCCATATGGTTGTAAAATGGGTAGAATTCCCAAAAATTTCATTAAAATAGCCAAAGATGAAAATTGTTAACAACACTTTAAGTAATTAATATAATTTTTTGTTTATTATAAATATTTTTAGTAAAATATATATTTATAATAGTATATAGTAATAAGCGTGCAATGTAATATACCTAATAGTAATAATTGAAATATAAAATAAAGAAATAACTAATTAAATTAATCAAATTGTTTTAATAATAAAATATAGCTTAAGTTTAATAAATTAGTGCTAACAAAACAGAATAAGAAATATTTACTATTTCTCTATTTCTAGCAGTTTTCTCTCTCGTGTAGATCAGCCTTTACAAATATATTAATGACTAAAATTAATTTCCGAATCATAAAGGCATATTTACACGAAAGAGAAAACTTCTAGCGATAGAGCAAAAAAAAACCTCTGATTAGCTCTATTGTGAATGATTTAAGCTATTTAGAGGTGTTTTTTGCTATATCTCCAGCAATTTTCTCTCTCGTGTAGATGTGCCTTAAAAATGCAATTTTAATTCGGTAATCAAAAAATAAAATGCTAATTCGCGCAAATAAATTAAATCTAGATACACGCAAAAAATAAAAAGGGGGAAATCACATAAAATAAGGCTATAAGTTACCTAGTTTCAGTATGTATTATAGCTCTACCCAAGTTTTGAGTATAACTTATATAATATGCTTGGTATAAAATAAGAAAACAAAAACTAAGAATTACTATACTAAAAAATCTTGGTATATATATCTTATTCTGTTTTTGGAATTGTTAGCACTAATTAATTAAACTTAAGCTTTATTTTTTTATTAATTTACGTTAAATTATTTAGCTCTTTCCTTCTCTCTTATTAAAACAATTTATTTATTTTTTAATTTGATTAATTATTTATTTTATAATTATTATTGATATTAATAGTTAGATGAAAATTAAAGCATTATAATTTTCATTTTTGCTTTAATACATTGAATTTGGAATACTATTTAACTACAACATAAAAACTATTTTTTTAATTTGTTACCATTCGAAATAAAGCATTGTCAGCCTGTCCTATTGTAATACTAATTCCTTTTCCCCGTCTCAATAGTTGGGCCATATAAATAACAGCTTTCAAGCCTGAAACATGTTGATCACCCCCAGCTTGTGACGGCATCATTTAAAATGTGTGTTAAATGTAATTAATTATTACTTCCGACGAAGAGGTTTTATGGAAACAGATCTTCAAAAGCTGCAGTCTTGCATTTACCAAAAAATTAAAAATTTCATCTTGAAAATGTTCATCTCTATTTAAAACGGTTTTCCACATCAATAATACCGTTGTATCTTAGCAAAAGTTAATAAATATTGTGTTCCGGCCATAAAGAATATGCTTTTTAATATATTTTGTTAAATTTTAGGTTAGATTATAAGTGTTTTTGTTTACAAAATATAACGAAACAACTGTTAACGAGATAATGAAAACTCATTCAACTCATTCAAATCTAATTGCTAAATCGCCCACAAATGTGAATGGGGTATTAGTTTAAATGCTCCTAATTACTGGCAACAATTTTTTTGTGTGTAGCCAGTATACTGTGATTTCGATAGTTATAAAATTCCTTAAAAAACTTGTAATTAATTTGTGAAATATATGAATATTTTAATTTGATTTAAATAATTTTCATTTATATTTTTTGATTTAAATAATTTAATTCAGTTGTTGGTTATTTTTGATAATTGCATAGGTAACCGATTACTTTCACATGGTTGCATAAAAGGTACATTTGGAGCAAAATTACATTACTAATTTTAGCAACACTAAAATAATGGCTAGCCAAATACAAAATGGTTGCCAGTTCGTGCGCGAAGAAAAATTTTTAGCTCTTTGTTTGGAAAAGAAATTTTAGCAAAAAAAATTATAAAAAATATTAAACAAATTATCTAAAAACATAAACTACGACAAGTGCCAAGTGCTTAGAATATAATTTACTATAAAACGTAATAAAATAAGTAGTTGTATACGTAATAAAAGAGTTGCAATACAATAAAATATCTCTAAAGAAAAAAATCGTGAAAAGATGAGTGTATGAGGAAAAAAATTGAAATGAAAAAATATATATGCAAAAAATATGAAGTGAAAAAGTGATAAAAAAGTTGAAACAAAAATTAAAATCTAAAATGATACGGCGGAAAATATCAAAAAATGTGTAGTGTTAAAGCAAACTATTTATTAATTTTTTTAGTTTATAAGAGGTAAGAAATTAAAATTAAGAGGCGCTTAAAAATTAAAACACACATGCAGACAGACGTACGTTAAGTTTCTTTTGGTGTGTAAAAACTCACACATATACATTTACATACAGATTGTTCATAAATGGATGTAGGAATAACGTTTAAGTGCTTAAACGATAAAACAACAACAAGAACTACTACTAAATAATAATGAATATTTGTACGGTGTTTCTCGTCTGTCTGCCGTTTGGTCGGTCTTTCGGTCGTCTTTTTGGTGTAAGTAAAAAATCCGGAAAAAGACACAACTTCGTTTTTCTGCAACAACAACAAAAGTTTACACAAAAAAACGGAAGGCGAAAACATTTTTAAGAAGAATAGGAATCATCATCATAAAACAACAACAATAGTATAGACCAGGGATGATTTTTATTTTCCTTTTTAATACTGGTACTTTTGTAGATCAGGAACCAAAACCAATGGAGTAGTCAAATTGGGACACCTCTGTCGGAACACAAATTTTTAAGGAAATGATTCTTTAAATTTACAACGATTTAAAATCACTTTTAAAAAATGTTTCAGCTGCTCTCGGCCCAAAGACGAAAACTTCAAATTAGAGTTTGCACTTTGATTTAACCACAACCGCGAAAAAGTGACATTTGGGTTAATTATGATTGTAACTTTTTATTAGAGTTGTCAAAACCGGTTTCCGAATTATTCTATAAACCGGTTTTTTTCTATATTTCCGGGTTTTTTAAACCGGTTTTTGAAAAAGGGCGGTTTTCGAATTATTCGAGAAACCGGATTTTTCGTGTCGAATAATTCGACATTTTCGAATATTTAAGGTGAAAATTTCTAATAAATTTTCTTCATTTGTTCAATAATTATGCAAAATATTTAAGTGCCTATGAATAATAATTTGAAAACCTTATAACACATTTATAAAATGAATTTTGTATCGAAAATTTGTTTTATAAGTCACTTAAAAATGTTCAGAGTCATTATGCATATGACCCTTAATGTTTGAATCCCTCCTTTAGGTGGGGTTTATTCACTTTGTCGTTGCTATGACATACATTAGTGGACTCCCAGGAAAATTTTCTGTTCCAAAGAATCGGTTGTACAATAGCTGCTTTTCATTCACAACCCCTTCTACTGTCGATTCTAACACCGATTCTTTTTGTTTGAAATTGTCCCAAAAGCAACCCCTTCTATAGCTCCAAAGTGGAACCGGTTGCTCTAGAATCAGTTCTGGAACTAGTTCTGGAACTGATTCTACGTCACCCACACCTTCCATATAGGATCCCAGGAACTGGTTCCGGAACCAGTTCCATGGAATCGGTTGCAGTGGGACCAGTTGTAGAATGGGTGTGGTTGGCTACCGATTGTAAAAAATTTTCCTGGGCTATTATCGAAAAAAATTTTTTTTCGAAACAAAAATGTTGAAATTCTTTTAGGAGACGGTTTTTTTTTGTAGAATTCTACATTTGCTCTCTATCTTAAAAAGTCATACTTTTTGACAATAAGTTTAGTAGGAAAGATCTAAAAATTTATCCTAAAATGCATATAAATAAGCTCATGTTTTGCATTTCCTCAATAAATAAAAGGGCTTTTTTTCTTATTTTTTTAGCTTTTCTCCCCTCGTGATAAAACATTTTGCGATTTGAAACCGTAAAATTGTAAAAAAATTTTAAACTACAAACTTCATAAGGCCAAAGTTATTTTTTGCGACATTTTCATATCGTCCTGTCTATTAAATTGATGCGAAAAAACTTCGATCGCAATTTTGTAACAATTCCAGAGCGAGTGAAAAATTATTTCTGTTTTTTATGGAGGTTAATAGCTTTTTAATAGATCTGTCCGAAATTGTTTATTTAGAAACAAAAAAAAAATTGCTCCTTTAGAAATAATAACTTTTAGTTTTAAAGGTGGATTCGCACTAATGGAATAATTTGCACTGCGAATTGCTTTCAAGAAAGGAGAAAAAAGTTTCAAGATTTTTAGCAATTCTTTGCAAGTTTTATAAGAAAATTTGCATATATAGCAAAACAAAATGATTATTTAAAAAAAAACCGGTTATTCGATCCGGTTTTTCAAAAATACGGTTTTTAGAAGTATTTTAAAATCGGTTTTTCAAATAGGTCGAATACTTGAAAACTCTAACTTTTTATAGACCGTAAACAATTTGTATATTTTAATGTTTTTATTATAGTTTTAAGCTCCAAACATAGACCGAAAATTTTTCGCTCTTTTGCACAAAATATTGGGCTTAACCACAGAAAAGTCTTGCGGTTACTTTTAAAACATAATGCTTTCAAAAGACTGTTTATGTAATTAGATTCAGGGTAACGGGTAATTTTACTAAAGCCGCCATGACACATATTTGACAAATTTAGGCACTAAAATCTCGAAGTACCATTTGAGCAACATACAGCTATGGACATGGAAATAGGACACTTTTATATGTTAAGAAACATAATTATTTATTTTGAAAAATAAAACAAAAAAAAATTTTTTATTTCATATACGGGAAGTGTTATTATTGATGATTGTAATTCATTCTTTATTCAAATAAAAATCCTTCAACTATTTTATATATATTGGTAAATATGTATAAACTAATAAAAATACCTGGACTTCTAAATAGGACACGTTTTATATTTTTACAAAAACCGTACATTTTTTGGGTTTTTAAAACAATTATTACTTTTTTAGCGTTAATATTACACTAATATTTTGTGCTGTATCCATTATTATCAATAACCACTTCGCATCTTGTTTGCATACTCTCAACTAATCTCTGGCATTTTTCTTTTGGTATAGAATACCAGGCTTCTTGAATACCCGCCCAAAGTTAGGTGGAATTTTTGTAATTGTTTTGCGAAACTTTTTTTTTTACATCATTCCATAGATTTTCTATTGGATTAAGGTCCGGACTTTGGGCTGGCCAGTCCAAACCCTTAATTTGTTCTTGTAAAAACCAATCCTTCACTATGTTCGACGAATGCTTCGGATCATTGTCTTGCATAAAGATCCACTTAACTGGCATATTTTCATAATCAAATGGCTCCATAACATTCTTAAGAATGCTCAAATATTGAAACCTGTCCATTTTGTCCTCTACTTTTACGATAGGCCCAACACCACGCCAGGAAAAAGCCCCCCATACCATAATATTACCCCACCGTGCTTCAAGGTCTTCTGAGTGTACTTAATGTTTAAAGCCTGGTTTTTTTGGCGGTGTACAAATGTTCTACCATCTGGTCCGACACGATTTACCTTCGTTTCATCGCTCCAAAGCCCATTTTTCCAAAAGGACAACTCATTTCCTATGTGGGTTATTCGTCCAAATAAGTCTTCATCTTACTAACCTGTCTGACACTTGAACGTTGAATTTTGCCCTGATGTCATTATTTATTTGACGGGAGGATATAAAAGGGTTGAGTTTGCTTTTGCGTACTACATTCCTGTCCATATAAGTTGTAGTTTTACGACGGATTGGCTTACGTTCTTTATTTTGCGTATGATATTTCTTGCACATAGACGAATAGCATTGTATACCATATTTCGCGAACACTTTAGTATTTTAGCAATTTAAGTTGGAGATTTCATCTCGTTGTGGAGTTGAGATATAAGTCTTCGTTTTTCTGGATTACAATGTTTTCCACGTCCCATATTGGTATAATTAGGAAAGAATTTACTTATTTCAAACGCAAATTATAAAAAGAAAATCGAGTAAAATGTTGACAATTATTGCAAGTGTCCTATTTTTATGTCCAAGTCAAATATGAACAAAGTAAAGTAATTTTGTTGTAAATATTTGCATATTTTTAATATTGCAAAGTTTTATATATAATCTGAGACTACTTGATTACAGTTTACTATAATAGAAAAGAAATATAATTATTGCTTGATAATTATTAAGAGAAAGGCATGCAGATAATTTTGTATAAAGTGTCCTATTTCTATGTCCATAGCTGTACATATATTTTAGCAAAAAATTAACACTGTGCCAAATATGTGCGGGATTGGACGAGGTAGCTCCTATACAACATTAGACTTAACAAGTCAAAAAATTATAGGTTGGACGAGGTAGCTCCTATACAACATTAGGCCCAACAAGTCAAAAAATTATAGTCGGTCAATACCAAACATGAGACAACCTAAACCATATACAATTTGGGTCATATTTCAAAAAGTGGCATATACTTATTAAATGGGCCAAACATAAACGACACAGAATATATAGACAAAAATCTGAATGAAATATCATTATTTTTGGAATTTATAAACATCAGTGCAAACCCATAATACCCTTTCCACATTGTGTTGTAGTATAAAAAATGTTTAACCCCGGTTTCTGTTTAACCAAAAAAATATTTGTGATCATTTGCCACCTGGGGACTCCGCGCTTTAGACCGCTTTTTTATATAAGCTTCTAATAGGCATTCGCATCGAAAGGGACTTTTAAAAATTTATACATTAACAAAAAATGTAATTCGTTTACTTTCTACAATTTACTACATTTACTACAGCTGGAAAAATTCAATACAAAAAGTAAACAAAACTTTCCAATTGTAGTAAAAGTAGTAAGAAATTCGAGTAAACGAACACACTGAATGTTTTACTTTCATAGAATAGTTTTACTATCCAAAATAAATTACATTTTAAACTTTAAGATGTGATAACTAATAAAGTACCGGGCTTGCACGATACGACAAAGTTAGTTTTCGGTTTAACCAAACCAAGCATAACTGACATCCCAAAAACTAGGCCTAAGGCATGCTAAAAACGAAGCGGGATTTGCCCCGCTATAAATAATAAGTTTTAATATTTTTTTTTTATAATAAAATATTTTTATTAAAATATGATCGTGCGGGTATCGAACCAGGGAATCCAGATTGCCAGTTAATAGCTCTACCACCTGAGCTATCTCGAAATGTAATATTTGATAGCTAAAACCATAATTGACCTGCTGCTCACAAGTCAGCTTAGACGCCAACATACAAAAAATCAAAAAAACATGTGGTTACATATACAGATATGGACATATAAATGGCACATTTTCCCATGAATTCTTTCCTATGCTACTATATTGCAAATACTATTAACAACAAACAAGTTTTTGTTTTTTAACAAAGGCTTATTATGCACATTTAATATAGCTGTATACTTTAGTTGAAATTCATTAATATAAATAAAAACTTATCATTATGAAAAAAAAAAAACCCATTGAAATTAGCTGGACACATAAATGGCACAATCTTAAAAAAAGAGAAGAAATGGTTTTGATATTGCATTTGTTAAATTTGTTGGTATGTACAAACATTTTACCGTAAATATTTAGTGCTGTGGCCTTTTTTCTGATGACAGCTTTGAACCTGCGACCCATACTTTCCACTAGTTTTTGGTATTTTGGCATACCAAGCTTCCTGTGCGGCCGACCACAGTTCATCCATATTTTTGTAATTTTTCTCCAAAACATCAATCTTTTCCGCACAAAACCATTTTTGTACTAGTTTGGAGGAGTGTTCTGACAAGTCTGCTTGGTATTTCCATGTTAAAATTTTCATTAATATCCGATGCTATCTGCCTTGATGACTTGAATGGATCAATTTTCACCATTGGTACTATAGCTGCATCCGTACGTTCATCTGTTTTTCGTGGCCTTGGCTTCCGAATTTTACCCTTAGTCAATATATCGGGATCCTCAAAACAAGAATTAATTGCATTGTAGACTTTTTTTTGAAAGCACTCGGAGATACAAGTAACACAAGTTTCTCCGAGTACTTTCAAACTCTACACACAAGTATAGTGGCATTCGTAAGTACACACAAGTATAGTGGCATGTAAGTTGTGTTTCATATACAATTGTTATACACAGGTATCCCATATCGTAAATACGCACAAAATGAAGTACACCAAATCGATTACATTGTGTGGCCCTACACGTTTTTCTAAAGGGATATATTTTTAATTTATGAAATTTATGTACATTATTATTAAACGGAAGGAAAACAATTTACAAAAACCTTTATGAAGCAGAGGTATAAGATAAAAATGAGAAAAAAATAAAGTAGATAAAATTATGATGAGATGAGTTCATTGATATGTACATGTTGTGAGAGTTGGCATCTCCCATTAAAATTTAGAGTCGATCTTTCGATTTTATCCAGAACGAGTTCGAAGCCAGCGAGACTATGTAGGCGTCGGGTGGAATAGTGCCATGGTAGTTTAAATATCATTTTAAGTAGCTTGTTTTGTGCTACTTGGAGTTTTTTTATATGACATTTTGCAGACGTGTACCAAACTGGAGCACAGTAAAACATTATGGTAAAACATATTGGGTACATTATTCTAATAATTTTGTTAATTTTGTCCACTACATAGGGAATATGATTATTAAAATTAAATAAATTTGTATCAAGCATTACGCCCAAGTATTTGACGTTATTTTCCCATGGAATATCATGGTTCATGAATTATTTATTCATTATTCAAATAAACCAACTGAGCCCTTAGGGCCATATATAGTTGGTAGACTAAAAAAAACACGTTATGTGTTTGGTCATGTTTAAGGTTCTGCCATTTTAAGTCTGGCGACTATTTGTAGATAATAATAATGCAAGACTTAAGGAAATTTTCTAGGATTTCCAAAACTATACAGTTTATACAGAACCAATCAGTACTCTCTAAATTTTACTATGTAATTTGGTAAAAGGTCGATATCGCTAATTTTTCGTTAAAAGCCACGCCCACTTAAAACAAGTGAAAAAATAAAAAAACAAACATTACGTTAAAATTTTGTACAATTTTCTGAACCATTTCCTTGTCCTTCAGGGCAAATTTAGCCACTATTTTGATCTTTGAAAATAAAGGCAACGAAAATAAAATTAGAAAAAACCAAGGACCGGAAACTTTTTTTTTTTGGTTTTTATCAAATATAATTATCGTAAAAGTATGAAAATAAAAATTCAAACGTACAAAAAAAATAAAAAGAAAGAAATATTTAATTAAAAATACTCCTCATGATGAAAATAAAAAACTTTTTCTGTTTTAATTTTCTTTCCAAAAAAAAAAAAATAAATAGATAGAAAAAAGAAACTTTTTTTGTGCTGTTAAAAAAAAAATGGTTTCAACAATTTGAAAAAAAAATATATACATATATAAATATATTTTTTTTTAATTTTCTTTTGCTGTAAATTTTGTTTAATCGTAGCATTTAAAAAATAAGGCTTTGATATTTGGCCGTTTTGCAAATCTTTTTTAGCGTCATTTTTTCGCGATTTGTTTTTTGCAACTAGTCACCGAACTTTGTTCTATGAATTGGGTATTATAGTCTCTAGATTACATATTTAACAAAACCGCACCTAAAAAATTACAAAATATTGGCGGAACGCGAAAAAAGACTTCATGGTAAGAAAATTGTATTAAAAAACCTCATCAGCGATTTTCATTCTGCAAACAAATATACTGATGTAAGAATTTTCCTTTTTGCAAATTTTTTCCCGCGACTTTTTTTTTTGCGATTTTCTTTCAATTATCCACCAAACTTTGTTGTATGAAATGGGTATTATAGTCTCTAGATTTCATATTTAACAAAACCGCACCTAGAAAACCGCGAAATTTTGGCGGAACGCGAAAAAAGACTTTATGGTACAAAACTTGTATTGAAAAACCTAATCAGCGATTGTCATTCTGCAAACAAATATGCTGATGTAAGAATTTTCCTTTTTGCAAATTTTTTTTTCCGCCACTTTTTTCGAGATTTTTTTTGCAATTAGCTACCAAACTTTGTTATATGAAATGGGTATTATAGTCTCTAGATTTCATATTTGACAAAACCGCATCTAAAAAAACGCGAAATTTTGGCGGAACGCGTAAAAACACTTTATGGTAAAAAAAATTGTATTAAAAAACCTTATCAGCGATTTTCATTCTGCAAACAAATATACTGAATTAAGAATTTTCCTTTTTGCAAATTTTTTTTCCGCGACTTGTTTTCGCGATTTTTTCGCAATTATCCACCAAACTTTGTTGTTTGAAATGGGTATTATAGTCTATAGATTTCAAATTTAACAAAACCGCACCTAAAAAATTGCGAAATTTTGGCGGACGCGAAAAAACACTGTGATAAAAAAAATTGTATTAAAAAGCCTTATCAGCGATTTTCATTCTGCAAACAAATATACAGATGTAAAAATTTTCTTTTTTGGAAATTTTTTTTCCGCGACTTTTTTCCCGATTTTTTGCAATTAGCCACCAAACTTTGTTCTATGAAATGGATATTATAGTCTCTAGATTACATATTTATCAAAACCGCACCTGAAAAAATTGCAAAATATTGGCGAAACGCGAAAAAAGACTATGGTTAAAAATTATATTGAAAAACCTCATCAGCGATATTCATTCTGCAAGCTAATATACTGATGTAAGAATTTTACTTTTTGCAAAATTTAGTTTTTTGTTGCAAAACAAAAACAAAACAAAACAAAACCCATGTAAGAAACAAAATTTTCCAAATGTAAAATTATTGCATCATTAATTCGTTTGCAGATTGTACTGAAGCTAAAATTTTATAAATTGAAAAATAAAAACTGTTTTTCTTAATAAAGAAACTTTTTTTTTCTACGAAAAAAACTTTTCTTTTTTTTGTACAAAAACTTTTTTTATATTTTTTCTTTTTTTTGTTTGGAGTTGAAAATAAAAAAATATCATTTGTATAAAAATATAATTTGTAATTTTTTTTCTTCTTTTTTTATAAAGATAAATATATTTTCAATTTTGGATGAATATAAAAAAAAATAATTTAGAAATTTACTTTATTTTGAATTAGAAATTTATTTTTTATTTCTTGATGAAAACTTAAAAATAAAGTTTTTTGTTTGTAAAATCCGGTGCCTGGAAAAAACTTGAATCGTTTCTATTATATTTTCACTGTATACTCATATTTTTACCAGCACTACACCCATTTTTACTTTTGAAAGAAACATAATTTTTTTCTTTTTGTATAAATTGATTAAAAAATTTACTGGTTACTGCATTTGGAAAGTACAAACTTTAAATTAATTTAATTTATTTGAATTTTTTTTTTTAAATGAGTAATTTTTTTTTTAAAATGAGTAATTTTTTTTTTAAATTTAATTTGTCGTCCCCAAGTACACGCACCCAATTTCAGGGTCCTCGTATAGACGAAAACTTTGTGGAGCTTACAAATGAATGATCGCTAGGCAAAATAAAAATCTCATAGAAAAAGACTTTACAATAAAACATTAACAAATAGATGAAAAATGCAAAGTGCCAAGGTAAACGCGTTCCAAGATACACGACATGGTGGACAAATCTTAACAGGATATTCCAAATGTTTTGGATTCTGGAAAAACATGGATTGAAGTTATTTATCGTCCTGTTATTACAAAGCATAGTTGAAATATCTTCAAAATTTAACAGAAAAAATTACTGGACCCATTTGGGTTAATTAAACATTTCGTACTTGTTAAACCCTCCACTATAGGAAGGTGGAAGTCATTTCCATTACAATTTTAATTTTGTGAAAATAAAAAAGAAATAAAAACATTTCCATTTTTTTCCAAAAATAATCAAATCTATTCACAAGTTTAAGCTCTAGAAATTTTGTAAATTTGTGCTATGAAATATGCAAAAATAAAGTTACTTTTGTAGCATCTTTATCAACACTTTTGGGGGAATGGTTATTATCCAAAACGACAACAATAGTGGATAGAGGAGGTAAAAATAACTGCTAAAGCTTTTTGTTATGCTTATATTTTCTTCATCTTCATTTACTACTGTAACACAAACGAAAAAATTAAGACCGAAACTGCTCTGTGCCATGCTAAAACGAAAGAAACAAAAAAAAAAAAAAACTTATCCACTGTCTTTACAAAACGAGAGGAGTATATTAAAAAATATAAAAACGCCAGAACAAAAGAAAAACAATTTCTTTTTTGTTGTTTTGTTGAATAATAAAAAGAATATGAAGAAGAAAAAACGAATCCTGTTTTTGGATGTGCACCACTGAATGCATCGTCATCTTTGTGTTGTTGGTTTTTCGTACAATTCAAACCTAACCACCCTCTTCTTAATCAAAATATTGTTGTAAATTTTCGTTGTTGCTGGTTTTGGTTTTTTTTTCGGTGGTGGTGAAGGTAACGATCAAAACGACCATCATTTTTATTTTGTCCGTTAGATGTACATACGTCACATTCTCATTTCAATTTAATCATTTTGTTCACTCGTTCACTCACTCACTCGATGACTGGCTTACTTTCTTAGTTTTCGTATAATATACACTTAAGTTAGCTACGTTAATGATTAAGATGTGATGTTGATGAATGAAATGGCATAAAGCAGATTTTCAACTTATGTATATTAATTTGTTTAACAATAAATTATGATATTTTTTTCTTTCACTGCTTTCTTTTGTGGAGCAAATTTTCATGGTTTTGTATAACATTTTTGTGTGTGTTTGTAAATGGTCTATTAAAGGGTTAATTAGTTTAAGAATTCGACAACACCTCTCCTTTTAGTGTTAAATTTAAAGAGGGGGCTTATTGAAGATACACAGTTAAAACAGAAAGTTAAAATACATATACACTTAAGTCTTTTTTATGCGGTAGATGCGTTCCAAAAAAACCGCATAAATTAAATCCGCATAAAGAAGAACTCTACTTCCTTACAAAAATGGGAGATGCGTTCCGAATTTTTCAAAAACCGCATAACTTTAAAATAAGATGAGAAAATTAAACTAAAATCGCGTAAAAAAATCAATAGAATGAAAAATTAAAAAAAAGTATTAATTTATTTTTACTTTTAACACAAAATAACACTTGTATACAGTACATACAACAAAAAAAAAATCAAATAAAAAAAATAATACCCCGTCCAGCTAAAAATCGACATACATGGGTCCATACAAGTTGAATGTATGTGGGTGATATCAAAAATGTGATAAAAACTATGTAACCAGCTAATTTCTAATGCTTGGGTTACATTTCAGTTATATCCCTACGGGGAAAGAGACCGGTCTCAGATGACACGCAGATAGGTCCCAAGGGGGCGGAGACCGGTCGTTGATCGGTCTTTTTGTTTGAAAGAGACATATCACTTTAACATGGCGTTGTCATTGGAAATGACCAATTGCCACAGTTTAGACACCTTGTGACAGTAAGGTGGTGTGTCTAAAAATAGCTTTTCAAATAAACTAATAAAAAATTAAGAATTAAAAATAATCTACTTGGCGTCGAAGTAGGGCTCGATAACACAACCTCCTGCTTGTAAGGCAAACGCTCTACCGTCTGAGCTAATGTTGCTTATGCGTGATGGCTGGCTAATGGTAAAGTTATATATTTTTCGTTTCTCTTCAAATAAAAGAGAAAAAGAAAAAACAAACACTACAAGCAAATAAAAAAATTGAAAAGAAAAAAATAGAAAAGAAAACAACACTAACACACACACAAATATAGTGGAAGTGCCTTCAGTATGCCCCCGATTGACCAGTTCACGGGATAGGTCCGTTAATGGCAGTTGACTCGTTTTTTGCGTTGGCCATAATTAAATTAAAAAATCAATTAAAAATTAGAAAATTGCCTCAAAAACTCTGATAATATAAATAAAAATTTAAAAAATTGCCCTTAAGTTAAAAGGAAAATTAAATGAAATACCAATTGTTAAAACTAAAACAGCTTTAACATTAACCCGTAAATTCATAAACGCTTTGTAAAATTATAAAAGGTTTATTGAACAAATTTTGTATGAAAATGACGTTTTGTAAACCTGCTATAACTTTACAAAGCATTTATGAATTGAGGGGTAAAAATACAAAACTTAAAATTTTTTAGCAAAAAATTATAAAAAATTAAAATAAGGCTAAAATAAGCAAATCGTAAAAAAATAAAGTTCAAAATAAATAAAAGAGTAAAACAAATAAAAAAATATTTTAAAAAATATGCCGCGAATTTTATTTTTTATTTCGGTATTGGTCAAGTTTTTTAAAAGCAACAGTGAAAGTAACAACTCAGAAAATACAGGGTGGCGCAAAAAAAACCTTCCGATGTTTTTTGGCTGTAATTTAAAAAAAAATTAAAAACTTTGATTCTTCTTGTGGATTATTTTTATTTGGTCTTTTAATTTTTTTTACATCAAGTCGAGAATATGATGTCATGTAAATGGCCGCCGCCACAGTTGATTGTCATTTGAGCCCATTTTTTCATTCATCACCAAACATGAGTAATGAGGCCCATTTCCATCTTAGCGGGTACGTAAATAAGCAAAATTTACGCTTCTGGGGCATTGAAAATCCGCGTGTAACCCACGAAGAGCCATTACACCCGCTCAAAGTCACTGTATGGTGTGCTGTTTTCGCTGGAGGAGTCATCGAACCTTTTTTCTTCGAAAATGCCATAAAAAGGGCTCAAATGACAATCAACTGTGGCGGCGGCCATTTACATGACATCATATTCTCGACTTGATGTAAAAAAATTAAAAGACCAAATAAAAATAATCCACAAGAAGAATCAAAGTTTTTCATTTTTTTTTTAAATTACAGCCAAAAAACATCGGAAGGTTATTTTTGCGCCACCCTGTATTTTCTGATTTGTTACTTTCACTGTTGCTTTAATTATTTTCTCCTTGTTGTCACCAACATCATTATCATCATTTCCCATCATTATCATCATTTCATCATCAAGCAGAAAATAATTTTACTTATACACTTTTACCTCTAGTTGCCACATATTTTATCCGATTTTCATAAGTAATACCTTTCTGGAAAGGTTGTAATGTTATATTGTTTGCAACTTTATTAGTTGTTTCAAAAAGCCACCTCAATCAAGATGGCGCTAATCTAGCATTTATTAGAAAATTGCAAAAAATTTAAATTTGGGAGCCTCGAAAATGATTTTTTTGATATGTCGTAGTGGAACTTTTTTTTCCCCATGCTAAAAGCTATCGAAAAATCGAGTACGCAATATTGATTGCTAAATCGACCCACGCTAATATATATATATATATATATATCACACTCGCCAAGCCTCGAACCAGAAGCCATCTGTTTGTTAGTTCATCGCCTTGCCCGTTCACCTAAACCATAATAATAAAAAATATTTTTAAAAAGTTTCCTAAATTCCATTTTTCCAATTCAAATCTTAAATTTTATTTGAATCTTCCTGTATTCAAATTCAAATTATATTAATTTTATTTGAATCTTCCTTTCAAATTTGAATTTTATTTAAATTTATTTTTTTCTTATCCCAGTATCCCAAACTAATAAATCTATAAAAAAAATATTTTTGTCGGAACGGTCACAATGACCTCCTGCCGACTTATGCTGATGACATATTTTTGTATGAGATATTTCGTATGCCAGCGGACATGTCGCTGAACCGTCATGAGGACTCCTTTACGAAATTTCCAACTGGGGTTTTACCTACGCTTTTTTGGTAAAATAGTGGCAATACTATTAAAAGTAGAAATTTTCAACTTTTGCAATATCAAAATTTTAATTTTTTTGATAGTGGGTATTGCGAAATTGTCAGGTTTGTGGACAATTTTCTACGTGTGTTTGTTGTTGTTTTGAAGGAAAATTTTACACTTTCGCAATTTCACAAGACCTAAATTTCTGACATGAATACCCTTAATAAAAAAAAATTTACGAACAAGAAATTCTCACGAAAAACCATTTAAAATTACAAAAAATCAATGCTGAAATTATTAGTCATGCAACAAATAAGTATAGTAATTATTGTTCACTATCACACTTAACGTGTCACACACCCACCTCTAACTTTTTGTATTTATGTAATTTACATTTGAGCTTGTAAATTTTTTTTTCGTTTACACCTTTTAAATTTTTTACCTAAGCGTTTAGCAGGAGGCTACTGGTTTACACTTAAAATCCGTATCCTTTATAATTGTACATATGTATTTTGTAAATGGCTTCCAATTAAAAATCTCCCATTTCCCTTGAATGATATATTTTTTCCCTTTTTCTTTTTTTTCTCTTTCTAGGTTACAATTAAAAACAATGTCAATATGAAATTTAATCAACTGATTAAAGGATTACATAGTTTCCATACTGATGGATGATGGTTAAATAACAAGAAATTACTACACAATTATCGACATTTGTTATTATCTCCTTCATTATTGATGTCATCACTATATAAGTGACCGACTACCAATAGTTTATCATCATTAACAACATTATCATCATCGAATTCTTTTTTTTATACAGTATTCCATTACCGGAATTGATTTTTTGTGTATTTCGTTAACAACCATTAACTCAACTCTTTAGTAGAGCAACGATTTGGTGTTCTTAAACATCGTTACAACAATAATAAGAATTTCCTGTATTTTCATTGGATATTTTTTTCGATATAGAAGAACGATTTATTAAATAATCATCAATATCGAGAAAATCGTTATATTTCCTTCTTTTTTTATTATATGGTAAGTAGTTTAATATTTTCTTTCTATTCTACTGAGAGTTTTTATGTGTTTATAAGTATAAGACGATTTACTTTTTGTTATTGGATATTCCAATACATATGTATATTTGGCATACTTGGGACTAGTTAATTGGATGTACCAATTAATTGATGACTGCATACAATGAGAATGAAATTTTTTGGCATCACATTTGATAATTCAATGCCGAAAACAAAAAATTATAGTTGGTAAAAACATTTGTTTTCAAAAACATTTTGTTTTAATAAAAAAACATACTTAGAAAAGATCGAGTACTTATTTTATAAATATTCGCATTTTATGAAGTATACATGACTAGAGGGTGATCCACCTAGAACAGGGGTGGCAAGTATTTTTTCCCTGCGTGCCAGAAACGGACAATTTTTTTAATGAAAATTTCTCGCGTGCCACCTTAATTTTAGTTGTCTTTTAAAAGTCCTTTTTTAAAAATTTTTAAAATTTGGAAAATTTCTCTTAAAAATATCGCATATATAAATATATCAGCCCTACGGATAACCCCCGTAAAATAACACCCAAAGGGAAAAATTAAATAACATCCAAGAAATGACGTAAAAATTTTTGACGGTTTTTTAATTTTTGGGGGTTTATTTAATTTTTAAATATTGAGATTATTTTATTATGAAAAAATCCCCAATGAAATAAAATTAAAACAATTTGATTATTGCCTTTTCATTTTTCTGGAGGATTATTCCCTTTTTGGCGGTTATTTCATATTGTTAAAAAAGCTTATATTATTTGGCGCCATCAATTATTTAATTACGTAAGAAATTAGTTGAAAAATGTGCTTCGGGAATAAATTTGATTTTGTTAAAATAAATCGCGCGGTTTTTATCATCATAATAATAAATTAAAAGCGAATATTATGGATTCGAACAGAGAAATTTCTATTTCAGATGAAATGGCTCTGCGAAACACGATCAAACCCCAATTTCAAATTCCAACAAAGGGGGTTATTTCATTATGAAACTTATTTTCAGCCTTTATTTCATTGAGGATTATTTCGTAGCACCTATTTTCCCTTTAAAAAATTTTATTACAAGTTGTTTTCCAATTTTGTGCATTTTTCTGGTACTTTTTATTTCTCCGATTATGAGGCATTTTCTCATTGAAACATTTAAACTTCTTTCTATCTAGAATTTTAGAAATTTTCCCAATATATACAGAGTTTATATTTTATTCAATACATAGTTTTATTAATTTTAAAAGACGATTTACAAGCTCTTTAGAAAATTTCACCATTACGGAGTTAAATCACAAATTTTTGGAACGAAATTTAACATTTAACTGAATTTTTTGCTAGTTTTCTAATAGTTTAAATTTTTTGAAAATATCCAACAAAACGCTACGTGCCACCTAAAATCCACTCGCGTGCCACTACTGACACGCGTGTCATAGTTTTGCCAGCCCTGACCTAGACTAACCAGCAGCCAAAGAATCATATACTTGATAAAACTTAGTAAAATAGCGAATGTTTATAAAGTTAGTTCTAAAATTTTACATTGTTATTTTAATTTGCCTTTTTTTCCAAAACAATTTTTTTTTATATACAATGCTTTTTTTTCTTTAGTTATAATTGGTTGCTTTGAGGCTTTTGTGTACATTTCATTATCATCGGTTTAATCAGTGCTAGTTGAAAAATCATTGGCATTGAATTGTAATGAAATTTTTTGGTATTGAAATCAAGTAATACCAATTAAATTTCAATGCCAATGAAAAATTCCCAAGTATGATATTAGGGTGGCCTTACGTTATATGGAATTTTTTTATGGAATATTTACAAACTTCTGTCGAAATTACTGTTATACATGGTTTAAAATTAGTATGTATACTGAAAATTTTAACAAAAATTTTAAAAAAATTTAACTAAGGCTTTTCTTTTTCCGGACTTACCGCTTTTCCGGAAAAGCTCGATTCATTTTTAAATTTTCTGTGATCCCAGGAAATTCCTTTCAATTTTAATAAAGTAAGAGCTTTTCCAAAACTTCGAATTCTGATGAGATCTCTTGCCGGATCGAAATAAATTATTTTTGTGAGTGTATGGACGTCAACAAAAGTAAAATTTCTAATTAAAGGCAAGGTCGACTACCCATATATACTATTTTTTAAGGTCGATATAACATCAGTTGGTTAAAACAATAAAAAAAGGTCAAAATCCACATAAAGCGCGAACAGTGGTTTCAATATCAAGTTTTGTGCATCAAATGTTAACCCTAAATATTACTACAGGTCCTGTGCCCACATTTCACCACAAAAAAATCATCATTATTTGATTGCCTTTGAAATACAAATCGGACTGTGAAGTTTGACATTTTTTTTACAATAAATATTTTTTTTTGGCTTTTTAATTGCGGAATTAAATTTTTCTTCAAATATTTTGAGAACTTAAAATCATCGCCAGTTTTAGTTTCCTTAACCAATTTTGTAGTTATAAATGTGGGCTGCATATAAAAAACAGGGTTTTTGGGCCAAAAATTATTTAATTTTCTGAAAAAATCGAGTTTTTTTTTTTGCAAAATTTTCATAATAACTCGAAACCTGATCGATTTGAAAAATGTTTTCTACTTGTGTTTTGTATACTAACCAAACATTATACTTTTCTTATTTGGTTAAAAATTCCAAAACCATCACCTTACATATCACTGCTTAGATACCTGCCTTGTAAACGATCAACACTTGAATGAAATTACGGGCATTAGAGTTACCCGATTTTGCTCATATCCACATAATGTTAGTTTTAAATTGAAATGCCACCCTAATATACATATACATTTAATATGATAGCTTTTTCTATTTCGAAAATTTGTTTCTTTTATTTTATAAGTGTTTGATTATATTAAATATGATAATGATAGGGAATTACACCAGAATTTTATTATCAAAAGTTTAAAAAGAGCTTAATTTCATTAAAACGAAATACAAATAAAAAGTTTTCTACTCAAAGCGAGATTGATAAAAAGAAACTACTGTAGGGGGTGTTAGCAGTGACATTCCAGAATTCATAATTTAGGGAGACCTTGGTATGCATATTCGAATAAAATATGTATAAATCTAGGGACACTATTAAAATGTTATAAATTTAAACTTCGTCCTACAAATATTAAAGAAATAATTTTTTGGGAGCTATGACAATTTAGCAGGTGAAGTCAACTGCAAATCATAGTTTAAATAACTGCATTTTCAGTTGAAAAAGTGTGAAAACAGTAAAAATAATTACAAATACCATTAAAACAACAGACACAAGAATTATTACGAAACCGACACGAAAACTATTGTGAAAACCTTTCATTAATTATTAATTTAGTATATAAATACTATAATTTTATTTTACTCTCGAATAAATTACTCAATTGGAAAACACTTTTTAACCTAAATATTATTATTTTATAATATTATTTATTCTGGGGCTTTGGGTTATGTAATGAAAAAGATAAGATTAGCTTTCAATCGAGTTATGAGATATTTATACTCTCTTAGAATACGTCATCACATTTCGTCTTTTGTTTTAAAATTTTTAGGATGTTCGTTTGATAAATTTGTTGATATTAGAAGTATTTTGCATTTCTATAAAGTGTATAAATTGCAAACACCTCAGTTCTTACTTCATATTTTTAAGTTTTGCGGATCTACTAGAAATAGACAATTAGTTATTCCGAAACTGACTCCGCTTTTGGGGCGATATTTTCTTGTAAGGAAGGGTTGCTCATAAATACAACAAATTGCCGTCTACTTTAAAATGCCTTTCCCAGCAAACAAAGATGATCATTAATGACTCACAAATGAGCTCCAAAAACATAAACATTTTTCCACTTTTTTCTATGAAAGTGGTCCGTCCAAAAGAGCCCACTGTGTACTCAGAAATGACTCAGAAAAAAGAAAGTATAAAATCGAAATTTTCCTCATAAATTTAAATAATTTTGTAATCTTTTTTGAGTCCGAAAAATGAACCCTCATTTTGAGACAGCTTTTTAGATTGTAGAGACAACTTTTTGGTATGTTTTCTCAGGGTTCATATTTTTTACCAAAAAAAGAGTGTTTTAAAAAAAAAACAATATGTAATCATTTCTGTGAGCCATTTAAGAATCTTATTTATGAGCGCTCCGAAAATGCTGGCTGGGTTATTTTATTTTTCTATAAAAACATACAAAGAAAATCTTTTTCAAATAATTTCAAATACTTAATTTACTATTATTTTTGGCCATTATTTTTATTTTATTTATTCATTTTTTTCTCTAATTTTTTTTCAAAGATCTGGGATATGAATAGAAATCTGTTATCACTCTTATTTATTATTTATATTGTTTTTTTTTTAATGTTAAGATTATTATATTTAAATTAAATTTTATTTAACACTTTATTTTATTTGTATTAAATTTTATTGTTTGCTTTGCAAACTTTTAGTAGTATTTGTAACCGATTATGGCCTTTCGGCTAGGTTATTTTAATAAATAAAGAAATTAAATTAAATATCACTTTACGATATTTTTCAAGATCATTCTAGCCCGTCTGTCTGCGAAGGATGTTATATTGTTTGTTTGGGGGTTTTTTCGTCTGCAAATAGAAATTAGATAAAAATATTAACTGAAAAATGTTAAATTTTAAATAATTTTATTCTATTCCTTAAATATGAACCAATTTCTGTTAAATTACCGGATTTTATTGGTGTACAGTATCAGTATTTCTTTTATCATTTTAATTTTATTATTTAAAACTTAAATTTAAAATCAAAATTAGCCTTAGCAACAATTGAAAGAATTTTAAAGACCCTAGTAAAAATGATTTCTATATATTCATATATGATTTTTATACAATCATTTATGATTTTATACAATTATAACTTGTCGAGTATTGTGAAACATATATTTTTATATGATTATATCAAAAGATATTTAATTATATAAAATTATATTAACCAGATCCACCATTTTTCGGATCAAATAATATATTTTTTATATAATTATATTAATCCATACATGATTTGATCCGAAAAATGGTGGATCTGGTTAATATAATTTTATATAATTAAATATCTTTTGATATGCTCATATAAAAATATATGTTTCACAATACTCGACAAGTTATAATTGTATAAAATCATAAATGATTATATAAAACTCATATCTGATTATATAAAAATCATTTTTACTAGGGGAGTTAACAATTTTGGTAATTTTTAAAACCAGTATTTTTTTAAAAAATATTTGCTATTTTACAATAATAATAATTGTAATCTAATAATTTTTTAGATCTATTTGTAATTTCATGGATGAATTATTAATTATTTATTCTGACACCATTCAACTATTTAATACGTATGCATATATGTATATAATTTTTATTCTGCAAGTATTTAAAAATAGATCGCAAAATTTACTCAAAATTTGTTTCGTTTATAATATTATCGCAAAAAGTTAAGTACTTGAATTTATTTTAATCACTTGACTTAAAGTGTTTGCAAAAAAATAATATTAAATAGATTTAATGATTAATCATTTTATTTTGACACTCTTAAAAAAACCATCTCTAAAACAATTTTAAATAATCTAAAAAAAAAAACAATGATAATATGAATTAAAATTTGGTAGAAGTTGTTTGTTAGACGCTATAAACATTTCTGTTTAAATTCTGTATAAACGTTTGCTTCTTTAAAATAACTTTATCTATTAGATAGTTTCATATCAATTTCATTTGATTTGTTCAGGAAAAAAAAAAAATCATTTCGAGTGACTCAATACTACGGAAGAACTTAATCAATGTTTTTTGGGTAGTAAAACAACATGATACTATTTATTAAAATAACATTCAATTGAACATAGAAAATGTCAAATTTTCTTTTGGAGTCTTTTTTGTAGTCGTTGCTAACACCAAGAAATATTGTCAATAGCAGTTTCAAATAAAAAAAAAATAATCAAATAAATCGTTACTGATAGAATGTTTAAATATTAGCTTTATTTTTTTTTAAGATTTATTAACTAATAATATAAAATGGTTATGATATATATGATATCCTACATTATATTTAAATAAAGATAAAATTATTATTGACAATATTTTTAAAGTTAAATCTGTATCTACAATTGACTTACCTTATGTTAATTTTCCAATAAAAGACAACAAAATTCGACTTAAGTTTCTACAAATTAATTAGATGTTTTCGCAAATTTTACACATTTTTGAGTTTTGTTTTAATTTTTATACGTTTTGGTTTTATTTTGTTTTTTTTTTTTTATTTTCATAAATTTTTTAAATATTTTTAATTTGACAAAATTTTGGGTTTTAATTTTTATTAAAAATTATTGTAATTTTATTATGTTAGGTACGATGAGCTTCGATTGGGAATCAACCAAATTAATACACTCTAATTAAATTCTATTGAAATTTAACAAACTTAGAATAGAAACTGTACTCCTACTATAAGTTGGGTAAATCTACTCTATGTGTCTAATTCAGAAAAAAAAAAAAAAATACGCAAATTATGTTTAAGCTGGTGCACAAATAATATGTAATTTCACATTGAAAGTGCGTAAAAATCAAATGAAATTTTGAAATTAATATGTTAATTTACTAAATTTGTGCGTAAAAACTCATGTTTTACGTGTCAATGTACGAATAAAATGCGTAAAAATGCATCAAAAACATTTTTTTGTTTTAAATAAAATTAAACTTATTTTTAAAAATAAATAACAATAACCGTGTCGTTTCATTCTTATGTTGCTATTTTTTTAACAAAATTTCTGACTTAAGAAATATTTAAGACAAAAAAGAATATTAAAGACCATATTTAAGAATGTTTTATAATAGGTAAAAAAGATATAAGATTAATTTAATTAACTAGATTTGGTAAAGTGACTAAACTTAAGAATTAGTTGAACTCGAAATCAAATGCTGGCAACACTTTTTGCCATCGTTTGGCGAAGCATTCTAAACTGTTATTATTTTTACGGTTGTACATTTTATAAATCCAGTACTGACAAAGCACTTTTTACTAATGTTGGCAGAGCATTTTAAATCAGTGCTTTGTCAGCACTTTGTTGTACCATTGGTAATCTGTACTTTGCCAGTAATTTATTTTTCTTACCATTTCTGGCTGGGTTGTTACTCGAAGGTTAACTGCAAAATTTACAAGAAAGGTCTGCAGAGTGGTTATCTCCGATTTGAAAAAATTTTAATATTTAATAGAAGGGGCAGAAAGGATACAAATTTTAAGAAAACATGATCTTAATACATTTTTTATTTTTATGAATTCTAGAAGCTGAGTTCCTTTTTTTTAAGCAAAATTATTAAAAATACAGCAAAATTGTATATTTTTTTCACAAAAAATTTTGTTCGATTAATCCATTAATTTTTAAATTTTGTTCGATTAATCGGTTAAGAAAAAACACGAATAATTATTTGCACAATTAATCGATTAAAATAAAAAATCGATTAATTGAATACCCTAGTCATATTAGATTTTATTTGTTGTTTCAAAAAGGTTGACCATTTTCATGGTAGACAATACAATTTTTTTTCATGGGCATCCACCCAATCTTCAGTTGTCTGCAATAAGAAAATGACGATTAGAACACAACAACCGAGACATTACATAACGCACAAAAATTCAACGGGACGAGAATTTTGGTTTTTTGTACATGAACTGTCGGATTTGGTAAAATCAGTCATAAATCAACACTTTTTGAAAAACAACATTTTACATAAAAGTACCTTTTAGATCCCGAGTAAAAAAAATTATATAGGAAATTATATAAATTAATATGGACTAATATGTTTATATATAGTCAAATGTGGCACTATATCTTTGTGGATATAATTATGTATAGCTTTGAGTTTTTCAAAAATTTCTTATATGATGTCATAAATAGATCAGTTTAAATATACATGTACCCATATATATTAATATATACCATATTTAGTTACATATCCCTAGTAAAAATGATTTTTATATATTCATATATGATTTTTATACAATCATTTATGATTTTATACAATTACAACTTGTCGAATATTGTGAAACATATATTTTTATATGATTATATCAAAAGATCTTTAATTATATAAAATTATATTAACCAGATCCACCATTTTTCGGATCAAACCATGTATAGGTTAATATAATTATATAAAAAATATATTATTTGATCCGAAAAATGGTGGATCTGGTTAATATAATTTTATATAATTAAATATCTTTTGATATAATCATAAAAAAATATATATTTCACAATATTCGACAAGTTATAATTGTATAAAATCATAAATGATTGTATAAAAATCATATATGAATATATAAAAATCATTTTTACTAGGGATGCTATGACAATTTTAATACAGCGTCATATATAATTAAAAATGGCGCAATGTAAAAAAAAGTCTATGTTTTTCTGAGATATATTTACGTATGTATGTACTATGTATGATTTCTAGTATCCGACCGAACAGTTCGGCCAAAAAGTGAAAATTCGTCGATTTTCTGTTATTTGAAAGCATTAGGGAGAAACTTTCATACTGCTAAAATATTTGTTGAGCCGATCTAATTCGATTTTGAGTATCAGATTTAAAGAAAACACGGTAGTTTAGCCGTAAAGTTAACTGTTCGGCCGCCGAACTTTTTTCAATTTGGCCGAACTTTCGGCGGCCGAACAGTGAATTTGTTGCTTAACCTCAGACTTTTGCTTAAATTTTACACTCAAAATGCACTCTAATGGGCCCAACAAACATTTTTCCATAAGCAAAATTTATCCCTAATGCTTCAACATACCAAATAACAACCAAATACATTTTCAGGCCGAACTGTTCGGTCGGACATTAATGATTTCAAAATATAAAAGCGTACTCATTATAACTTCTAAATTCCTTGTAAACCTTGTATAAATACAAGCCATATTTTTTATGTATGGAATTTGACATTAAACTCATAAACATACCAGGTTTACACAGTTTACAGGTAGAATACAAGTTTATATAAGAAAGCTTAAAATGCTTGGTTACAATTATGTACAACTACTTCTAAATACTTATGTGTAAATTCATAAATGCTTTATAAAGTTATAGGAGGCTTATGAAACAAATTTTGTATGGAAATTTGTTTTGTTAACCTCCTAAATTTTATAAAACATTTATGAATTTACCCATTAAAGTTTTATTTAAATTTTGAATTCTTAGCTTAAGGGTGTTATTTTTTTAGTACTAAACTAAATATTTTTTGTTTTGAGCCTGAAATATAATGCGTTATACAATTATGTCTTTCTACATCAAATTAGATATGATTATATCGGGTCAAAATCCGGATAAGATTCTATATGATTTAATATATTTAGATCTTATCCGATATAATTTTATCCACCATTTTTCGGATCATAACATATATTCAATTATATTAAATAAGATATCATTACATATGACATCACATTATTTTTTTTACTCGGGATACTATTATATGTTTGTTTGTTCGTTGTCAATAATATTTGTAAAAACACCGAGATTATCCTAAAAACAAAATAAATATTTTGCATGGGACTAGCCGTGGTATGCTTTGTTCAATAATTATTTTAATTTTTGCATTAAAAATTAAAATGATCAACCTTTTTGAAACAACAAATAAAATCTAATATTGACAATATCATATTAGAATTTGGACTTGAGGTAGAATAATATTCTAACTAAATACATTCTTATCTACATAAAAATAATAATACAAATATACCAATACAGTCAGGAAAATACAAATGGGAAAGCGCTGGCAAAGCACTTTAACAGGTGGTACATGTGCTGGCAATAGTGCTTTTCTAATCCTAAAATAAGAACATCATGAACAGTCTTTTGTTTAAAAAGCTTTGGAAAAGCACTTGAGAAATTAAAATTTCCAACATTGACATAAAGCTGGCGAAACCAAAAGATAAGTGATCTAGAAATAGATTTTCCTACCCAGTCAGAAATAGCCAAAAACTATGACGCTTTGTTAAAAAAGGTTTGTAATCAGTAGGGCAAGCAATTTCATGCAAAAATGCAAAATTCATGTTTTTTCTCGATAGTCAGAAACTAAAATGGATTAAATATTTATCCGAATTATCAAATTTAGAACAAAATGGCATCGATTTGTAGTTGCATATTTTTGCATATTTGGTCAAAAGTGCATGTTTTTGAATATATATTCTTGAAATGAAATATTTCGTGCCTTTTTAATGCATATTTTAAGCTTTTTAATGCATATTTGTGCATACTTTTAATTTTTTAGTAACATTTTTTAAACTTGTTAAAAAAATTTATAGATTTTCATATTTGGATTAAAAAAAATTTTGTTTTTGTTATTTAAAAAACAAAGCTTTCTTGAAAATCCTGTTGACAAAAAAAAAGCAATAAACTCGCTGTTTATTTAAAAATTAATAAATTATATACTTTTTATATTTTAAGATGGTCCATTTTTGCAAAAATAAGTATTTTTAGTGCATATTTCATATGTTTTTAAAGCATATTTTTCTTTTTTAGCTGCATTTTTTAAATATTTTTTAAATTGATTTTTTCGTGTGTAGAAAAGTTTCTTTAGACAGACTTGTTTTTTCCCCCTTAGTGCTGGGATTTCGCGTCAGCCAGTTGTAGGTTAGTTGGTCTTTAATAGAGCTTCGAAGAATGAATTCTATTTGGAATGAAGTCCCTAAAAATATCATTCGATTTTAAAGGAAATCGAATTCATTTTTAACCATTCGCAGAAACTTCATTCTTCAATTTATCTCATTTGATTTCGTCAATCATTGAATTTAATCGTTAGGAATTCATTCGATTTCTTACTCATTCGATTGACAATTTGGTAATTCAATCAATTTTGTATCGTTTGAGGAATTTCGAATCACATTCGATTTCTTTTTCGATTAAAAAAAAAATAAAAAATATTTAGCATTCAGATTTACATTTGACTGTTTCTAAAATGAATTTATTTTTTTTTATTTTTCCATAACTACAACTACTTTACTGCTGTTGAAATCAACAATTTACATCGCTAACGTGAATAATTAGCAACTTCTTTTAATTACCAAACGTTCATTTTCTAAAATGTTTGACCTTTAAATCGTTTAAACCCACAATTTTTGTTTTGTTAACTGGTTTTATTTAATTCATATCTGTTGTATTTAATCGTTATTAAAAGTTTTATAACTTTTTCTAAAATACCAGAAATCTATTAATTCCATATAAAAAAATTTAAATTTTAATTGATTCTCGAGAAAAAAAATACTTAACCCATATTCTCCTAAATTGAGAAATCGAGCGAATTTTCAACGAAAATTTGTATGGCCGAATACTTGGGGCCAAATAAGATTTTTCTTGAGTTTTTATTATCCTGTCACGCCCTCTACGGAGGAGGTTATTGTAAGCAAAGTCAATAACATGGATCCAACTAAATTTTTAATTTATTCTATCAATTCTAATATACTAAATAATCAAGATTTAAGAAAGATTTATAGGCAATCAAATAAATTTTTTAAAATATTTATTATGTGAAATTTTGAATCAAGATGTGGCAACCCTGCAATGATGGTTTAAAATTTATTTATTTGTGGTTTTATCCAAACTTTTATTCTATTTTATCCTACAGCCCTACGGGGACAGGGAAATATTGGACCTAGACCCAACTTTTTGTATACCGATCGACTCAGAATCACTTTTTAAATCGATTTAGTGATGTCCGTTTCTCCGTCCGTACATCCATCTGTCTGTCTGCCCACCTATATTAAGACATTTCAATGAAATTTGGTATATTAATTTATAATCGGCCCAAGGATGAAACTTAATCATCTTGGTTAGGATCGGTCCATGTTTAGATTTAGAGCCTATATGAAGGCCCCCAACCCCCTAAATATATCGGTTCTTGAAGTATTGTTGTCATCTGAAGACGCTAGGATAATAAGGGTTAATATTTTGTGTTAAAATATTCATTTTACTTGAATAAATTTATGAAAATAAACATTTTAAATTAAATTACCATTCAACACACAAAACCATTAAATCTCTAAAATACAACTACAACTACTTAATTTTAATGAAAATTTCATTTAAAATTACTTCGTGTTTTTTGTAAAGAGACTGACTGCTTTGCTGCCTTAATTAATTTTTGCGGTTTTGTATTTTTTTTTCTTCTAAATAGCAAAACTCAATTCTACTTCAACACACAAAGTACAGCAGAAACAAAACAAAAAATAAAAATTAAACGAACACACAGAGTCTTAGTTTAAGTTTTGTAGTTTTATGAATTTTATTATTAAATAATTTATGAGAATTATAATAGAAAACCTTAAAAAATGTTAATAAACATGCTGATAATAGTAGTAAGTAGAAATAAAATTTAAAATGGGTCAACACTAATCATATTTGTTACACTACTTTATGAGATATTGATTTGAAGCCTTATTTCTAAACCTCTGATTCTCAATTCTTCCTATAGAAAATTTCTTGGATTCTGAGAACTTTTTCGTAAGAAAACCCTTTCTTAATCGACAAACTCTTAAGATTCGTAGTACTTTTTCTTAATTTTCTACAGAAATTTAGTTAGAATATTGTTCTGCCTCAAGTCAAAATTCTAATATGATATTGTCATATTAGATTTTATTTGTTGTTTCAAAAAGGTTGACCATTTTTATGATAGAAAATACAATTCTTTCGAGCTCACCCCAACTCATCAGTTGTCCGCAATAAGAAACTGATGACTGGAACACACAAACGGAGATATTACATAATGTAAAAAATTTAACGGAACGAGAATTTTGTACTTTTGTATATGAACTGTCTGATTTGGTAAGATCCAGTCATAAATCAACACTTTTTAAAAGCAATAATTTTACATAAAAGTACCCTTTGGGTATTATATGTATGTTTGTGTGTTCGTTTGTAATGTCTCAGTTTGTGTGTTCCAATCATCGTTTTCTTATTGCGGACAACTGATGAGTTGGGGTGATGCTCACGAAACCAGAGACTATTAATTATAGAGATAGGAAATCAAAACTTACTCTACTCACCGATAGGGGGTGCTGAAATTTAGTATCACCTGAACAACTATTTAGTATCAGCTGAGCCTATATTTAAAAACTCAAAATTTGCTGAAAACTGCGCAAAATAAGAAAAACACAAGCGTAAGATATGTTCAAATAATAAAATTTGAGAATTCCTTTTTTTGTTTTGCTTTTTTATTTGTTATTATTTCAATTTAAATAAAACAAGAAAATTGTCAATTTTTTTAACAAAGTGCCATCTAGTGATAACGATGTCGTTATAACTTTTGTTTTTGGTGATGCCATACCCCTGCACGAAACAATTGTATTGTGTATCATGAAAATGGTCAACCTTTTTGAAACAACAAATAAAATCTAATATGACAATATCATATTAGAATTTGGACTTGAAGTAGAATAATATTCTAACTAAATTTATTTAAAAATTTTACAGACTTTTTTCTATTAGTGTACTAGTTATTTTCGTTAGACGAATCCGATTTTATATGCAGTCTAGCTTAAGCACGATTACTTATTTAATTACAAAAATAATGTGATATTGGTAACTACTTTATTTTTTAACTACTAATAGGTATATGAGTAATCTATATTATTTAACAACTTGTAACCACTTCTTTTTTAACAGCTTCTCAGCTTGCGAATAACTACTTATTTTGGTAATTACTTATTTGTTAGATTTATGTAATGCAGATGCAAAAGTTTTGTGCGTTTTTTTCATGCAGCGAAATATATGGATTAGACCTAATTACTGACATTTTGCTGGAATTCTAAAATCCTAGAGTCGCATTCATAATTTCAAACCTACGACATCGTTTGCATTCAAGTTTCTACAAACAAATTCCCATAAGGGAAAGTTGGGCAGTTGTTATTTTGTACTTATGAATAGAGCTCATGGGGTCTATTGTAAAATGTTTTAAATATTTTGTTTTTCTAAAATTTTAACATTTGTAGGGTGTCGTCAACAATACCAACTAACTAAAGTAATTGCGTGTGATATCTGTAGCTTTAGCAAAAATAATATAAGTTAATTTATTAATTACAAGGTATTAAAAGTCGTTTTATGGCATTATAATTATTTTATTGTTTTTAAGCATTAAATAATTATAATAAACTGATGTTATAGAAACCTAATCGAAACTTGCAAACGATAACAACGACAACAAAAGCAGAAAATAGTAAATTAAAAATCTACTATGTACATGCAAGCAGATATTCAAAGAATTTGTTATTGGAATATATTATACAAAAAAATTTTGAAATACAATAAAAAAAAAAACAAAACAAAAAGTAAAATCAGCAAAAAATGTTGAAATGTTGCAGTCAGCGAATTTTTAGTCAGGAGCGTGCTTGCAAAAAAGTTGGTAATTTCAACAAAGGTGTTTGCTGAGAATCAGCGAGCTGATTTTTTTTACCAAAAAATAGTAATCTCAGCAAAAGTTTTGCTAACAAATTGCAAATGAAAAAAATCCTTGCTAAGGTCATTAAAATTTTTGCTGAATATTAGTAGTTAATTACTTTACTTTAGTTAATTTATTTGCTGAAAATTTAAATATAAAAATTGTGTAGAGTTGTTTTTTTTTTAATTGTCTGTACTACATCCAGACAAGCTGCGATCTTGTCTATCTGGTTGTCGTCCACGCTATAAATGCGGTTATCAGCACAATTTTTGTAGCAATATAAATTAGTAAAACATTAGTCAAAATTGGTTTAGTGCTAAAAAAATATAATTGAAAAATTTGTTAAAAACACAATTGGAGCAGAAAAGTTTCTGAAAACTAATATGTACTAATATACTTGGTATACAAGACGTTTTACTAATTTTTCTACTAATTTCTTTTTTTGAATGTACTATTTCGGTCAAATTATTTTAAAAATCAGTACACTAACAAGGAGATCCTGTTAGGGGGTTCCTACAAATTTTGATGAAGTTCGATTTCAGGGGGACAAAATTAAGAAAGTTTCGGTAATAATATATCGGCCAATTTTTGGCAAAAAAAGAAAAATTAAATTAAGTAAATGTGGTTAGATTTTACAGCTTAATACACAGTACAACACGAAAAAAAATTACGGTGTTCTGACAATGGAGAATACATGAAGAAACACTGAGTAGGGAACAAAACATATCAAAAAAAAAAAAATGATAACACGAACTGCACGAATGTCAACACGACACATTAACATACACAAATGAACATTCGTAAAAAATGGGAATTTTTTTACGAACATTCGTAAAAAATGGGAATTTTTTTTACGAATGTTCCTTCGTGTATTCTCCGCTTAAGATATGTTCCGCTAACTTCTGTAAAACGCTACGAGGAACTTTTTGTGAACATTTTAAACCTCTAATTCTTCAACTTACGGATCTTTTTTGTCCCTTTTTAATAAGGGGTCAAAAAAGTCCCATTAATTGAAGAGTTAGAGGGTTAACATGTTCCACAAAAATGTTCCTCGTAGTGTTTTACGAGGAGCATAAGTTTTTTTTATATAAGTTCGCTGAAGACATCCTATATCCAAAATGGAAGATTCACATGGTTTCTTATGCCGAATCACAATAATCATTGGAAAAAGGGCGAAATTTTAACACCCCTATTTAAAAAACCTGTAATAAATTAAAAAAAAAATATTTTGAATTTTCACTGAAAAAAAAAATTAATAGAATTAGAATTTTTTATTGAAAATCAAACATTGTTTGCAAGCGAAAAATTAAATAAAATATCCTTTTGAACAACAACAGTATGCTCAAAAATTATGTTTATCTCAAATATATGATCTTAACATTAAAATATGCAAAAAGACGTCTTAACAAATCGTTGCCATATTTCATTAATTTTTATGAAATGGAAAAATATTAATTTTTCAATATAAAGGACAAAAAAAAAAAAACGATTTGTTTTAATTTTATAAAAGTTTTTAAATGAAGTGATTTATTCAAATTTCTGATAAACAACAAGAACTTTAAAATTGCACAATTATAATGCAAAAACCAACATCAACCAACCACTACAAAAAGCATTTGTAATTTAATATAAATCGTTGTTTTATTTTGTCGGCATTTTAATACTTATTTACTACTACATATTTTGTTGTTGCAATTTTTCAAATTTAATTTATAATTTATACACTGTGTATTTTGTTTAACACCCTTTTCACCATAATGAATGGAGGTGAATAAAAAAAAAAAACAACAAAAACTAGAAATAACAATTTGAACAATAAAATAAATCATAATAACAACCGGTTTTAATTTGGTTAATAGAAATTCAATACTTTGTGTGTGTTTCAAAACTACAACCCAGCAAAAATTGTAAATTGCTTAAAAGCAATTTTGCTAGTTACAGTTGAGTGTAGCAATTGTCCTCATAAAGCTGCCTACACACTAGGGAACATACTGAAAAAAAGAGAGCATTTTTTGTGAATGTGTGAGTGCTTTTGTGTGTGTGTGCGTGTTGAGAGCGTGCATTTCGTGTTTACAAAATTTTTTGATATTTTTTGTTCCCTCAACCATGTTCCCTAGTGTGTAGGCAGCTTAACAGTAAGATTCTGGTTCGATATTTCTCGCCGAATAGTTGTTAAGTTTAAAGTATCAAGAAACAGTTCGGTGATTTCGTCAATGGCCTGTATTCACTGCTACATAGTTGTATCATAAAGTTTGTTTTAAGTTTGTGCTTTCGAGAAGCGAAGCATCTTATAACATTTTATGCTAATGTTTATCATCCTTTTCTGCTTTTCCAAAAGCTATGTATATATTTTGACAACCAATAGATAAGAGGGTTAGAGACTCATTGACTGTTTTTACTGCTTCCAATATTTTTTGTTGGGATATTTTAATTGTTAATTTAATAAGCAGAGACAAATTGATTGGATTTAATTTACTAAATAGGCTTTTAAAATAAAAACATATGAAAACAACAACATATTAATTATCACCACCAGCGATGTTATTTATTTTATTATCACTTTAATATTGTCAATAAGAACGTAGCTGAAAAGAGGCTTTTTATGGGGTTTTTATTACTAATGATGAGAGTCTCATTAATGAAAAAACTTTAAACATTTGAAATTTTCCAAAATTTTTGTCTAACTTACATGCCACTATACTTGTGTGTACTTACGAAGTATATTCTTGTGGACCCTGGTAATGGTAATGAAAATTTTGATTTTAATCACAAAGTTTTCAATTGTTTGAATTTTTGTTTTTTTATTATTGTTTCTCATAAATGAGCCACATTATTGAACAATAATCGGTTATTGAACAATAAAGTCGATTGTGTATACAGGATTTTGTATAAAACAAAGAAACAAATATCAAAAGTTAGTTTTTTTGTAATGGTAATTTCATTATCGTCCTCAAAAACTTATACTCTGCCAACGTAGTGGTGTGGGGATGTCTCGTAAGATGTTAAGATACCAGTAATCAGTAATATCATATTTTGTAAAAAAATTTCAGTGAACTATTTGATGATAGTTTCCATGCAAAAACTTTTTTTCTCTCCTTTTTAATAAGTCGATTTATTTATTAAACTTTATTTGACACAAAAATGATTTCAAATACGCGTTTAATTCGTGTTCTCTTTATTTTTGTGCTTAGAACTAAATAAGATGGTTGATCAGTCACCGATGGAGTAAAGTTAGCTGCATTGACATATTAATCAACTGATATCGCAGTTGCCAGATCGTAATCATTACAACTTAAAATAAGAAAATGCTTAAATTAAATTCTACAAACACAACAACACATAGGAACTTGACGCATAAGAATAATTTTCTGCTGAAAATTTGTCAAATTTACAATGGTACTGGTTCTTGTCAATGACACGCACTTGTTAAATTCAATGACAGAAATGCCAAATTTTAAACTGCTACCAGCCAAAAAAAATAAATAGTTTAAATTTGCCATTTCATGTCGGGATAATTTTTACACTTTATTGACATTATTTAAGAATCACTTAACTCGGAAAACAGAAAACACAACTACGCTCTTCATATAATAAATACTCTGAATGTGAAATAAAACTCAAAAACGGTTGTAACACAAAAACGAGACGTGGGGCCGAATTACGGCATTCGTGAACGACTGAAATAGTTCGAAAACCGTATTTTTAATGAGTAAATAAGTAAAAACTAACAATCATAACATCATATTTTACTTTTTTATCGAATCTAGGGCTGCACTGCAACATCACTAGCCCAAAAAATTTCATCCGAATGCTTCATTTTCCGAAACAAAAAACTAATTTCGAACGAAAAACTTCGATCACGAATGCCGTAATTCGACCCCTGATCAAATCAAAAGTGTGGGCGCTGTGGTGTAATGGTTAGCACGTTGGAGTGTTACACCTAAGGTTGCGGGTTCGATCCCCATCCAAGGCAACATAAATTATTAAAAATATATATGAGTTTTTTCTATCCCTCATACATATCGCATCGTCCTCCTCCGGTATTCCCATAGCATTTAACCCCACCGAAGTAAAAGAATATAACAGGGCTATGAACTAAAACAGCTTCAACAAAGTTCGCCAACTCTTCATGAGATGGCGAGCAGGAACTGTTCTAACATTTAACATCTCGCGCAATTACAGTGTTGCCATATTTGAAGCCCTTCATATTTCACCATCTTTCTTTAACATCTCGCGCAATTACAGTGTTGCCATATTTGAAGCCCTTCATATTTCACCATCTTTCAGTTTTCCAAAGGGATCAATACGTTAATTAATAGGAAGAATTCTATGAGCGTTGCTTCTCTTAAAAAAAAAAAAAAATAAATATGGTGTCAGAATGAGGTAGGTAATTCAAAATTAGTAAACACCTTTCTTGTTTAAAATTTTGTTCACCAGTGTTATAATTAAAAAAAAAAATAATATGTGATCTCAAAATCGAACAAAGAAACATTAATTTACCTATTAAAAGATAAACTATACATAAACTTCATTCAGATTAAACTTAAAGATCTCTGAACCTTTCGCGGACCTGGTCCATATTTAAGTAAGACACGTATTGATACGTTTTATCCGTTTTGCTCTATCTCGCTTAGTTTTTGAGAAGATTTGGGCCATTTTATTAAATGGAGTTTTTTTATTAAGAATTTTCGAGGAACCGGGGTCGCACCAAGGACCATTTTTCGATAAGACATGACATTTTTACGGGAACGTTATATTAGTTTTCGAAACATGGGCCATTTTAAAATCGGGAGAAAATGAAATAGTGCCACCTTTAAAACTTCGGAATAATAGCAGAATCATGAAAATATTAAATTTTGACAATAAATTGTGTTAAATTTAACAAATGGGTTCTTAAAAATTAAATATAAATAATTTTGAAAATTACCCTTAAAATTAGTTAGTTTGCTGAGTATTTTTAGTATAATGAAGATAACTAAACAAACCCGTTTGACAATTTTTTTTATAAACGTGTTATTAAGTGTAGTTATTCAAAATAATACTACTATTTAACAATTCCTATTAAATTTTAATACTTATCTACGCTTCTGATGGTCATTAATGGTTGACGGTTTACCAAGTTGTTATTTTATTTAATACAATATTAATTTCAAATTAACTCTTTTATTATACATAAATGCCATAAACCGATATAATCATCATCGTGGCACAAAAAAAAACGAAACAATCAAAACAAAAATAATATGAAAAATTTAAATTGAATTATAAATGTTGCTAGCGATAGCAGAAATCAGCAGTTGTAACAACTCGTAAATTAAATCAAAATTTATTATCACGACATAAACACTCCTCATAAATATACACACTTTTTTCGAAATATGTATATAACTTTTTATTATAAATTTTGTACACGAAAGCCATCATCATTCGTCAAATGCAACAAAAAACAAGGAATACAATTGACTGACTGACAAACTGACTGACTGACAAACTGACTGAATGAATGACTAAACAACCCAACGATCAAAACAACTTTATGACGTTACAAATGATTGACTTAAAATCGCAACCAAAAACAACCCAATATACATTTAATTCTCTCTGCACACTTTCAATGGGTCTGGTCTAAAGCGGACCATACATTAAGGAACATTCGTGAAAAATGGCCATTTTTTTTACGAATGTTGATTTGTGTATGACATTGTGTCTTGTTGACATTCGTGCAATTCGTGTTTACAAAATTTTTTGATATTTTTTGTTCCCTACTCAATGTTACTTAATGTATGGGCCGCTTAACAATCGTAGTAAGTACAGGCGAGGACATACGGACGAACACAAGTACGGGATTCGTAATAACAAACGAGCGAATGAACAAATAACAATTTAACCACAACCAAAACACTAAATATTGCTGTTTTATTTTTGTAAATTTTATTTTATGTTTTCTATATTTAACAAAACCACAATCAGCTTGTTGTACTACAATATTTTTTACACTCTGTGTTCGGGTATAACACACATTTATACTACAATTCATTTGGTTGTACGATAAATTCCAACAATCAGTTAGTCAGTTAATATTTAGTTGATTTTGTTAAAACTGTAGACTCCTAATGACTTCACAGTTGGTTTGTCTATTTGTCAGTCAGTCCGTCTGACTGACTGACTGACGACTGACTGACGACTGACTAATCGACAGACTGGCTAAATTGACAGCCTGGCTTGTAACTTGAGTTGTTTAGATATTCATTGTAACCAGACCTTTGAAGAATTTATTCATTCATAAAGAATTATTTAAAAAAAATAATTAAAAAAAAAGAGTTGCAAAAGATGATTTTTAGTTATTATTATTATTTTTTTTTCTGTTTTTCCTGTAAGGAACATAGGGCTGTAACAAGATTTTTTCATTCGGATCTATTAATAGCAGTTGATTTCCCTCCAGCTCAGTGGGGACTTGTGTGAGCAGGACGACCCTCGACGACCTCTCGATTTTACGGAGAGTGTGACTTATCCATTTCCATTTGCGCTTGCATATCTCGGTTTGAATTGGAATCATCACAAATTGCCGCATTCCATGTTTCACAACTGTACTTTGTTTAGTCTTCCGAACGCCTGTCGTCAATTCTTTATAGTTTATAATTTCCTTACAAAGTTGTTCTGAGATGGTTTTAGAAGCGTCCTTACGTTCCACATTCCTATTTGTGTCCTTTTCTTCATGCCAAAATTCGTCAACATATCCATTTCAATTCTTCTTGTTTCGGTTTCATTAATAACTGTTTTTTTAGGATGAGTAACTTATTAGGTTAAAGCATCCGAGACTGGTGCTAGGGGTGCTAGCTAAGCCTATCAGACAGAAGGGAGTTGATCACATTTATATAGCGAGCAAGACAGACGCCCGCTAGCGGAGACACCAAGATGAAAAAAAAAAACGCAACAGCCATTTGTTATTTAATGGCGCCAATCACTCGCCACGTCGTTTCGAGTATCATTGAAACTCAGGGGGTTACCGCGTAACTCAATTGGAAAAAAAATTTTCGAATTCGTAAATTTTGTACCTTTCGTAGAAAGAAAAGTTTTAGTAATAATTTTACTTTTTAATTTTTATGTGTAGTGTACAAGGTTTAGAATAAAAATAAATTAAAAAGTAGAATTTTTATACAGAATTATATTTTTAACAATATTTGCAAGATTTACGATTTCGAAATTTTTTTTCGAATCGAGTTACGCGGTTACCCCACAGAGTTTAAATGCAAACCGACGCAACCCGGAGTCCTTCTGAGACTCTACACTCTAAAAAATGCTTGTAAATTTACTACTATAAAATGGGTAAAGCTTTGTTTAATTTTGCGAAAATTCGGTAAATATAAACAAAAAATGCATAAAATTTTTTTGTGCACACTTCCATACACAAAAATGCACACACAAAGTATTTTTAGACATTTATGTACATATGTGTTTACAAATAAACACATTATGCCTAAAATTACTATTCTTTTGTCAAATAAAATTTTTACGCACAAAGTTGGTAAATATACTAACTTATAATAGTAATAAATACTCCGACATTTTGAAATGGGGAAAAAATTAAAAAAATTTTAAAAATTTAAAGAAAAGCTAGAACCGATAGTTTTTTTGAATTCTGTATCTGGAAATATCAACATAAATAGTAAATTGTTTTTGGTAATTATTGCTAATGCATATGGTAGCCTAAACCTCTTTTCAAGATTGCTTTTAGTTCAATAGTTATGTATAACAATAACATATATATTAAAATATTATGTAATTTTTTCTTAGATCTTTCAATTAATTGCATAGTTTTTATCTAATAGCGAATTTACATTACGATCGAAATCGAGTTAAAAGTAGATTTCGATAGATTTCGACGGAAATCCAATAAAAATTTGGGATTTCAAACAGATTTCCCATAGGAAATGAAGTCCCAATTTAATTTCGATTTCAGCGAAATCTCATCGAAATCCAAATTGAAATCCAATTTTTCTCCCATATTTGCAGACAAGTAGGGAAGTTTGCAGAAAAAGTGGCAACATTTAGCAGCTGTTGTATGTCATAAAAAACTAATAAATTTTAATAACTTTAAAAAATTAAGGAATAACATAATAAAGTCTGTTATTTTGAATTGAAAGAAATATTTAAAGTTGAAAACGGCTATTTTATTGTATCCGACGAAGAGAAACTATGAAAAATCATTTGATGGCGCCGGCAAGACCACTGACAAAACATTGAATATTTTAGCTTTCTTCTAATTATCCCTATAATTAAACACATTTCTTAGCAAATATAAAATTGTATCTTTCATAATATAAATTATAGATAGATTTTTGTGTTCCGCCATTAAATAAAATGGTTTTTAGAAAATCTTTTAATTTTGGTTATTTTTTAAGGTTAGTTTGTTTACAAAAAAATTGTTGTTGGCCGATCGAAATCCCATTCATCTGTCAAATATTCTAATGTAAACGATATAGATTTCGAATTGGATTTCAAAACGAAATCTAGTGAATATTTTAACAATGTAAATTCGCTATAAAATTATTTTCATTTAATTTATTTATTATATATTAGTACGATGATATAACTCATGATTAAAAAAATACTTACTAAAAATTAATATATTGTTTTATAAAAAAAAAAAAATGATTTTATGTGGTTTAACTTTAAACACATCTGTGGTAAATATACGCATTTTTGGGGACTTTTACGGATTTTATGCGTACAATTACACTGTAAAAGGTGCTTTTATACTAACAAATTTAGTAAATTAACACATCAATTTTACAATTTAATTTTTTACGCACTTTCAATGTAAAGTTACTCATTATTTATGTACCAACTTAAACATAATGTGCATATTTATCGTTCCAATTACAAGCATAGAGTAAATTTACCCAATTTATAGTAGGAGTACAGTTTCCTACACACAGGGAACATTTTTTGTCAATTTCCAACTGACATTCGGTTATTTTGACTGAATTCGGTTGGCTCAACTAAATGTTGGTGTGTACAAAATGAATTCGGTTAGTATATATAAGTTTTAGTTGTAACGCCTAAAATATTTAGTAATCACCTTTGAATATGCTTGTGCTAACTGAATTTATTGGTTGTATCAATCAAAATACACTTTCCAATTCGGTTGGCACTTAATTTTTCTGTGTGTACTATAAGTTGGGTAAATTTCAACAGAATTTAATTAGAGTGTATTCTCAAAACCGCAGATTGTCCGCGATTGCCTATTGCAGCTACCCCGCATATCTGCGAGACGTATAGTTATCCGCAACCTGTGACGCGTCTGTTAGCATTCTGCTGTGCTTCCCACGTGCAATAATAAATTGTACAATTTAATGTTGTACGATTAATTATCCGCAGTTGGGCGGATAATTTTTAGTTAGCGAATAAAAATTGTTTGTTTCGCCAATTAATGTTAGGTTTTTAAATCGTTGAAAGAACATGATTTTTATTTAAGATATTCCCCCAAACTAAAACTAAAATTTTCTAATACAAATTTGATCTATACAATTTTGATTTAATATTATAAGTCTTACTTGACAGATAAATGTTGTCAAAATAGTCGTAAATAGTAAAAAACGCTCAAAATCATCTACTTCTAGAAGTTCCGTCTTGCATAATTATTTTGTTTTTGCACACCAAAACAAAAACACGTTCCAGGCGAAAATTCTATTTTAGGCAGTCGTTGTGAATCAGGGGGTAGGAGTTAATTTAATTTTGTATTTTAAAATATCAATTTAATAAATGATTTAAATTAATTTAATTTTATCGTAATTTTAACGATTTTTTTGAATTAAAAAAAAAAAAACGAAAATCTTTTTTTTTTATAGACCTTTGTGTGAAAGTAGCTGTTTTTTAAACTAAAGATTGTGACGTCTCATACAATTTATTCTCACAGGTACATATAACAAACTTTTTCTATAAAAAAATCGACTAATATTATCCGTAATTTGAAACAATTAAGACATTTTATTAATTAATAATTCGTTAATTAAATTAATTACTACTTTTGTTGAACAACGGTTCAGCAAAATTTGAAATTAATTATAGTATTACAATAAATCAAAAGATATCAAATCCCTAATAAAGGTTTACAATTAATATCACTGTGTAACATTTTTGAAGTCATCGAGTGCAAACTCCTTCTCCTGTGCGGTTTTTCGAAGTACTTATCGTAACTAACAAATCCCCATTTGGGTTTTGCTAGTTTAGTTGCTGTTCGGATTTTATGGCTCATGTATATTTTGCCCAAAGATTTTCGATAGGGTTCAAGTACACAGATTGACTTGGCCAGTCAATCAGGGTCATATGATTGTCTTGGAACCAATTCTTTAGTAACTTATAAGTACGCTTCGGATCATTATCCTGCTGAAATGTCCATATGAGTGGCATACTTTCCTCGGCATAGGTCAACATCGTATTTTCCAAGATATCTTCGTAGTGGAATCTGGTCATACTGTCGGCAATATTTTATATATTGTTACGTTTTTACTTTTTTTCTAAAGGAGATAAACCGGATTCTTTTCTACTGCAATCAAAATAGCCAATCTAAATTCAGACACCAATTGTTACGTTTTACCTTCAAAAAACGTACGTTTATTTCCTTTAAATAAACCTGGCTGGTGCAATTAAAAAGAACTAAAACACACACACACTTGTTTACTATTTATTTCTTTAACACTTTACTACTTTACAAACAATTTAACAATGATTTACTAGAGCACAACTGAACTGTACAAACGCTACTGCGTGACTGACTTAACATAGCACAACTTAACTTCACTAATGCTAATGCGCGACTGACTCCCCAAACCTAAGCTGCAGCCCTTTTATAGTGTAATGTCCAAGGTTGCCAATTTAGCCATTTTCCGGCTAGATCTAGCCATTTTAATTTCATCTAGCCATAAAAAAATGGCTAGATTGGATCTAGCCGGAAGATTTAGCCATTTTATTTTGCCCTAGCCATTTTTTCTTTTAATGTTTTACAGTTAATTTCATATAAAAGTGCTTGAACTTTTATGATTTTCAAAATTTTAGTACAAAATTTTCAATTTTTAAAACTTTTATTTGGGTTCACAGACACATGTAATTTTTACATTCGATTTAAAATCATGTATTTTTTAAAATTTAAAGGAAAATATTTTAGAATTTCGAAAAATTTATATTAAAATTATTGGGTTTTTGCATTATTTTTCAATTTTAGCCATTTCTAGCCCTTTTTTCTGCGTAATCTAGCCATTTTTTCAGTTCATGTGTTGGCAACCTTGGTAATGTCTGCGATTGTAGAATGAGCTCGAATGTTCCAGAGACATCCAGATATTTTGTAGAGCAAACCAGAAAGTTCTAGAGGCACCCAGATTGTTAGCATCCAGAGTATTCATAGCGGAGACACCAACCACTTGGGTTTAGCCGAGACACAAACCAAATTATACTTAGCCAAGACACACGCCAAGATAGGATACAACCAAAACAAATCTATTATTAGCCGAGACACGAACCAATTTACATTATAACACTTTATAACACAATATAGCATAATGTGGTGTACTTAAACGTAGAGTTACCAGATTGGCAGCTTTATTAAATCCCGTTTCTCTGGATATTTTTCTTCCAAAATACCAGAACTAAACCAATCAAATTTCGTAACAATATTTTATAACAAAATAGCATTTGTTTTTTCTGTTAATTTAAATAATTGTTTGGCTGCAAGCTAAACATATATAAGCTATTAAAAACAAAAAAATTTCGGCTGTCCTTATTTTTTTGACCATATTTGTATATTCGCTTACGAGGAGTGACAAATTGATATCTTTAAAAATATTTTGCACAACATGGACGAAGGAAATTTTAAACTTGATTTCAGTCTTTTAATTTCTGTTTGCCTGATGTATAAGTTGAGTTTTTTTAAAATCACATTTAGTGTACAATATTGACTGTATACTTTAAACCATTTCATCTATCCATCCAGTCATCCATCCAACCCATTTATTACAAACGAAAATCCTTTAAAATACTTGATAAAATTACATAAAACTAATCATACGAAAAATGACGATGATGATGAAGGTATCTACACCGACAATCTGTTTAACAACTTTATGAACAAATCCAACATAAATCGGATGCCAGTGGCATTTGTAGTACTTTAATGCTTCTTTGGCTTCTTACTTACTCACACTTTGTGTTTTGTTTTTGTTTCAGTTTCTGTTTCTGTTGATTGTTGTTTTTATTTTGTCTTTCTCCTCTTTGGCCTGTTTTTTGTGTTTTTGTACGTTGTACTCTATATTGCAAAACAAATCACTACATTTTGTAATAAAAATGAACAAAAATACACAAAAAACTTTCATCATAAATTCTATTTAGGTTTTTTTTTTTGTATTTTGTACTCACTTAAAATGTTTGCCATATTTGTTCGCTCCTTCGTTTAATACTTTATTTCCTTTCTTTTTTATTTCCAATTTTTACAGTAGTGTACTTACTTTATTTTGTGTGTTTTCCATATAAAGTCACTTCAGAGAAAAATAAGCATCGACACGAAATATTATCCATCGGCAAGCAATGTTATTTGGTTGTTGGTTTTTAGGATTGCCAATGTGGTGTTTTTTTTAATTTTTATTATACAGAATTCAGTTTTCATTTAGTTTTTCTATTCAAGCTTGTATTTATTGCCATGAAATTTTCTGAAATATTTTCTTTGTAAAGTTTTCGGAAAATGATTAAATAAATATTTAGTAAATTTGTCATATCTTTGAAAATTATCCATGGAATTTTATAAAAATGCAGGCTCTTGGTAGGGAAATAAATAAACATTTGACAGCAAGGGAGCAAAACAGACCAGAGTTTATACTTTTACGTGTTTTTTTAAGCTTCGTTACACCAGATTTTTTTTTATAAATTAAAAATTTACCCTTTAGTGCTCCACGTTGGGCGTCAACATTAACACATAACTATTACGAAAAGGTATTTTGCCAATGCTCTAAAAAACAGGAAGTAGAATTATTTTCAATATTAATATTTCTGTTTACAAGTGGGCAACTCTAACAAAAAAAAAAAAAAAAAACTTGAAGCATATTATATGTTTTTTTGTTGGTTTAGTCTGGATTTCAACGTCATTTTAATATATATTTCATTGACATGGCTATTATTGTTTTATGCTTTGGCTCGTCAGGATTTCAAAATATTTATATACAGCAAATAACAAATTCCTTTTGACATTTTTATTGTCAATTATTTGTTAAACTATGATACAAATAAGAGAATATTAACATTTATTTATGCTGATGAAGAAAAAAAAAGGAAATCAATTAAAAACACTTGTATACATTTTACGAGGACGGATCAATAAGTCCGTGACTTTTTTTTTTAGTGCCATATGAAATGCCTATGGCAACAACAATCTCACGCACTTTCACTTTCTGATCGGCCAATACCACATACCACATCGTGATTTTTTTCCGGCATTTTCAGGTCTATTGACCTCAATTGGCTGTCTAGAACATTAAGCCTGACTAGTGTGCTTGTGCGGCGACAACAAAACTCAGTAAACCGCTTTTTTACCATTGGAGTTGATGTTGTATAGTCCACATAGTACTTATCGGACTTTTCCTTGGTTTGAGTGGCCATTTTTTTCACAAAAAATAATTTTTGATGAACACTCGAAATTCACTTTTTCCATTTTTACCATGGATGGTAACCGAAACGAATGCGGTTATCGTTAGGGTAACGATATTTTATGTTATTTCGGTAACGGTATTTTAAGGGTAACGGTAGTCAGTTATTTCGATGCATCCCGAATTTTTTTTTTACAAAAAACAAACGAGACTAAAAACAACTAATTTATCAACTTAATGTCCAAAATATACTCAATAACCGCGCGAAATTACCAAAAGCAGAAAATTAAAAATAACGATAACGGTATTTTAGGGATAACAATATTTTATTTGTTTCGGTAACGGTATTTCAGTTATTTCGGTAACGGTATTTTAAGGATAACGGTATTCCGGGTATTTCGGTAACGTTATTTTAGGGGTAACGGTAGTCAGTTGAAAGGGTTGTGAATCGATAACGGTATTTTAGCGGTATTGCCTGCCAACCCTGATTTTTACAAAAATCGACGAGGTTGTATGCTTTGAACACCTATTAAACGCAAACCTAATGACGGAACTTGATCGAAATTTCAAAGTAGTATATTAACAAATGGTACTTGACCGGAGCAGTGCAGTGGTACCCACCAGAGATTGCAAGATTGCAAAACCATCATACGTAATCAACACCCGAATAAACATTCGTTTGCGTTCAAGCGCCGAATATACTCAAATACACATATTCGTTGCTGATCTTAAATCAATCAAACCAAGTGATTTTTGTTGCATCATCCGGTTCCGGGATTATGACAAACCCCAAATTAAAATGGGGACTATGACCAACATGATTTTACTCACAATCCCTAGTTAAAAATGGGCTTAAAGACCGTTTTTCAAATCGACACTATACCCATTGTGGGAGTAGTCATTATCAAAGTAAAGTTCTTCTGTGGAGCCGGCCTGTGGCAGGGCTTAAGAATTTTTTACTCTATTGTATATGTGAAACCAACTTAGATGCTTTCTACTCTGTCGTATGTCCGAGATTTATGACCTGTCTCCGAAAATATATGTATTTTCTACTTGGAAAATTTTAATGATCATGTTGATGGAATATTTTTCTAAAGAGAATTTCAATTTGATTTTGTCAAGAAACGAAATGTGCAATTTGTTTTCTTTTTATGAATTGTTTTATGTATGTCAAGATGAATACAATCAATTTTAAAATCTTGAGCCTACTTATGATTAATTGGTGTTTCTTGTTTAAACATAATTTTGTTTTACTACTTTCCGTTTTTTCCATCATATTTCCATCGTATTTTTATATGCACATTTTTCTCTTTCATAAAGTACTTAAATAATTTTTTTACAGCTGCCTTTGGAATGGGTGTGTATGAATCAGGAATGGAAAAGTTGATACTATCGTACCTTTTTTGATACAATTTAATTCAAAAACGTACTGTATTACTCCCACTATACATTTTATACTGTTACACATTTTATCTGACTTATTATTGATATTCACTTATTTCGACATTTTTCTGTTTTAATTTAATGGTTATGTCAGCAATTTTTTTATAGTTCCTCTTTTTCGAAAAAGCCTTTCTTGTGGGCGTGACTTTAAAATTAAAATTCAATTTTCAAAAACAAAATATTTTTTAAATGAGATCCGTGGAACTGATTCCGAAAGCAGTTCAATGGAATCGGTTGCATTGGAACCAGTTGCAGAATTGGTGTGGTTGACTACCGATATATCCCAGTAAAAATTTTTACAATCGGTAGCCAACCACACCTATTCTACAACTGGTTGCAATGCAACCGATTCCATGGAACTGGTTCCGGAATCAGTTTTAGAACTAGTTCCTGAACTGATTCTAGGGCAACCGGTTCCACTTTGGAGCTATAGAAGTGGTTGCTTTTGGGACAATTTCAAACAAAAATAACCGGTGTTAGAAAACAGAAAATGAAAAGTAGCTATTCTACAACCGATTCTTTGGAACATAAAATTTTCCTAGGATTTGATAACTTCTGAATATTCTTTTTCTGTTATAATTTTTCATTTAATAGCTTAGTTAATTATAAAAGCAAAAAAATTTAGTATTATTGGCGTCAAAAAAGTACTATTCAGTAATTTTTTCTGATACCGAACTGAAAACCTATTTCCCATCCCTGGTACGAATGATTGAATGGTTGGATGAAAAAATAAGAAAACCATTTTATGCTTGTTTTAAAAGATTAACGAGGTTTTTCTTAGTAATTCGCAGAAAATTTGTTCAACATAATTTGTTTCCATTTAATTTTTTTTTGTCAGACCTTTTATACAATTTAATTTGATAAATAACAATTGATTTCACAAAATATTAAAACTAATCGACAGTCAAAAATCTGTTTGTAACTAATCAAAATATTAACTTGAAATCCAAACTCATTGTACAACTTTTGCTGGCTTTTTGTTGAAACCACAAATTATACCAGATATGAATCAGCTGATTTGGGGAATATGGCCGACAGAAAATGAGCAAAACAAAACGCAAAAATTTAAGAAAAACACAAAAGATAAAGCACAAAAATCTAAAAAGAGACGGATATATACAAAAAATGCGCAATGCAAAATGTATGGAGATTTTATATTGTTATCTCCCTCTTGACTTGACTTCCATGTAAACAAAACCATACGGTTCGAGAATACTTTTTTGACATCTGTCATTAGTTTCACATCTGGTATTAATCTGTGGTTGAAACCACAATCGGTCAATATATGCGAGGGCTGGTAGAACAATTACACTCAATCAAAAAAGTCTGTAATAGGCATTGAAAATGTTGCTGTTATTACGGTTCAATGAAATTAGGAGAAAAAATTAGTAACCACTACTAAATTTTAGTAAAATGGTTGAAAACTATAAATGAAAATTTTTTAGCACAGTGTTGTTTTTTCAAACGCGTCATATAGACCAGCGGCAATTAATAATGTAATTAATATGCATTTTTTATTAATTTTAATTTAGGTTTGAGGTTAAGAAGAAGAATAAACCTTTTTTCTAAAAGTTATAAACACATTAATTTGCAAATCAAACTAGATCTAGTTTCTTCCTTTTTCTATTAACAGGCTTCATCAGTGATTTTCCATTAAATTGTATTATTGTTTATATTTTATTGTCAGATTGTCTCTATATGATAATTTTTCAACAACCCGTCGGCTGTAGGAATCGAACCCATGCATTCCTACATTAAAACTTAACTAACTAAAGTTCGACAGCTTAACCAAGTAAGGCCTTGAATGAAGTGTACCTAATTCATAGTTTTCTTTCCTATTCAGCTGTCTGTTATTGTTTTTTACTTTCAATAGTGATCAAACAGACACATACAAACATTATACTTTAGATTTTTTTGTTTATATTCTAATCTCCCCCGTGTCGCCTTTTCGCAAATGTTGCTACACTGACGTATGGTTTTTACGTTCAAGAGCAGGCAAATTATACAAATTATTAGTTTAGTGAAATTTGTAAAATAAATTAGTAAACGCCACTAAATTTTAGTAAAATCGTTTGTAAACTGCTATTTAAAATGGATTTGCTAAAATCACTGAAAGGAAAAGCATTATTATATTTATGAAAAGCTTTATAAATATGATGAAAAACCTAGTATATTGTACTTTCGTCAAATGATCACATTTATAATGTGACGAAGTTTCAAAAATTCGGAAAATTTAGAATGATGTAGAATTTATCGACCTTACTAGCTAAATTTTCAAATGAATATTTTAGTTAAAGTCGACTTTAGTTAAAATATTGGGTGGTAGTATGCCTTGACTTGGTTTATTTTTGGAGCATTCTGATTGTTTAATTTATTTTCAACCAATCGAAATGTTCGAAAATATATTTTTGTATGATTTTCATACACAAAATGAACAAAAATGTATGATTAAAAATAACGTCACTTTAAATTTAAAATACTCTTTTATGGTAAGGGCCTATGATTTTAAATTTTGTATTTTTTGAATTCTTAAAAAAAATTTTAACCTGTTTTATTAGAAGTTTTTATTCGAATTAAAAAAAATTGCAAATGTACGTAACATTTTACATTTGAAATTTGTATGAAATTTACTATGGGATATTTATTTTCAATGGAATATTTTAATATCAACTAAAACTTGCCAAATTTCAAAATACGAATTTCATCGAAAAGTCTAATTCTGTTTTCAAAAACTTGTAAAATATTTTCTGAAATCTGTAACTAAAATTTGTAAATAATATTGAAAAAATCAGTAATTTTTAAAATTCAAATAGTTAAAAATTATACTTAATACAAATTTTCTACTCAAAATTAGTACAAAAATAGTAAAGTGAGATTGAAACTCTTTTACAAAATTTTCGATCAACTTTTTTTTCTGAGTATAATTTTATATTTCCACTAACGTTTTAGAAATAACCAATAGAAATTAAAAATTTTGTTAGAACAATTTCTTAAAAATTTTTGACTTCAAAAGCCGACCGGCTCCGTAGTGTTAAAGATATTTCGTTGGGATATTTTAAAGTTAACGGTATTTTATTTCGTTAGTGGTATTTTAAGTATAGTCATTTTAATGAGTTAAATCATTAATAGAGAAAAACAAAACCCGTAAGTGCAATGGCGGGTTATGACCTGTCACCATTTTGTTTTTTAGGTGTAGTTCTACACTTATTAAATAAATTCTTCATTAGTATCTAATCAAAACTTTTGAAAAAAAATCTAATATTTTACAAAGAAACTGTTTTTTTCCAAGACATTTATGATCAAAATCAATTTAAAATTTTAAAATCTTTTAATCACCCCTCTTTTCAGTGTCTAACTGTATTCTTCTATTCCCTATTGAACATTTATTTTTTTTATTTGAACATATTGTTTCAAATGAAAAAACACACACAGCATATGCCATGCCATCATCCATGGCTGTCGGTTTGTGTGTACCAGAGTTTCGAAAGAATTATTTCACCAAAATTAAAAAATACAAGCCCTATTAAAAATCAATCATACATGAGCACATATGATTCATGCATGCCCATATGCATCAATATATTATTCATATGTGCGCATACATGATTTATATTATATGCTCATATATATGTTAAACAAATGATGAAGATTAAGGCTTGTATTAACAAAAAACTTTTGAATTTAAATACGATTTAATTTAACAAATTAACATGCAAAAACGAAACAAGAAAAATTCATCAATTAGCCTTTAATAAGACAAAACGTTTTTTGTGAGTGAGCATGTAAAAAGTTAAATTAACTTTAATCAAATAGATTAATTTAGCTGTCTAAAGGAGCTACTACTCTTACACATATGGTCAAAATAATAAGTTCAGCATAAAATTTTTTTTAATGGCTCGTAGCCAAATATTTATTTAAACTAAAAGAAAAAATAAATGCCATTTTATTTTCTTACAACATATGAATGGAAATTAATACAAAAACAATAAGAAAAAACAAACATTAAATTCAGTTTTGATTAAAATGTAAAAAATCAATAAAAATCCGTAGACAAAATAATAAGTACATTTAGTAAAAATAAGCAAAGCAGTATATACTCCAAATTTAAACCGCTAAATTTATTGTTTTTTTTTTTTTGTTGAATTTCGTTAGTAGTCGGTATAGCCACCATTATTTTAAATTATTTTGTTAACTCTTTTCGGCATGCTGGCGATAAGATTTGGTATTTCATATAAAGTTTTTTTTTTGACGAAATGCCATAATTGCTCCTTATTTTGGAAAACTTCCTTTCCTATTCTTTGCTTCAACTCCCCCCAAAGATTTTCGATAGGGCTCAAGTCCGGAGATTGACTTGGCCAGTTAAGCAGGGTCACATGATTGTCTTGGAACCAATGCTTTACCAACTTAGAAGTATGCTTCTCATTATCCTGCTGAAATGTCCATCTGAGTGGCATTCCTTCCTGAGCATGGGTAAATATCGTATTTTCTAAGATATCTTTGTAGCGGAATCTGGTCATAGTGTTGGTAATTCGATGTATTGGACTGACACCATACCCCGAGAAAAAATCCCAGCCCATAATATTGCCGCCTCCGTGTTTGACTGTCTTTTTTGTAAAGCGACTATGGAATTCCTTTCCCTTAGGTGTCGAACATTCCGTGCGGAGTCGTTTCTAAATAAATTTAATTTTGTTTCATCGCTCCACAAAATGTTTCGCCATTTTGTTCCACCGTCTGGACCCATTGGAATGAATTCTTGCAAACGCTAACCTAGCCTTTAAAGTTTTGTGTCTGAACAAAGGAACTCTTCTACCTATCCGTCCGGATAAATTGTCTCCTTGTAGTCTACTACGATTTCATTTCCAAACGGCTTTTTAGGCTTTAAAGCATTTTGCAAAAAAAAAAAAAAAATCGACCGCTCTATAGTTTTAGCAGTAGAACGAAGACTTTGGCCATTTTCTCTTTGGCTCGAAGACAATTTTCTCTCCTCCGAAGAACGATGACTTTTTCGACTCATTAATAATGTATAATTTTTTTATGTATAAAAAGGAACAACAATAAAATAACTAGCCTTGCCAAAAAAAAAAAAAAAACGGAGCAGACAGCTAAAATATGAAAGAATTCATCACTGTATTTATTATTTTGGCCAAGTACTGAAAGCACACCTATACGAAACTGACGCACAGTAAAAACAACGGGGAAGCCAAAGTTTCTTTTTTACTTGTGAAGGCATTAACATATTAAAATTATTAAGACAAAACTGTCATGTTTACTTTCAGTTAAACTAAAATTAAACATAAAGAAATAATAAGCAAGTGTACTTATTTTTTTAACCATATGTGTTTGTACTTATCAGTAATTAAAAAATATCAATATTATATTATTTTAGTAATTTAACAAAAATAACTGGTTCCGATAACCACTATTTGTGTAATCAAAGTTTTGGCAGAGTGTAAATGAATTTATACACCCAGAAAACAAATTAAGAGAACAGAAAACAGATATATTTCTTCGGGTACGGTAACTGATTTTTTTAGTTGTCACTACCGAATTATGGCGGAGTCTACGAAATTTTGTTGTCAAAGTTAAAATATTTCTGTCTCAAGTGATTTTAGTTGTCATCGCGAATATGTTTTTCCAATTTGGGGATTTCGCTGAAAATACAATGATAGAAATGATTCTTTTGAAGTTCTATTGCATTCAGACATACATTTTGTTTCGCTTAAATATATTGTTTGTCTAATTGTTTGATGAGTTACTTAAATATTTATTTAACTGTCAATTATATTTGTATATTTTCATTTTTACTTCATCTTGCCTTCAACAAAAAAAAAAAAAATTATGATTTCCTATATTCCCAACCCTGTGTATTTATTTCATTACCACATAAAAGCAAAATGAATGTTATAAAAATTGTTAATTTTATTGTTTTAAAATTTTGTTTATTTAGCATTTTTATCTAATTAAAATGTTTACTATATTGATTAAAATTTATCTTTTTTTAACCCCCCAACCGCTATTTGCAATTAAATTTATATCATTTACTGAGAGAATTATCTGCAAGATATTAATGCATTTTTGCATAAAATCAATGAAATTTCACTTAAGGTTGCGTTTACACTTGCATCGAAATCCCGAGATTTCGCTATTCACCACTCTCAAAAAACAATGAAGAAAAGCATATAAACGTTAAATTTTTAGAAAATGAATTTATTAGACCCAACTATATGTGCTTTATTAAAAATTGCACATATATATGCTTTTCTTCATTGTTTTTTGAGAGTGGTGAATAGCGAAATCTCGGGATTTCGATGCAAGTGTAAACGCAACCTAAAACTTTTAATTAAATTAATGTAGTTTTCTATTTTACATTAAACGTTCGTTCCATAGACTTAATGAAGAAGTTTCATTAAGGGGATTATTTTGTAAAATGCAACGCCTGCCGTTGACATGTGGGACAAGTGCTGGAAAAAAATTCTTTCCATAGCTAAAATAATAACATTATTAGACAAACGGGCGGTTGTTCAAAAATTTCTAAAAAGAACTGGAAAAATAAAAATTTTAATGTTGCCATGACGCTGGGAAATTCAGAATAAGGTTGTATGACGGGAAAACGATGGCAAGGCACTTCAAAGATGGTACAAGTATTGTGGTAAAAAAGGACCGGCTGTTCAAGAAGCTCCGGAAATGTACTGCACTAATAAAAAAAGTGTACAAAGCTTAGTTAAAAATGTTAAAAATTAGTTAAAAATAATGTTGCAGAAAAAACTGCTAAAATTGGAAGATTAATTTTGCTATATATTAGTAAAATAGGAACAGCAAAAATAAAACTATTAAGGCCTGATTACTGAATGTCCGAATGAATTTAGCCGATATTTAAATTCAAATTTTATATCAGAAATAACAACAAATGTGTCAGTTAAGGTCCCAGTTAGTAGCTAACTGAACATTCAGTAATCGGGCCTTAATATACAGAATTTTAAATATATTTGAGTTAAATTTATTTTAATAGAAAAATACAATAACATCTTCACCTGCTAAAATCAGCAAATAATTTTCCTAAATAATTAGTAGCCTAAAAAATCACAAAAAATTTAAAATTTTCGTTGTTTTTTTTAATGCAAAGTTAAGCCGTCTGAAATCATTTTTTTTTTAGCAAATATTGTAATAAACCACTCTGATTTGACAAACAGATGCATTTTAAAATCTTACATATTTTTCAAAGATATTTTGATCAAGAAACAGTTAAGAAAAATGTTTATTTGAATAAATAAATGAAATGAAATGAAAAAGGATTAGGCTAAAGCCCAAATATGTGGTTTTTCTGTTTTGAGGTTTAAAAATCCGTGGTTTCACTTTCGCTTAAAACCATGGTTGGTAAGGAGTGTTGCCAAAAAATTTTCAAAATAAATGGCTAGATCAGACCCAAAAATCGTTAAAAAAAATTACCACATTTATAAATAGTGCAAAAATTGAGCGATTTTTTCGCTAGATTGCACTGTGGGCCAGGATAGCCGTTTTTTTGGCCAAAAGTACAATTCAGGTAAATGGAAAATATGTTTATATATTCAAAATCTAGGATTGTTGAATATTTTGTGAGTGAAATATTGGCGAGAGTTCAAAGTCAAAATTTTTGAATTTTGTGACATTTTTTATTTTATAATGAAAAAAAAAAAAAAAAAAAAAAAAAAAAAAATTATAAATAAACATTAATTTGTTCCAAAAACAATCTCAAATTATAAAACTGAAACTAGTTCTCAAAAAAAAAAAAAAAAAAAAAAAAAAAAAATAGAAACCTGTTAAATATTTACGAAAAAAGTAACAAAATTATTAATTTTACCTCAAAAATGTGGGTTTTTTTGAAAATTTAGGATAGCTCCAAAATGTTCCAAGAGATATTTGAAAAACTTGAATGCCAATGTGTTCCATAAGATGTCTTCAATCTAGGTTTTTGCGACCGTTCATAAACTTTCGAGATTTTGCCCTTTAACTGAAAAAGTACCTTCAGATCTCGCTGATTTCCAGCATTCCAGAGTTTTAGTAAAAACTAAAAAAATAGAAATAAAAATTACTTTAAATGTAGGTTCTAGTTTTCTGACACAGACTAACCGCCTAAAGTCCAGGTTTGTGGGACATTTGAGTGCCAATTCTGAATAAGTACGAAATTAACCCTTAAACACATTTTAAGTTTTGACTTATTTCTGGCATTGAAGTTAAATTTTCATCTTTGATGTCTTCAGAGACTTATAGTAGAATTTCATGGCAAATATTTTTGCGGAAAATTTTAACCCTCTAACTCTTCAACTTATGGGTCTTTTTTGACACTTTTTAAAAAGGGCCAAAAGAGACCCTTTAATTGCAGAGTTAGAGGGTTAAAATATTCCACAAAAATGTCCCTCGTAGTGTTTTACATAAGTTCGCTGAACATATCCTACACCTAAAATGGAAGATTCACATGGTTTCCTATGCCGATTCACAATAAACATTTTCAAAAGAGGGGAAATTTTAACCCTCCAAAAACATAGGGCCAGACGAAAACTTTTAAAACGCCGATACACTTATATTTTTCTTTGGTCCCTCTGCCAGAATTAGTTGTCATCAGAAATTTTTTATTTTTTTTTTGTACAGTGTAATTTATTTTCCAACACATAACAATTTAAATTTATGGCCGTCATATTGGATCCGCCATTTTGAATTTTTAAAATTTGATTTCAGATTCGTAATCTGCTACCAAAAAACTTCCCTTGGTGGAAATTTGGAGTAAATCAGGCGACATAAGAAATTTAATGAAAAAATTGTTTGTCGCCATATTGGATCCGCCATTTTAAATTTCAAAATTTTAATTTCAGATTTTTAATCAGTGGATCCTAGACCTATATCATTGATTATTTTAAGTCCAATATAATAAAAACTAAAAATTAATGGCCGCCATCTTGGATCCGCCATTTTGAATTTTATATTTTTTATTTCAGATTCGTGATCAGCAACAACCAAATCCCCCTTTGTGATATTTTTTACTCTCATATACTCAATATTCTAGTTTTGGCCCTCTGTGGATTGGTGAAAAATGGTACTTGAAGGAGTTTTTTACTCAAAAATTTCTTTAATAATATGTTCATAAGAAGTGTTATAAACTCTTAAATAATGAAAAATTTTACGATTAAGCTTCAAATAATGAATCCCGATTTTGATTGAATTAATATTAGTATTGAAAATAGTCAATAGAGGGCGTTGTACGGTGAAAAATTGCATACCCATATTTTTTTTTTATTGAAATGTGTATTTTTTAGAAAGTTTTTTTTTGCTAAAATCATTTAAGAAGTTGCGTTTTATAATAAAGGAATTTTGTAATATTTTTCAACATAAACCCGACTTTTAAAAATTATATTACGACTTATAAAAAATCGCTTGATTTTTGGCTAATAGCTACAGCATTACTTTCCCCGCTAGGGGCGAAATAAAATCGCTAGATCTGATGAGAAAATCGCCGTTATGGCAACACTGTTGGTAAGGGTATTGCTATTTGAAATTACTTCAGTGTTGGTATTTTGAGGATAACTGTATTTTAAGGGTAACGGTAGTCAGATATCTCGGTTCAAATCGATTTTTTTTAAAGAAAACAAACCCAAATAAAAACTAAACAAATTTATCAACTTTATGTATTCAAAATACTCAATAACCACGTGCAAATACCAACAGCAGAAAACTAAAGCGGCATTTTCTGACGAATGTTCTTTCGTGTGTATCAATATGTATCGTGTTGAAATTTGTGTTATCAAATTTTTTTGATATTTTCCCAGCAAAAAAAATTGCAAATAGTGCTTTACAAACTACTTCTTTTAATGCTTCACAAATATCCGTTAATGTATTTTTACTGTTTTTTTAGAAGTTATTCTGAACAACTTTAAAAAATCACTTCTTTCATTGCTTCCAAAGTAGCCGTTATTACATTTTTACAGATTTTTTATAATTACTTCTGAACCACATCCAAAAAATCACTTAAGTATTGCTTCTAAAGAGTAATTTATCTAAAAGTGATCGTAAAAAGTGATTTTGGTATCATTTGGCATTTCCAAACAGAGGGTCCCGGATTCGATTCCCGGCTGTACCAATATTTTTTATTTTTTTTTTTAATTTTTTTGTATTCTATTAATTTTTTTTTAATATTTATAATTAATTTGTTTAAATTCGATATTTTTTTAATTTTAAAATTTTTTAAAATATGTATATATAAAAACGAGTAAAAAGGTTAAAGTCGGGCATGCCGACTATACAATACCCTACACCAGTCTGGTGTATTGTTTGGATCCGAAATTCGAATGGGTTAAAATGGGGCTTATGTCAAAATCTTCTATAATGTGAGTCAGCGCACCAAATTTCATTAAAATATCTTAATATCTGCGACCTGCAGTTTGTAACCAAGCCAATTTCGGGGGACCCTTATATGGGCACTAGTTCTAAACATGGACCGATGTTCACCAAAATCAATAGGCTTCGTCCTTGGGCCAACATAGGTCTATGTACCAAATTTCATCAAAATATCTTAATATTTGCGACCTGCAGCGTATAAACAGTATAATTTTGGTAGGACCCTTATATGGGCACTAGGTCTAAACATAGACCGATGTTTACCAAAATCAATAGGCTGCGTTATTGGGCCAATATAGGTCTGTGTATCAAATTTCATCAAAATATCTTAATATTTACGACCTGCAGCGTATAAACAGTATAATTTTGATAGGACCCTTATATGGGCACTAGGTCTAAACATGGACCGATGTTCACCAAAATCAATAGGCTGCATTATTGGGCCAATATAGGACTGTGTACCAAATTTCATCAAAATATCTTAATATTTACGACCTGCAGCATATAAACAGTATAATTTTGGTAGGACCCTTATATGGGCACTAGGTCTAAACATGGACCGATGTTCAAAAAAATCAGACTTGTTCGTCCTTGGGCCAACATAGGTCTGCGTACCAAATTTCATCAAAATATCTTTATAGTTGCGACCTGTAGAGCGCGCATAAGATTGCATGGACAGACAGACAGACGGACGGACGGACGGACGGACGGACGGACATCGTTAAATCGAAATAAAAAAAAATTCTGAACCGATCGGTATACTATAAGGTGGGTCTACGACCAATATTTTTTGGTGTTACAAACATCAGCACAAACTTATAATACCCTGACCACATAGTGGTGTAGGGTATAAAAATGGTGAGAAACTGATTTTTATGTACCTGTAAAAATAGTACTGAAACCAATATTGCATTGGAGTGCACCTTTTACACTTGTTTAATAAGTACTTTTATTGAAGAGAATAAAGTACAATATCTCGCATTAACAAAGTGGTGTTTTTATGCCACTCAACTTTCATATCAAAGAATAGCTTAGCGGTAGAGCTCAGCGACTAGCAATCGTGAGGTCGCAAGTTCGATACCCGGTGGCGGCAATAAAAAAACTTTTGTAAAATAAAAAAATATACTTTTTTTTTGTGAAGAATTTTTTTTTAACTTTTAATTGGTGAAAAAGTGCTTCCTTTGCACTCGTTCAAAAATTACTGAAAAAATGTTAAGGTCAGAATATTCCTCTCCTATGACAACTCAATGTTAAAATCATTAGTGTTTATGTTAAAAAAGAAGTACATCTAGATCATCAATTGTAGTGCTTTTTCTACTGCTTCGGCATTTCTTTTTTCGCTGGGCTGTGTTTCCAAACTCAATGTTCCATCGTGTGTATTGACGTTTACTGTTTTTGCTGTGTTAGTTCATTGACAGCAGTCGTACTGTGCGGTGCTTTTGTAATTGCGCATTAAAGAAAATAAAAGAGACGAAAATGGCGACAATTACAAATAATGAAAACTGGATTAATTTTATAAATGAATATAAAAATTTTAGACAATTATGGGAGATAAAATGTGATAGCTAAAAAAACAGCAGCATATGAAAAATTAACAATGAACAAATTAATTAATTTGATTTTCTTCCGCGCATATTTGATGTGATGAGTTCGACAACCAAACAGAACTGATGTTTCGTTTGAGTTTTTGTTTGTATGTGGCATCGTCTGTATTAAAAAATGTAAAAAAATGTAACACTTGTTCTGTAACACCATTTTCCCTAGTGTGTAGGCAGCTTTATAGTTTCTACACTGAATATTTGTTAGTATTTTTTTTTGGGCTTGAAATTCCTACGAATTTCAATTTTTCTGTTATTTTTAAAGAATTGTTGCCACAACAAATATTTTATAAAATTTATTGTATAATAAATAATTTTTACAAATTATTTGTCGATCATAAAAATAAAATAAACTATAAATTTCATATAATCGCAATCTATTTTGAACCATCATTATCGTCATCATCATCATAATAATTATTAATATTAATATTATTTTTATTATAATTGTAATGGTAATGAATTAAAATAATAGTTCGCTTGCTGCCAGCCCGTCAGCCAGCTAGCTAGTCAGCCTGCCTTAATGCCAACAATATACACTTAATATACTACTATTAAATTTTGCCCCAGAGTATGAACTGCCTGCCGACAGTCACTTCCACCACCATCATCGTGCCATACCACATCATCCCATCACCAGCTGCCTGTCTTTATATTTTCGCTCGTTTTTTTTTATTCTTTTTTCCTCCCTCATGCCTGTCTGACTGCTGCTCTACAACTTGAACTAATTGAATGATATAAATTCGTTTTTTTTGTTTCTGTTGAAAGCTTCATATTATTGGCGTTAAAATAAATAATATACATATTTATACAGAGTATGATACATTAAACTACGTATGTTTATATGTTCATGAACATTTTCTCTTTGAATTAACTATAAAAAATATAATAAAATTAAAATGTACAAACAACAAAAAAAATATATTGAAAATATCATCACGAAAATCTGAAAAAATTTACGAAAAACAAAATAAGCAGAAAATCGTTTTGTATTTATTTTGTACAATTTTTATGTAGACAAGTTTGTAGATTCATTTGTGCATATTTAAAATAAACACGACAATCTGTAAAGTTAAAATTACTATAATATTTGTACACTGAAAGAAAATAACAAGTAATAGCTTATTTAGAATGAATTTATAATCTCAGCCAGAAAATGATTATAGATTTTTTTTATAATCTTGATTGTTTACACTGGCTATTTAGACATTTTTCCAGATTATTATTGTATGGAAAAATTATGTTTGACATAAAAAAAAACAATTTAGACAAAAGTTATACGAAAATAACAATACATTAATTCATTCACTGCACTCATAGAAATAAATTTGTAAAAATAGCAGAAAAACAACTAAAAATTAGTTAAAAATGACGTTGCGAAAAAACTGCTGAAATTAGCAGATTTTTTTTTTTTTTACTAAATACTAGTAAAATAAGAACAGCAGAAGTAAAAATGATAAATTAACAGAATTTTAGTTATATTTAAGTTAACTTTTAGTTAATTGAAAATAACAAATTGTACTGTAAAATCTGCAGAAAATTTTGCTAAATATTACAATAGTAGAATAAAAAATAGCACAAACAAACTGTTAAAATCGACAAATTTTTTGTTATTTTTAAACTAAATTTATTTGAATGCAAATAGCCTTATACTGAATTTAGACCAAGCAAAAACCAGTTGGTTTTTCTACAAAACTAAATTACAAAAGCCAAGCCATTTACACTGGTCATTCAGTTTTTCTTTGTCACATCACTTTTTTTATTAAACACTTTTCTTTATGTTTTTATTGTTAAATTAAATTAAAAAAATTATTAACACATTTTAAAATGAGTAAAAACACACAATTTAAAATTAAAACCGAAATATTTTAAAAAAAATATAAAAAATATATTTTTGACACTTGCTTTACTTCTATATTCGTTGTAACAGGGTGTATTGAAAATTACTTATAAAAGAAACCGAGTGTATCAAAAATGAAAAATTCAGATATTTTTTCTTGGTTTTTGGCAAAAACCAGGTAGAATGTGGTTTTCAGTTTGTATGAAAATTGTATGGAAAAACTAAAGTAATTTTGTAGTTTTCGGCTCAAAAACCTAAATATACTATTAAACAGCAAGTTGAAAAATAAGGTTCACCCTAGTGTACACTAGACCGTACCGCAAAAAAAAGTTCGCCGTACACCCTCCAATATGAAGTATTTTTGCAAGGCAATTTAAAAAAAAAAAAATTTTTTTTGCCGAACGTTGGGGTCGCCTTTTTTCAATTTTTCGTTATAGCTTCGGATTTTAAAGTGTGATATATCGATTTTTTTCCTCGAGGAGACCAGTGTTTTGCTATAAAGGAAAAATCCAATGAAAAAAAATTTAAAAAAGCGACCCCTACGTTCGACAACCAAAATATAAAAAGATTTCTACTGGGTTTATCGAAAAACTTCCTTAGCAAAAGTTTAATGACTTTTTGCGAGCTTTAATTTTCTGACATTAGGGTTGTACGTTAGGGTGGTAGCAACTGAGATCTGGTGTGTAACTACTAGAACGGGATACTTGAGGTCAATGGCCCTTAGAGCAAAACACTGGTCTCTTCGAGAGAAAAACATCGATGTATTATACTTTAAGATCCGACTGTAAATGCCAAAGATATAACGAAAAATGTAAAATGGCGACTCCTACTTTCGTCAAAAAAAATCTTTTTTTGAAACCTTGCAAAAATACTTCATATTGGAGGGTGTACGGCGCATTTTTTTTGCCTGTAAGGTGGAACGCTCTTGTGTACGCTGTAGTATCCACGGATAGTGAAAGGGTTAAATAAAAATTTAGAAAAAATAAAAGAATAAAAATTTAAAAAAAATAGAATAAAAATTTAAAAATTAAAGAATAAAGAATAAAAATTAAAGAATAAAAATTAAAGAATAAAAATTTAAAAATTAAAGAATAAAAATTTAAAAATTAAGGAATAACAATTAAAAATTAAAAAATAAAAATTTAAAGAATAAAAATTAAAGAATAAGAATAAAAAATAAAAGAATATAAATTAAAAAATAGAAGAAAATAAAATAAAAAAATAAATATAAAAGAAAAAAAAAATAAAAATAAAAGAAAAAAAAATTAAATAAAAAAATAAAATAAAAAATAAAAGAATAAAAATAAAAAACTAAAAATGAAAAAGAAATAAAACAAAAAACTAAAAACAAAAGAATAAAAATAAAAAATAAAAGAATAAAAATAAAAAACAACAAAAGAATAAAAAAAAATAATAAAAGAATAAAAATAAAAAACAACAAAAGAATAAAAAAAAATAATAAAAATAAAAAACAACAAAAGAATAAAAAAATAATAAAAATAAAAAACAACAGAAAAAATAATAAAAATAAAGAGTAAAAGAATAAAAATAAAAAAATTAAATTAAAAAATAAAAGCATAAAAATAAAAGAATATGAATAAAAAAATAAAAGAATACAAATAAAAGAATATGAATAAAAAAATAAAAGAATCAAATAAAGAAAAAAATAAAAATAAAAGAAAGAAAAAAAAATAAAAAAAGAATAAAAGAAGAGAATTAAAAAACAAAAGAATAAAAATGGCAAAACTGCAGTTTATGGGGCTTCGTCAAAAAAATATGACCCCCTCTGGAATTAAAAAGATAAAAAACCGAAATTAATTTTGGGAGGCGCTCGGCCCCGGGAGGCCCGTGGGGGCAAAAAATGGGGGGACATAGTAACATGTAAGTGTGGGTACTCAAATTAAAGGAAATTGTCTCACGATTCCAAAAATGTTACTTTTTTTATATCCATAAAACGTAGCCCTAACTAGAGCCATTTTTCGACCAATAGGGGGGGTCGAAAAAAGTAAAATATTATTATGAACGAAAATGGTACTCAAATGAAAGGAAATTTTCGAATTAGAGGCATTTTGTTACATTTTTGACCTTCGAAAAATTAAAAAGTCTAAAATCACATTATTTTAGTTTTGGTAAAACCCTGTAAATGTTCATTTTTTGTTGTTTATTTTGAAAATTTGGAATACAAAAGGCAGTTGGAAGTGGAAATGACAAAAGGAGTCAACTTTTTATTGATGAGAAATGCAATTTCAGAACTGATAGTTGAATTGCGCCGCAGGGAAATTTTTTACAAAAAATACCCAAACTGTTTAGATATTATAAAAATGAAACTTTTTGATGGAAAATGCAATTTCAGAAGTGATATACTGTTATAGCGCCGCAGGCAAAATTTTTTTTTTTTTTTATGTAAATGTCAAAATTTTTAATGCGTTTATCGATTATTGAAAAAAAAAATAGTTTTTGAAGTCGTGGGGTACATTTTCTATCATTTGAGTACCATTTTACCATACAAAAAAATTTCATCATTTTCAGTCCTCCCTTGTAAGGGACTAAAATGGCTCTAGTTAGGGCTACGTTTTATGGATTAAAACAATAATAACATTTTTGAAATCGTGAGACAATTTCCTTTAATTTGAGCACCCACACTTACATGTTACTATGTCCCCCCGTTTTTTGCCCCTCACGGGCCTCCCGGGGCCGAGCCCCTCCCAAAATTAATTTCGGGTTTTTTCTTTTTTAATTCCAGAGGGGGTCATATTTTTTTGCCGAAACCCCATAAACTGCAGTTTTGCCATAAAAATAAAAGAATAAAATAAAAAAAAAGAATAAAAATAAAAAAACAAAAACAAGAGAATAAAAATTAAAAAATAAAGAATAAAATTAAAATAAAAATAAAGTAACGACAATTTCGAAAATGGTTTCTGTAAGTGTAAGTTACATTCAAATTTGCACAAGCACTTGAATATTCGTTATTTCAAATGTTTTTTTATGGGGATGGACAGTAATTGCCTTAAAGGAATTAAATGTGAAAAATAATCTGTTGAAGGCATGTCCCTAATAATCCTATCGGGAGTTCATTCTTGCATAAGGAAATTGTTTATCGCCGCGATAAACCAAAACCGCCCAAACAACAATTTATACACAATTTTGAGTAAAATTTGTTCCCTTTGAACCAATTAAATAATCTTGATGGTATTTTTTGCGATTATGAACATTTACCCACCGTCCAACCCAGACAGTGTTTTACTACTATTCATTTTTGTTAAATTGCTTGTTTTTACTATGTAGATTTATATGTAAAGTTCCTCCTGGTATAAAGGATAAGATTTAACAAAAATGGAGGCTGGTTGTTGTGGTGTCGGTGGTAGTTAAAAATGCTGCTATTGCTACTTTGTTTGCTTGTCTTAACTGAGTTAATGCTGTAATTGCCTTGTGTTCATTATTTGGACATTGAATTCAGTCGAGTAATATCGTATCGTGTGCACCATTGTTCCTTCCTCATATTGGATGTGGCGATATCATCATTGTTTGCTTGGGTATTTTCCTATTTTTTATATACTACATTTTGTGGTCAAGGCATAATGAGTTTTTACTAGTATTTGAAACTTATGGAAAACACGACCTACCCGTCCTTGTAACTATGGACATATTATCAACGTTTTGAATTGATATATAAATCTTGGAACCACGCTACCTGTTCCAATAATACGAATATTTGTTAATGTATTTTGCCATACAGTAGTCTATTGATCTTGTTGACAAAAATCTCCTTCATTAAGATCTGAGGTAGAGTATCCTATGATCGGTGTTGACCGACCGATTCTTACTATTTTTTTTTTTAGAATTTTGGTGGTTGTAATTTTTTGTATACATATAAAAATATACTCGTGTGTCGTATTACCACACTGTTCTTGAAGGTGAGAGAAGTTTGGCTAAAATGGATCCAAAATCGGATTTCATAGTCTCTGCATCCTTTATAGGTTCAAAATTTGAAATTATCCAAATCCTAGCTACTAATTTTTGAGAGATACGGACATATAATTATTTTAATTTTTGCATTAAAAAATACAAAAATTGTTTTTTCGGACTTTCTATATTTTCATATATTTAGTTAGAATATTCTTCCACCTCAAGTCCAAATTCTAATATGATATTGTCATATTAGATTTTTATTTGTTGTTTCAAAAAGGGTTGATCATTTTCATGATAGACAATACAATTGTTTCGTAGACATCACTCTACTCTTCAGTTGTCCGCAATAAGAAAATGATAACTTTCTTACTCAAACCGAGACATTACATAAGGTACAAAAAACCAACGGGATGAGAATTTTGTACTTTCGTATATGAACTGTCTGATTTGGTAAAACCAGTTATAAATCAACTTTGGTAAAACCAGTTATAAATCAACTGGTTTTACCAAATCAGACAGTTCATATACGAAAGTACAAAATTCTCATCCCGTTGGTTTTTTGTACCTTATGTAATGTCTCGGTTTGAGTAAGAAAGTTATCATTTTCTTATTGTGGAAAACTGAAGAGTAGAGTGATGTCTACGAAACAATTGTATTGTCTATCATGAAAATGATCAACCCTTTTTGAAACAACAAATAAAAATCTAATATGACAATATCATATTAGAATTTGGACTTGAGGTGGAAGAATATTCTAACTAAATATATGAAAAGATACGGACATATATTTAAAATCTTATCTCTAACAGTCGTATTTGTTTATACGCGATTAACTCGAGAACTTATGCACCGATTCGAACAAAAGTTTATATTTATCTTTATCTTATCATAAGTTTGACCATTGGTCACTTAAAAAATAAAATAAGTTAGGAATGAATGACATATCATATCAATATCCATTTTCTGTTTCCGACCCCGTTTCTCGATATCTTGCATCATATCTGAGATATCCAGAATCGAATTTTTAACACATGGGCCTGCAATTTTATAAACACATTTTTAGGCAATGTGCGAGATATTAGTGAAATTGGAAGAGATGGCGTGGATCTCCCGCACAACAACTTGACAGTTTACGAACAACATTTGGCAACACGTTCTATAAAAACATTGTGTTAAATAAAAGCGGGGTAGGGATAAGTTAAATAGAACAGCTCGTATTTTAATTTTTGTCACCTTCATGAGACACATAAAAAAAATGTAAAGTTAGACAGAAATTCTGTTGAGAATAGATCTTCCTTCTACATTTACGTCCCTCCATCCTTCAATTTATTTGATTTTAGTTAGTATTTCGCAAGAAATTTAGAAAAACATTGTGAATAATTTTGTCAAAATTATTTCAAAGGCAGTTGGCTCAATTGGCTTCTGAAAAGCTCGTAAGTACGAGTATAAAAATTATAATATAGTTATCATTAAGGATTATTTGATCTCAATAAATATTAATTTTGACTATAATTTTGTTAAAAACTTATTTCTAAATTTCTTTTTTTACTTTTTAAATTATATTTAAAAAAAAACTTCTAAAAAAATAATTTATTTGCCTTTAAATTCGCCCTTTGTAAATTTGAATCATATCACAAGTTTTACAACATTGAGCATTATTAATGCTAACGTTTATTATCAACATTTATAAAATCTTAAAAATATAATTTACAAGTTGGTTAAATAGATCTACATTGCTAAATCTGTCAAAACAACAGAGTACGAGTAGTATTTTGGAAGATGGCAAAGCAAATTGTGACAGTTTTTTATTGTTTTTGTTTTTTCTTTAATTTTTATGTAACACCTTTAATAACGCTCCTAGACGAAAACAAGAAATTCTCATAGAGTTTGTAGTTTAACAAATATTTCTAAAAATTCTAGAAAGTCGTCTTCTGATGATTTCCCTAATTAAGAATGAAAGCCGGATTTTTTAAAAAATTTTATATAAGATTTGATATTTTAGCACATTTAAAATTTTTAAATTTCGAATAACGAATAATTCGAATAATGAAAAAAATATATTTTTTCAACATATACAATACAAAGGGTGTATTACTTAAAAATGCGGGATTTTTGGCCAATTTTGGGCGTTTATTGTGAAACATTGGTGCAATATAAATTTATTCAAAGTATTGTCTATCTGGCAACATATGGATTCCGTGCCAAAAGAACTGTCAATTTTTTTAAGCCAAGATCGAATTAAGCCAGTTTCGGATACCCTGTTCTGAAGTGAAGCGTATTCCAGTGAGAGCGTTCTGCAACGATCGAAACAAATGGTAGTATGACTATTTTCTAAATAGTTTTTAGCCGGTCTTGCCACATGTGGCCGATGGAATATTACGGATTCATGTCTGGTCGCATATTCCGGGCGTTTTTCGGTCAATGCTCGCTTCCAATGAATCAATTGTATTCGGTGCAAGTCACCTCTGATCGTCTGGCCCGATTTTAGAAGCTTATGGTAGATGGTACCCTTCTGGTCACACAAAATATAGAGCATTACCTTGGCGCCATGGATATTCGACTTTGGCGTTGATTTCGCTGGTTGGCCGGGCTTCACATACGATTTCTTGCGTTTCGGGTTGTAGTAATGGATCCATTTTTCATCGCCAGTAATGATTCGATGCAAAAACGACTTCTTTTTATGATGTTCAAGCAGCATTTCGGACATGCAAAATCGTCTTTCAACATCTCTCGGCTTCAACTTGTGGTACTCAATTTCCTTGCTTTTGGATTAATCCTGCTGCTTGCAAACGTTTTGAAATTGCTGCTTGAGTGACTCTCAATGATTTTGCAAGTTCTTCTTGAGTTTGACAACAATCTTCATCGTGTAATGCCTCCAATTCATCATCTTTGAACTTTTTTGATTGACCTTTGTCTTCCGTGTCAAAGTCACCAATTCGTAACGGCACAAAGCATCTCTCGCACATTGAAATCGATGGAACATATTTAGGATAAGCTTCGGTGAGAAATCGATGTGCTTCAGCTGCACTTTCTTTCAAATTGAAGAAGTAAAGCAAAACTTCCCGCAAATGATGATTTGTTGGCACAGAATTCGACATTTTCGAAGAAAAAAAAACTTTGTTGTTTACACTATTTCGTTCTATGACTAAGTGAGAATTAATGACACATGTTTACCCTCCAAAATGCCATATAAGTTATGAAAGACACAAACCACGTATAAAAGATACGCCATCTGTTGTGAATCCCGCATTTTTATGTTATACACCCAATAATTTTTTTTACCAATTTCGATTAATTGATTAACCGTATTAAATTAGTCGTTATTCGAAATTTGGACATTTTAAATTATTCGAGCAATTTTGCTCAAAAACAATAATACCATAATTGCCAACCTATGGTAAAATATAGTGCTATGGGAAATTTCGTCTTAGAGCCGAAACCACACGAATATTGAGTATCGAGAAATGAAAAACTATGTGTCCACTAAAAATTAGAGTAATATATATAACAAAATACCCGACAATTTATGTGTTTTTTCAAATTCCATAAAAATTCGGTTCTGGTAGGACGGACACGTGCTGTAATGCGTTATCGAAATACCCTTAATTAGATACTAAATTTATTGTATATATAGTTTATTTTGACCAATCATAGAAAAAACGCAAAAAAACCGTGATTTTTTATCCCACTTCTAAATACCTTAATGTGAGATTGGGCCGCTTAACCCTCTCATGCTCTTTTTTCTGATTACGATAATATTTAAACTATATATTTGGCATTGAAAATCTACTATGGAACATATATTAAAATTTTAATTTATCGCTTCATTTAGGCGATATAGCACAACAAAGGTTGAAGACGTATCTAAAAACCCGTAGTCAAATAATTTCGGTAAAATAAAATTACGTACCGAAAATTGTTGATCAATTGTTGTAATTTCAGAAGTTATGGCGATTTTCGCTTTTAGAAAATTGCGAAATTTGGCGAATTTGGCACTAAACATCAATAGATTTTGACTAAATTAGTTTTGCCTCTGAGTATATGCTCTGTGTTTAATTTCAATTTAATTTCTGTTGGCTAGTTTTTGAGTTAGAGAGATATTCGTAAGACGTATGCTGCGGTTATCCTGTGAGTCTTGGAGAAAAATTTTGAACTGATTTTACAATTAGAGACTCTAAACAAGCTTTGTTATTATCGATAATGTACGCCAGATCGTAAATGTATTTTTCGGCGATTTTTCAAAAATTTTTTTCTTTTTTAAAAAGTTAATTTTTTAAAATTTTCATGCTTTTCGCTTGAAAACTGTTACTTATACCAAAAAAAAAAAAAAATTTGAAGGCAAAAAAGTAGGTAAATAAGTTTTCTATGGATATAATACAATTTCTTTAATAAAATATTGTTATTTAGCCAAAAACTATTTAAAATCTGACAGCCTTGGGCATTAGAGGGTTAAAATAAAATATGGGCCTCTTATGGGCCTGACTTTCTGTAACGTCGAAAATTTATCGCAATAGAAAGCAACCGATAAGAGGAGCTTCCGTATTAGAGAGAACATTTTTAATACTAAAATGTTCATATCTCGTGATTGGATTTTGAAGCCCGATTTTGAATCCATTTTAGTCAAACTTTTTCATCTTCGAGAACAGTGTGTTAATATAGAGTACTAAGTTATCGCCCGTTTTGCTGTAAAATTGTTGTACAATATTTTGTGGTAAAAATTTGATGTGTTTTTTTAAATTCTTTATTTTTGTTCGTTAGACACCTCATTTTAGGCATCTTATACACACGGCTTTAACGGTACTACCAATTACAACGTAGACAGTGTTGCCAGGTCATTTTTTAGATATACCCTAAACTACTTGTTGAAAATTCCCCTAAATATAGGCATTAAAAAATAAATACCTCAGGTTTTTTTTCTTGCTAAAAGTAAAAAGAAAATGTAAATTTCAATTGGTTCTCACAAATTAACCATTAACCAAATTTGAAAATACAAAAAATTTAACTGTCTCCAAAAAGAAAAATTTATAAAAAAAAACGATTTTTATAAGTTTAGTTTTTGACTCGCTGAAAACATAAAATTATATTTTTTTTTTAAATTTTGTATTCAAAAATATATTAAATAAGGAACAAATGTATGAATTTTGCTATATTTATTGTTTTCGCAGTTGTATGCAAAAAATCCCCTAAATTAAAACATAACTATTTTTTTCTTTCCCCTAAAAACCCAAAAAAATTCTTAAATTAAAGAAATTTCTTAGAAATTTATTAATTCAGTTCGAGGCCAATTTCCTTATTATGAATTAACATAATAAGTACTTTTTTTTCAAAAACTGCTATTTTTCTTCATCAGGATATTCTCCTAACAAATACTTCACAGAGTTTTTGCTTTCAAAAACCTCTAACACTTTCAGGAATGAAAAGACGATCGTTTCGGGGATTTTCCAAGTTCCCTTCTTCAGTTTTCTTTAGAAAGTGGTGGCAATAGTGCAATGCAAATTGAAACATCAAAATTTCATATTAAACGTAGTCTACTACATCAACGAAATGAGAATGGAGTAAACAATAAAATATGTTTTCGAAGTCTCTGCAAAGACATAACCAACAATAGAAATATTATGAAAGTTTTTGTTTTTGTATTTCGTACCATCGGTACAAATAAAATACAAATTTCCCTAAACGAAAAAAAAATCCCCTCAATCTAGGGTAAAAAAATCATAAATAAACTGGCAACACTGAACCGTAGACCGTTTACAGTTTAATTTTTAATTTTATTACCTCCAAAACGGAAAAACATTGCAATATTTTTCCAAAAATCAAGTGCAGCCAAACAGTTTTAAATCACCTTAATAACCAAAATAAATTGCTTTTAAAAGATTGTAGGACTAATTTAAAAGATACGATGACTAGCCAAAAACTAAGTTAGTGTGTTTTAAGCACATTATTCCCATATTAAAAAGAGTTTATTTAACTCACTTTAAAATTTAACGTGTTCAGTCCTTTAAGCTATACGCAGAATAAAATTTGTTGCCTCCAAACCAAACGTTCGGTACCCGCAACCGTTATGGGTTCCATAGTCCTTAAAAATTTGAATTTTCTGGGCTCCTTTAAAGTACATTTCGGCTTAAAGTAAATGTAAAAGTTGAACAAGTTGACAAAGTTGAAAATAAAAATTAAAATTAAATAAAGTTTCAAATTATAGTGAAAAGATAGATTTCAATTTCTCTATTAATTGAAATCCTTTCAAAATGCAGAACTTGCCCAAATATTTACATTCACTAGCTTTAAGCCACATTCACAATGATAGAGTACTCCACTCTGCAGAGTGGATTTTGTTCCTTTCTTTTTCGCAATTACATATTTTTTGTATCATGCCATCTCTATTTTAGTACACTCCACTCTGCAAAGTGGAGTAATCCATCATTGTGAATGTGGCTTTAATTTTGTGACTAACATTTTGTTGACATTAAAAAACCTTTTTTGATTTCTGAAATTTTTTGATTTTTAAAAACTTTCTTGACTTTGGAACATTTTTGGAACTTGAAACTTTTTTTTTGACCTTGAAACGTTTCTTTTTTTTGACTTTGAAACATTTTTTGACTTTGAAACATTTTTTGACTTTGAAACATTTTTTGACTTTGAAACATTTTTTGACTTTGAAACATTTTTTGACTTTGAAACATTTTTTGACTTTGAAACATTTTTTGACTTTGAAACATTTTTTGACTTTGAAACATTTTTTGACTTTGAAACATTTTTTGACTTTGAAATTTTTTTTAAGTTTGAAACATTTTCTTGTCTTTGGGCTTTGAAATGTTTTTTGACTACAACCTTTTTTGACTTCAAAGCGTTTTTTGACTTTGAAAGGTTTTTTTTTTTTTTTGACTTTGAAAGGTTTTTTTTTTTTTTTTGACTTTGAAAGGTTTTTTTTTTTTTTGACTTTGAAAGGTTTTTTTTTTTTTGACTTTGAAAGGTTTTTTTTTTTTTGACTTTGAAAGGTTTTTTTTTTGTTGACTTTGAAAGGTTTTTTTTTTTTTTTTGACTTTGAAAGGTTTTTTTTTTTTTACTTTGAAAGGTTTTTTTTTTTGACTTTGAAACGTTTTTTTTTTTTTTTTTTTTTTGACTTTGAAACGTTTTTTTTTTGACTTTGAAACGTTTTTTTTTTTTTTTGAATTTGAAACGTTTTTTTTTTACTTAGAAACGTTCTTTTTTTACTTTGAAAAGTCTTTTTTATTTAAAACGGTTTTTTTGACTACAACATTTTTTGACTTTGAAACATTTGTTTTTGACTTTACAAAATTTTTTTTTACTTTACAGCATTTTTTTTTTGTTGACTTTACAACATTTTTTTTTTACTTTACAACATTTTTTTTTACTTTACAACATTTTTTTTTACTTTACAACATTTTTTTTTTTACTTTACAACATTTTTTTGACTTTGGAACGTTTTCCAACTTTGAAACTCTTTTGACTTTGAGGCATTTTGGACTTTGAAACTTTTTTTTGACAATCAGAGTTTTTTGACAATGAAACTTTTTTGACTTTGAAACTTTTTTGGGTTCGAAACTTTTTTTAAAACTAGACCTTATAAACTTTTTTGACTTAATATTTTTTTTTTTTTACTTTTCTGACTTCAAATACTACCCAAAAAGAAATTGTCATCGGTAAAAAATTTAGATTATTTCCTTAAAGTTATTTTAAGGGGAACGCTATTTCATTTATTTCGTAATCGCTTTATTAAGGATAACGGTATTTAAGTTATTTCGGTAACGGTGTTTCGGTTATTTCGAAGAGTAACGTTAGTTGAAACGGCTCTGATAATGATAATGGTATTTTAGCGGTATTATCTGCCAACTCTAAAAAAATAGGTTTTTTGGAACTAACATGCCAACGTTGGGAAAACAAATTTTGCCCATTATTTTATATAAATCGAAAATTGTAAATATTGAAACGGTGTATAGTAGTGTGTATTCATTAAACAATATTTTAATATTCAAAATGATGTTTATACAGTTCTTTTATTTCGTGGTTGATTCACATTTTAGTATTTTTCATCGGTATTTCTTAAGTTTATATATAATATTTCTGTCGAACACAAGTTTTGACTGTTGTATGTATTGTGTGGTGCTAAGCGCCCACTTTGTACTAAATGCTGTCGTTTTGGGGTTTTTCTGTAATGTTAATGTAGCCGTCGTTTTTGTTTTTGTTTCTGTTAAAATTTATGCAGTGTGAAGTGTTGTAAATCACTTTTTTCCACTACTTTTCAAAAAATTTTTTCTTTAATAATATAAACGTTTACTCAATAAATGAACCAAACGTATGAACGATGCCAACGATACCAACGAAACGACACAAGAACTGACATACGGAGCAACTAACCAATAGTCGAACGTCGCAACATTATTCCTGTGCTTTAGTAAAGTGATGTTGTTAGTTGGTTGGTGGTGGTACTGACGTGGAATAAGAGAATACAAGAAATTTATACTGTGTTGAATACTACTTTGCATTTATTTTATTTTATACATATTTTTTTTTTTTTGTACATTTTTATCATCAAACATACAAATTTTACTGTTAATTTAAAAGTGCGCTCGCTCAATTAATTTAAATTAATTTATTCATAATTCGTTTTTCTTTCCCCTCTTGTGTTTTTTCACACAAATTACTTGAATACCTTTAAATACAAATTTGTTCGTTTATTTCGTGGTATGTAGTAAATTTTATTTGATATTTATACCTGCTACTACTACCTACCTACATATCTACAGACCGTTCGACTGCATTTAGCTTTTTTTTTTGTATTAAAACATTTTGGTTGATTTTTAATTATTAAATACGGCCATTTAGTGTCACACATATTTATTATAATAAATAATAAATTTTAAGGCATGAAATGAAATCTTGTTTATTGATTTATTGAGTGTGTGTTAAAATAATACCCTACTTGAATGTTATATCTACTATAGTTATATCTAAATGTTTGTAACATTTTGTAACAAATAAGCGGGACAGTTGTTTTTTCATAAATAAACAAATAAAAAACCTCAATTAAGTAAAATGTTATTCTTCAACAGAGTACCTTTGCTTTTTAGTATACAGGGCTATAACGTCAGTTTTATTTTTTAATTTTGCCTTAAACAACTGATTGCTTACTTTCACTTCTCCGAAATCTCGTTTAAAATCGAGTTAAATCGAGATTCTGAATACCTCTTTTTAAATTACGAAATTTGACAGCTAAACTGAATTTCGTTTTAAAAATAAAATTAAAAAAAGTTTATATATATTTTTCTGGTCCCGCCGTGATTTGAACCCAGGCCGTCAGATGGGCAGACGAGAGCTCTACCAATTGAGCTGACGAGACATTTAATATTTGGTAGGTAAAAACAAAAATGAATGATAACTGTTGGACCACTATCGGTTGCTCTCAAATTGTAGCACTAACAAAACGTTTGTTGGAACTAATATGCCAGCGTTGGGAAAACAAAAAAAAAAGTTGGTGTTTTCTTTTCCACACACAAAAAATCGATTTAAAATTTTTTAAAATAAAACAAAAAAAAAAATGTCTGTAACCGGAATTGAACTCAGAACCTTCCGACTACAAACCTTTTTTAACGAATCGACATCATTATTATAAAATAATTTCCCTACCAGTGAATTGATTTTTTATTCAATTGGCAATCTACGGCTTCTTCTGCTGACGAAAAATCGTTGACCACATCGTTTATCTTTGATGTGCGGGAACAAGAAAAAGTCATTGGGTGCCAGGTTAGGGCTGTACGGCGGATGACCCATTAATTCGGTCATTTGAGTGCTCAAAAAGTCACTTGTTTGAGCCGATGTGTGAGAGCTCGCTTTGTCATAGTGAAGAGTTATCCGTTTTTGGGGGTTGGTTTTTCTCATTTCGCCGAACACTTCTGTCAAACAAATGGTGGTGTACCATTCAGAATAAACTGTTATAACAGCACTGTTGCCACATGACTAGTTTTTCTAAAAAAAAACGGGCGACCATTTGTTTCGAAGTGCTTCGAGAGCGAACAACTTTAGTTGAATTTCGTTCATCATGAACAGTGTTGCCAAGTTAGGGGTTTTCCTTCAGATTTAGGGAGTTTTCAACCACATAGGGGGATTTTAGGGGGAAATTTGGGGGTAAGAAAGTCATTTTAGGGTTAGTTTTGCCTTAAAAAAATTAAATTGTAGGGTCCGATGATTGGGTTTGTCAAATTGTTGATGTTTTTCACATAAATTTTTATTTTCTTTTAGTCTACCCATTTTTTAATTGGAAAATGTTAGACTGTGACTAGGAAAGCAAAGAAAACCAGCAAACATATAACGAAGTTTTTTTTTATTTTAACAACAAAAAATCAATTATTTGCATTTATTAAAAATAATTTGCAAAAAAAACTTAGAAAATTGTTGGATTTTTGGAAAATTTATTTAAGGAGGATGTTTTGTTGGTGGTAGTGCAAATTTAGGGGGGATTTTGGACAATTTAAGGGGACTTGTAACTTGGCAACACTGATCATGAAACACCAATACAGTCGACTGCTATTTAGTTTCAGGCTCATATGCATAGATCCATATGCATAGATCTCAAAATATTTATCAAATTATTAATTATAATTTTAACAGAATAAAGTTTCTGCATTCCGTAACGTTTCTGTAGCGTGCCGTGCCGGATGGCTCTTTTGTGCAGTTAGTCTTTTCCGTATCAACGTATCAGCTATTTAATGTTGTTTGTTTACTTGTTTTTCATTTATTTCATTTCTTTATTTTTATAAAGTCTATGGATAACAATGATCCTTACAGACTACTCGCTAAAAATAAAATTAAAAACTTAAAACAAATTATTTAAATAAAGTTTAAACATATGTTTTGAGTAACTAAAATCTAAAACAGTATTATTCTCTAATTTATTAAAATTAATCTGAGATCTAATTAAGGGTTCATTTAACGAGTAATTCGTTTTATGCATAGGTATGAAAAAATAGCCATGGTTTCTTAAAGATCTAGAGGGAACATTAAGATTTATCAGTGATAATAACTCAGGGCATTTTATATTTGAATTCACTATATCAAATAAAAATAAAAAATATTGGTTTGACCTCCTATTCTCTAGTGTTTGCAAATTAATTAAATTGCAATGAATATTATAGGATACGTATTCAGTAAAAATAATAGAAGAAAGAGCAATTTTCGTAAATCTTCTCTGAACTCTCTCCAAACGGTTAATATGACAAGCATTAGAAGGGCTCCAAATAACAGACGCATATTCAAACTTCGACCTAACAAAGGAACAATATAATAACTTTCGAGTGTAAGGATCCCTAAAATCCTGACAATTTTTCCTCACAGAAGACAATAGAGCATACAATTTAGGGATAATATAATCTAAGTGATTATGAGTTTTTAAGAAAACTGGTAGTAAATTTCCGAAGCAGTTTTGTTTAGAAAACGACTAATGATTTTTGTCATTATATTTATTTTACTGAAATCAGTATTGAAATAACTTTTCGCGAAATAATCTTTTGTAATATTCTTGAGGAGTTATTCATTGGAAAGGAGCTAATCATCGGTCAACAAGTTAAGAAGTTGTGCCGAAATGTTAGGACACATTAATGAATTGAGGAACGGGTTCAGATTTTTGATCCAAAGTAGCGTATGATTTTTAAAAGTATCGAAATACTCTTTGAATTTGAATACGAATCTGACATTAGGTTTTCAAAATGATGTTGTACTCTTATTTAATATGGCGAATGTTTTTTTTTTATATCTAGTGAATTCGTTTTAAATTATTTACCCGGGAGTTTATGGGTTAAAATTGAAATAAGGTTTTCAAAACTTAAAATAAAACAATATTGCAAATGATTTTTTTTTTTTTAAACTAAACGAATTTCTTTAAATAATTTATCCGGGAGTTTTTGCGGGTAGCTGAGTACGAATTTGACATTAGATTTTTAAAATTCAAAATGGCGGAGTCAGAGTGACGGATGATTTTTTTTAAAAGTAATCAGTTTTTATATTTTTTTAAACAACATTTTTTAAGAGTTGTTAAATACAAATCATACATATATCAGATTTTTAAAATTCAAAATGGTTGTTTATATAATATATCGGATATTGTTTTTTTTAAGTAATCGGATGTGATTAAAATTATTTAACCTGGAATTTTTAAGAGTTGCTAAATACTAATATGCCATAAATTTTTTAAAATTCAAAATGGCAAATCCAATATGTGTGATAAATTAATTTAAAACGAATAAAAAAGCTATGGTCGAGCATGCCGACTGTACAGAATCCTACACCAGCCTGGATGAAAGTCAAAAAATGTTTGTATCCGAAATTTTAATGGATTGAAATGGACTTGTGTGGAAAGTTGTCTATAAAATGGCAAATATATAAAATCAGTAAGAAATTCGTTTTGACCTTATGAATGCGCGGCTCCCTCAATTAATATAAGGGGAAAAATCATACGCCACCGTAGCCAAACACATTGATTTGGGCACTGTGGCGCATGATTTCTCCCCATATATTAATTGCTGGAGCCGCGCATGCCTTATGTTAAATATATTCCAGAGAAATTCGCAAATTCCTTTTGTCCATGTGAGTCATTTCACTAAAATGTAGCGTGCGAATAAACATGCGACCAAATTTTTAGGGGACTTTTATATGGGCACATTTTAATTTAAGCAACTCATTCATTTCAATTTATTAAAAAAACAATTTATAACAACAATTCTTTGAAAACTCTGTCAATTAGTCACTATCGATCCGATATGTAGTATAGTGTTTGGTGTTATTTGTTGTAATTCTCTTTATTATGTGTGACTTTTATACGTTTTCATTATGTTGTTTGTCTGTCGTGTGTTCGTTCATGTTGTTTCCAGCCAACATTTATTTAATACCATTAAGAATTGGTTACACTTGAGTACTTAAGTGTATTTCATTTTGTTTGACAAATTTGTTTTATTTTCATTTTTTATTTACTTCTGAAACAATGAAAACAATACAATACAATATGCCGCCACACACTGAGCTTTTTGTTTTTTTTTTTAGATACGTTCAACATATTATTTTGAATTTTATGTGTATTTTGCATGGATGGTAACCGAAACGAGTGGGTATCTATTTATTTGGTCGCTTTTTTTATAAATAGGTTTTCTTATGCATTTTTCTTTTTGCCCGAGTTTGGCCCGCGTTCGCTAATTATCGAGAGAACCGTGAGTAGCATAGTTAATCTATAAAATATATAATCTTTGCCGAAACGATGCGGTTATCGGTAAGGGTAACGCTTTTTAAGATTATTTCGGTAACGGTATTTAAAGGGTAACGCGATTTCATTTAGTTGGGTATCGGTATTTTAAGGTTGAGTTATTTCGGTAACTGTATTTTAATTGTAATGATAGCTTCGATGCAGCAAATTTTTTACAAAAAAATAAACGAAAATCAAAGCAAAATTACTAATTTAATGTATGTACATTAGAGTGGGCCGAACTTTGCCGAATTGCGAATTTCAAAAACGGGGGGTGCGGAAAAGTTGCGTATGCGTCCAGCAACCAGTAAAAATTTTGAAAATCGGTTCACGTTCAAGGTCCCCGCAAAGCGGTTGAAATTTCGAAATTTCGGAAAGTTTAAAAAAATTCCTTAAATTTTATTAAAAACGAGTAAAAAGGTTAAAGTCGGGCATGCCGACTATAGAATACCCTACACCAGTCTGGGTAAAAGCCAACTAATGTCACCAAAATCAATAGGCTGCGTTATTGGGCCAATATAGGTCTGTGTACCAAATTTCATCAAAATATCTTAATATTTGCGACCTGCAGCGTATAAACAGTATAATTTTGGTAGGACCCTTATATGGGCACTAGGTCTAAACATGGACCGATGTTCATCAAAATCAATAGGCTTCGTCCGTGGGCCAAAATAGGTCTGTGTACCAAATTTCGTCAAAATATCTTAATATTTACGACGTGCATCGTATAAACAATATAATTTTGGGGGGACCCTTATATGGGCACTAGGTCTAAACATAGACCGATGTTCACCAAAATCAATAGGCTTCGTCCTTCGGCTGCCATAAGTCGGTGTACCAAATTTCATCAAAATATCTTAATATTTGCGACCTGCAGCGTATAAACAATATAATTTTGGTAGGACCCTTATATGGGCACTAGGTCTAAACATGGACCGATGTTCACCAAAATCAATAGGCTTTGTCCTTGGGCCAACGTAGGTCTGTGTACCAAATTTTATCAAAATATCTTAATATTTGCGACCTGCAGCGTATAAACCATATAATTTTAGTAGGACCCTTATATGGGCACTAGGTCTAAACATGGACCGATGTTCACCAAAATCAATAGGCTGCGTTACTGGGCCAATGTAGGTCTGTATACCAAATTTTATCAAAATATCTTAATATTTACGACCTGCAGCGTATAAACAGTATAATTTTGGTAGGACCCTTATATGGGCACTAGGTCTAAACATGGACCGATGTTCACCAAAATCAATAGGCTGCGTTATTGGGCCAATATAGGTCTGTGTACCAAATTTCATCAAAATATCTTAATATTTACGACCTGCAGCGTATAAACAGTATAATTTTGGTAGGACCCTTATATGGGCACTAGGTCTAAACATGGACCGATGTTCACCAAAATCAATAGGCTGCGTTATTGGGCCAATATAGGTCTGTGTACCAAATTTCATCAAAATATCTTAATATTTACGACCTGCAGCGTATAAACAGTATAATTTTGGTAGGACCCTTATATGGGCACTAGGTCTAAACATGGACCGATGTTCAAAAAAATCAAACTTGTTCGTCCTTGGGCCAACATAGGTCTATGTACCAAATTTCATCGAAATATCTTAATAGGTGCGACCTGTAGAGTGCGTACAAGATTGCATGGACAGACAGACAGACGGACGGACGGACGGACGGACGGACGGACAGACGGACATCGTTAAATCGAAATAAAAAAAAATTCTGAACCGATCGGTATACTATAAGGTGGGTCTACGACCAATATTTTTTGGTGTTACAAACATCAGCACAAACTTATAATACCCTGACCACATAGTGGTGTAGGGTATAAATATTTGTTGTTGTGATATATTTCTAATAAATTATAGTTTGCTGAATCCAAATTTTTTAATCGGCCGAAGGGGTTCTAAATATTGCTACTCGAATTTTGTTGAAAAACACGTTTTTTCATTTTTCAGTCGAGCCTTCAAAAAGTTAGTCTAAAAATGTTTTTAATTTTTTTCATTTTTAAATCTACTATCTATATAAAATTGTCTTTCATTTGAGTGCAAAAAAGTTGTAAAAATTTTCACAGTCAAAACTGGTTACTGGACGCATACGCAACTTTTCCGCACCCCCCGTTTTTGAAATTCGCAATTCGGGAAAGTTCGGCCCACTCTAATGTACATATGTATAATACTCAATAACAACGTGTAATTACCAAAAGAAGAGAAATGTGGGGGCTGTGGTGTAATGGTTATCGCGTTGGACATAAGGTTGAGGGTTCTATCCGCAGCCAAGGCAAGGCGGGTACATATCGCACCGTCCTCCTACGGTCTTCCCATAGGACTTAACCCCACCGACGTAAAATAATTTAATAGGTATGTGAACTAAAAAGCTTCAACAAAGCTCGCCAACTCTTCATCAGATGGCGCGCAACAACTGTTCTAAGATTCAACACCTCGCGCAATTATAGTGTTGCCATATTTGAAGCCCTTCATCTTTCACCACCTTTCACTTCTTCTGCATCCCCTTTCCAAAGAAAGCAACATGTTCATTAATTCATTTATTTCGGTCACGGTACTTTAAGGATAAGGGTATTTCGGTTATTTTGGTACCAGTATTTTAGGGGTATCGGCAGTCACTTGCAAAGGGTTTTTAATCGATAATGGTATTTTAGAGGTATTGCCTGCCAACCTTGACATTTTGGGTATTTAATTTTGTCTTACATGTCAAAAGGCATGATACAAGTTTTTCACTATACATTTCGAAAGAAATGGGGGACAAATAAAATAGAAAGGGAATTTAAAATAATAATTAATTAACCAAAAAATTAATAAAATGAAAAGGGAGGATTAGATTTTGCTCGCTAAAAAAATTAACAATCTGTAGTTTCTGACCTGCTATTTCAAAAAAATTACTCCCTCGGGATCCCTACCTCAATTGTATAATCGGAATATGATTTTTGTCGAGCATTCCCGACGAAAAAAATTTAAATATACACTCACAAAAGTTTGAATCTACTGAAAATGACAGTTAAAACCAAAGGTATTGTGACGCGCAAAATAGAAAGGGACCTAAGTGTAAAAAAAGGGTTTTGTTCAGGAGAGCCATTTTAAAGATTTAAATACGTGTATCTTTGGTGTACCAAAAAAAAAATGTTTTTTTTACCCTTAGGTCCCTTTCTCTATGCGCTGTCACATATGCAGTTGAAAAGGCGACAAAGGTATTTACCTTTAAAATAACTAAACAAAAAAATTTTACTACAACAATTTGAAAACAACTGACAAAATCGTTAAAAAACTACTGTTTTTTACACTTAATTTTTTTGGTATTTACAGCTATGGACATGGAAATAGGACACTTTTATGTGTTAAGAAACATAATTATTTATTTTGAAAAATAAAACAAAAATAAAATTTTTTATTTCATATACGGGAAGTGTTATTATTGGTGATTGTAATTCATTCTTTATTTAAATAAAAATCCTTCAACTATTTTATATATATTGGTAAATATGTATAAACTAATAAAAATACCTGAATTTCTAAATAGGACACATTTTATATATTTTTAAAAAAAAACCGTAAATTTTTTTGGTTTTTAAAACAATTATTATTGTTTTAGCATTAAAATTACACTAATATTTTGTGCTGTATCCATTATTATCAATAACCGCTTCGCATCTTCTTTGCATACTCTCAACTAACCTTTGGCATCTTCCTTTTGGTATAGAATGCCAGTCCAAAGTTCGGTGGAATTTTTGTAATTGTTTTGCGAACCTTTTGTTTTTACATCATTCCATAGATTTTCTGTTGGATTAAGGTCCGGACTTTGGGCTGGCCAGTCCAAAACCTTAATTTGTTCTTGTAAAAACCAATCCTTGACTATGTTTGACGAATGCTTCGGATCATTGTCTTGCATAAAGATCCACTTAACTGGCATATTTTCATAGGCAAATGGCTCCATAACATTCTTAAGAATGCTCAAATATTGAAACCTGTCCATTTTGTCCTCTACTTTTACGATAGGCCCAACACCACGCCAGGAAAAAGCCCCCCATACCATAATATTACCCCCACCGTGTTTCAAGGTCTTCTGAGTGTACTTAATGTTTAAAGCCTGGTTTTTTTGGCGGTGTACAAATGTTCTACCATCTGGTCCGACACGATTTATCTTCGTTTCATCGCTCCAAAGCACATTTTTCCAAAAGGACAACTCATTTTCTTTGTGGGTTTTGGCAAAATCAATACGTTTCTTAATATTTTTTCTTGAAAGAAGAGGTTTCTTTCTACTTATTCGTCCAAATAAGTTTGCTTCATTCAGTCTTCATCTTACTAACCTGTCTGACACTTGAACGTTGAATTTTTCCCTGATTTCATTATTTATTTGACGCGAGGACATAAAAGGGTTGAGTTTGCTTTTGCGTACTATAGTCCTGTCCATATAAGTTGTAGTTTTACGACGGATTGGCTTACGTTCTTTATTTTGCGTATGATATTTCTTGTCGCCGAATAGCATTGTTTATACCATATTTCGCTAACACTTCAGTATTTTAGGAATTTAAGTTGGAGATTTCATCTCGTTGTGGAATTGAGATATAAGTCTTCGTTTTTCTGGATTACAATGTTTTCCACGTCCCATATTGGTACAATTAGAAAAGAATTTACTTATTCCAAACGCAAATTATGAAAAGAAAATTATTACTAAGTGCATCGAGTAAAATGTTGACAATTATTGCAAGTGTCCTATTTTTATGTCCAAGTCAAATATGAACAAAGTAAATATTTGCATGTTTTAAATATTGCAAAGTTTTATATATAATCTGAGACTACTTGATTACAGTTTACTATAATAGAAAAGAAATATAATTATTGCTTTATAATTATTAAGAGAAATGCATGAAGATAATTTTGTATGAAGTGTCCTATTTCTATATCCATACTGTATATTTTAATAAAAAATAAAAAAATTATTTTTTTTATTCGATTACGAAAACACGTACAATTACTACAGCCTATTTAAAATTTCAAGTAAAAATTCCAAACGGTTCTCCAGTTATTATGCTTTTATGCATTGGAGATACAATAAAAGTTTCTGATTATAATTTGCAAACTAGGAATATATCAATAATAACAAATATAAACAAGAATTTTTAAAAATAAAAAAATTCAACGAAATTTTTTAATTTTTAAATAATTAACAAAAACAACCCAATAAGCAAATATGTTTTAAAAATTCAAGTGCTTTAAATTTTGCTTGAAGTAAAGTATATTTCAAATCCTAGCATTTGTATATTTAAAAAAAAATAATTCAAACTTGAATTTTTGTTTCCTTTTTGCTGGAGTATGCTATTGAAATAAAATGTAATTAAAGTTTTATTCACGCCTTGAAACTGTAAAACAGGGCTGGAATTGGACTTGTTTTCAACTTGAATTCCAGTGAAATTGTTTATAGGGAACTGTTTACTGTAAAATGACTGTTTTGGTAGTTGTTTATTATGATAATAAAAATAACTGCTTTAAGCAACTGTTACGAAATTACAGTACTTGTCGTTAGTTGTTTTCTTAAACAACCGTCATAACTGTTGTTTTGCATTTTTCTATTGAAAAACAACAATAAGTTCAACACTTTTATATATTATTATATTTATACTTTATATAATTTGTTTTGTTTTCATTTAAGTGATATGTGTAAAATAAATTTAAATATTAATTAATATAATCAATTTCGTAATTAAAACTCGTTTTTAGTTTTTTCTGTGTACATATCGATCAATATGTAATTGTATATTGCATTTACAATTATATACGGTTAATCCAAATATATACGACTTTATATGTACCTATTGTACATAACCCGATGAAAAAAAGTTTCAATGTGATTATATATAATCATATATAGTCAAGGATGTAATGTCATACCACTTTATATCTCATTTGATCCGAAAAATAGCAGACATAAACTTATACCATGGCAACTGATCTGATCTAATTTGATCCGAAAAATGGGTTCATCAAATTTTATCAGCTTATATAAAATTGCATACAATTTGATATAACGGGATCTAATTCCAAAATAGATTGGAAAATTACACGAAATTTTACTCACACAAAAGTTCCGCCGTTCGTATTTATTATAGCTTGATTTCAAATTTGTTGCTACTTAATTTAATATTTTTTCCGGCTTGATTATATTTTTCTGTGTAAACGGATTTTATTTTTCTGTGTGAACGTTAAGATTAAAATAGCCTAATTGCTCTATTTTCAGGTGTTAAATTTTTTAATTATGAGTATTTATTAGTATTTTAAAAACAATATAAACTGGTGGTACCTTGCAAAGAAAAAAATTGTGAATAATGCTTTACAAACTGCTTCTTTCAGTGCTGCACAAGCATCTGTTACTACTTTTTTAGAAGTAATTCTGAACAACTTCAAAAATCCCTTCTTTCATTGCTTCCAAAGTATCCGTTAGTATATTTCTACAGCTTCTTTAGAATTAATTCTGAACAACATCAAAATGCATAATTGCTCTAAAAGTGAGGCCAAAAAGTGATTTTGGTATTTCCAAACAGATGATCGCGGGTTCGTTTCCTGGACCAATATTTAAATTTTTTTTAAATATTTATAATTTGTTTAATCTCAATATTTTTTAATTTTTCAATTTTTAAAAAATATATAAAATAAAAATGATGATAAATTACTTTTTATTTGCTTATGAGCACCGAAAACGATACTGAATTGCAGTGCACCTTTTGCACTTGTTTAAAAAGTACTTTTATTGAAGAATAAAGCACAATATCTCGCAGTTACAAAGTGGTGTTTTTGTGCCAGTCAACTTTCATATAAAAGAATAGCTCAACGGTAGAGACTAGCAATCGGGAGGTAGCAAGTTCGAAACCTGGAGGCGGCAAAAAATTTTTTCTTTTTTAACTTTTAAGTGATGAAAAAGAGTCTCCTTTGCACTCGTTCAAAGAGTACTGAAAAAATGTTTAAGTGGTAGTACTCTTCTCCTATTACAACTCAATGTTAAAATCATTAGTGTTTATATTAAAAAAGAAGTACATCTAGATCACCAATTGTAGTGCTTTTTCTACTGCTTCGGCATCTCTTTTTTTGCTACGTATGTAATAAAATGCGATCGGTTGGTAAAAAAAAATTAGAAATTCGATCTATGGTAATAGCTTCATAAATTTCGCGGATTACAGAAAAAGACTTTTTGAAAAATATGTACATGATTGAAATCGAAACTGAATATTTGAAAGTCTCTTAAACCACTTGACTTTATTCTGCAGTTTGTTTTTTTGTAAATGTTAAATTTTGGTTTACGTTATCTGTAACAATTTTTAAAAAAAGTTTTCATTACAATCAAATACTCAGTTTTGAAAAAAAAACAGTAGCATAACGTATTTAATAAAAAAAAATACTTATATTAGTCGATTTTCGGTTTTGAGTCCTGAAAAACCGCGGTCAACTTACTCCGGTCACGTACGATCTATTAATAGACTACTGTCAAATTTTGAACAAGTTCCGTCATTATCTTTGGGTTTAACAGGTGTTCAAAGCATACAACCTCGTAGATTTTTGTAACAATCGAAAAAGTGAATTTGGAGTTATTTTTTGCGAAAAAAAAATCACTCATACCAAGGAAAAGCTGATAAGTACTATGGGAACTCTGCACCATCAACTTCCATGCTTAAAAAGTGGTTTACTAAGTTTCGTTGTGGTAGCACAAGCACTAGTGACGCTGAACGTTCTGGATGGTCAATTGAGGTCAATACACCCGATCGGAGTTTCAAAGTGGGTGAGATTATTGATGCCATATGCATTTTATATGGCACTGTGTTTTCGATTTTAAATGATCAGGAAGCTATCCGCAAGATGGGTGCTGCGTTTGCTCTCAATTGACCATAAACGCAATCGCGTGACAACTTTAAAGGATTGTTTAGAGTTATTTAACCACAACTCGAATGAATTTTTGCTGCGTTTTGTTACTGTGGATGAAACATGGATCCATTACAAAACACCGGAGACCACGCATCAGTCTACACAATGGGTTTCTCCGGATGAACCGGCCAAGGTGGGTTTGTCGGCCAACACGGTCATCTCGACAATTTTTTGGGATGCACGCAGAACAATCCACATCGATTACCTTTAAAAGGGAAAAACCAATAAACGCGAATATTATGCCAACTTAATGGACTGATTCAATGACGATTTAAATAAAAAATTACCCCATTTAGCCAAGAAAAAAGTTCATCCGCCATATTCTCCGGATTTAGCCCAAAGTGACTACTTTCTATTTCCAAACCTAAAGAAATGGCTCGGTGGAGAGAGATTTTGCTCCAACGATGAAATTATTGATCAACCCAATGCCTGGTTTGAGGACGAACTTCCTGACGATAATTTTTCGTAGAGGTCGCAAAAACGGTTGGTTTTTTTACCCTTTCTTAAACAGAAATTTACGGGTTTTTTTGCGCTTTTTGCTATGACAAAGTTGGCATCTCTGACTGTAAATGGATCTACGCCAATTATTGTGAATGATTTGATCTATTTTTTATTTTTTATATCTGTCAGTTTTCCTCTCTCTTGTGTAGATGTGTCTTAACATTAATTTTTTTTGTTGTTCATCAAACATATTGATAACACCAACGAGCATAGAATCTCAAGAGGATGCATGCGTCTCTTTCTCTGTTAACTGGCTCTGGCCGACATTTGAAGAAATTTTATTAGAAGGTGATAGGTTAAGTTTTATGGTTAAATTTTAATAAATATTAAAAATTGTTTCAATAAATATGCATATTATAAAAAAATATAATAAAAAAACTACACCCGTTAGCTGCAATTTAACTTCTTGAAATCTCAGCCAGAGCCAGTGAGAGAGCGCGTAACAGTACGTGAGCGACTTGCATAGAGCCTGATAACACAAACTTAAAAAAAATTTTCTGATTCGGGTTCGGTTGTGGCCGAATACATGCCTCTGAACCGAATATTCGGTATTGACAAAAAATCCGGTTTAGGTCGGACTACTATTTTCAAGTTTGTATCGTGTTTTCTGCTCTTCCCATTCTGAAAGTATTAAAAAATTGTAGAGTTATAGCCTTTTTACATCTCACACAACAATGTAACTCGTGTATACAACAATTTACCTTATTTTTTGTTAAATATTTATACAATAATAAACATATTAGAATTGTGGTGTTTTGGTTTGTTTTGCGAAAATATACAAGAATATAATCTACAAATCGGATTTGTAATGTTTATGTGTATTTAAGTTCATTGAAGGTATTACAATTTTTCAAAATACCTTTTACATTTTTTTTGCACGAGGCTTAAGGGGTTAGACTGTTTAGAAATAAAAAACAAGAATATTTAAACAATTATAAAAAATGAATGAGGGTATGTATTGTTGATCTTTTTAATTGATAAATGAACGTTTTTCGTTCGATTCGAGATCGCATATTATTGTAATTATCAAATTTTTCTTTTAAATTATTTTCAAATTAAAGAAAATTTATAAAATTTTTACAAGTAAATTTCAGAGGAAAAAAATTTGGTAAGTTCTTTATGTGATGGAAAGTCATTTTATTGCAGAACAATCATCTGAAAATAAATTTTTTTTATACAGACGAATAAATTCTTAAGAAGGATTTTTAAATTTTTAGTTTGCATAAAAATGGTGCAAGGATGTCAAATTAAAAAAATGGGTCTACCCGTTTAAACCGCATAGTGGCACCCGGTTTTTTTTTTTTTTTTTTTTTTTTTTTTTTTTTGAGAAAAACCATTTAAAGTAAAGTTTACTACTAAAAAGCGGAAACAAAATTTATTTTGTAGGAGTAAAATTAAGCCCTTCTTATGAACTTTTATTCACTGAAATTCTAGAAAAATCGATTCCGTAGTTGTTGAGATATGAATAAAAACAACCAATTTAATTTTTAATAAACAATTTTTTTATTCTTTGTAATTTACTTGTGAAAATTGTATCATCTTTCTTTATGGTTTAAAATCGAACTAAAAAAAACATTAATTTACCAAATAAAAGATCAACTATACATACCCCTCATTCAAAATTAGGTAATTTCATAAAAAAAAGAAAGGTGGAGTTACAAAAAAATCCGTAAAAACAATTTGTAAAAATTTCAATTTCTACTAAAAATCCGTAAAAAATTTGTAAAGTAAAAGTTTTTATCATCATTTTTAAAGCGGTGTAGAAAAATATTCAAATTTCTAAAATATGCAAAAAAAAAAAAAAAATTAAATAAATCTAAAGAAAGTAAACCCCTTAACGTATTTCTTTTGTATTTGATACACACACACACATTTTGGCAACTTCTCTTATTGACTTTTAATTTATCTTCTTGATATTTTATTGAAAAAAATTGATTTTAATTTTTCTTTTTAGCAAATCTTGTGTATTTCTGTATCTAATTCCTTTGAATCATTTTAAAAGCAGTATTATAAAAACAATATTGATACTGGATAATCTTTTATATACATAAAGAATAATTATTGAGATTTTCTAAACAAAAAATAAATAGTATTTCTCGATATTTATCATTGTATTAAGTTATTGTTGTTGTTAGGATTATTTAAAATAATAAATATTGTCGCTGCTATTGCTGTCAGCTCTTTATTAAATGATGTGATGTATAATTTAGTATTTAGAATTGAGTGGCTAAATTAAATTGTTCACACTGCTAATATTAAAAAAAAATCGTTGAAAATCTTTTTTTTTTGGTAAACGTTTGAAGATTTGGCAAGCTTAGTAGGTTATTTTGTAAAACGTAACGCCTTACGTTTTAACTGCGATGTTATATTTATTTTACATGTTAATTTAAAATACAAGCCAATTGGTTGTCAGTTCGATTCCCACGGCATACACTTTGTAGAAAAGTTTTTAATATGGAGGCAGTTAAACAATTTAAAATATTTTGGTCAGTTTACACATAAACGAACCGCTGACGAGTTCTTGAATGGTACGAAAATGGTGATTGCCTTGCGTCCGATAAATTTTCTAATTAAAATGTTTTCTTATAAATAAGCACTTTGAAAAAATATTAGTTGCCCCTGTAAAAAAGATCACACCTGAGCAGATCTCAATAGATCTGATTGCACCAGCACTAATTAGATCTCAAAATTGGGAACAAATTTGAGATCTAATTAGATGTGATCTGATTTGACCAGATCTCAGTAAAATTTCTAATTAGATCCACTTTGCAACTAAAATGCAGTTGTATAAGCCAAATTTTGTTGTGAATACCAATATTCAGTTGTACCAACCTATTTTAGTAGATGCAATTGAATTTCAGTTGGAAAATGTAATTTTTTTCTCTGTGTGTATAATTTGATTATCTCACCGAGTAATTGTTCAAACAAAATTTGTTTGTACATTCTTATTTTGGAGCCAGCTCAAATGGATAAGATCTGGTACCAAATCTGGCCATGAAAAACCCACTTTTTCAGATCACTTTAGATGTGAACAGGCATCTGGCACTAGATCTGAACAGATCTGGCAATAAAGAGTATCAATATGCCATACCTGATTATATATCTTCAGATCTGGCACCGGATCTAATGATATTCAATCATATCTATTTAGATCTAAACAAATCTCATCAGATCTGATCTTTATAAAAAAAAAACACTAAACTTAAATCACATAATACAGTGTCGTTTTAATCGGAGAATATAGAGTTTTTGGGGAAATTTTGCTCCATTCAAATTTTAAAAGAGGCGCAGGTCGCAAATATTAAGATATTTTGATTAAATTTGATACACAGACCTATGTTGGCCCAAGAACGAAGCCTACCCGAGTAAAAATAGTTATATATTGTCATATATAATGTGATTGGGTTATATCTGACAATGAATGGAGTCACTTTAAGACACATATCATTATATACAACTACATCTGATATTATTTTCTCAACGAATTTTTTGTATGGTAAATGATGTTATTACATATCCCCAAATCTGACTCCATATATAACTACATAAGCCTTTTAAAACTAATCAAAATATATGTAGTGACCGATATGATTATATATGGTTCGATACTAAGTTATATAATACTGTATGTGTCGTCATACTAAAAATATATTCTTGTAATTTTATATAACTTTCTATATAATCCCGTAGAAATTAATATATAGTTCAACATCAAATTTAGTAGTCTGCAAATTAAGAGTTAATTACTCCATAGCCAAATAATTTTCACGTGATTTTTTTTCATGTAAAATCATGTTAAAAAATGATGCGTACGATTTAGAAGACAAAAGCATTCAACTAAATTTTTATTTTATGTTATAAAATTTCTGCCTTTAAAGTTGTTCAAACTATACAAATTTCATGTCAATTTAATAGCTGTTATGAATAAAAAGTCTACCTACTATCAGACAAAATTATACAAAATCAGATATTTTTATATCGAATTAGATGTAATATGATGTCCTGGATATGGACAAATCTCGGATAAAACTGTATCAAATTATATCTAATTTTATATAATTAGATACATGTAGATGACCCATTTTTCGGATCAAGCTGTATGTGGTTGTATATGGGGACTTATCAAATAAGATATAATTATATATGACACCATATTAAGATTTTTACCCGGGTATTGATTTTGGTTAACAGCGGTCCATGTTTAGACCTAGTGCCATATAAGCCCCCAAAATTGGCTTGGTTACAAACTGCAGGTCGCAAATATTAAGATATTTTAATGAAATTTGGTTCGCTGACTCACATTATAGAAAATTTTGACACAAGTCCCATTTTAATCGAATTTCGGATCCAAACATTAGTTGGCTTTTAACCAGACTGGTGTAGGGTATTGTATAGTCGACATGCCCGACTTTAACCTTTTTACTCGTTTTTTTTTTTACTTTTATTGATTTATTTTAATACCATATAATTTTAGTAGATTTAACAAATCACTGATTCTATTATCACTGTCTATACATACATATATATTATGAATATTTATTATTTTAACCCTGTTATTTGTATTATTGTATTGTGCACAAAATGTAAGCAACCCCTTTTCTTATTGTTATTTCTGCCCCCTTACTACTAGCTGATTACTTACTACTGACTGCTATATTGTTCTTTCGGTTCCACCTTTAGGCCATGTTTTCTACTTAATATTTAATCATGTAGACTTGTCAATTGCAGCTATAACACACACATGTGCACACAATCCTATCAACCACCTTTCCAACCACTTAATAAAATGTAATTGTGCATGTAAAACTATGAACTTAACAAAAAATACTGAACAGAAACACAAAAGTAAAAGGAAGGAAACATTTTACATGTAATTGTTTTATTACCCACTATTAAGTATTTTCTCTGTTGTCTAATTCCCAAATATTTTTCTACACGTTTTATTATCTTTTATGCTTAAATTACCGCAATTACATTTTGTGTATTGAATTGTATTCAACAGTATTTTAAATTTTATTTTCTAAGTTTGAAAATTTTTTTTCAAGTCTATTTTATAACTTTCAACCCACTGTTAGAAAGCGTGTATAAAAATATGTTTCTTTACCACGCCGAAACCAAAACCAATTTTAACATTTTAAAATCCCTGTCTTCATATTTAACCAATAAATTACGGGTTTGTAAATTACAATATGAATGATTGAACTAATATATTTCTAAATTCAATTTTTTTATAATAATCCGGTAAAAAATATTAAATCCGATCAGACATATTTTAATATGATTGAATCTAATTAGAACTGGTATATGTGACAGATTTTTTTGGTCGATCTAGTTACAGATGTGTTCATATCTAAAGGCAACAGGGAAATTGGGCGATTGTTATGACCAGATATGAACGGGTCTGATCCTATACGATCATATCTGGTGCCACACTTTTTTATATCTGAAATTACATGCTAAATTTCATAAGGTCTGTCTCCGCTTTAGACAGAAAATTTAATCTCGTAAAAGTCGGATTATCTGCTTAATCAATCACTAAATAAGTAGATTAAACCATCTTTTAATCTTTTTGATTAACAGTTAATCCAATTTTTAATCTGGTTACTATTTCTAAATTATTCTGTATTCATACTACTAATTGTATGCAACGCTGTTTTTTTGCTATAATGACGTTTGGCAACACTAAAAAAAATCATCTTGGTATTTTATATGGACAGATTTTTTAAACTTTTAACTGTCAAGTTAATCCTTTAATTGTTAAGTTAATCGTTTAAATACAATGCTTGTGTAAACGATGAAGATTAAAAAGTTGGATTAAGATTAATCAAGTAGATTAAGGTCGAGTTTTTGGCATGCCAGTTAAACTTGGTTTAGCTAATCCGAAAATGAATTTTGTCAGCCAATTTGCCGGAACAACTTTTTCTCGTTTAGAATTTCAGTCTTTATTAAAATAAACCCAAATATTAACTCTTAAAGTAACGGTTTTACAGTAAAATGCTAAATAAGCATGTCTACAGGCAATAATGTGGCTAGTATTTTTCTCTTACACATTTTTGACGTATCGATGACGCGTTAAGTCCCCATACATTTGCAATATTATGTCCAATTTAATGGCACATTATTTTCCTCATTTTGCCACACACCATACAATAAATCGCAACATATATGTAACAAAAGATCGCCACAATATTTTATGCAATATATAAATTCAACATAACCTCAAAATGCACACAAACATAAGTCAATATGCTTGCACCACTTGGAAAGTTGTACCATAATATTGCAAATGTATGGCCCGCTTTAGTGTAGGCCCAGAATATGACATTTAAAAATCGCTGGGCGTAGCTGTTGTGAGATAGAATCTATTTTATTTTAATGGCGATTTTTGTTATTCTCCCATTTTTTCTTTCTCATACTCTCACCAATGTTGTCAACTGTATTGTTATTTTTGCTGGTGTCAAAGAGTACAGCTAACAAAGGCAATCAATGTCTCTTCTGACTCTTTTTCTATTTTTTTGTAAAAAAAAAAAAACAAAATTTTTAAATTATTAAGGGGGTTATTTTGTAAAACGCAACGCCTTGCGTTGCGTTGTTTTCCATAAAAATTGTTTTTGTAACAATAACAATTTACACACAAATCAAAATTTACAAAATAACCCACTAAAATTTCGTTTTCTTTATTCAACTGAGATATTGAACTTATTAGTAGCTCGTTAGTTCACGTTTACACAGAAAGAATTTACAAAATTCTAATTAAATTTTTAAACACCTTTCTCATACCAAATATGTAAATTCAAAAAAACTTTTTAAAAAGGCACCAACAAAGAAATTGGTAAATCCAAAAAGAAAATTTTTTTTTTTTTTTTTGTAACTTTGAACTTTTTCTTTAAACAATTTTTATATGAAAGATAACAATTTACAAACGTGTTACAAATATTTCAAACAAAAAAATTGTGTGGAATAAAATTTAAATTTAAAAAGAATATGTGATTGCTTTCACAAATTCCCATTGTTGGTGCCTACTGTTTTTTCTGTGTGGTATCCCTACGGGAAATTTTAACAAACTGTCACCGAACTGGCCCCTTTATATGAAATAGACTGGTCACTTTTACATGGCGTTGTCATAGGAAATTGACCCCTTGTGACATGTCACAAGGGGTCAATTTCCCCCTCCTATGACAACGCCATGTAAAAGTGACCAGTATATTTCATATAAAGGGGCCAGTTCGGTGACAGTTTGTTAAAATTTCCCGTAGTGATTGTATATTATGTTTGCAGTAAAGTAAGAGACATATGAGTGGCATAAAGTCTACTTGTTATATATAACACATGCTCAATTATGTCGCTGCCGCTCAGTGTTGCCATAAGGCAAATGCGAAAAGGAGCTAAATCGTCGAAAAAAAGTGCTAGATTCAAAATAAAAAGTGCTAGAAAAGGTGCTAGATTTTTGACATGAATTATGGGTTTTTATTAGGGTTGGCAACCGATTCATTAGGTTAGTGATAATGGATAACATTATTTCATAAATATTTCGTTAGGATATTTTAAGGTTATCGGTATAATAAGTTATTTTGTTAATTAGGTTTAAGGGTGTTTAAAGTTATTTCGTTTGGTTATTTTAATGTTTTTTAAGATATTTCATTATGGTTAGTTTACATTGTACGATTGTCGATATGATTTTGCTTTAGTACACATGGAAAACATATGGGCTTGGTTGTAAAATCTTTCCGAAAATCTTATAATGTAAACCAGCCATTCGTTGTGATTTTGCAACCCAGCTTATATGTTTTGCATGTGTATTAACCCTTTGACGACCATACATTTTTTGTCGAAGCGATTTTAAAGTTTTTACGATTTTCATGATCTCGGACCTAATAATAGTTATGCCAAGAAAAATTGGCTCCGTTGAACCCCTCCTTATCCCTCATTTCGCTTGCCAAAAATATTTGCCATTTGACGACCCCGCCGTTCCGGACGAAGCGATTTTTATTATTATTTTATTTTCGTGATCTGCAACTAAATTATAGATATTTCACAAAAAATTGGCCTCATAGACCCCTTGCTTACCCCTCATTTCGGTTGTCAAAGTTTGTGTATTTACCCTTCAAATGAAGAATTCTAGTTAACCAACTTCCAGGGCTCGCAAGGGGAAAGTGGAATCAAGTAGGGATTTATCGCCTACTAAATACACTTTTATTGCCTCAACTCTCCTTTATAAATCACCTTTGGAAATATTTACGCTATCTTTTGTCTGGGCTTTTATAAGTGCGAAAAACCCTTTGGCAAGAATACTTGCCTGTGGTCGTCGAAGGGTTAAAGCAAAATCATACCGATAATCTTATAATGTAAACCAGCTATTAGTGGTATTTTAAGGTTAACGATAGTCCCTAGGATATTTAAAATTTTTTCGTTATGGTATTTAAGGTTTAAATAATTCAATATCTATATAAAAAATGTCTTGAATTCGAGAAGAGTTCAAGGAATAACATGATTTACAAATACAGCTTCTCTGAATAGTGTTAAGGATGAATAGCGAATAAATATATTTACCAAGACAGTCAGCCAATTTTTGTTTGGCATAATAATATTTACGAATTTCAAAAAAAAAATAAGAAAAGTTAATTTGGCATTTCTGAATTAAGTTCACACTAAATCACTTCCAAAAGGGTTCCAATTTGAAAACCAATATATGATAGTTAATGGCACTCGAAAGGTCCTTAAAAGTATTTGAATATGTCGAGTAATACAGGCCAAAGAACCCTGCCTATTTCGAAAGGCATTATATTATATTATTATCTATACAAAAATGATTTTCTTGAGCGCAAAACGCATCAAAATCTGAAGATTTATCAACATAAAATAATATTTTCATAATCTGAAAGCATAATCTAAAAAAAGTTCACATAATTGATGATCTTCCTAAGGAAATAGTTAAAAAAACCTAACATTTTCCGTATAATAGCTAATCTTTTTGTATGTCTGATATGTTTCAGCCTCAAAATCTAAAATTATTTCTATGGACAACGATTCTAATTTATCCATAATTATGATTTTTTAATTTCTTTACGGATTTTAAGCAAAAAGTATTTATTTACTAGAGAGACTACCGTCCTCACCATTTTTTGTTGCTGTGTGTCGAACTAGGGAATCCAAATGAAAATATTTTTTTATATAGAAAAAATTTCATTGCAACATGTGAACTAAAAATTTTTGTTAACAACACGAACTTTTATTTTGCTTTAATTGTGTTATTTTTTTTATTAAAGTTTAATATTTTTCATATTTTATTTTAATTACTTGTTCGTTAAAATACTGAATATTTAAAAAATGTGTTGAAATATTATTAAAAAAATATGAGAAAAAGTGAATATTTCACACTCAAAGTTTTCTTTCTCATACTCTCTGACTTCACGAACAAAAATAAAAAATAAAGGTTGAGCGAGAATGAGAAGTGCAGAAGGCCCCTGTTTCAAGCCAGAAATAACTGATGACCCTTTGAAATTGTTACTGTATGAAATGCTATATTTTTTTATTAATAATTCAATGTATCAATAAAAACCATGGTTTTCCAACACTAACCCTAAAAACTCAATAACGATTTAAAACCCTTTCAAATGACTATAATTAACCTAAAAATACCATTAACGAAATAACTTAACATAAAATATCATTAACCTTAAAAAACTTTAACGAAATTATTTAAAGTGCTAAAAAATTTCAATATTTTTAAAAAAGTGCTAAACTAGCACCTAGCACTTTTTTAAAAATTTTGGGTGCTAACTCACAAAAGAAAGTGCCAGATCTAGCACCTAAAGTGCTAAAATGGCAAGCCTGCAGCCGCTGTACGTCGTTATTTCGGGTGCGTTTTTTCTCAGAGCGATAATCGCTAGCCTCTGCGCTGTTATTCTGGGTCGACACTTATTCTGGGCCCACACTAAACTAGAAAAAAAGTTTAAATTAGTGTTGCCACCAGTAAAACAAAAAATTACACAGATGTAGGTCAAAAATTATCCAAAACTGTATGAAATTACACAAAACATTTATAAATTATTATTTTTTTTTTCAAATAATATATGAGGCCATTTAGGCCAACTCTTCTTCGCGTTGTGGGGTAGAATCAAAATATTTTGGAAATAATGTAGTGATTTCTTACCGGCTGGTTAGATTACTATTAAATTTCTCAGGATCGAAGTCAAAGGAATTTCGAGCTTAAGTTTTTCTGGCCCACAGTGCCACTTGACACCAAACCAGACCCCCTCGAGCATTGTGAAAGCCTGCCTGAAACTATTTCGAAATTGCTGAATTATTTTTAAAATATTTTAATTCTGAACCACTGTTATGAGTTAACATTTTTCTCCGATCACGGAAACTACAGCAAAAAAATTTCCCGCCGGGATAAAAGCTGTCACAAAAACTTTGTGAAAATTACTAGTTTTTTCAGTCAATCACAAACTAACTAATCCAAATCCCAAGAAAAAAGTACTTTTTTTAAGTGAAGTTTGAAAAATATGTTTGCAAAACAAGAACAATATACGGGGTTGAAAATACAGATTAAATATAGACTAATGTTTTTGATTACTTCTTCATTGGGATTAGTTTTGAACAAATTTACGAAACAATTCGTAGGAAAAAAGAAATTGGAAGTAAATGTTTCACAAACTCATTTAATCGAAATATTGACTAGTTTTCATTAATAAAAAGCTCTGAAAATGAATTTACGAAAATTTCTCTAAAACGTGAAATTACACGAAAACTACACTAAAATGTCATTATTCAAAAATTATCCAACGAATGTTTAAACAGTCCCGTTTTTGAATAATTATTCAAAAAGTGGCAACACTGGTTTAAATTAAATAAATAAAATATTCTCAATTCCAACAGCTGCTGTCAAAATGACAACAATTGTTTATTAGATGAGTAGGGTTTGTGCGTCGTTTAGTAAAAAGTGTTATGAATAAGAAGACCTTATTCAGCGGATATGCAGTGCCTAAATTTTTGTTATGAATACCGTAGTATGTTTTTAAATTTAAATTATAAATTTCTTTCAAATGTTAATGCCGTTTACTCCACTGTTCGCTGGCATTGATTCAAATTTTATTGTTTGAATGTTGTGTTGTAATTTATTAAAGTAAACCACAACAATTACCATAATACCATAATTAAAATAATAATAATGATGTAGTAAGTAGTTGTAGCTTATTATTTGTTGTTTTAATACATAATAAAATATAAGTTTATAATGAGATTTATTATAAATTTGTTGGTGTATTATTGGTGTTTTTTTGTTTTGTTATTGATTTTGTCGTCTACATCTGTTGATTTTGTTCTCTGTTTCTCTCTTTACAGAATATATTTCACTGTCATTGATTATAATTTCATTACAACGGGGGCAATAAAAAGGCTTAACACTGGACCGTAAAAGTGTGGTTGAAGGGTAATGGCGGCCTCCACTCAAGGAGAAATTCGAGTGGGTCCCGGCCACCAGGTAAACGATGTCTATGTACGTACATAACTCACAAATTTCACGGTAACAATTCTAATTGTGACTATTTTTTTTTGTTTATCCAAGTATAAAAAAACAGTTTTTCTTTTGTAAAAATTCAAAATTTTATTTCCCATTACTAACGTCTAATACTGTCATTAACATATTTTTTTAACCAATTGATTTGATGTATAAATTTAAAGTGTAGAGGAAAATTTTTAAAATAGGGAGAATTTTTATAAAAATACTCCTACAATTTAGGAAATCTATTGAATTTTATAAAACTGTAGCAAAATTTTTGACGGTTCGAGTCTAAAAGGGTGAAAAATTTAATTTTTGATTTACTATTTCGAACACGGTGGAATAGATCTAGCAAGAACCGTTCGTAGAATTGGCTATATCTGAATAGAAGGCGACGATTTTGAATTTGTAATTTGCCTAGCATTTTGGCATTAAAATGAGGAAACTCGAGCACAGGTTCAAATGTTACAGGCATTTTTTGTATACAAATTCATTTCTTATTTATGTATTTTAGCATTAAAATAATAAAAATATACCTACAAAAAATGTTGGTGTCCCAACCAAATCTTAGGTTGCTGCAACCGATAATTAAGTTGCCGCAACCCTATTTTTGTTGTGGCAACCGAATTAGGGTTGTGACAACCGAAACAGGGTTGAACTTTTCAGTTGCAGCAACCGAACGATTCGGTTGGAACCAAATTCGGTTGGAACCAAATTTGGTTGGAACCAAATTCGGTTGGAACCAAATTTGGTTGGAACCAAATTCGGTTGGAACCACATTCGGTTGGGATAACATTTTTTTTTGTGGGTGTAATTATTTTTTTTTATGGATTAGTTTTTTTTTTTTTTTTAATTTTTAGTGTTTTGTCAGAATCGGTTTGACTAATTCTACTATATTTCATTCCAATAAAATCGAATCTGTTAAGTATATGCAATAAAACTCGTTTAAGACGAACTTTGTTAACATGAATTCTCGGTTAATACAAACTAATTTGAAAGTTCAGTTTTCATATGAAAAATATCTGTTAATACCGAATTGTTTGTGACAGTCCCAACCACTTAATTCCATATTATTCTCTATGTTTAATACGAACTTCTAAAAATTTGGGAATTTCCTTATAAATATTTTTCAATTTGACAAATCTTAAAAGAACAATAAGGGTTTTCACAAGGTGTGTACTATTTGTTGTATCGTTGTATCGTCCTAACAAAAAACAGAGTTGTTAAAAATTAAATTGAAAAAATACAACATTTGAGAATAGCATGATACCACATTTTTACGTATGTTTAGTGTCCTATATTTGAGTGTGCTAACAGATAGAAAACTGAATAGAAAATAGCTGTTAAACACAAATAAAAATTTTAACAACTCTGTTTTTTGTTAGGACGATACAACGATACAACAGATAGCACACCCCTTATGAACAACCCAAATGTTTTATAAAATTACCGTAATGCTTTCTTTGGAAAGGGGATAGAGAAAAAATGAAAGGTGATGAAAGATGAAGAGCTTAAAATATGGCAACACTGTAATTGCGCGAGTTGTTGAATCTTAGCACAGTTGTTGCGCACCATCTAATGGAGAGTTGGGGATCGTTGTTGAAGCTTTTTAGTTCATAGCCCTGTGATTTTATTTTAGCCTTCGCTCTCTTTCGAAGATTGACAATTTATATCGAAAATGTTAGCCTTTACAGACGTGTGTAATTCTTATGCTGAATTTTCGCTATAAATTAAGAAGAGAGTGATTTAACAGAGGTAGGGAGAGTTGGTTTTTCTTTTAATGATATATTCGTTGGTAGGGTTAAGTGCTATCGGAGAACTGAAGGAGGACGCTGGGATATGTATAAAAGATAGAAAACTTATACATATTATTTTTCTAAATTGATGTTGCCGTCGCTGGGGATCGGACCCCCAACCTTCTGTATAACAGTTTAACCATAATTAAAAAATCTAAATAATTTTTTGAATATGTTAAACAACTATTTTATTTGGTCCCCGGAGTTCACCTTAACCGAGTTTTACTGTATGTATTAGTTCGCCCGCCGAATTTAAGCTCACTCGCTTTTGTTAAACAGTAAAAGAAATTAGAAAATATTCTAAATAAACGAGAGCTGCTTTTAAGCTAAATTCAATAATAAATTTAAGAACAAAAGCCTCAACCAGATAATCGCAGTGTCGACAGAGTTTTACCGCAGTACGACGTCTTGTCAATAAATCAGGGTTTTGTATTTTCTTTATTTGTCACTGCCGAGAAATTAGAAAATTGGAAATGTTTCTAAATACACTGGGTGAATTATCATCACTTCAGCAATGAATTTCTTTATAGTTTCAATGAAAAATGTCATTGGAAATCGTGCATTGAAATTTTCAATAGAATCTATGAGACAGGTTTCATTAAAGTCAATGGTTTATGAAAAGTTCATAAAATTAATAATAATAAAAATATTTAATATAGTTGGTTGTTGTCGATGCTAAGCTGGAATGGAAAAATAAAAAGTATTTAGCAAATCCAAAAAGCGTAATAAACTTGTAGCATATTTTACGGATGTCCAAATTATATCTAATTTTCATAAAATTAAAAAGTTCCATAACATTTTATAATAAGCTTAATTTAATTAATGAAATTCCTTATTAATGTTTCGAAAAAATTAATATGATTTATTAAAAAATTTCGTAGTCCAAAATTAATAATAAAAACTTAATTAAAATAATAAAAACTTAATTAAAATAATAAAAACTTAATTAAAATAATAAAAACTTAATTAAAATAATAAAAATTATAAAAGATAATTCTCTCAGTTTGAAAATTACATAAAACTATTGTATTTGAGAATTAAATGTTTAATATAAAATTTAATTGTATAAAAATTCTTAAAAATTAATGAAATGACAATATTATATGAAAAAATTAAAAAAAGGAAATACTATTGAACAGTTTTACATATATACATAATGAAATTCTTCATAGATTCTATGAAAAAAATTCTATGAAATTATATCATTAATATCATGAAGGATAATTTTTTCAGTGTACGCAAGAGCTGTCTTCAAACAAAATTCAATAAGAAGTTCTTCAAAATATTGAATAGTTTTCATGGATGGTAACCGAAACGAATGCGGTTATCGTTAGGGTAACGATATTTTAGGTTATTTCGGTAACGGTATTTTAAGGGTAGCGCTATTTCATTTATTTCGGTATCGATACCAGATAGTAAGTGCCAGTGAATAGGAATATTTTTTAAAATAATGATTTTTTTAAATAATTAAATCTAATATGACAATATCATATTAGAATTTGGACTTGAGGTGGAATATAATTTTTTAATATTATTTCAAAACTTAAAAAAACTGTATAAACTATTAAACTGTGTTCTAAATTTTTTTGTTTTCGACTACAACTTTTTTCTATTAAATGACCAATATACAATTTTAATTCACTTAAATTTGGAATGAAACCAAAAGAAATTGTGAAAAAATAGTTTTTAATTTAAATTTTCACTTTCACCCAAAAGGGAAATACAGAACATGCCCGTATCGGGTATAATGTTAATAAAGTTGATTTTTTATTTGAGTTTGTTTATATTATTATCCCTAAACAGATTGATTGTTTCTGGAAATATAGTTGAATTAGTCAAACTCTTCCAAAGAAAATTCTGAAAATAAAAAAAAGACTGCAAAAAAAAATCGAAATGTATGTAGGTAGCGATTCTGATTCTCACTTTTACCGTTCACCTAAACCACATTTTTCCGCGTTAGAGAGGTGAATAAATCGCTATGATAATTTTCGAGTTTAACTGGGCAAAATAAGAAAAAAAAAATTCGCAGAAAACTCAATTATTTTGTAAATTGGTGTTAGCAGTCAGAATTTGAAGTAAATTTTTATAACATAACCTTAAAAAATTTTTCAAATAATCGTAATATAAATAATCGTGTTAATGTTACGGGAAATTCGTTTTAAATTTCATATATATATTTTTTTTTCACGCAACTTTTTCCATTTTTTAATAGCAAATTTTTTCAAATGAATTTTTTTTTGCAAATGAATCTTGTATCAATTTAAATTATGTCGCGAATTTTTTATTATTGAAATTTAGATCGTCAAAATTATAATGTATCAACAAAAATTGTCATTTCTGTATAGTTTAATCAAAATTTCGCTTATTTTATTAACAGAGATTGTAATTATGCAGATTATGTAACTATTTGAAAATTCGATCATTTATTAGTTTTATAATTGTTTCAGTTAAGACAGGGTAACGGGTAGTTTACTAAGGCTGACGTGACACATTTTTAACAAATAACAAAACACAGAAATTTTTACGAATATTCCAAACAAAATAAGAGAATTTTGTTTGGTATTTACGACTTGAGTTCGCATTACATAATTTTTGTTTGGAAATTATTAAAAATTTTTTGAATATTCTTTTGTGGTATTGCAAAAACCTCAAATCAATTTGAAAACCAAAAACAGACTGGAACTGGTATGTTTAAATTTTTAAAAGCGTTTGAAAATGCGATTTGTGTGTTGATGAACATTTAAATCGTATATGCTGACCTTATAGTAACTGACAACTAGATTGTTTATATGCCTATTTTATGCTACCCGGGGACCCTGAGTTAAAAAACATTTATAAATTGTAAAAAATGTAAAAAAAAAATGTTTTAAAAATCGAGAATTTGTGTGTTAGTAAAAAAATTTTTTTTTTTTAATTTTCCTTAAAATTTAATAAATTTTTAATCCAAATTTTATTTTTTACAATTTTGCTTAAACAAACTTAATAAAATGTTTTGATATCTGACGAAAAACTATAAATAAATTGTATAATATAATCTATCGTCACAATTGATAAATTGTTGTTATATCTACAAATTTATATTGATACAGATAGAGTTAAATTGAATATTTATACAGTAGTAGTTGATGATATTTTATTTGTTTTTAATTAATTGTACTAATTGTTTAAATGTTTACTAGATTTTTTGTTATAATTATTTTCAATAGTAATAACAACAAATCAACAATATAAACCCGCCCCCTCTACAAAACTGAACGCTCAAGTATTTTGTCTCCTCAGTTACCACTTTCGTCCCCCCCCCCCCTATATTTACAATTGGCAGTTTTATTTACAATTGGCTTCATAAATAATAATTATAATAATGGATAGATATACAATGTTAAACATTTGTTAAAGTTGTTATAAATGGGTGGTATGTGTGTATGATTGTTAGAAACTGAAGTGATAAAATGAATATTTCTTTGTAGAAGCACTATAGAAGACAATTAATATATAATTTTGTTTAATAGCAACAACTTGTAAGAAGTAACATGTCATTATAATTTGTATAGTCTGTTGAATAAATAACTATTCAATAAATTTTATGTTTCTGAAGAAACTCCTCTTGCAATGCATATTTTCCAGTAGTCTATGGTACGCTGATTCCGAATCAGGCAAGATTCTTTAACAAATGTTAATATTGTTGAAATCAAGGCTGGTTGCCATTTCTGTTGGGAAATTACGGTAACTGCCTACCATGTCGAAACCAAAACCGTCTGAAACATTTTAAATCCTCGATATCAGAGACGATTGTCTTTGTAACGCTAATTTATGTATATGTATAACGTAATTGAACAGGTAAAATACTGAAATAAAAACGGCAAAATAACCGTGTAAAAAAGATCAGATCTGACCAGATCTCAGTAGATCTGATTGCGCCAGATCTAATTAGATCTCAAAATTGGGGACAAATTTGAAATCTAATTAGAACTGATCAGAACTAAGCAGATCTGGCGAACCATATATTATAATCAATTCTAATTTTATTTTGACTTTAAACTAAAATTAAAAAGCTACCTATAAACGGATGTTATTATCGAGTAATTCTTCAAACAAAATTTTGTTTATACATTTTTATTTTGGTGTCAGCTTAAATGGATAGGATTTGGTACCAGATCTGATAACAAATCTGGCCAGATCTGGCATTAGATCTGATCAGATATGGCCACGATCTGGCACCAGATCTAAATAAATTCAATATCTAGTTAGATCTAAGCATATTTGAGCAGATCTAATCTTTTTTAGACGGGCTTAAGGACAACTACATCTATTGGTATCAGCGTTTTAAAAAGTTAACATCGTTTTTGGTTTCGGCATGGTAGACAATTAGCTACCGTTGTTTTAAAACTGAAACGGTAACCAATCTTGGTTAAAATCCATATTTTTTATCCTTCCCTTTATCCTCCTCCTTTTATAGTCCCCACATTATTACATTTCATCTCATTTTATAATCGTAATCAGCCATCATCATTTGCATTAGTTTTAATTGTAGCTTTTAGAATTTTATCTATCGTCTTGCTTTATAAAAGTGTTTATGTGTGTCTTTACAAATTTAAATTATATATATACCCAATAAATCAAAATCAAGAGCGGTATCGTTTCATTTCACTGCGAAAAGTTCTGTTGTTTTTTTAGAATAGAATAAAAAAATAAAAAAGACAAGAAATTTTGTGATAATTTTACTTTTACCAAAAAAAAGTGTAATTAAAAACAATGACGACATGAACTACAATATAAAAAGCGATATCGCTTTTCCACTATCTTATTTCTCGTTTGATTTATTGAGTATAAATAACACAACAACATTATCATTTAAATTGAAATTTTTAACACATTTAATTTGTTGTAATTAGATTTTTTTTCATTATCCTTAATTTTTTTATGATTTTTTTCGAACTTTTCCACTAATATTTATCATTTTTTTTTTATATCCATCCATATATGTATCACCAATTAATCCTCTACCAACACCAACTACCTCAACCAACCAATCAACCAACCAAAAATCACCACTACTACTTCTATCAATCTTAAAAAAAAAAACAAAAACTTACCTAATCTACTACTACCGCATATGTTCACTCTCACTCACACACACAAAACACAAAAGGCAAAACTGCCCGATTATAATCCAATTTCAAGCTTCCCTGTTGATAAGGAAAACGACGAACGTGAATTAGAAATACCAAGATGGAGTCCAGGTGCTATGGCAGATGGAGATCTTTTAATGTTCTTGCGTGCAGCTCGTTCAATGGCTGCATTTCAAGGTAAATATCCACCGGAAGAAATACTAAAAAGTAATGACACACACAAATCATACAAACAAGGAACATTAAAAATTTTATTAATTTTATGTTTTCTCTTATATTTTTGATATTTCAGGAATGTGTGATGGTGGTCTAGAAGAAGGTATTGTAGCAGCAACACGTGATGATACAACAATTAATGCACATGATGTTGTAAGTAAACAATTTTCTTTATACCTATTAAGCAGGGATGGCAAGCAATTACGCTAAAATACTGTTATCGATTCAAAAACCTTTCAACTGACTACCGCTAACCTAAATATACCGTCACCAAAATAAATGAAATACCGTTATTCTTAAAATACCGCTACCGAAATAACTGAAATGCCGTTATCCTTAAAATAGCGATACCGAAATAATCAAAATATCAAAACCCTTAAAATACCGTTACCATTATTTTTAGTTCTCTGCTTTTGGTAATTCCTCGTGGTCATTGAGTATTTTACATAAATTAGATTGTGAAAAATTGCGGTTTGCACCAAAATAACAGACTAAAATTATCCTTAAAATACCGTTACCGAAATAATTGAAATACCATAAACCTTAAAATGCCGTTAACCTTAAAATACCGTTACCTATAACCACATCCATGCTATTAAAAGAGTTCACAGGGTGCACTAAGTGCTGTATGTGTTGTATTTTCCTATTAAAAAACAAACAAAAAAACAGAGTTGTTAATATTTTATTTTCACTTTCACAAACATTTTCTGCTGGGTTTTTTCTTTGTTGACACACTTAAACATATCACACTAAACATAAGAAAAAATGTTGTGTCTAAAGCCTAAACCACATAAACGCAGTGTCGACCGCAGTGCGACGTTTTGTCCATAAAACAGTTTTTGTATCTTCCCATGTGAAAATCGAAATATATATGAACATACATGATCATACATTGACTAGTATATGTTCATGCATAGTCATACATGATCATATACGTCAATGCATAGTTCAATGTATGACCATACATTATCTCATATATTTCCATATATCTTCGGATCCAAAATTTGAGGGTATATGGAGGTATATGGCCATATATGAGCATACATGAATCATATGTGATCATATATGGTCATATATGAACATATATGGTCATATATGAACATGTATTGGCATATACCCTCAAATTTCGGATCCGAAGATATATGGAAATATATGAGATAATGTATGGTCATACATTGAACTATGCATTGACGTATATGATCATGTATGACTATGCATGATCATATACTAGTCAATGTATGATCATGTATGTTCATATATATATTGATTTTCACATGTGTTCTCTATTTGTGACGGCCGAGAAATTAGAAAAGTTTCTAAATAAACAAGAGATGTTTTTAAACAAAACGCAAAAAGAATTTTTTAAAAATATTAAATCGTTTTCGCGAAATTCAAGAACAAAGTTTGACAGCACTGGCACTTTCACTATGTGGTTTGGCTAACTATTCTCAAATTATTTTATTTTGACAAAATTTTCTGTTACAACACAATCTTCCCAGTACTGTAATATAAAACTACCCAGTCAGAAAAGTGGTACAAAAAATCAAGCACTGGCATACCACTGGGTAACCACGGTATTAAAAATAAATGACTGGCAGAACACTCATTTGGGACGCTTTGCCAGCGTTTGCGAAAAGCGTTATACCAGTATTTGTTTTACAAAAATTTCGGTGGTTTATAAAAAAAAAACCACTGGCAAAGAATTGGCTTAGAGTGATATGCCAAGGTTTGCAACCAGTGGTTATCCAGTGCTACCTAGCCAATGCTACCAGGCGTACAAAAATCAATTCATTGGAAAACCAATGATTTTATAAAAAAGCTGACACTTCGTTAAAAAATGTTTGTAGTCGGAAGGTTCCGAGTTCAAATCCGGTTGCAAGCAAAATTTTTTTTTGGATTTTTTTTAATTTAAAATTTTTTTGTTTTATAAAATCAATTTTTTTGTTTGTGGGAAAGCTCCTTCAAGACCAACTTTTTTTTTGCCCTCTAAACACTGGCATACTAGTTACAAAAAATTATTTGCCAGTACTAGCATTTTGGCACAGACAGTAGTTGTCCAGCTATTATCACTCATTTATGTGTTTAGCCATTAAATATTATATGTCTCGTTAGCTCAGTTGGTAGAGCAATCGTCTGCCAATCTGACGGCCTGGGTTCAAATCACGGCAGGACCAAAAAAAATACATATGAACTTTTTTTAAAATTTATTTTGGAAAATATATTTCCAGCCCACCTGTTTATTGGTTTTGCCAGCGTTTTGCCAACGTTTAAAAATTTTGTACCTCCAGTGCTTTTACGGCGCATTTTGAACAGCCGGTCCTTTTGTCTAATTATGTTATCATTTTGGGAATGGGAAAGCACTTTTTGCCAGTACTTGTACCACCTGTTAAAGTACTTTGCCACCGCTTTCCCATTTGTATTTTTCTGACTGGGTAGCTTTTGTTGTACCGTATTAATCAAATTAAATAAATAAATTTTGTATATTTCAAAATAAAATTTTAACAACTCTGTTTTTGTTAGGATAATGTAACATATCGTCGTCGAAAATCCAAAAGTACGTATCAACAAAACATTCAAAATCGTTTTTTGATTGATTCTGATTCATTAGGTTAAACTACATGCCTCTACAAATTTTGAGACTTCTGTGACCAATTCTAAAAATTGTTGTGTTTAAGCCCATATTCGATAATTTGTTTTTATATCTGAAATATCAATGGCCTTGAAACTCTTTCAATATTTTTTATGGGAAAAAATATTATGCGGCTTCGAACAGGAACGAACTCCGACTGGTTAATCAGGGATGGAAAAGGCTCACTCAATCGGGCTCTTATACCAAAAAATGTTAGATCGCTCTTACATATGTAAAAATGTAAGTAACCAAAAAATAGCTTCCTCTTTGGGTCGTTACAAAAAAAATTAAAATAAAAAAAAAAAACATTTGCAAAAAGGGAAATTTTTGCAACAATATATTCGTTTGCAGAATGTCGATCGCTGATTAGCTCTTTTAATTCATTTTCTGTACCATAAAGCCTTTTTCGAATTCCGCCGTTATTTTGCAACTTTTTAAGTGCGGTTTTTTAAAATATATAACCTAGGGACTATAATATCCATTTATACAATAAAATTTGCTAGTTGATTGCAAAAAAAAAAAAACGTGAACTTATTTACCGGATGAAAATCGTAGTTTTTTAATTAAATTTTTGTACCATAAAGTCTTTTTTCCATTCCGCTATTATTTTGCAATACTTTACTTGCGTTTTTTTTTTAATTTATAATCTACCCAATCAGAAATCGCCAGTGGTACAAAAAATCAAGCACTGGCATACCACTGGGTAACCACGGTGTTGAAAATAAATGACTGGGAGAACACTCATTTGGGACGCTTTGCCAGCGTTTGCAAAAAACGTTTTTCCAGTATTTGTTTTACAAAAATTTCGGTGGTTTATAAAAAAACCACTGGCAAAGAATGGTCTGAGAGTGATGTGCCAAGGTTTGCAACAGTGGTTATCCAGTGCTACCTAGCCAATGCTACTAGCGGTAAAATAACCAATTCACTAGTAGAGCAATGATTTTAAAAAAATGCTGACGCTTCGTTAAAAAAGGTTTATAGCTTCGAGTTCAAATCCGGTTGCAAGCAAAATTTTTCTTTTTTATTTTTTTTTAATTTAAAAATTTTTTTGTTCTATAAAATCAATTTTTTTGTTTGTGGAAAAGCTCCTTTAATACCAACTTTTTTTTGCTCTCCCAACGCTGGCATATTAGTTCCAAAAAACTGTTTGCCAGTGCTAGCATTTTATTATCACTCATTTAATACATATGAACTTTTTTTAAATTTTATTTTGGAAAATATATTTCCAGACCACCTATTTTATGGTTTTGCCAGCGTTTTGCCAACGTTAAAAAATTTTGTTTCTCCAGTGCTTTTCCGGTGCTTTTTGAACAGCCGGTCCTTTTGTCTAATGATGTTATCATTTTGGGAATGGGAAAGCACTTTTTGCCAGTACTTGTACCACCTGTTAAAGTGCTTTGCCATCGCTTTCACGTTTGTATTTTTCTGACTGTGTGGTTTTAATTGTTTTTACAGGTACAATGAAGCATGTACTATGGTGAAGACTAAAAAAAACGAATCTGCTTGTGCAGCCCTTAAACATTTATCCAAAATTTTTACATACTTTTTTCTATTAGTGTGAAATTGGTATATTTTGAATTTTAATTAACGTTTTTATAATTTGTAGAATTAACTTTTCCTATGAAAAACCCAAAAAAACTCCTCGAATCTTTTCTCTGTTAAATCTCTCAAACACATTTGCAAAACCAATACGTGGTCTGGGAATATATTTTCCAAAATAAAATTTAAAAAAAGTTCATATGTATTTTTTTTTAGTCCTGCCGTGATTTGAACCCAGGCCGTCAGATTGGCAGACGATTGCTCCACCCACTGAGTTAAAGGGACATATAATACTTGGTGGCTAAACACATAAATAAATGATAACAGCTGTACAACTACTTTCTGTGCTAAAATGCTAGCACTGGGAAAAAGTTTTTTCGAACTAATAATCCAGCTTTGGGAGAGCAAAAAAAGTTGATCTTAAAGTAGCTTTTCCACAACCAATAAAATTTATTTTATAAAACAAAAAAAAAGTTTTAAGTTAAAAAAAATCAAACTTCTGACTACAACCGTCAGCATTTTTACAAAATCATTGGTCTACCAATGAATTGATTTTTGTATCGCTGGCAATTTCTGACTAGGTAGAAATGGATAACCACTGGTTGCAAACCGTGGCATATTACTCTAAGCCAATTCTTTGCCAGTGGTTTTTTTTTATAAACCACCAAAATTTTTGTAAAACAAATACTGGCAAAACGCTTTTTGACAACGCTGGCAAATGAGTTTTCTGCCAGTCATTTATTTTTAACACCGTGGTTACCCAGTGGTACGCTAGTGCTTGATTTTTTGTACCACTGGCGATTTCTGACTGGGTAGATTTGTGTGTTCGCTGTCCATAACATTTGTATAAAAACAATGATCATCCCAACAAAACGGCACTAGCCGTGGTATTTGTTCAAAATTATCTTAATTTTTGCATTAAAAAATACAAAAATTGTTTTTTCGGACTTTCTATATTTTCATATTTTTCATTTACACAGAAAGGTCCACCGTGACCGAAAAATTAAAAGTCGATAAAAAATAATAAAAATACTGAAATGTAATTAAGGAGTCCAAAGCTAATCTGATATTATAAAACGAATTACAAAGTTGCGTTTAGGTTTTGTTCAACTTTTTCGTTTTTAATAGCATTTTCTCCTTATTTTAACTTGTTTTAGGGTGTTGATTAAGTGCACTCCTATGACAAAAAAGTGGAAGGGTAGTAACTAAATATTAGTAAACGGTGAATTTTTGATTTCCTTTCATTGACATTCTATTGTCACATTCACATTATGTCGCATGGGAAATGTTACGTCATACTTAAGGTTATAAAACAAAAACGAATGCAAATATTTCAATATGACAACTATCAATAGAAAGCTACATAATTCCATTTTAGTTAAAAAAAAAATTGCTTTAAAAATTGTGTTCCAATTCGCATATTTTTGAATTTTTCTGGATGCAGTAGAAAAAGACTTCTATTTTTCGTCGCGTTGGGAATCACATGTTTATTGCTAATATATTGGAAACAACAAATCGACAAAACCTTCCTTTTACGCTAAACATAGTGCTCCTAATATGCTATCGAAAAATAGAAACAAGAAAAAAAATTTTAAGATTTCTTTATTTATTTTCACTTCAAAGGAAATTCTCTGTGACTTTAAAAAGGAATTCATTCGATTTAAGGAAATCAAATTCGATTTTTAGGGAATTCATTCAAAATAAAATTCACTTATGGAACTCTGTTTGTAGTGTAGGGTAGTTATGATGCATTAAAATCGGAGATGGTAAATCAGATAATGGTCCTTTTTTGTGTGAGTGATAAGATTTTTTTCTATGTCTAAAACAATTATTTTATTCAGTTAATTTTTTTTTTTATTAAAATTATATAAAAAATAAATTACAAAAACAAACTGGCCGAAACTGAATATTCGGTCGGATTTAATTAATAACTAAAACTTTAAAATTTGATCATAGCTAGATTTTTACAGAAGAAATAACTATTGGCCAAAATGCAGTTCATGGGGTTTCGTTAAAAAAAAAAAAGTTACCCCCTCAGGAATTAAAAAAGAAAAAAACGAAATTAATTTTGGGAGGGGCTCGGACCCGGGAGGCCCGTGAGGGGCCAAAGGGTACTTCAAATCAAAATAAATTGTCTCACGATTTAAAAAATTATGTTTTTTTGGATCCATAACACGTATTCCAAATTAGAGCCATTTTTCGACCATTAGGGTAAGGGGGGGGGGGGGGTCGAAAAAAGTTAAAAATTATTATTTAACTCATTCCTATCATGCTCTTGTTTATCAAATATCGAAGGCACTCTTAAAATTTCTAATCCTTTTTTACAGTTACATGATAATGGTTATGATCCAGGTAAAGCACTACAAGCACTAGTAAAAGCCCCCCTAACAAAGAGCATCGAAAAGAAATGGTGCGAAGACGAAATTAAGAAATTCATTAAAGGACTTAGACAATTTGGCAAAAATTTTTTTAGAATCCAAAAAGATTTATTACCACACAAAGAGACACCCGAACTAGTTGAATTCTACTATTTGTGGAAGAAGACACCGAGTGCTAATAGCAATCGGCCGCATCGTAGACGCCGCCAAAGTGCATTGCGTCGCAATCGTGTTACACGAGCAAGTAATACACCTCCCAAAAAGGAGGAGGATACAACAGAACCACAGTCTGCAGCTGCAACTGCAACAGCCGCGACAACGACGGCGACGACGACGACGACGGCGTCGACGGCGAGTGCAGACAAAGGTCGCGCTTCGCCAGTTGTCAATAAGGAAGAGACTTCGTCTCTGACTGAAGACGACATAAGCGAGTGCGACAGCGATTCAAGTTTAACCCATAAAAGGGATGAATCACCGTCAAGAATGAGGACGAGAAATAAACAACAAAATAACACTACTGCCGGTACTGCCGCCGGTGGCGCTGCAGCAACGGCAGCGGGAGCAAAATGCGATCAAACACAGATAACGCAACCCTCTTTGCAGACACCAACAGCCAATGGCAAACGACCTAAAAGAGGATCGGAAACGCCAGACAATGTTGCTGCTGCAGCGGGAACAGCAGCAGATAATCCCAAGACACCTACTAAATCGGTAGCTGAAAGTGCAACAAATAAACGTAAAACAGGTAGACAAGAAACACCCAGTAAAAAGAAACGCAATGATACGGAAGGCTCAGTCGAAGCAGGAGATAGTGGCACCATTGCACCCAATGTTGCTCCCGTTGGTATTACGGCTGTCAAAGATAAACGCAAGAGAACTGAAAGTCCAATCGAGAGCGCCAATTCTGATAGTCGTTCCGATTCGGCCATGGATGATGGTGAATCGAATAATACCGATTCCGGAGAGCAACAATCTAAAGAGAGTAGCAGTAAGGAAAGCAGTTCCAGTAAAGAAGAAAGTAGTAGTGGTGGTAATAGTGAAGTGGAATCAAGCTCAACTACCACAAAGAGTGATAAAAAGCTATTGATTCCAAAAATTGAACCAAAAGTTTCCTCCGATAACGATATTAAAGATAAAATCAAAAATGTTGATGAAGAAACTAATATACAAGCTCCGGCCAATATAATGCCAACATCTATGATTGTGGTAACGGCGGGAGGCGTCAGCGCACAAGATTCAAGCAACAACAGTCTTAAAGACAAACAACCCAAAGAAGATCCCTTAGCGATAACAACAAAACCAGCACCAGCTGCGGCTGCAGCTGCTGCAGCTGCTTTAGTGGTTAATACTTCTACAACGGCCACTCTGAAGGTACCCACAGTAGAGGCTTTAAATGCTTCAGTCGATCGTAAGGAGAGCGAAAGAGCATTAGGGGGAATAATAGGCGGTATAGCGGGATCAATGAGTGCCGGTATTGGTGGGGGTAAATCAGAGAGTATGATGATGGATTCCGATATGCCAAAAGATATGCTTAAGAAATTGGCGAATATGAAACAGGAAATTTCTACACCACCAGCGCCACAACCGGGACCCCCACCACCAACAGCAGCACCACAAAGCATAATGCCAGAGGTGATATACTTTAAGAAAGAACCAAAGGATATAGATGCAGCGTGTAATCAAAATAGCAATGAACCTCAAGATCTCAAAGTTAAAATTGAGGTTAAGAGTGAAGATATTAAACCTAATCTCATGGGCTTACCACCTCAGGGTCCACCACCCCCTCCCGGCTCTGGTCCCATACCCATGTCATTGACTACCACGAAAAGATTAGGAGGTGGAGGAGATGGTCAAGACAGCGGACAACCATTACAACCTATACCATTGCATCAACAACAACCTCCTTCTCACCTGCAACATTCTCTTGGTGGACAACCTCCTCCGGGTTATATTGTTGAGGGTGGTCAACTTAAATTTGCTCCACCTTTGGGACAATTACCACCCACCACTATGCCTAATGATACAACAATGTCCGGTAGTCCACATACTCAAGGTCCTCCACCTTCATCCCAACAACAACAACAACAGCAGCAACAACAACAAAAATATCCTGGTGAATTGGATCACAAATTCCCTCCAGAGGGCATTAAATATGAACCTGGTAAATTTTTGGCCCAAGATCTTAAATATCCATCGGGTCCTATGGATTCTCTTAAGTATAGTCAAGAAATGCAGGCAGCTGCCGCAGCCGCCGCAGCAGCAGCTGGTAAATTCGATATGAAATTTATGATAGAACAACAGGCTGGTAAATTCCCTGGTGACTTATCTATACACGGACCGCCGCAGGGTAAACTGCCATATGGCCAAGCTACAGATTCAGCAATGAAGCTGTCTGATCTTAAAAATATAGGAGGTTATCCCCCACCAGGTTTGGGTGGTCCTCCATCATCCATGGGCTCGGCTACGCAACAAAGTGATAATGCAACGCAACCACCAAATCAGCAGCAGCATAAGTATATGGGTCCGGGACCTCCAGATCAGCAACAACAACTAACTGGTCCACTTTCACTTGGCCAACTGCCAGGAGCAACACCTCCTCCGGGTATTGCCATGCCCAAGCCACACTATGAACATCAAGTGCAGCATCCCTTGGCTAGAGCACCATTTGAGACAGCCGCTGGTCTAATGATGAAGTATGGCGATCCTATGGTGGGTAAATATGGTCCGCAAGATATTAAATATCCTCCACTACAAGGACCAGCCACCGATATGAGTACTGGTGGCGGTCAGGTTATGAAACCTTCACCATATGGCGAAAATCTCATAAAACCTTCACCCTATAATGCAAATACAGGACCACCTCCCGAATCCGGACTCAAATATCCACCCTCAGAAAGTCCAATTGATGCTTCGGCTCGTTCCACACCTGGTCAAGATAGTCAGAGTAGCAATAGCAGCTCACAACCCTCGTCGCAACAACAGTTCCAGTCACCGCATCCATCGCCACATATGCCATCTCCAGCCGGGGGTGGTCTACCACCAGGCATGCATCCACAAAATTTGATTTCATCGCATGGTGGTCCTCTCCAACCGCCACCACAATCGCATCAGAATCAAATGACTGGAATGCCTCCAGGGTCTACTCCCGTTGGTCCACCTTCAGGACAAGGTCAACTACATCATCCTACACCAACATCCGCCGCGCAGGGAATGCATCATTCTTCGGGTGGTGGGCCACAATCGATGTCTTCTATGCCACCTTCTATGTCTGGTGGTCCACAACCGCCACCACATAGTATTACATCAATGGCTCCTTCAGGTATGCATCCTCAACATATGCCTCCCTCACATTTACCACAATTGCACAGACCTCATGCTGAATTGCCACCCGGTGCTGGAGGTAGTGTAATGCATCCTTTGGCACCTATACCACTATCTTTACAAAATCATGATCCTCGTAGTGGGCCACCGCCACATTTGTCCGGCCATGGTCTTCCACCTCATGCTCAGCTAACCCATCAACAACAGCAACAACAGTCGGCCGGCTCAAATGTACGAACGCCATCACCGGCTCATCCCCCAGGTCAACAGAGAGGAAGTTTGCATGATGATAGATCGGGACCACCGGCATCATCTCAGTTGCGTGAACCACCTTCGACACAGCCTTCCTCACAGCCTCCACAGCAATCTCCACATTCACATCGCACCTCACCTTTACCGGGTTTGTCCAGCAATGCTCCACCCGGTCTTATTGGACATCCACTGCCCATACATCCGCATTTGGCTCACTTGCCACCGGGACATCCGGCTCATGCTGGTCATCACATGCTTCCACACTCTTTGGCGGGCTTAGGTCCCGGAGCAGGACCTTTGGCCTTGTTGGCTGGACCACCCTCTCTAAGTAGTTTGCCTCCAGAATCCGGACTCAGTAGAAGAACACCACCCCCTTCTCATCTACAGTCATCCGGTGGACACCCAGCTGTTTCTTCAGCTAGTGGTCAAATGCCTAACCAACATGGCGCCCAACCTTCGGTATCATCGTCTAGTTCATTGACATCCACTAATACGGTGCCATCGTCAGCGTTTAGTCGAGCCAGTCCTAGTGTACAGAATAACTCGGGACCTGGAGGTCCGGGTAGTGGACAAAATAATCCGCCAGGTGGTAATAACAGTGGCGGAGGGGGTACACCAAGTGGTTTGAATACTTCAGCAGGAGCAGGACATCGTTCTTCATCACCAGCCTCCAGCGTAAGCAGTCTTAGTCGTCAAAGTCCATTACATCCAGTGCCACAGTCACCTCTTAGCCATCATCCATCGTCTTCAGCGCTTTCGGCAGCAGCAGCCGCTGTAGCGGAAAGAGATAGACATGCGTTGTTAAGACAACAATCTCCCCATATGACACCTCCACCGGTTTCGAGCGCTTCCGCATTGATGGCAAGTCCATTGAGTAAGATGTATGGACCACAATCGGGACAACGTGGGTTGGGTGCTTCACCACCGCCTCATCTTAGGCCAGGGGCTTCGCCACCAGTTATACGTCATCCTCAAATGCCACTGCCATTGCCTCTAATACCTGCTGGAGCTGGAATGCCGCCAATGGGTGTACATCCCGGCCAATCACCTTATCCACACCCGCTTTTACATCCATCAATGTTTTACTCACCGCATCATCATAACCCCTTCAACTCTCCATATGGCTATGGTCCATATGGACCAGGTTTCCCAGCCTACATGAAGCCACCAGGGGGACCGGGTGGTCCTTTAGATGCAGCAGCTGTAATGGCGGCAGCTCATCATCAGGGCTTGACGGGGCCGCCGCCAACAAGACCAGATGATCCGGCATTGGTGGCCGCAGTACAGGCGGAGAAACAAAAACAACAGCATCAACAAATGCAACAGCATCATATTCAGCAGCAACAACAACAGCAGGCTCAACAACAACATCAGCAGCAACAGCAGCAGGCACAACAACAACACCAACAGCAGCAACATCAGCAACAACAACAGCAACAACATCAACAGCAGCAACAACAGCAACAACAGCAACAACAACAACAGCAGCAACAGCAACAACAACAGCAGCAACAGCATCATCATCAACAACAGCAGCAACAAAATAAACCGCCAACACCAAAGACACAACAGGGCAATAACAGCAATAGTAGTAACGGAGGTGGAGGAGGAAATGGTGGACCACCACCAGGTAGTCAACAGTCAACACCGACTGGTCTACCACCCGGTGCTTATCCCGGATCGCATATACCCGGTTATCCACCACCACAACATTCATCACCATTTCAAGAAATTGGTAAACCGCCACATATGCTACAGCCCACCTCACATATGGAGGCACTACGAGCTCACGCCCATTCAGCCAGTTCTGGTTTGGGTGGACCACCACCGCCACATCATCACCCCTCGGAACCATGTAAGTTTAGAAAAGCAAATTGCTTAACAAATAAGCTAACCAACTTAAAATTATATTTGCAGTACCAATTGAAATTGAACCCGATCCGGAACCAGAAATACCTAGTCCTACGCACAATATACCACGTGGTCCTAGTCCCGAAGCCAAACCGGATGATACAGAATGTCATCGTTCTCAATCGGCTATGTAAGATGAGAAAATACCCTTTTCAATATAAATTTCCCACTAATAATATTTATTTCCCCACTAGATTTGTTCGCCATATTGACCGCGGTGATTACAATTCTTGCACAAGAACTGATTTAATATTTAAACCAGTTGCCGACTCAAAATTGGCACGTAAACGTGAAGAACGTGATCGTAAATTAGCCGAAAAAGAACGAGAACGTAGACAGGTATTATTTTTTAGCTACATTTTACATTTAAGTTGTTATTAATATTTTTGAGAAAAGAATTCAATGTTTCATTCACAGCAACAACAAATGCAACAGCAGCAGCAACAACAGCAAGCTGCTGCTGCCCAACAGGCAGCTCAGCAGGCAAAACTTAAAGCTGAACTTAAACCACCCTATACAGACACACCAGCCTTGCGACAACTTTCTGAATATGCACGACCACATGTTGGTTTTAGGTAAGTTTTAAAAATTATTTTTTTTAAATCTTGTGTTTATTTAAAATTATACTCGTATTTTAAAAATTTATCGAATTTTAAATCGTAAAAAACTTTGAACCTGAAGTTTTTAATTGCACTCTATCGAGAATATAACTTGGGAACTTTTCTGATTGCGTCAGCCAGCATCTATGCATTAACAGTTTACTGTTCTGTGCTCCAATTCCGATTCAGTTTTTATATTTTTATGTATTATGTTCACAAAAATTGTGTATTTTTGAGATATTTAATTGAAATATACATATACCCAGGTAGAAAATTACAAAGGGGCCAGCACTGGCAAATCACCGAAATGGGTGGTATGAGTGTTTGTTAACAGTGCTTTCCCAACGCCCATATAAAACAATTAAAGTGCTTTCCTGACACCCAAATGATAACACCGATCTATTTAATGCTTTGCAAATTATTTGAGATGGCACCAAGAAACACAAAAATCACCAAATTATGAGCCCTCATCACTGAAGAATTTTAAATTACTCTAAAAATAGATGATTCTTGGATTTATTGTATTATGGAGTCAAAAATTATTTAAATATCCACTCTTTTTTGGAGATTATTTTTCAAAAACAATTATAATGTTTTACGAAAACAAGCGCTAGGAAGTCAACCTTTTCAAGGATTGGTAAAACGTCAAAATTTAGTGGCTTGTCAGTACTTCTGTAAGACCAAATTTCAGTGTTGTTAACTTTATTTTAAAATAACTAAAAACAAAGAAAAATTGGTCATGTTTAGGGTGCTGCACTTTTAAGTCTGGCGACTATTTGTAGATAAAAATAATGCAAGACTTAAGGAAATTTTATAGGATTTCCAAAAATATACAGTTTGTACCGAACAAATCAGTACTGCCTAAATTTTACTATGTAATTTGATAAAATGTCGATATCGCTAATTTTTCGAATATCGCGAATTTAGCCAATATTTTGATCTTTAAAAAAAAGGCAACGAGAATAAAATTAGAAAAAAATTTTGCTATTTTTGAGCTAAATTTAATTGAATGCAAATAGCAGTATATTCTGCTAAAATCAGCAGAAATATTTGCAAAAAATTGTAAACTGCTGTTTTCGAAAGACTCGATTTTTATTTGCATTTAAAAAAAATGAATAAAATTTCGAAAATTTAAATTTTTTTGGTTATTTTTTAGGCTACTAATTATTTAGCAAAACTTTTTGCCTATTTTAGCAGGTTAATTTGCTATTTTCCATTAACAAAAATTTAGCTCAAATATAATTAAAATTCTTTGTATTTAACGGTTTTATTTTTGCTGTTCCTATATAACTAATATATAGCAAAAAGAATCTGCTATTTAGCAGTTTCTTTCTGCATCATAATTTTTAAATAATTTTTAGTAGTTGTAACTATATTTTGTACGGACTTTTTTCTATTAGTGTATAGCCAGTGTGAAGTTGAACTGTTCGCCAATCGGAAAAACCTCTCAAATTATAGAAAGTTCTTTGCTGATTATTATTCGATAGTGAATAGCATTTCCTAAATTTGTGCAATAATGTATTTTTTTTTCTTTTTTAAAAATATCAAATTGAATTAAAATTTAATCACAATTTCTTTAGTTCCCTTAAAATGTTTAAAACACGTTAAAACTAAATTGCGTCTTGAATTTTAATTATTTCAGCCCTGTTGAACAGATGGTACCCTATCATCATCCAATGGGGCCCATGTATAGTAGAGAAAGGTACTAAATGTTAAACAAATTAATTTGAATTTTTTATTTAATCTATTATTATTCATATAACGCTTTTTTATTTTATTCATATAACGCTTTTTATTGCATTGTTTAAATTTTTTTTTTTTTTTTTTTGCATTAATGCATGTTTTAATTAAAAACAGTTTGCCATTTGCTTTCATTAACTAACTGCATATTTTGAAAATACAGAATTCTTATATGACTTTTTTTTTTCTATATTAATTTAGCAATTCATTATTTTGCAGAGAATTGGAAGAAATTAAAAACGCTCAAGCTGCAGCGGCTGGTCAATCGCGTTTAGATCCACATTGGATGGAATATTATAGACGGTATAACATATTCTTAGAATGCGTCCATTTAAATTTCAAACCAAATCTTAATATTTTGTTATTTTGCTTAATTTAATAGTGGTTTACATCCTTCACAATTTCCCATGTATGCTAATCCCGCTGCCATATCGCAAATGGAAAGAGAACGTTTGGGTATACCACCGCCTCATCATGTCGGCTTAGATCCCAATGAACACATGGTAAGTAAAAGACCCTAACCATTATCGATTAAGTACCAGATAAGGAATCATAACCATAAAATTTGTATTTACAATTATCATTTATATATATAAAAGTTTAACTATTATATCACAATTATATATAATTATTATATGTATGTTGTAAACTTTATTTATTTACTTATATATATATATCAAATCATTCAATCACTCAATCGTATTTGGAATTTTAAATATTTTTTATATATTTTTTTTTGCGAATTAACCACCAAAAAATCGACAAAAAATCCACAATAATTTGTTGATCACTAGATCAACAAAAACGTATAAAATCTCGTTTGTGTGAGTGCTGTTGTGTATGTGAGTGTGTGTGATTTTCCAATCCATTTCACAATAAAAAAAAAAATAATTGTACTAATTCCACAAAACTCAAACTCATTTGTTGTTTGCATTGTCTTTCTAACCAAAATAAAAAGGTAACATTTCATTTCAACATAATATCATATGTTCTATTAACATGTAAGAAAATTTAAAATGCTTTAGAAAACACATAAGAGCAGCTTAACACATTTTTCTTTAAGTTTGACGCTTTTTTCACACCATAACGTTGTTTTTGTCCCTCGTTTTTCTCATTTTTCTGATGAAGTTAAATTTTTGTAAATGATATTGAAATTTTCAAAATAGTTTAAAAAAACACAACACTAAAACTTGGAAATTCGCCACGACTTTTTTTTTTTAAACTATAAATTTTCAGATACGATTGACGAGAGAATATCATGCACATGCGCATTCTCATACTCATTTACATTTGCCTTTGCCCCCACAGCAGCAACCACCGGAGGCCGGATTTCAACTACCACGTGAGTTTGTGTAAAATTTTAAAAATAGATTAAGAAAGAAATTTTAACAGAAAATACTAAAATCATAAGTGTTTTTCTTTCGAAGAATATAACGAAACAAATGAAAATCTGTTATAAACAATTTAAACAAAACTTATTATGTATTATGTATTATTATTATTTTTATTTTTTTAATTTAGCAGGTTTAAGGTTAAGAAGAAGAATAAACCTTTTTCTCTAAAAATTATAAACACATTAATTTTCAAAAGAGATCAGATCTAGTTTCTGCCTTTCTCTATGGACAGGCTTCATCAGTGATTTTCCATTAAATTGTAGTATTGCTTATATTTTATTATCAGATTGTCTCTATGTGTTAATTTTTCAACAACCCGTTACAAACGTAACTATACTGAGGTGCGACCGCTTAGCCATATTTTTATTTATGACAATTTAGAATCATAAACATTTGATTAGCCAATTAATTATTATTAATTATGAGTAGGCATGCCAACCCCGAACTCCGCGATTATTCAATAAAGATGAGTCCCGAATCCCAGGATTTTTACAATTGCAATATTTTGTGGTGGTCATTTGTCCTAAATTACAACTCTGTTAATATTTTCTAAACCGTTTTTTGTTAAATATAATTTTATATAAATTTGTAATGTGCCATATTTCTCATCTTTAAGAAATCGTTGATTAAAGTTGAGAATAAAAATTTGTATTCCGAAAATTGAAATGAAAACCGATTAAAAATGCTGAAATTCAAAATTCTTAAAAGTTCTTTCCTTTCATTCTAATGACTATAAATATAATTAAAAGCTTGAGTTAAATACAGCATGCAAACATTTGCTTTACTACTGAAGGAACTTTGTTTTGGAAAAATAATAGCTTTGTAGAAAACATGTGATTTGCGTTGTAATTAGGGTTTTTCTTTTCCCGGACTTTTTCATTTCCCGGGACAGCGGGATTTTTTTATGAATTTCCCGGGATCCCGGGAATTCCCGCTCGTTAGAAATTAATATATCCGACGTATGTTTACTTGAAAAACTCGATATCTATTAAAAAAAACTTACGACAAAGTTCATCTTTTGGTTGCAGTCATGAGAAAATCTACTTAATATACATATTCCGAAATAAGGGCTTAATTAAAATATCCATATCTTCCACTTTTTCGAGATCAATTCGTTTAACAGTTTAAACAGCGAATTAATATGCAGGTAATATATTTGTATGTACGGCCGTCTTAATTTTAAAACAACTCTTAGAAATACATTAATAAAATATTAATTCGCGGTTTAAACGGTTTAACAAATTGAATCATAAATTCTTTCATGATATAATGGAATTGTTAATGGGTGCAAATTTGTATCGGACCAGCTTTAGAATCAGAACTACTATCGATTTTTTGATTAAATATGGAATCCAAAAATTTCTATTTCTAGATATTTTGTTTCTATGCAGATTTTCAGAAGTATTCGTCTATTTTTATTAAAAAGTTTAAAAGTGAGTATTTTTCACACAAATTTTTAGGCAAATCGTCTAAATCTTTTTATAAAAATAGACACTAAAATATTATTAAATAGTTTTATAACTTTAATTGGTATTTTTTGAATAGTAATTTTTTATGGCACAACTACTTAAAAAAAATTATTTAATTTTCATTGTTGCATTTTTTGTTTAAATAAACATATAAAAAATCCAAAATAATTTGAAAAAGAATCTGATGCCTTATTTTAAAAATAATAGTAGGCTTTAAGTGCAGCGAGAAGTTTTCAACTCAGTCCCGTTCAAAAATATATTTTTTAATATATTGTATTTTTTAAATATCCCAGACGATGATTTGCGACGCAAATCGAAATATCGGAAGAAAATTAAAAAATAAAATACAAAATATTTGTATTTTAATTTTTTTTAATTTATGACCTAAAGCCAAACAATACTAAAAATATAACAATACCAAAGGTCAACAATATTTAATCTAACAAAAATACAAAATTTGAAAAATACAACTTAAACAAAAGAATAACAATTAAAATTTAAAGGAAATTATTTGAAGTAATAATAACTCAAAACACATCAATTCAAAATACGAAAATATTACATTTTTTTTTTTTTAATTTTAATGCCGAGTTTTTTGGAGGTATTTGGAGCTGAAATACTGATTTTGAAATGTTGTGTATGAATATTGCTTTATTTGAACAAAGACCATCAATAAAAAATATAAAATTTCCAAGGTACGAGCATTTTTGTTGGTATTTAAACTTGATAATGTCTAATAAAATTTGTTTTCGGTTTAACTAAACCCAAAAAATTATATTATTAAATTTTAAATCGCATTTTTTAATTTTAAATATTTTTTATTTAAATTATTTTTAAAACAATGAATGTTTTTAATTGAAATAAAGCTTCCAAAATTTTAATATACTAGCTAAAACTTCTGTAAACGAATAAAAAAAATCCCGCACGAAATTCCCGGGATTGCGGGATTGAAAAAAGGGCGGGATTCCCGGGAATACCGTCCCGGGAATTCCCGGGACATAAACCCTAGTTGTAATACATAAATAACTAGTAAAAATGTTTGAATTTATTTCTCTTATTTACTTGGCACTTTACATATATGTATGTATACAAAAACTTAAATCTAAATTACAACCTAGATAGAACCCCATAAAGACAATCTGATGATAGTGCTTGGTAGTACTTTAAAATGCATTAATTGTCAAACATAAAAATTCAAAAAGTAAGATTTTTGCTAAAACTTTTCTTATTACGAAAGGTACAAAATTTACGAATTCGAAATTTTTTTTTCGAATCGAGTTACGCGGAAACCCCCTGTAACGCGGTAACCCCCAGACATAAACAAATTTTATTGATTCTTTTTTAGAAATTGAATTATTATTACTGATTATTGAATTATTTTTTTAAAGGTTTGGTACTGTAAAATGATAATTGGCATTTTTTTTTAATCACTGGATTTATTTTTGGATTTATTTTATTTTGTTAAAAAGTCCATATTTTGGTTTTTAATTTTCAAAATTTATAATTTTTATTAAAATCTAATACTTATTCGCCAATATATAGTGCAAGAAAATCATTAAATTTTGTAAAAATGTGAACACAGGAATTGAAATAAGCTAAATCCAAAATGGATTTAAAAAATAAATAAATCCGTTTTGGATTTAGCTTAATTTTGTTGCAGAAATTGCATTTCCGCAAAATTTGAATTTTTTCTTTCGCATTATATTAGGGAATAAGTGTTAGATTTGGATAAAAATATAAAATTTTAAAAATTAAAAAACAAAATGTGGATTTTTTTAACAAAATAAAATAAATCCAAAAATAAATCCCGTGATTAAAAAAAGGCCAAATGTGACTGTACTTCTAAAAAAATTTAAAATTCCTAGGGTAATATTTTACGCCGATTTTTTTCGTAAAACATTTCAACATCTTATGTCTAACTTTTATGTCCAATAATGTCTTATGTCTTATATTTAATATATGCGATGCTCGTTTAGGGGACTTTTTCGGGATTTCTTAAAAAGGATTTGACCCATGAACACTGTAAATTGTAACCATTAAATTTTACTTGAATATTCGTCCAGTATTAGAATCGTCCAAATTCTCAGATTCTAAGAAATTATTCGTATAAAAAAATCTTAAAAATTTTTCTACTGTTTATTTTTAAGATTATGGTACATTTTTTAATAGAGAAATACTTCAATTCTGATAGATTTTTTCTCAGATACAGAGTAAATTTTTATAAAAAAAACTAAGAATCTGAAAAATTTATTCTCTAGAAACTTCTACTTTGGAATATGTTTTCTTTTATATACACTAATAGAAAAAAGTCGGTAAATTTTTTTAATTAAAACTATAAAATTAGATAAAAATTACCTTGCAGAAAAAACTGCTGAAATTAGCAGTTTATTTTTGCTAAATCTTGGTATGATATTAGCAAAAACTAATTAAAAACAATTAATTTTTAGCAGTTCTTATTTTACTAATATTTAGTAAAAAAAAAAACATCACTCACAAACTCAGCATAGCCTCTTCCACAGAAAGGTGTAGAAAAAATAGCATTCTGCAATATTTTTATATAGAAAATAGTATTCTGCAATATTTTTGTATAGAAAAAATTCACAAATTAATCATTCAATAAGATTTTTACTAAAGACAATTTCCCCCAAAAATACAGAAATCTTCAAAAAAAAAAAATATTTATCTAAACATGGATGAGAGGTATTGTAAATTGTATATTTTTTTAATGTGACCATTATATAAATGCTCAAAGTGTTGGAAATTTCAGGGATATTGCACTTGACAAATTGGGGGTGTAGACAATCTCCATATGCTAATATTCCTTTGGTGTCTATCTAAAAAATTATATATTTGAATGGAACTAAATAACCATTTTGTGGTAAAATATTGATTTTTTCAGAAAAAAAAAACAGAAAAAAAATGAAGAGTTCCATTTACACAAGTTATATAAAAATATTTTATTTCAAAGTAGTTAATTCATAATTTCCAGTTGTGACAGATTCAAAAACAAAAGGTTTGTACGATTACATTTCTAGTAAAACTAGCAAAAGAGAAAAAATATTGAAAAATTTGTCAAAATATTCAAAAGTAATCGAACAAAAAAATGGTAAAAATAGTAAACAAACAAAAAAAATTTACGAAAACCGCAAAAAAAAATTGTCCGCGGAGTGCAAACTTTAATGCGCATCATCAGAGTTAACTAATTTAATGACGATTCACATAAAAATGTGTTAAATTTTTATCATATGTTAAACAGAAAAACATATTACTAGTTTTTGGAAGAAATTTTTCAAGTAAAAACTAGTAAAATTTCCCCTTAAAATTTTTACTAGTTTTTAATATTTTTTTGTACCCGAACGGATTTTTTAGTAAAACTAGTAACAATGGTAAAGCTAGTAAAAAATATCATGTAAACAAACACACTTAAAGTTATACCATAACTATTTTAATACATAAATAATGCCTGCGTAAAATTTCTACAAAGTTGGAGAAGGAAATCGGGGGTCAAGGAAAATAAAGCGGAAAATATTAATTACACGCAGCCAATCACTTCCAACTGCCAACGTCTCCCACAGTTCACCTTGGACACGCTGACAAGACTGACGACCGAGTACGGGCAGTATAACCCGGTTCTAACGGCAATCGTTCTATGTTTCGGAATGGTTCGGATTTATCCGAGCAATGATTACCACTCCGGCCTTAACGAGAGTTATTAACAATAAATTTTCTTTAAGAAGTTACAACAACAACGTGAAGTAGTTATTTCAAAAACACTTATTCTATAGAACAATCTAAATTTTCAACGTTTTCCCTGAGACATTTCCCTGTACCAATGCTTCAAAATAATTTTGTTTTAATTAATGACAATTTACTTTATAGTTGGTTCAAAGGACCATCTGCTAATAATCAGGGTTTGCAGTACCAAAAAGCAAAAAAACTCTTATGATTTTAGTAACTTTTCTTGTAAATTCTATAATGTATATAAATTTAAGAAAACAATTGACCTTTATATTACTTTTTTCTATTTTGTTTCTCTCTATAAAATTATCGTCATCTCTATTGTATATGTGTGTATATTCTTCATATCAAATCAAATCACCTACAAACCACCATCCATATAACTCCTTCAAACACCTTGTAACCATCAAAAAACAAATTCAATGTGATTGTCTTGTGTTGTGTACACCATCATGTAAAAACGAAAATTATGTATAATTTCATCTCAATAAAAAACAGCGAATGTTGGTCAATTTCAACGTCCAAATATGCTTATGCCTAGGGAGCCGCACTCAGATGTTTTGCTGCGTATGTCTTATGCTGATCAACTTCAGGTTTTCCATTACACTCGTTAATTTAATTTTTACTCATTAATTACATATATACAGTATTTACAGGCCGCTGAATTCCAGCGTCAGTCGTTACATGATCAATATTTTCGGTAAGTAAAATGTCACTTAACTATGTGTTTTTAAATCAAACGACTTACATCATCACAAAATAAACATAAATTTTAAAATTATCTTAAAAAAAAAATGACAATACTTGGCTACACCATTGTAAATTGAAATATTCATTTGAAAAGATTTAGATTTTTATTTATTTATTAATTTGGCGCCCAACGTAGAGGCCTCGATAAAAACATCAGTTAATTTCTGGCTAGTAAATTGGCGCTAAATTTTTTTTAAACTTATTTTAAATTTTTTAATTTTGAGTTGTTTAAATTGAGCCCCTACGTTGGCGCCAATTATAAAGAGAAAATCTTATTGGGCCTGATTGCGGTTGGCGTTGTCGATGTCGAAAAATACGCAACAAAACTATATTTTTTATATTCAAATTTACAAAAAATGCAATTCTTCCGGCAAATATTTTGCAATTTAGATATTATAAATATAAGAAAACTCGCTTGGCTAATGTAGCAAAAACTGTTTTTCAACGACTTTTTAATAAAAACGCCTAACTGCAATAAGCCAGCATATAAAAAATCTTTATAGTTTTTAATGAAAAGTTCTTAGAAAAAATAATATGGTAGTTGTTCTTGTAATGAAACTTTTTCCCAAAATTCTAAATGTGTGTGCGTGTTTGTCGTTGGTATAAAATATAAAAATTCTTTAAAATTCAAAATTTGTCTTAAAAAATTATGAATTTAATGGAATATAATTTTTTTCCCGGCTTATAGACTATTTATTTTTATTTATTTATTATTTTATTTTATTTTAACAGACAAAGGCCCCGGTAAATGGACCAACCAGTTTTATCTTATTCATCATCTATATATTGATCATGTAAAAATCATAATCAGCTTTCGTTTGTTTTTATTGTTTGTTTGTTATTAATTAAAAAAAAAAAAAAAAAAAACTAAAATTCGTTATTTGTTATAAAGTGTGTAAAATAATAATATAAAATTGGCCTCATATTCATAACAAACATTAGAACATTAACATACGACAAGCACTCAACAACACCACGACCACAACCAACAACTCCACTACCACCACCTTCATGTTCATTTAAAAGCGAAAATGTAGTCAAAGTATTTGATTGATCCTTATCATACTCATCATCTTGAGGAAGTATATTTATCAGTATTTACTATTTATAAAAGAAACGCACAACAAATTTCTGTAACAAAAGTTAGTACCGAACATTTTAAGTATTTAACGAAAATATTGTTTGAAAATTGGTAATAAAAAGTTGGTTAAAATTTGGTAATTCAAAATTGAAAAAGTATGATACTCCGATTAGTTGTAAAATAATAATAAAAGTATATGTGACGCGCAAAATAGAAAGGGACCTAGGTTCCCTTAGGTCCCTTTCTCAGGAGGGCATGGGATCGGTCTCATTCGATGCTCAGATGTTGTCCACATCAAAAAAAAAAAATTGATTTTTTTACCCTTAGGTCCCTTTCTCTATGCGCTGTCACATATAATAGATTTCATTTAAAAATTTAGTAAACATACAAAAAAATTTCGTAACTGGAACATTGAGAATATTCTCGCTGTTCTGGGATCTATATTCCAATTTCTATATCCAAAGTTTGGTGAAAGTAAATTTATACAACCTCTATTGCGCCACTCACTATACAATGCTAATACGCAATTAACTACATAAACGCTAGAGTACAACTGAACTCCACAAATGCTAATGCGCGACATCCCCTTCCTTCGTCGCAGTCTTATAAAGTGAACGGCCGTGGTTGTAGAACATGCTTAATTATAGGACTTAGTTTATTTATGGCACTTACCATTATAGCATATGCTGTGGTGTATATTTAAATGTAATGTTGCCAGATTACTGGAATGCACATAAAAAATTGTAAAGTGAAACATTCCGAAAAAAAAATTTAAACACGTATTCGCGAGTTCGCCGTGAGTCGCCGAAGAAGAAGGTTATCTCGTGACCTGTATTAAATTTTAATAAGGAATATCGGTTAATTGTTTTTGTTTTGCGATACTCTAAAGCGTGTCTCAGCATGCCGTTAGACTGTTGAGTCTAACCATATGCAAACCTTTTCTGGCGTATTGGAGCTTCATCACGATTAGCCTCCATTGTGAAGGCAATGGTTGTATATGTGTTGCTGTGGTTCCTGTGCGTCTGATTTGTAAATCACGTGGACGGAACTTTCTCGAAAGTTCGCCACATTGTTTTTTTATCTATTGCGTATAGGGATGCCAATCGGGATTGATATTTGAAAATCCCGGGATTCGGGATTTTGTATGAAATCCCGGGATCCCGATCTCGGGATCCCGGGATTTTCGGGACTACGGGATCCCGGGATTTCGGGATTTAAATTTTCCTTTATTTGTAAAAATTTTTATGTTATGTAACTAATTTTTTTATAGAATAAAGCGTTTTATAATTATTTAATAGTTGTTAATTAATAATGTGGTACATTTTATGAATATTGAAACATCTCAGTCAGAAATTGACAGTGGTACAAAAAATCGAGTACTTGCATACCACTGGGTAACCGCGATGTTAAAAATAAATAACTGGCAGAACACTCATTTGGGACGCTTTGCCAGTGTTTGCAAAAATCGTTTTTCCAGTATTTGTTTTACAAAACATCACGGCAGGGCAAAAAAAAGATACATATGAACTTTTTTGAAATTTTATTTTGGAAAATATAATTCCAAACCACCTATTTATTGGTTTTGGCAGCGTTTTGCCAAAGTTAAAAATTTTGTTTCTCCAGTACTTTTCCGGCGCTTTTTGAACTGCCTGTCCTTTTGTCTATTGGCGTTATCATATTGGAAATGGGAAAGCAATTTTTGTCAGTACTTCTACCGCCTGTTAAAATACCTTGCCATCGCTTTCCCGTTTGTATTTTTCTGGCTGGGATAATATATAAAGGCCTGTCATTAAGTACACTTGCGCCCAGTATTTTGTAAGCAGATTTTAAAACAAATTCGTTGCGATAACCTTGCCCACTAAATCGTGTAATTACAGCAACAAAGTTATTTGGTTATCGTTATCAAATGTTTTCATGGAAGAATTCAAACTTACAGTCCCAGCCAAAACTTACAGTCCCAGTTTCAGAAATCGAATTTCGCTTGGAAGAATAAATCGGTAAAATAACAAACAAACTTGATTTTTCGCATGTATTACTCAAAAACTTAATATTGTTTACCAAAATTTCAAATTTTTCTGCAAAGTCTTTGCGTAGTTTACTCGAATAATCTACTTAATTTATAATTTTACCAATATCTTGGAATCAATTTCTTGAGAAAATTCAAGAAAAAACGTAGGTAATCTAAAATTGCTCACTTTGTTTATTTGCGTTTATATTAATATTAAAAAATAAGAAAATCCCGGGATTTTTGAGAAATAATCCCGGGATTCGGGATTTTGCCAATCCCGAAAATCCCGGGATTTCGGGATTCGGGATTTCCCGTTTGGCATCCCTAATTGCGTATTAAAACGCATTGTGGAATACCCTGGCAATATCCGTTTTTATAACGGGGCCATATAACTGTACAGTTAACTGTACTTAAAGTTCGAAAAAAACACGTATTCGCTTAAATCGACTAGAGATTAAGATATGTTTATTAAGGTGCCTATTTCTACGAAAAGTCTGTGACTTTTAGATATGACTGTATTCCCCATGTATTTGTTGTTGCAAAGTCACAATATATTATATTTATTCAAATTTTTGTTTGAAAACTTCTAAAAAATTAAAACCTGGTATCGATACAATCATAATAATGACAATTAAAATTATAATTTTTAAATTTTATTGTTGTTTTGTTTGGAAAGTTGTGACTTTCAGTCTTAGAAATAGTCTTAAAACAGTCATAACGAGTCACAAGTAGGAATAGGCACCTAAATCACAAACTTCTCCGTACAAAAAAATGGGACATGTCTGGACATGCGTGGATATGATATATATAAAAATCCTTTCATACGATACCCATCAGAGCTTTGAAGAATTAATTCGTTTTGAATGAATTCACTACCACTAGAATTCAATTTTCTTTAGAGTAGAATAAATTCCTTTTCTTAAGTAATTCACTGAATTAGTTCAACTGAACGCGTTCAACAAAAAACAAATTCAAAGAATTAATACAGTTGCTATAGGGCTTTTTATTAAATCAAATGAATTAATTCACTGGTGAACGCGTTCAATTTTATAAATCAAACGGATAAAAAAAAGCAAAAGAACCAAGGTAGAAAAAAACAAATGGCACAATGTCGGCCCGGTATTGCAGACGGTAGTACACGTACTGGCAATGCGTCGGATTTTCAACTTTCACTGTACTGGCATGTTGTCGAAATCATAACACCAATAAACGCTTGGCCGTAGTTATTTCCCAACGTTTGCGCAGGCTTGGGATTTATCCCAGTACATTAAATAACAAATTTAGTAGTTTGCTAGTACTTTACTGTCCTTTTAGTGTACATCACAGATTTTTAATGTATTCTTTCGAAACTTCACAAGAAAAGAATGGTTATGTCTCTCTTACATAAATAATTGTGTAATAGATGCAAAAATACATATAATTTATAAAATTTTTAATTTTAATAAATTAAAAAAAAGCTCGTTAATTTGCACAAAACAGTACTGGCAAAGCACGTTTTTAGTAGTACCGGAATTTCTTAAAAAACAGTGCTCTCCCAGTACAATTTTTATTTCAACGTCGGCTATTTCCACCTGGGAACTTATTTCATTTGCAGCAATAGGAGTTTTCACTATAGTGTATTTTCCGTACACAATTTTAAAAAGAAAGTAATAAATTGTACAATAACGTTTAATTTCTACATTTGTGCAATAACTGTTGTTGTAACCTAGTGTCTATAAATGCAATGAAATGTGCAAAGAAATTTTAAAATAACACACAAAGCAACAACAACGAAAATAATTTTGTTGTTGCTTTGTGTGTAATTCGTAAATTTTTTGGCATAATATATTGCATTTGAAGGCACTAAGTACCATTTTTCAACAATCTAGCGATAAAATCGCTAAATTTTTGCACTATTTATAAATCTAGTGATTTTCTAGCGATTTTTGGGTCGTATCTACCCAGACAGAAATTGCCAACTGTACCAAAAACAAAACACTGGCAGAGCACTGATTTTATAAAAATTACTACGCTTCGTTAAAATAAGGTAAAGTCGGAAGGTCTCGGGTTCGATTACGGTCACGAACATACAATTTTTTGTTTTTTTTTTACTTTTTTTTATTTTTTTATTTTTATTTTTTTATAATTTTTTTTTATAAAATTACATTTCTTTTTATTAAATTTAATTGTTTTTTATAAAATATTTTTTCTTAATTTTTTTTTACCATCTGTATTTTGGTTTTCCATTCGTTACGTCAACGTTGACAAGTGAGGTCCAGCAGACGTTATGCCAATGTTTACATATTAGCCATTGTTATGATTCATTTATTATTTAAGCTATGTTGTCTACATGTCTCGTTAGCTTAGTGTGTAGAGTGATTGTCTGGCAATCTGACGGCCCGGGTTCAAGTCACATCCCGACCATGTTTTATTTAAAATAATTATAAACAATTATTTTAATTTTTGCATTAAAAAATACAAAAATTGTTTTTTCGGACTTTCTATATTTTCATATATTTAGTTAGAATATTCTTCTACCTCAAGTCCAAATTCTAATATGATATTGTCATATTAGATTTTTATTTGTTGTTTCAAAAAGTTATAATTAACATTTTTATTCTAAACAAATTTTTTTTTCGCAAAAAAAGGTTTTTTTTTTTAAGTTTTTTAGACCATAAATTTTTTGGTTTTTCCAACATCATGACAATGTTGGCCGCTTAGTGTCAACCAACCTTTTGCCGACGCTTGTAAGTTAGCTACAACTGTTGTTATCATTGATCTAATTTCTAAGCTATTATATATTACAAGTCTTGTTAGCTTAGTGTGTAGAGATCGCGGCTGACAACCTGGTGGCCTGGGTTTAATTCCCATCAGAACCATGTTTTTAAAAAAATAATAAAAACAATATTTTTTTAATTTTTTTGAAAAATTTTTTTTTTTGAAAATCTATTTTTAGACCACCGTTTTTTCAATTAGCAAATTAGCAATTAGCAAATTAGCGCCAACCAACGGTTGGCCGCTGTTATCAATCGGGTAACAGGACAATACTGTCAAGATTGTTAATCCCACGTTCTGGCAACGCATAACCGACCATCGCCAACGGTATGCCAACATTGTGCCGATCGTATTTTTCTGCCTGGGTAGCTATTTGATTTGAACATTTGTTGGCAACACTCGATATCAGCTATTGCTCTAAGATAGATAATATACCGGCAAGAAGGTAAATAGCGAGAAGAATTTGGGAGATCTCGGCTATGTCTCTTAAGATAAAATAAATAGCCAGACGAATGCGAGAGATCTCTGCTACAGCTCTAATGTAAAATAAACAGCGACAGGAATGCGAGGCATTGCTCTAAAGTAAAATTAATAGCGAGAGGAATCTGGGAGATCTCGGGTATTGCTCAAAATAATAAGACGAATTCGGCAAGTCTCGGTTGTTATCGGTACACTTCAATCTAACTACAGATCTACACTAAAACTCCAACTAGGATCGGAAACAGGGATCGGATCATATCTTTGTGCTAGGCTTTGGAAGCTAAGGGGAAGTATAGCCGGAATAGTAGCCCGGTTTTCGCTCACTTTGGCCCACCCGCCTTTTCCAAAATTTTCTGCAATTCAGAAACAGAGCTTGAAAAAGATAATTCTTTTTTCAATCAATACGCATTAAAATTTACTCATTTTATGAATCAGTAAACAGTTTATAACTACTTAAAATAAATGATTTATTATTATTATCTAATTTATATTGTTTAAATTTTAACTACAATTTCAAATCATTACTTTAAAGTGATTATGTATTATTTATTGATTTATAAAAAGAACCAATTTTAATGCAAGTTTATTCAAAAAAGAATTGTCTTCTTCAAGCTCTGGATGGAATAAATTTTTAGTTAACGAAGCGATTGCAAAGGAAATCGGCAAGTTTGGTGTTGCCTTGTTCTGGCCTGGATGTTTAATAGGAGTTTGATTTGTATATTCGGGGTTTCGGCTGTTGGTTCGGGATAATTAATGAATCGGTTTTCTCAATTTATTCTGGTTGCAGGTTTCATTAGGCAGTTGGTTGTAATGGTTTAGAATTTGGTGGTATGAACTCAAAGTTTTTACCAACCTCGTATGAGAGATCCCATTGGCGAATCATTTACATGAGTTTGATGGTGCTAGGGCTATTCGCGTTTTTATTTGTTTTCAAGATCTTGATTTTTGCTGAGTGCTCTAAATTCATTGCTGGTTGATTCGTAATTTGCGTCTTTGGAGACGAGTCCCTGCTTGGGCGCCATTTCATAATAAATGTTTTAAAGTATCGCGGACTTATCTTCCCGGCGATAACTTAATTTTAATATAAATAATGTCTTAAATAATTCATAAATAATAAATGTCTTAAAATATCGCGGATTTATCTTCTTGGAGAATTGCTTCCGGATTGCCTGTAAGTATTAATTTCAGGTAACAGTTGCTCCCTAGACAGGAAACTTCCAACAACAAAAATTACAGCAATTAAAAACATTTTCAATTTTTACCAGGGTTGGCAGGCAATACCGCTAAAATACCGTTATCGATTTAAAACCCTTTCAACTGACTACCGTTACCCCTAAAATACCGTTACCAAAATACCGTTATCCTTAAAATACCGTTACCGAAATAATTGAAATACCGTTATCCTTAAAATACCGTTACCGAAACAACTGAAATATCGCTAACCTTAAAATACCGTTACCGAAATAATCAAAATACCGTTACCGAAATAACTAAAAACCATTATCCTTAAAATACCGATACCGAAATAAATGAAATAGCGTTACCCTTAAAATACCGTTACCGAAATAATCGTAAATAGCGTTACCCTTACTGATAACCGCATCGTTTCGGTTACCATCCATGATTTTTTTTAAATTTATCAAATTTTGCAAAAACTTGTAAAACAAAATTTAATTTAGATTGTTTTAAGCTATTTTACATCCACACCAGTCTTTTACACCAATTTTCAATAATATATTTTCGTATATTAACTTTGATTTTTTATAAATTTTCTCATTATTTTAATTAAAGAACATATAATTTTAAACAATTTTTTATTTGTTTACAGAAATCAATTGCGTTGAACAACTATATTCTAAGCAATATGATGTTTTATGGTGGTTATATCAACTACGGAGGATATCATCATCATCATCGTGGGGACTTGAATTGAAAAGTAATAAAGTAATAATAATTCAAACTAAAAAATATATTTATTTTTATTATTTGTTTATAGCATAAAATGTAATATATTTTTAATATAAGACCAAAACTGATACAAAAACACATAACACACAAATATTAATATGATAGAAAAAAGGAAAACATGTAATAAGAATAAGAAATATTAACTTGGCTGGCACTTGTCTTATTCGAAAAAAAAACTAACAAAAAACATACAACTAACAAGAATTTAAAAAACAAAAGAGCTAAGATAAAATATGTAAATTTAAAATGTAATGTTTTATATTGTAAGTTAGAAAATATTAATTGAAACTTCGCAAAGGATTTAGGGCGAATTTTGAATAAACTTAAATTGTACTTTAAAATACGTACATACTATATCCAATAAAAATGAAAAAATTGAGTTTAAAAAAAATTTAAATCAATTTTTTAGTTCGAAATTAAATTTTAGAATTCCAGTGGAATGTTTCGGAACAATGTATGTATTATATTTCAGCTAATATTAATTAATTAAACTCAAAAAAGTTTTATTTGGTTTTTGTTGTAACAAATGTTAATTGTTACCAAATTTCATTCAACATTTAAAATTTGGATGGAAATTACATAATTCGAAATTTTAAATTAAATTCTTATTTAATTTAAAATTTTCAATAAAAGCTATTTTTTATTTGAATTTTGCCAATTTTGTTAAAAAAATTTTTTGAAAAAATTTCGTTTTAAAAAAATTTTATTTAATTTTTGAAATTTTTTTTGGCTGTCGTATGAAGTTTTAAAAATTTACAACTTCAAATCATATTCGTACATCGGTGAATTCCCCTTTAAACAAATTGTATAATTTAAAACCTGTTCGTTATATCAAGTACAGTAAAATATCGATAATACGTTATAATGATGACAGATATGATTTGGATTACTGAGTGGGTAATATAACCTAATAACGTTCATCCAGAAAAAACAATTTTAAATCAAACATAAACGTCATTAAGGCAAGTATTATTGTGACAACTTAGGTCGATTTTTTCTTAAATATTTCTTAAGAAATTTTCAAACAAAATATAAAACCGGCTCTAATTAAATTAAGGTGCCTATTCCTACTTGTGACTTGTTGTGACCGTCATAAGACTATTTTAAGGCTGCAAGTCGCAACTTTCCGTACAAAACAACAATAAAATTCAAAAAATTCAGATTTTATTTGTCAATCTTATGATTGTGCCGAAGCCAGGTTTTAATTTTTTTGAAGTTTTCAAACAAAAATTTGAATAAATATAATTTATTGTGACTTTGCAAAAACAAACACAAGGTGAATACAGTCACAACTAAAGGTTCCATTAGTCTAATCGTAAAGTAAGAAAACGTATCTGTAAACAATTTAATGTGTTAAAATAATACAGAAAATATTTTTGTCTTTCTTCTATGTATTGAAACAATTGTCAAGTAAAATCGTAAACAAATTCTGTTGAAAATAGAAAATTTCTACATTATTACTTGACATTTAACTGTATGCTGAAGAAAAAGATAAAAAAATCAATATTTTCTATTTTTTTACTCTTTTTTTATTCGTTACAAGATTCTTACGTTACTTTTTTTACGATACTTCCAAACTAATTTGGGCTTAAAAGTCATAGACTTTTCATAGGAATAGGCACGTAAAACAAACTAAGTTTGTTTTCTTTTTAATTTAAGTATATTTCTACTTACCTATTTCTAAAATACGAGTATTCAACACTGAGAGCTGCTTCATATAAAAATGACAGCTAGAAATTCTTCTAAGAACAGCCAGATTTATAAATAGCCAGATTTATAACATTCGGATTGTGAGGATTCTTTTTTTTGTGTGTTTTTATGTACGCTTAGGGCATACCCCTTACTAATGCAGTGCATTGTGATAATATTAGGAAATTAGGTTATGGCAAGGAGGAAAGAGGCAGTAGTGTTTGTGAATATTTGATTTAAATTTTTTTACATTGTAAGTAACATTGAAGACTTCTGCGGGGAGTTTATTCCAAATACGGCTAATTCAACTTAGGGGTCAATTTTCTCTGTAATACGTTGTTCGATCCACTGAACAATCGACTACAAACAGGCGTGCTCTAGCTGATAAGATCTCTGGGAATAAATTGACTTATCTCAGCAAAACACTATATTCCTAGTTCGGATTATCTAGCGTTGACAGTACTTAACCCAGAATTTCGCATAAAACCTTAAAGTTTGATTCACACGAAAAATATGTCTGTCCAACTATATCTACAATTTTCCAAAATTGGGTTTATCAAATGTCAAATCCCCAGTTTATGTATTACGGAAATGGTCTAAACGAAAGCAAAGTAACGAAAATTTGTTTTTGTTTCCCATATATTTTTGACGAAAGTAATTGTCAATTGCTATTGCTTAGAGGATTTTCGTAATAGATAAACAGACCCTAATGAAAATTTTGTAGTTCGTATCACCGATACTGGGAAATATTAGATATGTGAAGTCGACGTGTGAATTGCCCTTAAATTAAAATACAAATTTTCGGATTTCATATAAATTTAAAAATCGTAAATAATATTGCAAAATGAATTTCAAATAAAATTTAAAGTTTTCAATTTAAAGGATAAAGTGGGAAACTGATCTGATTTCTAAAGTGGTTTTTGGTTTAACAGAAACTTTAAGGTGAATTTTCTAAATATATTGATTTCCAATATTAATGCATTCTCCTTTAAATATTTAATAAAAATTAAATATAACACCGAGCAACGGTCATTCAAACCCATGAGAAAATCAAATTGAAAAGTACAAATGGCAAATCGTGAGCATATCACTGTAAATGGTGGTACAAGCATTGTTAGAACATTTGTTTTTCTAAAATTAAAACGCTGTGCCAACCTTGAAGTGATAACGCTAATATTCAGTTGGCCATTTGCATTTTCGAACGTTGGTAATGCATTGGGGCAACAGTAAAATAGTACTCTGCCTGCCAATCTTGTAACGATAACGTCTACCCGTTTGTGTTTCGAAAGTTTGGCGAGCCGTTGACAAAACAATCTGAAAATTACTATAATAATGGGTAAACAAGTAAGAAAGTTAAAGTCGAACATGTCGACTATATAAAACCCTACACAACAGTGCAATTTAGTTCATATTCAGGGAAGCGGCTCAAATTCCGAGAAGGGAATTTCAATTAACGGTGCAATAAATATAGTAAATTTATTTATGTACGTGATTATTTTTTGGTAGTAACAAACATCAGCACAAAGTAATTATGTGCTATACCACACAGTGTAGGGTATAATTCTATAAAAAGGTGTTTGAAAAGTTCAAATGCCGATTTCTCCGATATTGGAAGGGCTCGGAGTTCAGGGCTATATGCTGGCTGTTCGGTTAGATCTTCTAGTTGGCACGTTGCGTAAATGTTGGCTCTACAGTTTACGAGATAAATTCAAAATGCACTGATTGAATTATCTGCATGATAATTATTGAATTTTTGCATTGAAACTTCATTTAATTAATGGAATTTCTCATAAAATGTTGTGAATATATTAAAAGTTTCATACACTCCGTATTAGTACGATTCATTCAACAATTGTATTCCAAAGAACTCGTAACTTTTCGGACTTCAAAACGCTGTAAAAACAACCGGGAGAAGCTAATCCAAAGCTTGACCCGGGTTTTGTTTGGTCGGAATGATCACTATGCGTCGGTTCGGAAATACATCCCTGTTCTGTTTCTAATGCATATCTGTGATTAGTTTGAGATGCTGATACAAATCAGCTGATATTAATCCCCCTGATTATGTAAGGCGTAGACGTTTTTAAGCGTTTTACAGTAAAGTCGTTGTAACAAATATTTTTTCAATATTTAGTAGTCAAGTGAGACTAATATTTTACTAAAATTTTATTAGATTCGGTAGGAAAATTATACTTTTTGTTAATTTCGGTTTTGAAAATTCGATTTGTATGGAGGCGTTTTTACTAAATACGCAATCGGCTTACATAACCAGGGGGATTGCATTAAACATTTTTATAATGCGTGTTTGATATTACTTTGCGTATCATCTGTTTTGATTATATATTTTTAAACATACATCTCAGAGTTGCAGTGTTCGCAAGCTGATGTTTTTTCGAACGCGTTGCGCATCACATGCAAAGTAGTGTTGCATTTCCGAACAGGTCCTGTCTCATTAACAAATATTGTTTCCGCACAGAGAGAATTCCTTGGACGAGTTTTAATGAAATTTTTTCACTAAACTAATGAAGTGTTCTTCACAATAGGAATGAAAAATTTCTATGAAAAAGCTTCATAGTTTTAATGAAAATATTTTTAATGAAACTTTTTCAAAATTAAAACTGTTAAATTTACAGAATTTTAGTTAAATTTAAGTTAACTTTTAGTTAATTGAAAAATAACAAATTGTACTGTAAAATTTTGCTAAATATTAGTAGACTAAAAATTGCAAAAATAAACTGTTATATCTACAAAATTTTCATATTTTTAAGCTAAATTTAGTTAAATGCAAATATTTCTGCTAAAATCAGCAGAAATATTTGCTGAAAAAATTTTGTAAACTGCTGTTTTCAAAATGCTCGATTTTTATTTTGATTAAAAAAAATAGAAAAAAAACTTCGAAAATTTTAAATTTTTTGTGATTTTTCAGGCTACTAATTATTTAGCAATTTTTTTTGCAGATTTTAATAGGTTAATTTGCTATTTGCCATTAACAAAAATTTAACCCAAATATAACTAAAATTCTATATATTTAACAGTTTTATTTTTGCTGTTACTATATAACTAATATATAGCAAAAATAATCTGCTAATTTTAACAGTTTTTTCTGCAGTACCATTTTTAACTAATTTTTAGTAGTTTTCACAACATTTTTTTAAAGAATTTTCTATTAGAGTGGTGTTATCATTTCGACAACATGCCAGTACTGTGAAAGTTGAAAATCAGATGCATTGCCAGTACATGTACTACCGTCTCCAATACGAGGCCGACATTATTGCATTTTTTATATATGCAATTTATATATACAATTAAAAACTTTATGTACAATTATATATACAATTAAATTAATTAAATCAATTATTATAATTAATTAAATTACAATTTATATATCGTCAGCTTATTTATAACTGGTTTGACCCATACGCCAAAAAGTTGTTATGGAGAAAAACGACAAAGAAGGTTTACATTTTTTCATTTTTGTGTGTAAAATGAGCAGGTACACCAAAGTCGATACTGGATAGCTCAGATATGATACGAGATATCGTGAAGCGGGATATTAACATTGATATACATTATCCATTCCTAACTCAATTTTTTAAAACATGGTCAGTAGGTCAAACCAATAATAAGTTGACGATATGCAATACAAATAAAAAACCAGCAAGAATCAAGAACTTGGTATGTAATTTTTCCTTAGTCTAAAAGCAGTATTAATTTTGAATTTTTAATTTATCAAAATTTAAATTAAAATTTAAAATGTTGGTTTTTAATTTTTATTTAAAAAATAAAAATTGTTTTTTCGACCTTTTTAATTGATTAATTATAAATTTATTAATTCAGTTCGAGGCCAATTTCCTTATTATGTTAGTTTTCTTCATCAGGATACTCTCCTGACAAATATTAATTTAAAATTTATATTCCTTAAAATTCAAAATTTATATGTATTAATATTCAAAACATAAAATTTAATTGTAAATACTGGTAAATAATTTCTTATTTCAAATAAAAATTTTCATGTTTCAAACTAGGTATATAATTTCCAAAATTTTTAAATTTCAAATTTGAATCGATAATTTTTATTTATAATTTCGGATTCAATTTTAATAAATTTCGAATTGAGATTTGATTAAATTCAAATTTAAATTTTCAGCTACTAAAATTTTGATTTTTTTTTAAATATTTATTAAAAGCATTGAATTTTTTAATTTCGAATTTTCAATTTTAGTTAAATTTTTTAACTGGGAAAATCAAAAATTTCTGTGAGGTTTTATATTTTGAACAAAAATTTTGATTTTGGAAATTTTTAATTTGAGATGAATTGAATTATGCAGTTAAAAGGAATTTCTGAATTATTTAATATTCTTTTTTAACTGGGAAAACTAAAAATTTAATTTTAATTGGAATGTCGAACCACAAACTCATAGTAAAGTTAGAAAATTTTTAACAAAAACATTATTTTTTTTACTTAATTTTGGAGTTTCGAACGAAAAACTCCAGAGTAAAGTTAGAAAATTTTTTATAGAAACTTTTAATTTTGGTTTTTTTTTGGTATTTTCGGATTTTTTGTTTATTTTTAAATGTATTAATTTAATTTTGTAGCTTTAGGCGCGATTACTGAATGTCCAGTGAAAACTTAGCCGACAGTTAAATATAAATTTTATATGGGAAACAACAAAAAATGTGCCAGTTGAAGTCCCAGTTAGTAGCTAACTCGACATTCAATAATCGGGTCTTAATGTAATTTACTTAGATATTTAATTTTTTTTTTTAATTTTGAATAAAATTTTTGAGCTTTTAATGATTATTCTTTAATTAAAGTTCTTGAATCTTGAATGAAAATTTAAAATCGCAAAACTTTTTTTAATAAAAATAAATTGGAATACAAATAAAGTTCTTAACAAAATCATTTTTTCTAATAAGTTTTGTAGTTTTGAAGATGAATTAATTATTAGTTTTTCTAATTACCAAGTGAAAATTTTAAAATTTTCCTAAAATCTTTTTAAGATTCCATTAATATTTTCTAAAGTCCTTTTTACATTATCACATTTTTCTTAATAGTATCAGAGTTGCTTTTTGTTTCCAACATTTAAAATACAAACACACAGGGAAACAATTATATGCCACCAATTACATGGCAAAGATTTTTTTCTCAGTAATTTGTATATTTTAAATGTGGCAAACGAAAAGCAACTCTGATATTAATACAATACATGTGTTAATATAAAAAAGACAATTGCAAATGTTAAAAAAAAAATTAACAACAAATACTTAAAAAATAATAGTATAATATTTTCTATTTTATATATATAAATAAAAAAGGCTAACAAAAAATACACCAATAGAAAAAATTCTGTAAAAATTTAGTTAAAATTATTAAAAATTAATTAAAAATTAAAAGGGCTGAAATTAGCAGATTATTTTTGCTAAATATTAGTAAGATAGGAACAGCAAAAATAAAACTGTTAAATATACAGATATACAGAATAAGCAAAAAATTTTGCAAAATAATTTATAGACTAAAAAATCCCAAAAAATTTTAAATTTTCAAAGTTTTTTTTTTTTGCTGTTTTTCAATGCAAATGAAAATTTCGCCTTCTAAATCCAGCAGTTTACTATTTTTATAAACAAATATTGCTATTGATTTTAGCAGGATATGCTGCTATTTGCATTCAACTAAATTTAACTTAAAAACAACAAAAATTTTGTTCATATAACAGCTTGTTTTTGGTATTGTTAGTCTGCCAGTATTTAGTAAAACTTTCCGTAGATTGTACAGCATAATTTGTCATTTTCAGTTAAATATAACTAAAATTCTGTAAATTTAACAGTTTTGTTTTTGCTTATTCTTATCTTACTAGTAGTTAGTTAGTTAGCAAGAATAATCTGCTAATTTCAGTAATTTTTATTGCAAGGTAATTTTTAACAAGTTTTTAGTAGCTTTTTCTGCTATTTTTACAGGTTTATTTCTATCAGTGTTAAATAAACAAGATTTTGATATAAGATTACATTTAAGTAATTGTTTTTTTAATTTATTGATAATTTCATGAAAAAATAAAAGAAAAAAACCTTGTAAAAAGCTAAAACGTAACATTATAAAATATTATTTGTTTACAAAATTCTTGTAGTATTATTATATTTTTTATATATTGTAGACGTTATTAAGTAAAATTATTACATGAAATAGTTTTATAAATTTAGCAAGAAAAATAATATAAATAAAAATCTCCTTTTTTGTTTCTAAAACTTGGACAAAATATGGTACAAAAAACACAGTTTTTTCCATTCATTTATAAATAAATAATAACTAAAAAGTTGACCATATAAATTCGAAATTATTTTTTTTTTGTTTAAGAGAAGGCTTAAAAGAAAATAATAAATATTTTTTGTATTGTCATAGATTTTACATAAATTACACTTAAATGAATACATTTATACATACTATAAATATAAATTAGAGTTGAAGAAGAAAAACACACAAAAAAGAAAAAATATTTATATATTTACAATAAAAAACGTAGTATATAAATTATGTAATTATTAACAATATTTGTAAAAAGTCTATATAAGTTAGGAAAAAAAAGATAAAACGATAAATTAATGGTACTTTATTTCGTAAATTTTTATTTACAAAACTAACTATTAACAATTGTATATTAGTATAAACGCTTAAAATTGAATTTAATGCTTAAAAATATTTACTTAAAACATTTTTATTTTCATTAAAAACACATCACTACCACTAAAAAAAAATAACAATAGAATAATTTATTATTAATGCGGAGTGTTGCTAGACAGGGATTTTTAAGATTTTGTTTTTCTAATTTACAAATTTTTTTTTGTTATTCATAATATGACCTTTAAGTTGTGCGCCATATTTATAAATCAGCTCCTGTTTAACATTTTTAAACGTTTATGTCTACAAATTATTGAGTTGAAAATGTTTAACTCAATGTTAAAGTGGACAATGGCTTTAAATTATTCTTGAGTGTTGCAGTTTCGAGGTTCCAGCTCATCATAATGCTATAAATTGGGTCATCATGAATTTTTTGGTTTTACTACGCAGTTGAGTGATTAGATTTCGAAAATTTACATTCATTAAAAAGTTTAACCCCTAAATTCATAAACGCTTTGTAAAATTATAGGAGGTTTATTGAACAAATTTTGTACGAAAATGACGTTTTGTAAACCTGCTATAACTTTACAAAGCATTTATGAATTGAGGGGTAAATATATGCCTTTTTGTACAAATGCTAGTTTTAACTCCTAAATTAGTTTCAGACGTGAAATTAGCTAACATTTTCATTCAGTTTCTATTAACTACTTTTGACACACTAACCCACACTCAAAGTATTTGTGAAATTGTTGCCATATTTTTAACTGAATAGGAACTGAACAGAGTTGCAAAAATTCATACATTATTTACAAAGCAGTATGGTTTTGACAGAAGAAAAACAATTGAAAATAAAAATACGGAAATTACCGCAAAAAATTGCAAAATTAAATACGGTAAAATTTAAATCAACAAGAATAGGTGCAAACTAATTGATTTTTTTTTTTAAAGTCATCTTCAGCCAATCCACACGATGTCCACCAAGAGGCAATGCATCAGCAGAAATTCAATGTTTGGTTTGAATTATAGGTCGGCGGAATCGTTGGTTAAAATGGGATTACAGAAAAAACTGCTAAAATTTGCAGATAATTGTTGCTATATATTTGTAAGATAGGAACAGCAAAAATAAAACTATTAAATATACAGAATTTTAATTATATTTGAGTTTGATTTTTGTTAATAGAAAATAGCAACTTAACCTGCTAAAATAAGCAAATAATTTTGCAAAATAATTAGTGGACAAAAAATTTATAATTTTCAAAGGTTATTTCGACTTTTTTTAAATAATTAAATAGAAATCGAGCCTTCTAAAATCAGCAGTTTACTATTTTTTTTTTAGCAAATATTTCTTTTGATTTTAGAAGGATAGACGGCTATTTGAATTCAATTTAAATTTAACTTAGAAATAACAAAAAAAAAATTTAGGTAAACATTTTGTTCTTGGTAATTTTTAACATTCAGCTAAATTTTCTGCAGATTTTACAGTATAATTTGTCATTTTCAATTAACTAAAAGTTAACCCAAACATAACTAAAATTCTATAAATTTAACAGTTTTATTTTTACTGTTTTTATGTCACTAGTCCCCATGATTGTGTAAGGCGTTGGCGTATTTTGTAAAAACGCCTCCATGCAAATCGAATTTTTCAAAATCGATATTAACAAAAGTGAAATTTTTCTGGCGAATCTAATACAATTTTGATAAAATATAAGTCTTACTTGACTCTTAAATAAATAAAAACGCCTAAAAACGTCTACGGCTTACATAATCTGGGGGAGTATTTAGCAAAAAAATATGCTAATTTCAGCACTTTTTTCTGCAAAGACATTGTTAACAAATTTTTAATAGCTTTTATGTGCTATTTTTACAGGTTTATTTCTATGACAATAGTCGACGACGATTGAATTGTCCTTGAATGTTTTGTTGATTAATTTGCAAAAATATTGACCACAATATTTAAAAAGAATGAGCCCCTATTTTATATCTTTACTAATACTTAATTCAGCAAAAACTTGAAATATTTTTGAAAGTTATTTCGAATTTCATTAACATTTTGTTAAGCTGAATTAGTTTAACCGCTTTGGAAGGTATATTATAGGCAATGACTACTGTTTTTAGTTCAAAATCCCTTGTTTTTTTAAGAGAAATATATAGTAAGTGCCACAAATTACACATTATACATAAGTCATAGTGTTCAATTTTTTTAGGTTTTGTTAATAACACTGCATGACAAAATCTTGACTTTTAAAAGTTAATAGAGCTCTGACCATCAATTCTATATATTTCGGACATGCTGATTACAATGGCGTACCTTATTTTTCGATCAGTGGTATAGATTTTTCGCTAAATGTCTAAAGTTTGGTGGTTGTCCATTCAGTTTTTTATATAAAAAATTTTTCAAATTCAATTAATATGAATTTTTTGTGTTAAAATGTAAGCACCTGTGCCCATATTTATGATATAAATGCGATGTGCTAATCTTGATATTTAAACCACTACTTAGCGTTTTATATAGGTTTTTATGGTTTTTTGCTATTTCAGCGACTTTAGTCGCCGAATGCACAATCGACCTCAATAAATGTAATGCCTTAGTAAGGAAGCAATTAAAAGGAAAATATTTCAATAAAAAAATGTATTCATACATATATAGCGGCCTGCAAGTCTTTGCATTGCGTTTATGTCAGGAGGTGCTGCATTCCTGGTCTCACATCCATAAAGTATGATAGACTTAACGTTGGAATTAAATATTTTTATCTGAACAGTGTTGTTTATCTGAACGTTACTGAGACGTCCAAAAGCCTGTTTTGCTGTTTTTATTCTGTTTGCGATGTCCGCTTTGTATCCACCAGATGTTGTTAGAATACTACCCAGGTAGCAAACGGAATCCACGACTTCAATAACATCATCCTGAATTCTAAATACTCGCGATACATCGGAATTTATGCGCAACGCTTTCGTTTTATTTATATTTATCCTCAGCCTTGCTGATTTTGCAGAGTTTACAATAGTTTCAAGCTTCAACTTCATGTCTGAGAAACTGTGTGACAACAGACCTACTCAGTCTGACACTATAAATTATATATGTAAGTAAAGGTCGTAAGGTTGCTGATACCGAATATCAAATCAAAAATTCGAAATTGCTGATCAAAAATGGCGGTCATGAATTTATAATTTTTAATTTATTGGAATTTATAATTTTCAATTAAAAATACATATTTTAAATTCAAAATGGCGGAATCACAGTTTATGAATGGAAAATTCTTTAAAATTTTTATATTTAACTGCATACATTTTGCATAAATTCGAAAATACCAAAAAGAGAATTTGAAATTTTTAACAAATTACCTTTAAATAGAATGATGAAATATTCACATAATGTCCAATATTTTTTCATTCTGAAAATATAATTAAATTCTCGATCTACCTGAAATATATTTTTGGCCAAAATATGAAGATGTTGGCCCACAGTGCAATCCCGATTGGCATCCCTACACTACAAATGTACACTTCAAATGTATTTAAAATTAACTGATATTGCAGTTATTTTAACTGCATTTGCAGTTTAATTCAAATTCAATGGCAGTGTAAATTTTTTTAAACTGCAAATGCAGTTATTTTACTCACATACTTCTCTGAGTGTACTTGAAATGCATCTATAACTGACAAATTAAGAACTTTTCAAACAAAATTTCTTAATATTTAATACATAAATGAGCCACTTTTATATTCATAATTAAAAACGATTTTGTCTTAAATATTTCTTAAGTTAGTTTAAAAATTTCTAATTTTATAAAAAATTTGTTCTTAGTTCTGACTATAAAACTGACCCTAAGAGTTTTACTTTCTAAAAAACTTAAGTGTTGCGTTGTTTCTATAAATAGTTCACTTCACTTAAGTGATTAATGAAATAGGGGGTTAGATCTTTTACAATTTTGTATGAATTTTGTACGCCTTACACAATTTAGATTATGAAACATCTAAATATCCAAATTAGCATACAAAGACTTCAGTGACGACTATAAAATTGTAGCCAAATATTTTATAAATTTGCTTTGAAATTATTTTAAAAGAAAAATTAAATACAAAAAAAAAAAAAAACAAAAAGCAGAAAACAAAAATATATTTTTTTAGTAGAAAAATTACATATTAAACTTAAAAATAATAATTGATAAAATAATCAAACTTAACTTTCTAAATAATGATAAACAATTTTGGCAAATGAAAGTATTTTAATTTTTATTATCATGTTCACATGACAACATTACTTAAAAATTTGATTTTAAAAACAAACAAAAAATATAGTTGACTCGCAAAAATTAAAGAAAGAAATAAAAAATTAAATATTTGTAAGATGTAATAAGGAATTTAATTTATTTTAACAGCAGCAAAAACTAATTTTAAAATGAAAATATTTGTATAGTGTTTTATATATTTTCTTTGTGTAAGAAATAATTTAAATTTTAAGCTTTAAATATGTTTATATTTTATTATTATTATTAAGAGTACATTAATAAAAAAAAAATAATAATAATGGAAAAATTTCTAAGAAAACCACAAAAATTAAAAAAAAAAACATTTTGAAAAATTTAATCAAATTTTTCATAATTACTCATACATATTTATAATAGAAAATCTATTTTAAAACAAATCTTAACAATACATTCATATTCATTTATAAATATAAAAACAAATAAACTCCATTATAAAGTATGAATGTATTTAACTTATATATAAAATCAATTATTTAAATTATTATTAAATATTATGAATTAATATATAGTATCAAATTAATACCTAAGAAATTTAAAAAAAGGAAAAGTTTACACTTCATTAACACAACTTTAAATTTAAATACATTACATACATACATAAATATACTTACATACTTACATACCTACATAAATTTATATATTTATATATATAAATTATATATAATACTTATAGTTAAAAAAAAAAAAAACAAATTAAATATATAAAAACTATAAAAAAGTAAAATAACATTTAAACATGTGACTTTTCTGAAATTATCAGCAACTATTCATAGCAATAAAACTCAAAATTTATTTAAATATTTAAAATTAAGTTGTGTTTTATTTCAAATGATTTAAGTTATTATATATTTTGTGGCCTTTTTTAGGGTATAAGCCCAATACAAAGGTCCTGGTTTTTTTTTTATAAAATTTGATGGTTAAGTTTAGCATGCGCGGTTCCAGCAATTAATATAAGGGGAAAAATCATACGCCACAGTAGACAAATACATTGAGTTGGCCACTGAGGCGTATGATTTTTCCCCTTATATTAATTGCTGGAAGCGCGCATGAGTTTAGAGATATAAACTTGCGGCTGCTTTTCTTTTTTTATATGAAGATTTGATGCTTTAGCAGGGCTGGCAGTAGGGTTGCCAGACGGGCTTGATTTGGCTTGATTGTCAAGCTTGTTCTATGAGTGTCAAGAATAAAGAAAAAATGTCATTTGGCAAGCTAAAACGGAATTTTAGAAATTTTTCCATCAAATTGATAAGAAAAATTAACCATTAGCAAAAAAAAAACTAATTGTTTTTAAATGTACCATGACTAATGACTGTTCCCATGGTAGTAAAACATAAAAAGTCTTTCGTTGAATGAAAAGGAAACGTTTGAGTTAGAAGCTAACCAATTTTTAAAAAATGCTGTAAAATACTTAGAAAAAAGATATGATTTCGCGATGTGCGGTACGCAACCCTAAAAGTACGGTTCGTTAGAGTTTATTTTCCTACTCTGATTAAAAGTGCTCATATTGAAATTTTAATTCATAATTTTTTTATTTATTTCGAAACTGTCATTTTTTGTTTAAGATAAATATTTTCAAATGTTAATATGAAAATTTTTGTATAAAACTTCTGTCCTAAAACTGTAACGAATCTCAGTACCTAATTTCGTAAAACACTTGGGTGAAGTGAAGGGAACTTTCAATGTAAATTGTTTTTGTTACAAAAACAATTTCTATAGAAATAACGGCTGAGTTCCAAAACGTCATTTGCAATGCAACTGAACAAAGTCATGCATTCCTAAACGCAATTGATGCGCATAGAAAAAGCATACTGTGCATCACAAATTTTGTTGATGCTTTGTTGACATGTTTTTATTACAAAGTAAACAACACACTTGTTTAATTTGTATCGAAACAGTAGTAAAACCGCTTCACTGCAATGTATTTTGACGTTTAGGAACTCACCCAACGCAACACTTCACCGAAGTGTTTTAGAAAATTACCCCCTCAGTTTTTTTCGTGGGGAAGAATGTCTGTGAAATACATAATAAATATTCTAAAATCTGAAATTTTTGTTGGTATTTCTTTCGATGATGTTTATAAACATTCAGGCTGATTGCGGTTGGCGTTGTCGATATCGACAGTTAGGCGTTTTTAATAAAAAGTCGTTATAAAAACAATTTTTGCAAAATTTAGCAAGCTAATTCACCTTATATATCTTCTAAATTGCAGTGGATTTGCCGTGAGAGTTATATTTATTTGTAATTTTCAATATAAAAGATTTCATTTTGTATGCAGGCGTATTTTTCGACATCGACAACGCCAACCGCAATCAGGCCCATTATATTAAATTTGTTAAATCAAACAAGCACGATATGATTGAAAAAGGATAATTTTGAAAATGCTTATTAAGTTTTTAGGGTCCTTATAACACAAACAGATTTTATTTTGACGATTTTAAACTATTTTTCGACGATTTTTCAAAACGTTATGACGATATTTTCCAAAATGTTCGACGATTTTGTGCATAATAAACCTGGCAACACTGCTGGCAGATGATTTTGATGAAAACTCGTCATATTCTGCACTTTGATTTAACAAAATCAGCACTAAAATTAACACTATTAACTATCTAACCGGCCTACTCTTTTTTTGCAGTTAAACTTATACGATATGTTCGGCTCGAATAATAAACCATAAGTTCTTCTACAAAATTTTGTTCGTTGCATACTTTAGGCATGTGAAAATTATTGGGTTTAGTTATAAATTATTCTTCTTACGCTCATAGAAATAAACCTGTTAAACTAGCAGACAAAACGCTACTAAAAATTAGTTACAAATGCCTTCCAGAAAAACTATTGAAATTAGCAGATTTTTTTTTTGCTAAAAACTAGTAATATAGGAACAACAAAAATAAAATTGTTTAATTTACAGAGTTTTAGTTTTATTGGAGTTAACTTTTAGTTAATTGAAAATGACAAATTAATTACTGTAAAATCTGCAGAAAGTTTTTCTAAATATTAGTAACATAAAAATAGCAAAAACAAACTGTTATATTTACAAAAATTTTGTTATTTTTAAGTTAAATGCAAATAGTAGTCTATTCAGCTAAAATCAATAGAAATTTTTGCTAAAAAATATAGTAAACAATAAAAAAAATTGCAAAAAACAAATTTTAGTTTACCAATTATTTTGTAAATTTTTTTGCTGAATTTAGCAGGTTTAGTTATTATTTTCTATAAACTAAAATTTAACTCAAATATAATAAAAATTTTGTATATCTTGATATAATCTTGAAAATATTTAGCAAAAATAATCTGCTATTTTCAGCAGTTTTTTCTGCACAGTCAGTTTGAACTAATTTTTACTAAACTCAAAAAAATAAGTTAGTAGAAAAGTTAGTAAAACGTCTTGTATATCAAGAGTACTTGTTTTCAGCAAATTTTTTTGCTGAAATTCCGTTTTCAGCAGAAGTTTTAGTTATATTTTTTTAGCACTAAACTAATTTTGAACTAATGTTTTACTAATTTATTTTGCTACAAAAATTGTGCTGATAACCGCATTTATAGCGTGGACGACAACCAGATAGACAAGATGTAGATGTCGCAGCTTGTCTGGATGTAGACAACGGAAATGATAAAAAGAAAAACAACTCTACACAATTTCTATATTTAAATTTTTTAGCAAATAAATTAACTAAAGTAAAATTTCGCTACAAGTTTTTTGAGTTTTCTTCAGTATAATAATATTCAGCAAAAAGTTTAGTGATTTTAACAAGGATTTTTTTCATTTGCAATCGACTAAGTGTTAGCAAAACTTTTGCTGAAGATTACTATTTTTAGGTAAAAATCAGCTCGCTGATTTTCAGCAAATCTTTTGCTGAAATTACCAACTTTTTTGCAAGCACGCTCCTGACTGACAGCAGGTCAATTATGTTTTTATCTATTAAATATTACATGTCGATATAGCTCAGATGGTAGAGCTATTGACTGGCAATCTGTAGACCCAGGTTCGAAGCAAATTTTATTTAAAAAAAAAATACAATAAAAAATATTTTTTTTATATAATTTATTTTTTTGAAAATCTATTTTTAGACTCATTAGTTTTAACAGTACTGGTAAGCACATAGGTAACGATATACCAAGTATGTAGTTACATAACCACATATCTGGTAATGATTTTCTACACTGGGGTTTTAATGCTCATTTAGAAAGCGAAGTTACTCTGCTTGATTAAAGCCTGGATCAGCCAGACGTAAACGTAAACGTATCTCTGCATAGCTGAATTAATAAGTTAAATAAGAACAGAAGATGTGTTGTGTTTTTTGTTTCATTCTTATGCATTCAATATAGAGCAAACGTAAATACACATCGAAAATCTGTTGTGAATAGATTTTTGTTCTGTATTTACGTTTGATCTATATTGAATGCATAAGAATGAAACAAAAAACACAACACATCTCCTGTTCTTATTTAACTTATTAATTCAGCTATGCAGAAGAGATACGTTTACGTCTGGCTGATCCAGGCTTAAAGCTAGTCAATTTTTTAAATCTTCATCGTTTAACATTAATTTTTTTGACAGTTAAAAGATTAACTTGACAGTTAACTTCGTCCGATTAAAATACAAGAGTGGCGCCGTTATCGATCCGGCATATAAAGAACATGGAAAATGACGGCGTTAACAAAAAAAATTGTCGACATCGCCAAAATACTTTTGCGGCTGCGCTTAACGTTAGTTTTTATGCGTATTTATTTTCCAGTGTCGGAAAGTGTTGTTATAACAAAACACAGAATCCAAATATTACCCTGATTAAAAGTCGTGTTAACTATTAATTTGATTAACTATTATATTCCTACAAAAACAGGGTTGTATTTTCATACCAAAAAACAGTTACATTTTCATAGGGTTTTCATTTTATAGCCCAGTTTTTTGTTCATAAACGCGAAAAATTTTGTTTCATACCCAAAACTGTAATTTAGTACCTAATTTCGTAAAACACTTGGGGGAAGTGAAGGGAACTTTCAATATAAATTGTTTTTGTAACAAAAACAATTTCTATAGAAATAACGCAACACTTCACCGAAGTGTTTTAGAAAATTACCCCCTAAAACTTTAAAATTTAAAATTTGAGAGACTTTGCCAGCATTTGCAAAAAGCGTTGTTCCAGTATTTTGTTGTTTATAAAAAAGCGCTGGCATAAAAATTGGAGTATGATTCCAATCAGAAATCGCCAGTGGTACAAAAAATCAAGCACTGGCATACCACTGGGTAACCACGGTGTTAAAAATAAATGACTGAGGGAACATTCATTTGGGACGCTTTGCCAGCGTTTGCAAAAAGTATTTTGCCAATATTTGTTTTATAAAAATTTCGGTGGTTTATAAAAAAACCACTGGCAAAAAATGGAATTAAAGTGATATGCCAAAGTTATCCAGTGCTACCTAGTCAGACATTGGAATCGGTACAAAAATCAATTCACTGGTAGAGCAATGATTTTATAAATATGCAGACGCTTCGTTAAAAAAGGTTTGTAGCCAGAAAGTTCCGAGTTCAAGTCCGGTTGCAAGCAAACAATTTTTTTTTGATTTTTTTTTAATTTGAAAATTTTTTGTTTTATAAAATCAATTTTTTTCTTTGTGGGAAAGCTCCTTTGAGCCCAGCGGTTTTCCTGTTCTCCCAACGCTGGCATATTAGTCTCAAAAAATTGTTTGCCGGCACTAGCATTTTAGCCAGTAGTTGTCCAGCTGTAATCACCAGAGAAGACAAAATTGCTTTTTTTTTTGCTTTTTATGCTTTTTATTGCTTGTTTTACTCATATTTGCTTTTCTGCTTTTTTTGGATTTTCCGTTTTTTTAGCTTTAAAATAGCTTTTTCTTCAGATTTTTGAGCTTTGAATTGCTTTTTTTAAAAATTTTTGCCCAAAAATACTTTTTTTGCTTACAAAAAAAAAATAGTTTTTCTATTAACTTTGAATTTTTTTTAAAAAAACTGTTGTTTTTCCAAGTTTTTTACTTTTGCTTTTTCTTGCTTTTTTTACAATATTTTTTTGCTTTAAACACATCGGATTTTGTTTTTTTTCTGTCTTCTCTGGTTATCACTCATTTATGTCTTTATCCACCAAGTATTATATCGTCATATAAAAACAAAAAAGCCGTAAGTTAAAAAAAATTCAAAATCGACTTTTTGATCGATTATGATGCACCGCATCAAAATACATATTCCTTTTTTAATTTTACTCTCCTACGACTAAACACGACGATTTTATTAAAAAAGTTCCCTCAGTGTAAGCGCAAACAAATTTAAAAATTTTTTTGCTTCTCCTGTAAAATTTTTTAAATGTAACTTACGGCTTTTTTGATTTACTAGTAGAGCTGTTATCTGCCAATCTGACGGCCTGGGTTCCTGTCACGCTAGGACAAAAAAAAAAATACATATGAACTTTTTTTTAATATTTTATTTTGGAAAATATATTTCCAGACCACCTATTTATTGGTTTTGCCAGCGTTTTGCCAACGTTTACAAATTTTGTTTCTGCAGTGTTTTTCCGGCGCTTTTTGAACAGCCGGCCTGTTATCTAATGATGCTATCATTTTGGGAATGGGAAAGCACTTTTTGCCAGTATTTGTACCACCTGTTAAAGTGCTTTACCATCGCTTTTCCGTTTGTACTGACTGGGTTTTTAAATAAACCGCTAAAATTTTTGTAAAACAAATTCTGACAAAATGCTTTTTGCAAATACTGGCAAAGCGTCCCAAATGAGTATTCTGCCAGTAATTTTTTTAACACTTACCCAGTGCCTTGCCATCATACAAAAAATTAAAAACGAGTTTCAATTACAAAATTCGTAATCAATTAAATTGGTGTATAAAAATGCGGGTTTTTTGGCAAATTTTGGGCGTTTATTGTGAAACATTTTTACAATATAAATTTATTCAAAGTATTGGCCTTCGCTAGCTATGACCTTTTCCCATCTTTCTGGCAACATATGGATTCCGCGCCAAAAGAACTGCTCATTCTTTGAGGCCGAGAACGAATCAAGCCAATTTCGAATACCCTGTTCTGAAGTGAAGCGTATTCCAGTGAGAGCGTTCTGCATCGATTGAAACAAAAGGAAGTCGGACGGGCCAAGGTCTGAACTATAAGGCAGGTGAGTCGAAACTGTGGGCGCTGTGGTGTAATGGTTAGCGCGTTGGACTGTTACACGTGAGGTTGCGGGTTCGAGCCCCAACCAAGGCAACACCAATTTATGAAAAATAGTAATATGTATGAGTTTTTTCTATCCCTCATACATATCACAGCGTCCTCCGAAGTAAAATAATATAACAGGGCTATGAACAAAAAAGCTTCAACGAAGTTCGCCAACTCACCATCAGATGGCGCGCAACAACTGTTCTAAAATTCAACATCTCGCGCAATTACAGTGTTGCCATATTTGAAACCCTCCATCTTTCACCACCTTTCACTTCTTCTCTATCCATTTTCCAAAGGAAGCAACACGTTAATTAATAGGAAGAATTTCCTGAGTGTTGCTTCTCTTTAAAAAAAAAAAAAACACTATTTTCTAAATAGTTTTTAACCGGTATTGCAACATGTGGCCGAGCGTTGTCATGATGGAATATTACGGCTTCATGTCTGGTCGCATATCCGGGCGTTTTTCGGCCAATGCCCGCTTCAAACGAATCAAAAAACTCGAATGAGTTTGACAACAATTTTCATCGAGGAATGTGTCTCCAATTCATCATCTTCGAACTTTTTTGACTGACCTGGGCGGTCTTTGTTTTCCGTGTCAAAATCACCACTTCTGAACCGCACAAACCATATCTCGCAGGCTGAAATCGATGGAACATATTCAGGATAAGCTTCGGTGAGCAATCGATGTGCTTCAGCTGCACTTTTTATTTCAAATTGAAGAAGAAACTTACGGCAAATGAGGCTTTGTTGGCGCAATATTCGAAATTTTCGAAGCAAAAAAAAAACTGTTGTTTACACTATTTTGTTCAATGACTAACTGAGAATAAATGACAGATGTTTACCCTTCAAAATGCCACATAAGTTATTAAAGACACAAACCATGTGTAAAAGATTCACCATCTGTTGTGTATGCCGCATTTTTATTAAGTAATGTAATTGATTTGGCACTTATCACGCAAATGATAGTACGAGTATTAATTACTAAAAATTGTGTACAATTAGTTGAAATAATTAAAGAGTTCAAATATTTAACTAATTTAATTAAGTATTTATTTAAAAACAAATTTTGATTTAGACAAATCTTTAATTAGATAATTTAGGCTAATCATTTTGTGTGTTATTGCTTTCCCGTTTGTATTTTTCTGACTGGAATATTTTACTCATTTTCAACGAATCGATATTCAAAACACAGAGGAAGCCATTGCAATTAATTAAAATACTTAAAAAAAAACAAATGGAAAAATTTAGAAATTTGTAATTTTTTTTAATAATCCTTAAATTTTAAATGAATATAAAGAAGATGACCTTCGATCGGGCTGAAATTTCACAAATATTATTTTTTTGAACATTTCTTCCAATTCCGCCTAGCGCTCTCCGTGCACGGGCATAATTTGCATATTTAAGGTACATATGTGAAATAAAATTAGTAAATTCTCAATAAGTTACATTAAATATTTAAACAATACTTAAAATTAATTAAGACCTCCGGTGTTGGCAATAAATAACATTAATAAAATATTTATGAAATGAATTAAGAAAGTTGATAAGATGGATCTTGAAGATGAACTGCCAATGTCTCTCGCATCCCAAGCACTGACTAACGCTATGTCCAATTCACCATTCTTAGTATTAAAGCTTTTTGCCGCCTCGGTAGCTTTAAAAACCTTGCGATTGTTCAACGGTTGCACTGGTCGAAAGTTGTGGGTTAAAGATGAACCATCATGGGTTTTTAAATAACGAAAACGTTCAATCTGTAAAGAGATTAAAATTTATTATTATTTTACTGGAAATGTTGAAAATATGGAGACAAACAACCCTAAAGAAAGAGAATTTTCAGGCAATTTAAATTTATCGTCAAATTAGTAAAAATTTTCTTTAGAACTTATAAATGAAGCTTTATATTTTTTATGAAACCAAATTTTGATTTAAATTTTTGAATTTAAAATTTCATATTTTTATAAACTTTAACGAAAATTTAATGAAGTTTATATATAGTTAATCTTTTAATTGGTAAATTAATGATTTTAAAATGTTCTTTAATTATTTTTCAAATGAAAGAAGGATGATAAAGTTAACAAGTAAATTTCAAAGACTAAAAATTGATAAAATACGTATTTTCGGGCTTGGCTACAAACCCATCTTCAGCATCCAATTCCTCATGGGTTAATAATTGCCCAGCAAAATATTGGTAATGACACCTCATTGCTGTCTGCATTACCAATAATGATATATCATTACCTTTTGCATTATTTTGTAATATAAAATAATGACTTCCTAATAACGGCCTATTGTAGTCATTGCTTTTAAATACAAAATAATGACTTACTCGCAATAGTTTAAATAAGTACTTTTTACGAAGTTAAATTTTATACATTTATATTTATTACATGTAAATATGTTTTGTGTTAAAATTTTTATGACTAGTTCTAAAATTACACTCTAGCAAAAACTTTAATTTCTCTGAATGTATTTCCTGAAGCTAATAGTATTTGTGTAACTCTTTATTTTTAAGAATCAAGTAAGCAGTCGGATAACCACTTATAATTCAACTTTTTGTAAGCATATTTGTAACCACTAATTATTCAGAATCTCATAACTACTTAGTCTCATTTTTTCGTAAGCGAGCGGGTAAGTGTGACTACTTATAAAAACGACCACGCCAAACAAAAATAATGAGTTTAGACGCCAAAAAATAAGTTGTGCGGAGCTATGAATTTCTATTATATAACCACTTATTTGGTAATGAAAGATTTTGCTGGGTGATTGAAAAATTTTTATTCTCCGTAATTTACTTGCAAATTTTATCATCTTTCTTTCATTTGAAAAATAACTTAAAGAAAATATTATAATATGGTCTCAAATCTAACGAAATTCATTTGTTGAACGAATTTTTTTTTTAAATTTTATTTTTTTTAATTTTAATTTCATGACACATTTCAAGAATATCATAAAGATAATTTTCTCAGTGTACGATTGGATGAAACATTTTAAGGGCCTGTTTATCTATTACGAAAATACTCAAAACGATAGCAATTGACAATTACTTTCGTCAAAAATATATGGGAAACAAAAACAAATTTTCGTTACTTTGCTTTCGTTTAGACCATTTTCGTAATACATAAACAGGGGCTAAATTAAAATAAAAAAAAAAAATTAATTCGGGCATGTCGACTATTCGGGAAGCAGATCACATCAAAGCCAGGCAAGGGATTTTTCCTGGACTTTTTTATTTCCTGGGAACTGTGAATGAAAAATGAGTTTCTCTGGATTCCCGGGAATTATTTCAAGCATATAAAAATAAAGAAATAACAGACGGACATCGCTAAATCGACTATAAAGTGATTCTGAGGCGATCTGTATACACTCAAAAAAAAAGTCAGTAAAGTCAGCAAAAAATGTTGCTGTGTCAGGAGCGTGCTTGCAAAAAAGTTGGTAATTTCAGCAAAAGGTTTGCTGAAAATCAGCTAGCTGATTTTTACCAAAAAAATAGTAATCTTCAGCAAAAGTTTTGCTAACACTTAGACGATTGCAAATGAAAAAAAATTCTTGCTAAAATCACTAAACTTTTTGCTGAATATTAGCAGACTGAAAAAAACTCAAAAAACTAGTAGCGAAATTTTACTTTAGTTAATTTATTTGCTGAAAATTTAAATATAGAAATTGTGAAGAGTTGTTTTTCTTTTTTATCATTTCCGTTGTCTGTACTACATCCAGACAAGCTGCGACATCTACATTTGTCTATCTGGTTGTCGTCCACGCTATAATTGCGGTTATCAGCACAATTTTTGTAGCAGAATAAATTAGTAAAACATTAGTTTAAAATTAGTTTAGTGCTAAAAAATATAACTAAAACTTTTGCCGAAAACGGAATTTCAGCAAAAAAAAAATTACTGAAAACTAGTAAAATTGATATACAAGACGTTTTACTAATTTTTCTACTAACTTATTTTTTTGAGTGTACGTTAAGGCCGGTCTACGCACATCTGTTCCACAGGGTGGTATGGGGTATAATAATTAAATTTATAAGGGGTGAGCTTAAAGTTAGATCGTAAACTTTTAGTATAAAAAATTACGATTGATTCAAAATTCGAAGTTTAAAACTACCACCCTGGAACCTGCAAGACCGCCTTCAGGCGAGTTCCATAAAATTGACCACAAATTACCAAATTGACCACAAATGGGGCGAATTAACTATCAGTTAGGTCTCGAGTTCTATTTTCCGAATTGGTACGGTCCATCCGATAACACAGGAAGACAAAAACTATTATTTTTAAAATTAATAAGGTTATGACCATCAATTCCATATATTTCGGACACGCTGATTTCAATGGGAATTTGATTACCAAACTGACAATTGACCTTAACAAAAGGTCAAGATATGAAAAGAATCAATTATGAAGAAAGGTTTTAGTACACCCTTAGAAATAAATCTGTATAAATAGCAGAAAAAGTTACTTAAAATTAGTTAAAAATGATACTGCAGAAAAAACTGCAGAAATTAACAGATAATTTTTGCTATATATTAGTAATATAGGAACAGCAAATATAAAACTGTTAAATATACAGAATTTTAGTTATATTTGAGTTAAATTTTTGTTAATGGAATATAGCAAACCAGCTAAGATCAGAAAAAAAATTTTGCCAAATAATTAGTAGCCTATAATATCAGAAAAATTTAAAATTTTCGAAGTTTTTTATTAAAAATTTTTTTTAAATGCCTTTTGAAAACAGTTTTTTAAAAATTTTTTAGCAAATATTTCTGCAGATTTTAGCAGAATAGACTGCAATTTGCATTCAACTAAATTTAGCTTAAAAATAGCAAAAATTTTGTAGATATAACAGTTTATTTTTGCTATTTTTAGTCTACAAATATTTAGCAAAATTTTCTGCAGATTTTACAGTACAATTTGCTATTTTCAATTAACTAAAAGTTAGCCTATATTTAACTAAAATTCTGTTAATTTAACAGTTTTAATTTTGCTGTTCTCATTTTGCTGGTTTTTAGTAAAAAAATTTGCTAATTTTAGCAGTTTTTTCTGCAGCATCATTTTTAACTAATTTTTAGCAACTTTTTCTGCTATTTTTACAGATTTATTTATATGAGTGTAGAATTGCTAGAAAAACGTTGGACTTAGTGTATTGATGTTTCAGGAGATTATATTGAAAAATAAAATAATTTTAAAAATCTAGCTTTTGTTTTTCATTGTTAGGCTAAGAACAAAAAGAACTGCCCTCGTAAAATACATATATAATTGATAAGTATAAAAAGTTTTCAAATTTACAAAATCGTCCCATATCTGGAAGGCCAAACAAATTAAAGGTGTTTAAATATGATCCATTGTTCAAAAAGTAAAACAAAATCCAACTGAAATTGCAACGTTCGCGCCAGTTCAATATGTAGAGCACTACAATCGAGTGGACTATATGGACGAGCTCCAAAAAAAAAAACCATAAATATCGAAAATCAATAAAAATTATCAAAATAAACGCAATAGATTCTGGAACAATGTTGTCTTTAGCGACGATATTAAATTTGAAATTTTTGATAAGAAAAAAAACTGTTAAAATTTGGAGATTCAAAAATTAAGAATTTGCCCAGCAAAATGCAATATTCTCAGTGAATCATGGTGCTGGTTCGGTCATGGTGTGGGGGTGTATGGCGTAGGTAAGCTGCTTTTCATAGAGAGCACTATGAATAAAACTGATTAACCCGAAAAACGGGGGAACATAGTAACATGTAAGTGTGGGTACTAAAATTAAAGGAAATTGTCTCACGATTCCAAAAATGTTACTTTTTTTATATACATAAAATGTAGCCCTAACTAGAGCCATTTTTCGACCAATAGGGGGGGGGGGGGTCGAAAAAAGTAAAATATTAATATGAACGAAAATGGTACTCAAATGAAAGGAAATTTTCTCACGATTTCAAAAATGAGGTTTTTTTTACTAATCCGTTGGACGTGAATTGAATTAGAGGCATTATTTTAAATTTTAGACCTTCGAAAAATTAAAAAAGTCTAAAATCACATTATTTTAGTTTTGATAAAAGCCTGTAAATGTCCATTTTTTGTTGTTTATTTTGAAAATTTGGAAGGAGTCAACTTTTTATTGATGAGAACTGATATAGTTAAATTGGGGCGCAGGCAAAATTTTTTTTTTAAAAATCGCGCGATTTTTTATTTTTATTATGTAAACCCAAACTTTTTAGTTGATATGAAAATGAAACTTTTTGATGGAAAATGCAATTTCAGAAGTGATATACTGTTATTGCGCCGCAGTCAAAATTTTTTTATGTAAATGTCTCAATTTTTAATGCGATTATTGAAAAAAAAAATAGTTTTTGAAGTGGTGGGGACATTTTCTATCATTTGACCATACAAAAAACTTTCATAATTTTCAGTCCCCCCTCTTAAGGGCTCTAGTTAGGTCTACGTTTTATGGATAAAAAAATAACATTTTTGAAATCGTGACACAATTTCCTTTAATTTGAGTACCCACTAGGGTTATGACTTATTTTTAACAAAAATTTTACCTATCACCACGTGATAGGCAATACTAAATTAATAATAAAAATCGTGATTGCGGGTCATTTTGGCGAAAAAATCTTCCGCACCAAATGCAATTTCTAGAAATAATTTTTTGCTCGGGGACAAAAAATGTATCCAAAGGTCCCTCCAAAAAGGTTTCGTTATTTTTACCGTAAATAGCTTTTAATACGCATCGTTTAAGTCTCATTTATTTAAAACTTCGGAGAAATATTTTAATTAAACTAAAATAATATAGACCAAATTTCAACCCTTTTGGTGCGGGAACTTTTTTGACAGCAGCGAAAAAGTAAGATTGCGTTTCTTAATATTTTTTTATGGCCTTTTTGACTAGGGCATGTAAAATTTTATATTTGCAAAAAAATTCAAAAAGTCATAACCCCAATACCCACACTTAGTATCCAAAATTAATTTCGGTTTTTTTCTTTTTTAATTCCAGAGGGGGTCATATTTTTTTATATTTTTTTGACGAAACCCCATAAACTGCAGTTTAGCCGTTTTTGTTGTATATTTTTTGTTGTTGTTATTTTTCAAAGAACATAATTAAAATGTTGAACTAAATGGTAAAGCAAACTAGTAATATAAAGTTGAGTATTGAAATCAAAATTTGATAAAAATCTTTATTGATTCAATAAAACTATTGTTCAAATACAAACGAATCATTAATTAAATATATTTGGCAAATAATATTTCCCAACTTACCATTTCTGGTGATATTTTTATTGGATTAACATAATCAATCCAGACTACATCTTCACTGCATGGTGGTGTTGTCAACGAACCAATATACGTATAATAACTATTCATATTAAAATCCAATAAACTATACAGGCTGATAGTGCCATTAATTGTTGTATTTGTATGTGGTTCATGTATGTCCTTGAAATGACTTGTCATACGATCATAATCATTATTTCTATGGCCGGCTGAAACCTCATAAAATGCAGCCATCACAGTAATGCCATCATCTTTTCGGACGGCTTCTTCAAAACTGTCATATTTTTCATTAAAAAATACCGCATGTAATTCCATCGGATACGATACATTATTTATACGATCTTCACTGCCGACCGTATTATTTTCACCCCAGTGAAAATGTAATTGTTGAAATTTATATGTTCCCTTGCCCTCTAATGGGCCATTCGATATTGTGGGTACTGAACCGTTGTAGGTCATTTGTACCAACACCGTATGACCATTGTTAAGCAATGTTGCCGTCCTTGATAATTTATCAAAATGTTCATATCTGATATCAGAAAAATTATGATGTTCAACATCTACTTCTCTTATGTTAATGGGACTCTGATGTTTGCCAGAACATTGATTGTAATGTTCGCTCCAATGTTCGGGACCCATTACACCAAAATATGTAAATTCGGACTGAGATTCCGAATCAGGTTTGGCTAAAAAAAAAATAAAAGAAAACAAAAAGATAAAATTCTATATTAGTTTAAAAAAGTGTAAATCTATGTTTATGAAATCTATGGTTCATGATTGTTTTCACAAGTACACTCAAAATAAACCTTAAACGCCTGTTAAACCAACGCGCATATAATTAAAAGAGATACGAACTCTCCCTACCTCTGTTAAATCACTCTCTTCTTAATTTATATCGAAAATTCAGCCATAAGAATTACACACGTCTGCAAAGGCTAACATTTTCGATATAAATTGTCAATCTTCGAAAGAGAGCGACGAATACCGCCTGGTTAAACTACTGTTAACTCAATGAAAAAAATGTTCAATAAATTATAATAAATACTGTTTAAGACAAAGATTTCCTAAGTGTCTCCATAATTTTACCATTGTTTAAACATTTTTCGGTAATTTTATATACACTGAAAAAATTCTTCAGTGGTTTCACCACTCACTGCATTAAAATTCATTTGAAATTGTTGTTTTGTTATATTTTAGTTAATTTCTAAATTGTTGATTACTTTGTTTATTTTAATATTTTGTTATTAGCTGTGTTTGTGCGGCAAGCTATCAACGTTGGCTTATGTCATTCCCATACAAATTTGACATTAGTAACGTTGAGAGTTAACACTAAATGTTGGTTAATGTCAAATTTATATGGGAATGACATAAGCCAACGTTGATAGCTTCCCGCACAAACACAACTATTGTTTCGCAATGAGTTCTCGTTTACAAAAAAATATTGTTTTTTTGAAAATATAACGAAAATTGGATTTAAAAAAATGCATTTAAAAACATTAGTAAATTAAGTTTTTGTTTATCAAAATATAAAATAACACTGCATGACAAAATCTTGACTTTTAAAAATGAATAGAGCTCTGACCATCAATTCTATATATTTCGGATATGCTGATTACAATGGCGTACTTTATTTTTCGATCAATGGTACAGATTTTTCGCGAAATGTCTTTAAAGTTTGGCGGTTGTCCATTCAGTTTTTTATATAAAAAATTTTCAAATTCCATTAATATGAATTTTTTTGTGTTAAAATGTAAGAACAGGACCTGTGGCCATATTTAAGATATAAATGCGATGTGCTAATCTTGATATTTAAACCACTACTTGCGTGTTTTATAGGTTTTTATGGTTTTTTGCTATTTTAGCGACTTTAGTCGCTGAATGTACAATCGACCTCAATAAATGTAATGCCTTAGTAAGGAAGCAATTAAAAGGAAAATATTTCAATAAAAAAAATGTATTCATCTATAGCGGCCTATACGTTAAAATCGCGATTTTTCAAAAATTTTGTATGGCAGCATAGCTTTCCAAGATGTCTCTAAAGTCAAACTTTTAGTATAATATGGGGTCACCTCTAAAAACTGTTCTTGCTAAATTTCAAGTAAAAAAATTTCCATTTGCAAAAGTTATCCTAATAAATACTTTTTTTACTAAGGTTAGTATCGTACTAAAGACATTTTAAAATACTAAAATTGAAAAAAAAAATTAATATGCGGGTGATTGTGCAAATTTAAATGTTACTGACACTTTAGAAAACATTGTTTTCTATTGTTGTTTATACATGAATGGATGTCATTACATTACTAGATCTGTCAAAACAACAGAGTAGAATATTGGAAGATGACAAAGCAAATTGTGGTAAATTTTTTGTTGTTTTTGTTTTTTCTTTGATATTTTAAATGTTTAATAACGCTCCTAGACGAGAACAAGAAATTCTCATTGAGTTTGTAATTTAACCTAACAAATTTTTCCAGAATAGGAACATGCCTAAAACGGATTATTTTTCACAATTTGTTAAATACGTTTGGGATTTTAGCATATTTAATTCCTTTAATGCATATTTAATTCCTTTTATTTTGATGTATTGATAAAAGTAAGTATTTATTAGTAACTCATTATTATATCTTTTAAAATATTGCAGAAAGTAAGTCTATGTTATTACTGGTAGTCCAAAAAATAATGATATGTCATTACCGTTTCTACACTGGGTAATTACATTGCTCGGATCGGTGTACTTTTAAACAAAGTCATTACTGGTAACATCTTATTTTACTCCCTATATGTAACCAATGAAATATGTACTAATGTGTAACAACTTATTTCACTCCATACAAGTATGTACTTTTTTTGCTAACTAGTGAATTTAATATTACAAGTAACAACTTATTTCAGTACTTCCTTTGTAATCACTTATTTCAGCCTATACCGGCACGACTTAGGCAACCATTTACCTCCAATTACACCCCCATATTAAAATAATGTGTTATGCGACCAAAGTGTAAGTACAGGGTGGCGCAAAGTAATCCTCCTATCAGAAAATGCTATAAATTTTGCGATTGGCCCCTAATGTCAGTTCTGTTTTGACATTTGTGTAGTAAACACATGCGAAATACACGTTAATAAACAATGTTACGCTACACTGCTCCAGAACGCGGAATATTGGTGACTATTTATTTGACCAATAATCGGATGATTTTTCATCAAAAATAATCATGAGTGATGAGGCCCATTTCCATCTTAGCGGGTACGTAAATAAGCAAAATTTACGCTTCTGGGGCACTGAAAATCCGCGTGTAACCCACGAAGAGCCATTACACCCGCTCAAAGTCACTGTATGGTGTGCTGTTTTCGCTGGAGGAGTCATCGGACCTTTTTTCTTCGAAGACGTCGCGGGCCAAACGGTTACTGTGAATGGTGAGCGCTACAGAGCAATGATCAACGAGTTCTTTTTGCCGCAACTTGATGAATTGGGATTGGAAAACATGTGGTTCCAACAGGACGGTGCAACGGCACACACTGCACGTGCCACAACCGATATGCTGAAGGATGCATTTCCCGGGCGCCTAATCTCCCGTTTTGGCGATTTGCACTGGCCAGCAAGATCGCCTGATTTGACCGCTCCAGACTTCTATTTATGGGGCTTTTTGAAGTCGCGGGTTTATGTCAACAAGACTCAGATAATATCCGTCATGAATGTGAGGACATATCGCCGGAAGTTTTGGCCAAAGTGATGGAAAATGCCATAAAAAGGGCTCAAATGACAATCAACTGTGGCGGCGGCCATTTACATGACATCATATTCTCGACTTGATGTAAAAAAAATTAAAAGACCAAATAAAAATAATCCACAAGAAGAATCAAAGTTTTTAATTTTTTTTTCAAATTACAGCCAAAAAACATCGGAAGGTTATTTTTGCGCCACCTTGTATTTACAATTTTTGGTTTCTTATTCCATTTCCCTTTACCTGGTAATAGAAGGTTTTGCTGGGTTATTCAGAACTACAATATAATAAACAATAAAATGATACATGTAGTTCCATTTTGAGTATTAAGCTATCTGATAATTATGTAGTAATAAATCTTATCTTGCTCTTACGTTAAGTCAATTGTTAAGGTTAATTAAATTATAATGCAAACAATTAAAGTCTTTACTTTTTTATTTATTATGAATGAGTTTTATTCTCAGGCTTAAAATGTTGTATATTTGTTGATTTGAAAAATGTACATTCTTGAAAAAAAATTTTATAATTTATTTGGATAAATTTTACACTAATAGAAGAAAGTCTGTAAAAAATTTAGTTAAAACTACTAAAACTTAATTAAAAATGATGCTGCAGTAAAAAACTGCTAAATAAATTAGCAGAATATTTTTGCTATATTAGTAATACCCCATTCACAAGCAAGGTTTGTAGGCGATTTAGCAATTAGATTTGGAAAATAATCAAAACTGTTCACATACGGTTAAGGAGGTTTTCATTATATCGTTAACAGCTGTTTGGTTATTTTTGTAAACAAAAAATATTTGCGACCTAACCAAATATTTCAAAAAACATATATTTTTCACTGCCGGAATAAAATATTTATTAACTTTGAATGAAATACAACTTTAATATTTATATATTAAACTTTTCGAACAGGGATGACTAGTTTAAAGATGAAACTTTTAATTTTTTTGGCGGAGGAAGACCGCAGCTATTGAAGATCTGTTTGTATACAATTTGTTTAATGCAGCTACATTTAACTCAACTGTCAGTGAAATATCGAATTAATTTCATTTAAAAGCACAATTTGTTCTGTTTTTGTTGATTTTTATAAAAAATTATAATTTATTTTTTCTATATGTGTTGTTTTCATTTCTTATGTTATAGAGTTATAAAAGTATTAAGTATGTGGGTACTGAGTATTCAGTACCGTGTTCTTTTGTCCGAGTACTCAATGCCCAAACGAAACTCCTTAGTACATTTAAAGTTGTATTTTTCCAAATATATGCATAATTTTGCCATGAAAATACATCTATATGTAAATACAACTCGTTTAGAATAGAAAAATGAAAAACGGAGTATAGAGTAGTATTGAGTATTCAGTTAAACAAGTATTGGGTACTCAAAAAGCACCTCTCAAACCCTGACTTTTAGGAGATAATTGACGGGGTTTATAAATTATCTTGTCAAAATGAAGTGATTATTATGTGCGTTCCCGTACGTTACCGCGGGTACCCGCGGGAACCCAAAACAGCCCAAACAAGAACAATTTACACGCAATTTTGAGTACGGGAACGCCTTTGGGCTAGTTTGTGCAACTTCGGTAAAGTACGGGAACAGAAACCTCGTTCATGTGAATGGGGTATAAGATAGGAACAGCAAAAAGAAAACTGTTAAATAAACAGAATTTTAGTTATATTTGAGTTAAGTATTTGTTAACAGAAAATAACAAATTAACCTGCTAAAATCAGCAAAAACTTTTGCTAAATAATTAGTAGCCTAAAAAATCACTAAAAAATTTAAAATTTTCGAATTTTTTCTTTTCGATTTTTTTTAATGCAAATAAAAATCGAGCCTTTTGAAAACAGCAGTTTACAATATTTTTTTGCAAATATTTCTGTTAATTTAACAGCATTGACTGCTATTTACATTTAACTAAATTTAGATTAAAAAAACAACAATTTTGTAGATATAACAGTTTGTTTTGCTATTTTTAGTCTACTATAATTTGTACAATTTGTCATTTTCAACTATGTATAACTAAAAGTTAACTTAAATATAACTAAAATTCTGTAAATTTAACGGTTTTATTTTTGCTCTGCTTATTTTACTAGCTTTAGCAAATAATCTGCTAATTTAACAGTTTTTTCTCCAACATCATTTTTAACTAATTTTTAGTTGCTTGATGTTCCTTAGGGCCAGTTAAATAATCAGCGCATACGTACGATCTTTTTTACAAAATTTTACTTAAGTACAAAATTTTGTTTGAACATTTCTTACTTAAGGAAAAATTAAGTAAGAGGTTATAATTGCACTCAGCAAATTTGTCGATCGAATTTATAAATTTAAATGTATATGCAGTTAAAATAAATAAAAATTTAGTTAGTTTGAATGTTAATAAAAATAATTAACAAATGGAATAAAATTAACAGTGCCGTAAAAATAACTGACAAATTTTTACTACAAAAATTTTGAAACAATTGACAAATTTGGTAGAAACCTGGGTTTCCAATACCGACTTCGGTAATACCGAATTTGTCGAAATTCGAGTAATTTTTGCACATTCCAAATACCAATTTTATAACGATGCCGATTTCGGTATTACATACATGTTTTTCAGTATTTTTATCTCCTTTTTGTAAGCGATTCAAGTATATTTGACAATAATTTTATTTTTATGTTGACAATTTTTTTTTTACTGATTTTGTATTTTAAAGGTGCAAACGGTTTGTTAGAAAATTTCTATTAAAAAAAACCGGTTTCGGTTACGGTTTGCTTAAAAAACCTGCTAAAACCGATTTCTTTTTGTTATGAAAATAAATCTGTACAGTAGAGCGTACCACCTTACAGTCAAAAAAAGTGCGCTGTACACCCTACAATATGAAGTATTTTTGCGTTTCAAAAAAAAAAAATTTTTTTTTGTCGAACGTAGGGGTTGCCATTTTACATTTTTCGTTATATATTTGGCATTTACAGTCGGATCATAAAGTAAGGGCCATTGACCGCAAGTATCCCGTTCTAGTAGTTACCCACTAGATCTTCTTCTTCTCGCAAAAAATCATTAAACTTTTGCTAAGGAAGTTTTTTTTATGGCACTATGCTCCAACTTGGAACGAAGGAAGTTTTTCGATAAACCCATTAGAATTTTTTTTTTTATATATTGGTTGCCGAACGTAGGGGTCGCCTTTTTAAATTTTTTTCATTGGATTTTTCCTTTATAACAAAACACTGGTATCCTCGAGGCAAAAAATCTATATATCACACTTTAAAATCCGACTTTAAATGCCGAAGCTATAACGAAAAATTGAAAAAGGGACCCCTACGGTCGGCAAAAAAAAATTTTATTTTTGAAATTGCCTCGCAAAAATACTTCATATTGGAGGGTGTATAAAAATAAGAAACAGCTACTGAAAACAGCTGTTTCTTCTGTTTGCTAAAGCGGGATTTAAATTATCTGATTTAACTTCTGATAAATTAAACAAAATATCCTATTAGATGATGTGCTTGGCAAAAAATCTTTTCGCAAATCTATTTACATTATCACTGGCAGGCCCAAAAAAGCGCTAACAAGCGCTAAATAAATTCGATCAAAATCAGTAGGCAAAAAGCGGTAAAAATCATTATAATAGTTAAATATAATACAATATTGTGATATATATTTATCACATTATTATGAAAATAATAACAAAACATTTAAATTAGATAAAATTGTATCAAAATAAAGGTTTTATCATAAAGGCGTTAAGAGCGGCAAATAAAAAATAGAAAAACCTAAACTAGTGCCTTTTTATAAAAAACACTAACCGAAAATAATGCGAGTTTTGGTTTCTACAAAAGCGCTAAAGATAGCACGATCAGATGCAATTAACCAAAACTTTTAATTTTAGTTTATTGCAAAGGACATTTACACTGCTGAAATAAACAAAAAAAGAAAAAAAAATTGCCGAATATTAGAAAATTAATAATATCACAAAAAAAAAAAACAATTACGTTTACAAAACTTAATTTATATATTATTTTATGAAAACAGCCGAAATACAATAAAAAATGTGTCTCGGTAGAATCTACTGAAATTGACAGTTAAAACAAAGGTATATTCAGTTTAAAAAGTGGCAAAAATAACGAATAGGGATAGGGACATGCCTACAACGGATTCTTTTTCACAATTTGTTAAATACGTTTGGGATTTTTAGCATATTTAATTCTTTTAATGCAATTAATGTATATCCCGATAAAATAAAATTAAAGAAAAATGTTATTATTTTGAACTGCTGAAAAATAACTAACAACTTCATTAAAAATAAATAACAATATCGTAAAATTAATGGACAAATTTTTGCTACAAAAATTTTAAAACAACTGAAAAAATAGGCAAAAACTACTGTTTTTTACAGTTAATTCTTTTATTTTTAGTTTATTTTAATAAAAAAAAAAATATTTTTTTTTTCGATTGCAAAAGTACAACGAAAAAATTTCTCAGTTACTGGCTACTAAATTTTCAACTGAGTCTCTGGTGAAATACCCGTTACTGAATATCAGTTAAAAAAATTAATTGTAAATAACTAAATTGTCAGTTCAAAATTGTATCACCAAATGTTGCAATTAAGTTTGTTAAAAAGAACTTATTCTTAGTTAACATTTAAAAAATTTCCACATAGTAAGTGACAACCAAATTAAAAAAAATAATACTGAAATTTGCAACAATTTTGATAATAATAACATTAGTTTCGCATAAATTGTTATAGCTTTTTATTATACTCAAAAAAATTTGAGAGTAACTTGACATGACAATTGTTTGTGTAGTAATCAGCAGTTGTTGTTTTTAACAGAAATTACAGTTGTTTTTCTATAGAAAAATGTAAAACAACTTTTATGACGGTTATTTAAGAAAACTGACGAAAAGTACAGTAATTTCGTAACAGTTGTTTAAAGGAGTTATTTTTAATATCAATAAACAACTACTAAAACAGTAATTTTACAGTAAACAGTTATTTTTGGTAGTGATTTAAAAAATAAAAAATTTCGTTGATTTTTTTTTAATTTTAAAAATTCTTGTTTAGTTTATATTTGTTATTATTGATATATTGATTGAAACTTGTATTGTATCTCCAATGCATAAAAGCATAATAACTGGAGAACGGTTTGGAATTTTTATTTCGAATTTTAAATAGGCTGAAGTAATAACACATATTTTTGTAATCGAAAGAAAAAAAAAAATATTTGTTTTTTATTAAAATATTCTTTTATAAACAAAAAGAATTGGCTGTAAAAAACAGTAGTTTATACCGATTTTGTCAGTTGTTTTGCAATTTTTGTAGTAGAAATTTATCAGTTAATTTTGCGACATTAGTAGTTATTTTTAATGCATTTGTTAGTTATTTTTCAACAGTTAAAAATAACAAAAGTTTTAGTTATTTTAAAGGTAAATAACTTTATCGCATTTTTAACCTTTATTTTTAACCTTCATTTTCAGTAGATTCTACAGACAAACTTTTGTGAGTGTACAAATAAAATATTTTAAAAAATATTTGTAATATTTTAAAATATATGTATTTGTAATATTTTAAAATATATTTGTATAATTTTGAAAAGTTTAAAATACATTTTGGACAATTTTGAAATGCAATTGGACAAATATGAAAAGTTTTTAGACAATTTTAAACAATATTTGGACAATTTTGAATGATTTTTGGACAATTTTAAAACATTTTTAAACAATTTTGAATGATTTTTGGACAATTTAAAAAAATTTTTGGAAAAATTTAAAACATTTTTGGACAATTTTGAAAGCTTTTTAGACAATTTTATATTTCGAAAACTTTAAAATATATTCCGAAAACTTTAAAACATTTTTGGATAATTTTAAAACATTTTCGGATAATTTTAAAACATTTTTCGACAATTTTGAAATATATGTATTTGGAATTTTCTGAAATAAAACTGAAAATGGTGTAGTCACATGGCTAAAGTAATAAAAATGCTAGACTAAATTATATAAGGAAAGTTTTTGGCAAATTTGATAATTTCCCCAAATTTAATAACAATTTTTCTAAGTTATTTAATATAAACTTTTTTGGTCATCTTTCTAAGAGGTTAAATATGTATGAAATATTGAAGTAAAACTTTCGAAGTAAATTTTGAAGAAAAGTATAACTTAGATATTTCCGTTGGACTTTATATTGTCTTTTATCCCTTGTGTTATCCCTTGCGCTGGGATATCTCGGACCCTATGGCCACTGCCTGATCCGGGGAGGACAAAGATTCTTCTTGGATTTGGCAAGCGGACGGTCGGGATGCTTGTAGGAGTTCTAACGGGACACTGCGCGATAGGCCGAATGGCTGCGCGTTGGGGTTACACCCAGGCGGACTACTGCAGGGGCTGTGGGGACGAGCAGGAGGAGGAGACAGTGCATCATCTGTTTTGTGAATGTCCGGGACTGAAGGAACGGCGACTCAGATATCTGGGGTGCAGGTTCTTCGACGACCTGGACAGTCTACGCGATGTTTCTCTGTCTGGTCTTGCGAACTTTTTAAGGGGATCGGGATGGTTCTAGATTTCTCGGGTCGTGGTATTTCTTTCCATGTGGGGAAAACTAAAGGAATCACAATGGGCCCTATGGCCTCCGAGTGAACTCACTGTTCTGGCGGGCTCCCATTCAACCTAACCTAACCTATCCCTTGCGCTGTGGTGACCAAAAACGTCCAACACGTGGTGTCTGACTGAAATAAGAAGGTTAAAAAATTGTTTTTGTGAAATTTAAAAAATAAATACCAACCCTATGCTATGTTCGTTTTTGGTTTTAAATAAACATTTTTCAATATTTCAAAACTTTCCCAACCCAGAGACTTGATCTGGAGCCGCTACTATTATATGCCACCATATATGATTATATATTATGTTATACACGATCATTTATAATTACATATGACAATGGATCTGTCATATCTTATTATGTATAGCATATCGTTAGCTGAAATGCAAAACCACGTAACTAACAAAAAATTCAAAATCGGTTTTTTGATCGATTATGATGCATATCAACGAGTTCCACGTCTTCTCCAATTTTTACTGTCATATAATAAAAATTATTAGCGAAAATCGAAAGCATGTAACTACATACTTGTTGCTTGAAAATTGTAACTAACACATATTTATTTCTATTGAATTTTATTTTTTCATAGTAGGATTTTAATTTTTATATTTCACTAGCGGATAGTGCTACTACGCTCCCCTCCCCTAGTAGTCCTATTTTCTCATAATTATAGTGATTATAGTTTGAAATTTTTACTTTGTTAATTATAATAAATTTTTTTTTTGGAGATCCCACAGTCAATATGATTCGTGTATTAGCGTATGATCCCTCTGGAGTAATTTATTTTAAATTAAGTGCAACAGATGAGTTTAAGGAATTTCCACAAAGAATTGGAAACAAATTAAAAGCGTTTGAAACTTTGAAGTTGCATTTACAAAGAATAAAAATTTCAAGCAAAAAATGGCAACATCTTCAGGACCTTAAAACATTTCTTCCACCCGATTGTCATTATTATTACAATGAAATTCCATTTGAGAAGTAAAGGTTTAATTTTTTCCTTTATTTGTATTGTAGTTATTGTTGTTAATTATCTTTTGCTTTTGTAAATCATTTTTTATTTTCATATTTAAAAAAAATAATAAATATATAAAGCGATATATTAAATAACAAGAGAACAACTTCTTTTATTCTACATTTTATGAATGCAAAACAAAATTTTCCTTGAAACTTAAAAAAAAAATCATTGTAGTTACGTGTTTTTGTTTAAGAAAATACGAGTTCAAAAGCGCATAACTAACTTAACTCTTTGAAACATTAATAAATTATTACTTTTATTCCAGAAATGAATTAATCAGTCTATATTTAGAAAATCTGCGATATTTGATTACCAAAACTCCATTTATTTTTCAATATATAACATTTTTTGTTTCTCCTGTAAAATAGTAAAAATGTTAGTTACGTGGTTTTGCATTTCAGCTAACGATATATGGTTAATATCTAATTTTATAATAGACAATATATAGAAATATATGGTTATATGTGGTACCATATAAGAAACATATAATTATATATGGCTATTCATGAGAACATGTATATTCACATATTTATTATAAGATAAAACAAGATACGATTATATATGATAATATATACATTTTTTTACTCCTGTTGTACACCATTTCTAGCAAATTTCTGGTAAAAATTCAAAAACGTACCTTCACGGTTAATTAGTCCATACGCTAGGGAACACATATTTTAAATTTCAGGTTTGCAGTTAAAGCGGCATGGGCAGGCGGTTATCATTGGAAGTTTTCCTGTTAACCCCCAGAAATAAAACGAACGATATTTTACTATTCCCAGCAATGGATCTGGTCTGGTTTAAATTCAAGTAGTAGGTTAGTTTAATTTTAAAAGTTCCCAGTGTAGAAACGGTAATGACATATCATTATTTTTTGGACTACCAGTAATGACACCCACATATCTTCTGCATTATTTTTAAACATATAGTAATGAGTTACTGATAATGACTTATTTTTACCATTATTTCAAATAGAAATTAATTTTCTAGATTTTTTTATAAATTTTTTGAAATCTATTTTAAGACTCAATATTTTTTTAACACTGGTAAGGATACATGTAACCATATATTTTTTGATTTTTTATATGTTGGTGAGTAAGCTCACTTGTGTGCAGCAGGTCAATTATGTTTTTATCTATTAAATATTACATGTCGATATAGCTTAGATGGTAGAGCTATTGACTGTCAATCTGTAGACCCAGGTTCGATTCCGCACCAGGAAATTTTATTTAAAAAAAAATACAATAAAAAATATTTTTTTTTATATAATTTATTTTTTTGAAAATCTATTTTTAGACTCATTATTTTTGTCAGTACTGTTAAGCACATAGGTAACGATATATTTTTTGATTTTTCGTATGCTGATGTGTAACCATAACTCATTATTTTTCGCGACATCGCCATATAAAGGTAATAAGAAATGTAATAACAAAAGTAACTAGTTACCATTACCAAGTATGTAGTTACATAACCACATATCTGGTAATGATTTTCTACACTGGGTTGTTTAGCTTAAAATAGAGCCTTTCATATTTTGAATTACTTTTTCTGGCCGTTATTTTTCTTTGGGTGTTGATGTCTGGGAATTTATATTTTATATACATAGTATTATTCAAATAGATTTTGAATATTCAGTTCGTTCGTTTATTATTACAAAATATTTATTGTACCTATATTGCAAATTATATGAATAAAGTAAATGTATTTTATTTAACACCAATTAAGTGCCATAATTTACTGTAATTAAAAAATGAGTTTTTGATGGGTGCAGTAATTTTCGTACATCTATGTTACGAGTATATTACACAACAAATTATCACATGGTTGTGACGAAATAATTAGTTAAATTGTAAATAGAATTTAGATACTTATGTCGACATTCTGTTGATTTATGTACCTACCCAGGTAGAAAATTACAAAGGGGCCAGCACTGGCAAAGCACCGAAATGGGTGGTATGAGTGCTTGTTAACAGCGCTTTCCCAACGCCCAAATGATATCACCCTTCCACGGTGGTGCCAATGCTTTACCAAGCCCTGGGAAAGCACCCATAAACATAAAAATCAAATCTTTGCCAACGGGCAAATAAAAAAATTAAAGTGCTTTCCTGACACCCAAATGATAACACCGATCTATTTAATGCTTTGCAAAGTATTGAGATACCACCAAGAAACATCAAAATCAAGTGGTTTCCCTGCCACCAAATTATGAGCCCTCATCACTGAAGAATTTTAAATTACTCTAAAAATAGACGATTCTTGGATTTATTCTATTGTGGAGTAAAAATTATTTAAATATTTACTCTTTTGGAGTTTCTTTTTCAAACACAAAATAATGTTATAGGAAAACAAGCGCTGGGAATTCACCCTTTTAAAGCGTTGGGAAGGCGTCCAAATTTAGTGCTTTGCCAGTACTTCTTTTTGTAAGACCGCGGTCTAGTTGCGCTTTGACAGTGCTTCTTTTTTGTTACCACACATAATTTCCACCTGGGTACATTTCAATATGATAATTAAAAAAATGTAAAACAACTGTAGTGTATGATTTGAAACTCTACTAATCCCGATATGGACCAAAAGTTGAGAGAGGTTAATATTAGATTTTTTTCACATAAATCTTTTTGTTATTTACAGCTAGTTTTTAAAATGTGTGCAATTTTTAAATGCATATTTTTCATTTTAATACTTATTTTATGTTGTATTTACATCTGCACCCAAATCACGAGATTTCGACCAAAATTAAGATTTCAGTGAAAATCTCATGTAAAATCCCTAAATTCCCCGTACAAAAGGAATCCCGTAAATTTGCGAGATTTCTAGGAAATCTCATGAAAATCTCACAAATGTGGAGACTTTTAATTTCGCTTAATTTGTACAGTTTTTGCATGAAAAAGTGGCAACGATTGTCAAGAGCTGACTAAAAAAAAATAACCTAAAAATAACACAAAATAATGAAATAAAAAAATTATTATAAATACAATAAATATAACTCTAAATGCAATGGAAATGTACCAGGGGGTATCCATTAAGGTGTTTTAAAATTTCTGAAAAAATTCACACGCGAATGAGAAGAAAAACACAAAGAATTTGAAGAAATTTAACAGCGAACGAGAGAAAATGAAGGACGTCACGAAAACAATAAATTAAAAAAAAACGTGTTTACAAGCAAAAAATCATTAAAAACAATAAAAAAATAATTAAAATAGATTATTAATTATTTATTTCACTCTTAAAGTTGTTTTTGTTACCGCTTTAATCAATAATCATAAGAAACAATAAAAACAGTGCCCTGTTAACTTTTTCGGTTTTCCTTCTGTTTCTCTTATTCTTCAAAGGAATTAACAGGAACCCAATCCATATAAATTTTAAGGGAACCAAAGAGTACACTTTTTTCTTATGGGAACTCTTTAGCCTATATCCTCGTTGAATGTACTAATGATTATAAGAAGTGTTGCGTGGTGCTAATTTTTGTTTCCCGTGAAGCATAACTATGAAAAGATCATTGGGAAGTGCATGTCTTCCGTCAACCAAAATATTACAAAATCTTGTCGTCCTTACAAAAAACAAATTCACAACATATTTAGTGTTAAATCTTTACATAAAATAATGTAAATTGTACTCCGCCAATGAGTAAAATGGTTTTTAAAAATATTTTTAATTCGGGGCTATTTTTTTATGTTTTGATTACAATAAAAATGCAGTTGTCAAATCGAAATCTCGCCACTGTCATAAAGTGCAAATGTAAACGGTTAAGATTTCGGGTCGAGATTTCCATTAAAATCTCGGGATTTGAAAACAGATGTAAACGAATGTATATAATAAAACGCGATTTAAAGTTGACATAGTTTTCTAATCAATTCACTTCTCGTACAATACATCCCAGCAACATTTTTTAGAACTGGCTACCTCTGAATCTATTTCCAAACAAGTTATTTTACCACACCAATTCAATAGAATATGTTCTATAACTGATTCATGACAGTCAAAATATAAGGTTTCACTCTCCAAGATCCAGTTTTATGACTAGTTCCAGAAGCGGTTCTAAAACAATCTGTTTAGTTTGTAGGAAAAGAACAAATTGCTAATAGGAGAAACTCCATACAGAAAGAACCGGTAGTAGAACAAAAATTGTAAACTACACTCAAGAAAATAGGTTAGTAGAAAATTTTTTAAAATGTCATGTATATCAAGTGTACTAGTTTTCAGGAATTTTTTGTTTTTTTTTTTTTTGAAGAAATTGTGTTTTTAACAAATCCTTTAGTTATATTTTTTCAGCATTAAACTAACTTCAACTAATGTTTTGCTAATTTATTTTGCTACTAAAATTGTGCTGATAAACACATTGGGAATTTTATTTTTGGGTTTCCTTTCGCTTTTTAAAGAAAAAGTAATTAAGATACAATAACTGTGTTCCAGACTTAACTATATCCTCAGAAAAAACTCAAAGTACACAAAAACGCGATTAAAATGGAAACTCATACATTACTTTTCGTATGCACTGTAACTTTTAATGTGAATAATTATCAACGTTGAAAATTCAACTTTTATACATTTTCATATCTAATATAACTTCATCGTGTGGCTTCCTAAAAACTTTTGCTGGCATATGTTAGATTATATCGTATTATTACAAACATTAACTGTTTAAATTTTTTTATACTGTAATCGGTTCAACGTATATTTGTTTTAAATTCTTAACGTTGAGGGGTAAAAGCGAAAATACAGCTAATTTTGTTTATATTTTATTTACAATTATTTTTATATATTTTAAGATTTTTAATTAAATCATATCGACAATGTGGAAGAATTTGACCTTCTTATATTTTACAAAGATTTCTGAAGAATTTCAAAAGAATCACAAAAACACAATTTTACGATTTAAATTTTTAGCAAATAAATTAACTAAAGTATAATTTCTGTACAAATTTTTTGAGTTTTTTTTAGTCTACTAATATTTAACAGAAAGTTTTATTTGTCTTAGCAAGGATTTTTTTCCATTTGCAATCGACTAATAAGTGTTAGCACAACTTTTGTTGAATTTACTAATTTTCAAAAAGACCCAGGGAAATTTTCTGTTCCAAAGAATCGGTTGTAGAATAGCTACTTTTCATTTACAACCCCTTTTACTGTTGATTCCAACACCGATTCTTTTTGTTTGAAATTGTTCCAAAAGCAACCCCTTTTATAGCTCCAAAGTGGAACTGGTTACCCTAGAATGAGTTCTGGAACTAGTTTTGGAACTAATTCTACGTCAGTCACACCTTCCATATAGGCTCCCAGGAACTGGTTCCGGAACCAGTTCAATGGAATCGGTTGCAGTGGAACCAGTTGTAGAATAGGTGTGGTTAGCTACCCAAGAAAATTTTTTACAATCGGTAGCCAACCACACCATTTCTGCAACTGGTTACACTGCAACCGATTCCACGGAACTGGTTCCGGAACCAGTTCTTGGGATCCTAAATGAAAGGTATGACTGAAGTAGAATCAGTTCTAGAACTTGTTCCAGAACTGATTCCAGAGCAACCGGTTCCGCTTTGGACCTATGGAAGTGGTTGCTTTTGGGACAATTTCAAACAAAAAGAATCGGTGTTAGAATCGACAATAGAAGGGGTTGTAAATGAAAAGTAGAGCTATTCTACAACCGATTCTTTGGAACAGAAAATTGTCCTGGGTACCTATTGTAAAAAATTTTCCTGGGGATTGACTAATTGATATATTGACTAAAATTTTTCTGAGTCTAAAACTTTTTTTTATTGACTTTAATGACATTTTTCGAGTATGCTAATGAAGTATAAGTTGTTTGCAAGCAGTTCGTTGGATTTTAAATTTTTACTGGGATAGTTTAAACACGTCTCTTTTGGAAAGTTTCCATAAAAATATTTTAACACCAAAAATAATTAAAAGTTTATTTTTATAGTTATATGACAATATTTTTTGTTAATTTATGCATAACACTGGAATCAAATGGCATACAAGCATATACGAATATATACGCAAAAAAATGTTTGATAATAAGCGGGATAACATAGCTCTAGCTGGTTGTTTGTGTAAATTATATAAATTTTAATATTTTTAAGCCAAAGACTTGGGAAAGTTTAAGGGGAGTATATACTGTAACGACATCATTTTAAAGGGCATATTAAAACAGTTGTCAAAAATTCAAATAAGAATATTTTTATCATATTATTTTCTTTTATTTAATATACGTGTTATTGTAGTACTTTTAAAAATTAGTAGTTTTATATTTCGCCAACCAAAATCGCCAGGGTTTCCACTTCATTATTAGCCTTTTTTAAAAAAGGCAAAATCGGCTGCCACTGTGTAGCCTTCATTAATAAAATAAATATGTAAAGTGACTCTTAATACCAGATAAATTCTTCAGTCCTTATCGTGGCACGATTTTTATTTTTTAAATTTTTTTTAACAAAGTTGCCACACAAACTTAAAAAATCCAAAATAGGCAAGAAAAAACATCTTTACTTGGGAATATGAAATCTATTTGACTGAAATTCAAAAAAGGGCCAACATAAGGACTACAGTTGTCTTTCACTACAAGAGAAAAAAGCATAATCGGTTAACCCACCTTGGCTATATAGTGGCAGCCGATTTTTAACTCATGGGTGTGAGAAAACCGCCTTAGAAGTCTAAAGTTAATTTTAAGCTAAGAAAACAGCAAAATTTTAAAGTTGTATTTATTCGAACTATCAAATATTAATAAATGAAAATGCTCGAGCTCGAGGTCTGGTTTTATTATAAATATCAATTTATTATCCGATATTTCGACATCCTTCGAATGTCATCTTCTGGGAAATACTAGATGTTTACATAAAAAAACTTAAAAATATCGTTGTTTATACATCGTCATATATTATTGCACTGCAAAATTTGAAGAAAAGTTATATCTCCTAGCTTACTACATGTCCACCAATTTGAGACGAATCGGTTAAAGATTATTTGATATATTAACCCTAATAGTCTTAAAAACAATGGTAGATACTTATATTATTATACATTATGCTACTCGTATTATTTTGCAAAAATGCTATTTGTACATTTTTAAATTTATTTCGTATTTGTTTCTAATTTTTTTATATACATTGATTACTTTTATAGTTTACATTAAGCCATCAGCACCTGCACTATATGACATGCCTTCGCCATCCATCAAGGAATCGTCATTGGCATTTCTTTGCAGACTGCGTGCAATTCCTACATCTTTGGATGTAGTTTTCATCTTTTTATTCTGCCCTGTTATAAGATATAACATTTCTAATAAAAACAAGTTAATAAAAGTGCAAACAAAAAGTGTTACACAGAAATTTAACACATAAAATATTACTTTGGGAAAAAAACATGTGGAAATTTAATTTCTTCGAATTTTTTATTGAACTTTTCGGAGCATATAGAGAAAAGTATTTTCCATCCGAATAAAATATGAAAAAATTAAAACAAATTTTTTTTCTACAGTCGATACCCTCCTTAACAACTTGTTGATGAAAATATACTCAAAAAGGTTTGTAGGTGAAATCTACTTAAAATGGCAGTTAAAACAAAGGTATATGTAGTTAAAAAGGCGATAAGGAGACTTATTTACCTTTAAAATAAACGGAATTGAAAAACTGCCTTAGCAAAAGAAATCTGGTGGGTAAATACGAGAACGGGATACTTGAGGCCAATTGTCTTTAGAGCAAAACATTGGTCCGCTCGAGAAAAAAACTGACTGTAAATGTCCAAGATGTAAAGAAAAACTTAAAAACGCGACCCGTACATTCGGCAAAGGAAATTTTTTTTTTGAAACCTCCTTGCAAAAATAATTTAGATTCGACGGTGTACGGCTTAACCGACGGTGTATGGATTAACCGATTTCGAACCGGTTTTTTTCTTTCGTAGTCAACAAAAAACTGTCCCTTTTTCTGAATTTCAGTCAAATAAATTTTATATTCCCAAGTAAAGTTGTTTTTTCTTACCTTTATTGGAATTTTAAAGTTTGTGGGCAACTTTGCTAAAAGAAAAATTAAAAAATAAAAATCGGGCCACGATAATGACTAGGGAATTTATCTGGTATTAAGAATCACTTTACATTTTTATTTTCCAATAATTAAAGAAGGCTGTACAGTGGCAGCCGATTTTGCCTTTTTTAAAAAAGGCTTATAAATATACTACAATAACATATATTTGAAATGAAAAAATAATATAGTAAAAATATTGTTATTTGAATTTTTGACAACCGTTTTAATATGCCCCTTAAAATTTTGTTGTTACAGTATTTAACCACCTTAATAAAAGTGGATGTTCTTATTTTGCAGGGTAATTAATCTTAATGAAAATATGAAAACTGTGTTACGTGTGTGTGGTTGCAATTAAAACAGACAGCCATTTTAGTAACCAAAAAATCAATATCCTAGCTAACTTTTCTAACCCCTTTAGGAGGGTTTTTTTACACTTGCATTGAGGCTGAAATTTCTTGTTGTACTGTGTAATGTAATAAGTTTTCTTTCCCATACTATTCATAAACTATTATTTAATAAAATACTTAAATACTCACCGTAACACATCCATATTGTGAGTAATGTTGTTAGAAATAATTGATGAATTCTTGTCATTTTGTAGCAACGAAAAATTTACTATATGATTTCAATCGAATAGAATTTAATTGAATTAAATTATTTAAAATTTAATGATAATAGATGTGGTTTATATTTATTGATTTAAAAATTTTATATCGTACAAAACGTATCGATTACGTTTAAACCATAGATAATATGTTGTTTTCCACCATGTAACACATAATCTAAAAAAATAGGAAAAAAAAGAATAAATATTTTTTAAATAAATACTACATCCATATTAATTTTTCATTTACATAAGTACTAAATTAAACAATAATGTATTACAAGGGCTTGGAAGTTCATATAAATATATGTTTGTTGTCGTTAGCTGGAGAACAACATAACCAAATACTTTTGCGAATCAACAAATTTAGCAAAAATATACATCAATTTGTTAATGTATATTTTTGCATATTTTGCTGTTAATGCATCATTTTTTAACATTGGTATAAATATATATTTTTATGCATATTTTGACATATTTTGTTGCATATTTTGCTATACTGGTAAATGCATAAATGCATATACTGCTAAAAATGCATGTTTTCAAGTATAGGTACTTTATGATTGTTTATTAAAAACTGCATTTTTCCAAAACTTATAGTATTTATAAAAAATGGCATCAATTTTTTATGTATATTTTTGCATATTTTGCTGTTAATGCATATTCTTTACATATTTTGCTATTAATTCATATTTTTATGCATATTTTGACATATTTTGCTATAAATGCATATTTTCTTTTTTGCCATATACTGCTAAATATGCATGATTTTAAGCATAAGTACTTTATGAATTTCGCACAACTTATAGCATTTATGAATATTTTTAAAATTCATAAATATTTTTTTTTTTTTTTATTAGGGGAAATTGAAAATATCAGCTAAATTCAATTATTAACTATTTGGCGATATTAAGGGTAATTTTCAATCTTTAAGCTACTTTTTAAAGACAAGTAATAATAAAACTGAACTGATAATATTGAACGCGTTAAATAATAAATTCATATATCGAGACCCTAGATTCAATACTCTATATCATCAATTTTGGCCAAAATGAGTTTTTGATGGCAAAGTCATTGTTGATATTATATCCATCTATGATATCAATTTGAAAGCAAAATATCCCTTCTTTGCCACTTTTTTAAACATTTTATTTTTCCATATCTACAAACAAATTTAGTTTCAATTTCAGAATTCTATATTAGCTTATAAATTTAAATAATTTGAATTGTATAAGGTACGTATAGCAGTTTTTTGAGCATATCTTTTGAATGGGTGGGAACCTTTGCATATTTTTGGTAATTATGCAAACAAGAGGCTTGTGAAAATTTACAAGAATGAGTTTAGACCCTAAAATATCAATAACCTATACATAAATGTATATGCATTAAAGTTCGTTTTGAAAATGCCGCTACGTTTGATTTTTTAATGTTATTGTTTTTTAGAACATATTTTGATAATGTTGACTGTTTTTAGGTCTGCTTTTAGACAGTGCAACTACAGTTATATATATTGCAAACCTGACTTTAAATTTCTATTCTACAGTATCCCTACGGAAAATTTTAACAAACTGTCTCCGAACTGGCCCCTTTATAAGAAATAGACTGGTCACTTTTACATGACGTTGTCATAGGAGGGGGAAATTGACCCCTTGTGACATGTCACAAGACAAATCCTAGGACAGGTTACTGAACTCTCATAAAAAAACAAAGTTCAGGGACCTGTCCTGGGATTTGTCTTGTGACTTGTCGCAAGGGGTCAATTTCCCCCTCCTATGACAACGCAATGTAAAAGTGACCACTCTATTTCATATAAAGGGGCCAGTTCGGTGACAGTTTGTTAAAATTTCCCGTAGGGATGTTTTTAAGCTTCAAAAATTTTAAACGAAAAACAAAAGTTAATATATAAAAAAAGATGATCTAAATCATTTTGATGGCCTGAAAACGTAATTTTGTTTTAGAATCGAATGGCAGAGTGAAATTTACAAAATATACAGCTGCTTTTACTTTCTAAGATCCCAAAATCAGCATTTTTAGCCGCCTTGAAGGAGTAGACACTTTTTCAAAAAAAAAAAAATCACCATATTCAAAAAGTGTAATTTTTTTTATTCAAATAGATTACAAAAAGTGTCGATATCGTAAAAACAAATTTTTGGAACGAACTCTAATATCCCTTTAGAAAAACGTGTAAGTCCACACAACGTAATCGATTTCGTGTACTTCACATTGTGCGTACTTACGATATGAGATACTTGTGTATAACAATTGTATATGAAACTAAAAATAATTGAAAATTTTCAAAAATTTTGTCTAACTTACATGCCACTATACTTGTGTGTACTTACGAAGTATATTAGTTTGTGGGCCATTACAATGCGGCCATACCCTGGGTAAAGTAAGCCAGCTTGTGTGTAGGGTTTGAAAGTACTCGGAGATACTTGTGTGTACTTACTAGAATCCCCGAGTGCTTTCAAACACATTTTTCTAAAGGGATATAAAGGAAAAATAATGGCTTAAAAAACTTTTAATTTCATTCTGTGTAATATATACATATCCCTAACAAAAATACATCCTAATTAAATTATAAATAAATTAATATTAGGCTTGTTTTTTCGAATTTTATATCTATATCTATAACTATTTGTAAAAAAACGAGTATCCGTACTTAACTGACTTTTATTTTATGTAAACAAATAAAATTTAAACATTTGGGGTCGCCTTTGTACAAAAGCTGTTTTCGTACAAAGATTTCGCCGGAACGTGAAATGGAGCAATTTTCCTGTGTGCCCTGCTCTACTTTTACTAACAAGCGCATAATCCATTTGTTAACTTTTGTTGTTTGTAATATTTTGTGAAATAAAAAAAAAATACAAAAATTTTAAATATTTCTATGACAAATATTTTTGTTTACATTTGAAAGGGAAAAGCCAAGAATTTTTAAGACTTGGTAGCATTTTTTTTTAGCGATAATGTAATGCTCCATATTTTGTGGGACCAGAAGGGTCCCATCTATTATGAGCTGCTGCAATCGGGCCAGACGATCACAGGAGACCTGTACCGAATACAATTGATTCCTTTGAAGCGGGCATTGGTCGAAAAACTCCCGGAATGTGCGAACAGACATGAAGCCGTAATATTCCATCATGACAACACTCGGCCACATGTTGCAAGACCGATTAAAAACTACCCTATAAACATTTTCACTGGAATTCAAGTTGAAATCAAGTTCAATTCCAGCCCTTTTTTCCAGTTTTAAGGCTTGAATTCAACTTTTATTACATTTTATTTCAATAGCATACTCCAGAAAAAGGGAAACAAAAATTCAAGTTTGAAATATTTTTGTTACAAAAACAAGTGCTAGAATTTGAAATATACTTTACTTCAAGCAAAATTTAAAGCACTTGAATTTCTAAAACCTGCGTGCTTATTGGGTATTTACAAAATAGTGGTTGGGAAATTTTGCCTCAACCTCCTTATAGTCCAGACCTTGCCCCGACCGACTACCAATTGTTTGGATCGATGCAGAACGCTCTCACTGGAATACACTTTACTTCAGAACAGAGTATCCTAAATGGGCTTAATTCGTTCTTCGCCTCAAAAAATGAGCACTTCTTTTGGCGCGGAATCCATATGTTGCCAGAAAAATGGGAAAAGTTCATAGCTAACGATGGAAAATACTGTGAATAAATTTATATTGTACCAAAATTTCACACATTAGCGAAGTAAATAACGCAAATAATTTCAAAATATATATACATAGGAATTAGTTGGCATTGTTAACTTATATTCTACAAGAGAGATTGATTCAAAAAATATTATAGCGAGTGAATCAGTTTTATTGCTTTCTTGAACAATTGTATTTTTGCAGATATAGACTATTGAATCTAGGTTCTCGATATTTTAATATAAATATTTAAAATTTTAAATGCATATTTTTTAAGGTTTCTTACCATTATCGCTAAAATACCATTTCAAACTGAATACCGTTACCGTTACCAATACCTCTAAAAAAAAATTCAAAATACCGTTATCAATACCGTTATTTATATGAGTAGTTACCGGTATTTTACCGGTATTTATTAGTTCATATAAAAAATGCAAATTTTTTAAATATTTTATTTGGTGATCTTGAATTTTTTAACAGAAAAAATTATAGATAATAATTTAACTTATTAAAACCACCAGCATTGAATTTAAAGGTTATAATCTGTTGCCCTTACTATCTAAATTTTTCAAATGTATATTTTAGTTAAAGTCGACTTTGGTTAAAATAATGGGGTGCAGTATGCCATGACTTGGTTTATTTTTGAAGCATTCTGATTGGTTAATTTATTTTCAACCAATCAAAATGTTTGAAAATATAAATATTTTTGTAGAGTTTTCATACACGAAATGAACAAAACCGTGTGATTAAAAATAAAGTCAACTTTAAATTTAAAATACTCTTTTATAGTAAGAACCTGTATTTTTAACTTTTAAAATTAAAAATATGCTATGGTTTTACTTTTCTTTTTGTATTTTGAATGCAATTTATAATACCGTCACGTACCGGTATTGCTATTTCGCTAACGGTATACCGTTACCGAAACAGCTTTAAATACCGTTACCCTTACCGTTACCGAAACAAACAAAATTTGATACCATTACCTTACTGTTATTCATTTCGGTAACCAACCTTGACATTTTTCGATTTTAAATAGATATTTTATGTACATAAAACGCTATTAATATAAATACAACTTCCGAATGAATTTCCGAGCCCTACTTATTATAAATTCATGTGTTGTTTAAGAATCTATCTAACTAATGGTATAAATATTAGGGTGTCCCAAAACAATTTTTTTAGTAAAAGCATTTAAAAGACACGCTTAAAATCTGTAAAACGACTTTTAGCTCAATTTGGCTACACTTTGAAAAATGTTTGTAAATTTACTACTATAAAATGTGTAAAGTTTTGTTTAATTTTACGAAAATTCGGTAAATATAAACAAAAAGTGCGTAAACACAAAGTATTTTTATACATTAAGTATGTTTTTATGAATAAACTCATTATGCCTAAAATTATTATTCTTTTGTTAAACAAAATTTTTACGCACAAAGTTGGTAAATATACTAACTTATAATAGCAATAAATACTCTGACATTTTAAATTGGAAAAAATTTTAAAAATTTTTAAATAAAAAAAACTAAAACGGATTATTTTGAATTGCTACATTTCTATAAACGCATTTTTATCTGGAAATAGCAACATAAGCATGAAATTGTTTTTGGTAATTATTGTTGACGCATGTGGTAGTCTAAAACTCTTTTCAAAATTGATTTTAGTTCAATAGTTGTAATAAATTTTTATTATACCAATTATATACGAATGCCTTAAGATCTCAAAACAACTAATTTCGACATAACCGATTATGCGAGAATGATTGCTATTATTATTGTTTTATTTAAGAAAAAAAAATTTTTTTTTTGGGTGGCTTAACTTTAAGCAAAGCTTTGGTAAATATACGCATTTTTGGGGGATTTGTACACACTTTCTGTGGATTTTTACACATTTTATGAGTACATTTACACGTAAATTTAGTAAATTAACGCATTTAGTAAATTAACACACTAATTTTAAAAGTTCATTTAATTTTTAGGCACTTTCAATGTAAAATTAAACATTATTTGTGCACCAACTTACACATAATGTGCGTATTTATTTTTCAATTACACACATAGAGTAAATTTACTCGATTTATAGTAGGAATACAGTTTCTTACTATAAGTTGGCTACATTTTAATATAATTTAATTAGAGTGTAGTTTGCAATAAAATGTATATGGAAGTTAGAGATTTAAACAAAGATTTTAGTTATTTCTTATATATATTTTTTGTTGTCAATTTTTAAAGCTTTCATGACCAAATTTGAACTGGTGCAGATTTTTTTTATAAAATTTTTGGAAACTTGAAATTATTTGTAAACTGTTTTTGATGCTCTATCGCAAAAATATTGCACTAAAACTAATAAAAACTTAACCTACTAAAATCAGCAAAAATTTTGCTAAATAACACTGCATGACAAAATCTTGACTTTTAACTAAAACTAAATGGACAATCGCCAAACTTTAAAGACATTTAGCGAAAAATCTATACCATTGATCGAAAAATAAAGTACGCCATTGTAATCAGCATGTCCGAAATATATAGAACTGATGGTCAGATCTTAATTAATTTTTTGAGTGTCATGCAGTGTAATTAATAGCTTAAAAAATCACAAAAACATTTAAAATTTTCGTATTTTTTTTATAATTTTTTTAAATGCAAATAAAAATCGAGCCTTTTGAAAGCAGAATTTTACAAATTTTTTTACCAAATATTTCTTTTGATTTTAGCAGGATAGACTGCTATTTACATTCAACTAAATTTAGCTTAAAAATAACAAAAAATTTGTAGATATAACAGTTTGTCTTTGCTATATTTACCCCTACCAATATTTAGCAAAAAATCGCTGTTCTTATTTTACTAGTATTTAGCAAAAAAATCTGCTAATTTCAGTAGTTTTTTTCTGCAACATCATTTTTAACTAAATTTTAGTTGCTTTTTTTGCTATTTTTACAGATCTATTTCTATGAGTGTGGTCAGTAACTTGAGCTGCCTTCGCCATAAATTGAGAATTAGTCCTCAGACAAATTTAAGTGCTTTGTACACTTTCGCAATTTTGCTAAGTGTATTATTATCTATTTTTTATTTCAGATGTAAATCTGTTAAAATGTATAACTTTTGTAATTAATTCATACTCTAGAGAATTTTTGTAACGATTTTCTGCGTAACACAATTTTGTTTAAATATTTTCAAAATATTTGTTTAACTTTATGCGTTTGGTTCAATGAATTCTGCACTTGTTTGTTTTTAGTTTAATATGTCACTTTTAATATTAAATTTAGAAACTTTTTAAAATTTTTATTTGTTTATTTAATGCATTCAGTTTTTAGTTTTTTCTTTTTTTTTTACAAATTTCCTTTAACGTCTTAAATTTAGCGATCTCATATGTGTATCTGTGATTAAGCGTTTAAGAAATGGCACGTTTGAACTTAAGCTCTATTTTATATGGAATAAATATACGACAATCATTTTTATTTTTCTGTTCAAAACACTTTTCAATCTTTAGACGACAATTTAGTTAGTCAACGGAAAACCACCAAAACATATTTTGTTTTTTTTTACACTTTTATTTTATTTCATTGCACACACACAGACATTCAGACTCGGGTGTTAACCCATCTTTCTACATATCTACCTATCAATCTATCCAGGCAGCCAGCCAGTTAGCCAACAAACCAACAAAGTTCAACCAACATCCGAACGACCACTAACGCATACACAAAAAACACTATTGTTATCACTCGGTCTGTCCAACTGTCAGTCATACATTCAATTCAAGCGAATAAAAACAAATCTTTTGGTTAATTGATGAGTTACAAAATTGGGGTGACCAGCTGTTGTTGTTTAAAACTTTTTTTAAAGAAACCAACCGTCTTATACACTCAAAAATATTTGACTGTTACTACATTGCAGTTATTTGTGAGGTAATCAATAGTTGTTTTAAATGTAATTTCAGTTGTTTTTCTATGGAAAAACAACTATTATCAGTTATTAAAAAAAAAAAACAACTAAAGAAAAATACTGTACATATTTCGTAACGGTTGTTTGAAGTAGTTATTTTTGTTATTATAATAAGCAACTACTAAAACAGTATTTTTGCATTAAATTTTCAGTTCAGTTCATTTTTAATTTTCCTTAGTTACTAAAAATAAAAATTTCGTTGAGGTTTTACAATTTCTTTTTTACAAATACCCCTAAATCCATAAACGCTTTGTAAAATTATAGGAGGTTTATTGAACAAATTTTGTATGAAAATGACGTTTTGTAAACCTGTTATAACTTTACAAAGCATTTATGAATTGAGGGGTTAGTTTGCAAATAGGAATCAACTTTTATTGTATCTGCAATACATAAAAACATGACAACTGGAATACCGTTTGGAAACTTTAAGTGGTATGAAGTAATTATTATTTTATTATTTTTATTTTATTTTTAAAAAGAGAAGCAACACTCAGGAAATTCTTCCTGAGTGTTGCTTCTGCACATTTTTGTTGTAATCGAAAGTTAAAACTTGATTCTTTTTTATTATTTGTTAATTAAAAATTAACTATAAAAAACAGTAGCTTATAACAATTTTGTCAGTTGTTGAAAAATTTTTGTAGTAAGAATTTGTCAGTTATTTTTACGACATTATTAGTTATTATCACTGCATTTGTTCGTCGCTTTTGAACAGTTAAAAATAGCTACATTTTTAGTTATTTTAAATGCAAATAACTTTGTTGCCTCTTTGACTGAATATTCCTTTGTTTTAACTGCCAACTTCAGTATATTCTACTTTTTAAGTGCACAATTCAGTAACCTATTGTAAAATTTGCAGCCGAAAATATCGCAGAACATTTTAAAATTTTGGGCATTTACTGTGAAACATTGGAACAATATAAATTTATTTAAAGAATTGGCCATAGTTAGCTATGACCTTTTCCCATCTTTCTGGCAACATATGGATTCCGCAGCTAATTTTTTGAGGCCAAGAACGAACCAAGTCAATTTCGAATACCCAGTTCTGAAGTGAAGCGTATTAAAGTGAGAGCACTCTGCACCGATCGAAACAAATCGATTGAAACTATGGAAGGGGCAAGGTCTGGGGTATAAGGCGGGCGAGGCAAAACTACCCAACCTCTATTTTCTAAATAGTTTTTAACCGGTCTTGCAACATGTGATAGAACGTTGTCATGATGAAATATTACTGCTTAATGTCTTGTCGCATATTCCGGGCGTTTGTCGGCCAATGCTCGCTTCAACCGAATCAATTGTCTTCGTTACAGGTGGCCTGTAATAGTCTGACCCGATTTCAGCTCCTCATAATAGATGGGACTCTTCTGGTCCCACCAGGCGGTATTCGTCGCTCTCTTTCGAAGATTAACATTTTGTAACGAAAAATGTTAGCCTTTACAGGCATGTGTAATTCATATGGGGACATTTTTCGATACAAAATAAGAAGAGAGCGATTTAACAGATGTTGGGTGAGTTGGTACCTCTTTTAATTATATGCTCGTTGGTCCCACCATATACAAAGCATTACCTTTGCGCCATGGATATTCGGCTTTGGCGTTAATTTGCCTGGTTTTCCGGGCTTCACATGTTCTTTCAATTCGGGTTGTAATAGATCGATTTTTTCATCACCAGTAATGATTCGATACAAAAATGACTTCTTTTTATGGCGTTCAAACCGAATTTCGGACATGCAAAATAGTCTTTCGAAGTCTCTTGGCTTCAACTCATGTGTTACCCAATTTCCTTGCTTTTGGATGAATCCTGCTGCTTGCAAACGTTGAGCAGTTTTCAGCAGTTTGTGAGTTCTAAAATATAGGCTCAGCTGATACTAAACTGATAATAAGGTGGTGTTTCTAGATGACGTTTTGCTTCACACGAACGAAAATAAAATAACAAAATACATACAATACAAAAACAAAATACATGTAGTCACTCATTCGTGTGACAGCGAACGTTTTCTAGAAACCCCATATAAATAGTTGCTCATATAATACTAAATTTCAGCGCCCTCTACCGGTGAGTAGTGTAAGTTTTGATTTCCTATCTCTATAATTAATAGTCTCTGATGATATACAACATTGGTGCGCATTTCATAGCACAATTGTGAATTTACTTACTCACACATATTCTTATGCTCTGTAATTTAGTCGTCATTGAGACAGCGACGAGTGCACATGCTTAGCTGGTGTTTTGATATTTTTATATTATAGATGATTTTATAAAGAACTTTATATTTTTATATATTAAAGAAATCATGAAATATTGTAGATATGGAACCATATTAAGTTATATATGGGTTCATATTTGTCAATATATAATCGTATCTAACACAAATTATGAAATATTTCTTATATGACTCCACATATAGTTTTATATTATTATGTATAGTGTCATACTTAATTATATATAAATGTATATGTAATAATATCTTTCATATGTTACTTTATGTACTTATATATAGCACATACTTATTTGTAGGCCAGTATGTAATAATATAAAATCACATATGTCTCCATATTAAAACCTTTGAGGAAAAAATATCTAATATATGACTATACAAAAGTATATATGCTTGAATTTAAAAGCATATGTGGCCATATGTGACTATAAGTTACTATATGCAATTACATAAAATAATATATGATTATATCAAAACTTTTTTACTCGGGTTTATGTTCAATGTATTTTTGTTTTTATGTTGTGTGTAAATTTATTTATTTTCTACTTTAAATAATACTTATGTTACTATTTCCCTTGAAAAAGTCAACAAATAATTGACAAAACGTCGACCAAAAATGTAATATTATTTACATTAAATAATTTAGGCCGTATTAGCTTATTTTGAGAATAAATAAACGAAAGAAAATTAGCCAAATAACACAAATAATAATTATAATATAATATTATAAGGCCAGGGTTGTCATATAAAATTTGTAAAACAATGTTAAAAAGCACCATATTTTAATCTTTTATTCTTTGGTGTAAGAATTTTTTAGTGATGGTGTTTTAAGACAAACAAAATTCCAAAAAAATTTCTAAATAACGCATAGTTTTATAACTCTGCAATATTTATATATATATACATATATATTCCTCTAACTCCCACTGGAGCATAGGGCGCCAAATCTGCAATATTTAATTAAAATATATCCAGTTTTTCGCAGCTCTAGATAACAAGTTTTTCTACTTTTCTTGCAATATTTGCATTATCTCTATTAAATATGGGTTAAAGTGAGTTAATTAGCTTAAAAACAAATTGTTAAGGTCTAGCAACATTTGTTCTTCCCTGTTTTAAATTGATTAGGAAGGAAAATGGAAAAATAAAATTAAATCTATTTTGTTACCAATATGGTCAACCACATGGCGATATTTAGTTTTTAATATAAAATTACTAACATACATAAGTAATAATAATATTTGGTTTTTATCACAACTATGTTATGATCAGGGCAAGGACTTTCATGTACTAAAAAATCGAAAATATGCGCTTAAAATATGCACTATAAAATAGTAATTATGCACTTAAATATGCATTTATAACGAAATATGCACTAAAAACCAAAAAATATGCAATTAAAAATAAATGTTTTTTTTAATTATATTTATTAAAAACTTACATAAACGCAAAAATTCTGGTATCGTTTACAATAAGCTTGTTCGTTTACTTACTACAAGTTACTATATTTATTACAGCTGGAAAAATTCAATACAAAAAGTAATCAAAACTTTGCAATTGTAGTAAAAGTAGTAAGAAATTCGAGTAAACTAACACACTGAATATATCTTCAAATACACATAGTAAAATATGAATATTTTTATAAAATTCAATGAAAATAAAAAGAAATACAGTCGATTGTAAATATTAAGGATGTGTGGCATTTTACCTGAAAAAACTTTATTATAAAATAGATCTTAAATATGTGTACTATAAAATCGTACTCACTTTCGTAACTCAGAGAAAAAAGTGGCAGAAATTAATGGTCGGGGACAAGTTTCCTTAAAATAATTTTTATAAAAATTTTTAACTTTCTGTTTGTGAGCAATAACACCCGAAAACGTTAATTTAAAATTACATCTATAAAAAATGTGTTAGTGGATGACAACATATTGCATACTATGTGTTTCTCTTTCTAGTGTAGTGTTGTATTACCAACAGAGCTTCCAAATAATTAATTTTTTAGAATTTTTTTTTAGTTTTAAAGTATGAATTCTTAAATCGAATTTCATATTTAAAAATATTAAAAAAATATGCAATAATGTGCAAAATATGCAAAAATAAGCAATAAAAATCATAAAATATGCAATAAAATATGCACTCAAAATATGAAAAAATATGCAACAACAAATCGATGCCATTTTTTTTGCAAATTCTTTGATTCGGAAAAGTATTTGGTCAAAATCACTTTTGGGCCACTGACTACAAACATGCATTTGCATGAAAGTCCTTGCCCTGGTTATGATTAATCGCTTTAATGCCCAGAAAAACATACCTTATAATTAAGCGAGTAAGTAGCACTAAAAGGGTTACATTAAGTAATTACCAGCCTATTAAATTTGTTCGCGATGGCCCAAATTTCGTGGGTAGTTATTACTGGGGTGCCTCGTTTTGTCGATTTTCTTTTGTAGTTACATGTAATATCATTCAAAAGTTGTGAAAGTCCCTACACATTAGAGATCTATTTTTTTGAAAATCGTTTGAGATCTTTTGTTTTACTCAAGGTTTCAAACTTTCCCGAAAAATTGTCATATTACAAAAAATTATGCATATGGAAAAAAATTACTGATTCAATATTTTTTGGGTAGGGTTCATTTATAATTACCTAGATAAAAAATATTAACATAATGGGATAACGTTAACCCGTTTTAACGCGATGCAACAAAAATGCATAATTCTGGCATAATTCTCAAAACTCCATTTTAAAATTTTTCAAAATGTGACTAAATAAATCATTAAAAATTGTTAATATTTCTTCGTGATTTCATTAAATACACCTACTCGTAAGAGAATAATAAAAAAAATTATAGATATCCCTTCGGTATGTTTAAGTGTGCAGTAGAGCGTACCACCTTACAGCAAAAAAAAAATGTACGCAGTACATCCTCCAATATAAAGTAATTTTGCAAGGTTTGATAAAAAAAATTTTTAAATCTCGCACAAAATCATTAAACTTTTGCTAAGGAAGTTTTTTTTATGGCCCTATGCTCCAACTTGGAACGACGGGAATAAATATATAAGGAAGTTTTTCGATAAACCTAGTAGAAGATTTTTCATATATTGGTTGCCGAACGTAGGGGTCACCTTTTTAAATTTTATTTCATTGGATTTTTCCTTTATAGCAAAATACTGGTCTCCTAGAGGCAAAAAATCGATATATCAGACTTTAAAATCCAACTTTAAATGCCGAAGATATAACGAAAAATTTTAATTTTTTTTTGAAATTGCCTTGCAAAAATACTTCATATTGGAGGATGTATGGCGAACTTTTTTTTGAGGTAGGGTCTAGTGTGCAGCGATTTAATTTTAATGATTTTTGTCACTTTGTGGGTTAACATAATTGTTTAAAAAGTAAACGCTTTGTAAAATTATATTAGGTTAATTGGACAAATTGAAATGAAAAATGACGTTTCCTAAACCTGCTATAACTTTACAAAGCATTTATGAATTGAGGGGTAAATTTTTGTAAATTTTGGATATGGTTCACAGAAAAAATTAAAATGGAGTTTCAATTAAAGTATTTTTAAATACAATTAAAAATTTAATTGAATTCGGACCAATTAAGAAATTAAATATCAATTATCAATTAAATTTTTTTGTAAAGTTTTAATTGAAAATTTTTCAATTAAAGTTTTAATCATATCAATTTAAAATTTAATCAAAAATCGTCAAAATTTTTAATTAAGTTATGGCGCTTTTATTAAAATGTGTGATATTTAAAATATTATTAATAACTATTTATTAATTTTCTTATGTTTTTGACTAATTTGAGACACACTTTTGTAATTTTTATATCTGAAATTGAAGAGAAAATATTAAAAATACAAAATAATATGATTTTACGCAACTCATATTAACCCTCTAACCGGCAAGCCCGCCTCCAGGCGGGGTATATTTAATTGACCAGAAATGCGCCAAAGGAGTATTTTATAATAAGAAATTATGCTTTTTCAACAGAAAACTAAATTTATTAAATTTTTTGTGAAGAATTTTTTTGAACACAATGCACGGTTTGGAAGTGAGAAATTGTCAAAGATAAAATTTCGTAAAATTTCAAAAATTAAATATTTTAAATCAACCAAAATTTCCAAAAATCTTAAAAACATATTTAAATTGACTGAAACAATTGATAGTGACCACGAAGTAAGATTGGAGCTTAAGCTATTCAAAAAGTTCCTTACTTTGGTCCAAGGACGCCCAGGATTCCATAAGGATACGTTCAAAGGACATGGACTTACCCAGCAAAAAATTTTCAAAATAGGGAATCGAGTTGGGAATCAGGTATTTTTGGTAGAACGCCTTCCCAATTCGATTACCAACTTGTTTCTTTTAACAAGGCGTGAGACTAAATGCAATCGATTCTTTGGAATCGCAATGGTAGCTAGTTACTATTTTTCTTACAGAACACCTTTGATTTTTAGTAAAAGAAGGTGTTCTAATAATAAAAAAAATAAGCGAGTTTCTAAAAATAGATATTCTCAAAATAGAATTTACGAATTAAATTTTAAAATAAATAAAAAAAACTTACACATGTGTTTCGTTGGGATTTGATCCCTGGCTTCCTGCGTGTCAGGCGGATACTCTTCCACTGAGCCACCGTCTTGCATGATAATTTATAGCTTAAATCAGATTTTATTTTTTATAATTACTTTATACTTTTTAGCACAAGCTTGTTTTTTTGATAAAAGAGGTAGTTCTTTAGAATTTATATATAAGGCCTTACAATACACCTTGCAAATTACAGAAAAGGGAAGCGAATATTAAAATCGCTTTATGGTTATGGTTAAACTAATAGAATTCGACTTATACTAAATTAGACAAATACTAAATAGCATATCAGGTTTAGTGTATATTTATTATATTAGCTGTACTTCCACTCTTACTTATCAACATTAAATAAATAAAATATAATAAAATAAAATAAATCAAATAAATTAAACTAGATAAAATGAAATAAATTAAATAAATAAATTAAATAAATAAATTAAATAAATCAAATAAAATAAATAAATTAAATAAATTTTAATGAATTAAATAAATTAAATAAATCAAATAAATTCAATAAATTAAATAAATTAGATAAATTAAATGAAAAAATTAAATTAAATAAACTAAATAAATAAAATAAATTAAATAAATTAAATGAATTATATAAATTAAATAAATTAAATAAATAAAATAAATCAAATAAATTAAATAAATTAAACAAATTAAATAAATTAAATAAGTTAATAAATTAAATAAATTAAATAATTATTATTAAATAATTTATTTAATAATTTATTTAATAAATTATTTAATAATTAATTAAATACATTAAATAAATAGATTAAATAAATTAATAAATTAAATAAATAAATTATAAAATTATAAAATTTCAATTGTCCTAACAACAATATCTGAATGTTTTTATGTGGAAATTTCGAAAGGAAAAGTTCCCAGAATCAGAGGGTTTTTCGATAGAAAAGGTTCCCAAAACCTTAAAATTGTATATAAACCATTTTTAATGGAAAAAGTAGTCAGAATGTGAACGTTTTTCTATGGCAGAAATAAATCAGATATTAGCAAAGAGAAAACATATTACACTCACTAAAGTTTGTCGGTAGAATCTACTGAAAATGTCAGTTAAAACAAAGATATATGCAGTTAAAAAGGCGACAAAGGTATTTACATTTAAAATAACTAAAAATTGTGTTATTTTTATCTCCTGAAAAATAACTAACAAATGCATTAAAAATAACTACTAATGTCGTAAAATTAACTGAGAAATTTTTACTAAAAAAATTTCAAAACAACTGACGAAATCGGTAAAAACTGCTGTTTTTTATAGTCAAATGTTTTTGTTTATAAAAGTTATATTTTAATAAAAAAACTATTTTTTTTCTTTCGATTACAAAAATATCACAAAAATATATTACAAAAACTCGAAGTAAAAATTCCAAACCGTTCTCCAGTTTTTATGCTTTATGCATTGGAGATACAATACAAGTTTCTGATTTTTATTTGCAAACTAGAAATATATCAATAATAACAAATATAAACTAAACAAGAATTTTTAAATAAAAAAAATCAACGACATTTTTTATTTTTTAATTAACTACCAAAAATTACTGTTTGCTGTAAAATTACTGTTTTGGTAGTTGTTTATTATGATATTAAAAATAACTGCTTTAAACAACTGTTACAAAATTACAGTACTTTTCGTTAGTTGTTATCTTAAATAACCGTCATAAAAGTTGTTTTGAATTTTTCTGTAGAAAAACAACTGTAATTTCCGTTAAATATAACAACTACTGATTACTATACAAACAACTGTCAAACTTTTTTGAGTGTAGCCAATGGATTGGTTCGGTGTACTAGTGGAATATTTCGTTTGTATCTATCAGAAAATTAGTTTTTAGAATGTAATTTCCCTACTGGAAATTTTAACAAACTGTCACCGAACTGGCCCCTTTATATGGAATAGACTGGTCACTTTTACATGGCGTTGTCATAGGACCCCTTGTGACATGTCACAAGACAAATCCCAGGACAGGTCCCTGAACTTTGTTTTTTATGAGAGTTCAGTAACCTGTCCTAGGATTTGTCTAGTGACATGTCACAAGGGGTCAATTTCCCCCTCCCATGACAACGCCATGTAAAAGTGACCAGTCTATTTCATATAAAGGGGCCAGTTCGGTGACAGTTTGTTAAAATTTCCAATAGGGTTATTTCCGAGAACGGAAATTCGCTGTCCTAAACAAAAATTCGGTAGTATTATCCGAAAAAATTTGTTGCAGCAACTGAACCATTATATTGGCATTATAATTGTTTTTTTTTGGTTATATTTTAAAAAATTTGTACTGATTTCAAGTCAGAAAAAAATGGTATGTATCAAATGAAAAAATATGGGGTTTTGTTGGCCTTTTTAAACTACTTTGCCAAAAGATTTGTTTTGGACGTTTTGCAAAATACAAAGCAATAAATTAAAATTAATCGATTAACTGACAAAATTGCAAAAGACAATAGATTTTCCTTTTATTTTAATTCTCAATATAATAACTTAAAAGAAATTTTAGTAATTTTTTATATTTTGTTTTGAATAACTGCTAAGAAAAATTAAAAAATATATTTCTTTGTAATGTTACTATTTATTTAATCGAAAACAACTTTTCTGGTTTACTTTTTTAATTACCATTGAACATTTATTTACTCTTCATGCAGTGATTGTGTATATCAAAAATAATATTTGTGATAAAGCGCAAATTTATTGGGAAGAAATGGGAAATAGTCCTTTAAATATTAAAATGCCGTATTAGCACAAAATTTTTAAAATAATTTTTTCACTGTTATGTTTAAAACTAAATAACTTCTCTTTTCAAAATGTGGAACTACTTCTTAATTTGTTGTTTTACTACCAAAATGTAAACGGTTACTTTCTAAGATCAAATAATTTAAAAAGTAAATTATTAATTTTTGAAAACTTTTGTTAGTAAATAATTATATTTGAATGACTTTCATGCCTTGTTTGTTTTGATTTTTAGAATTGATTACAATACCTCTTGCTTTTTTTACGATCTTGTTAGAATGTGTTTGGTAATGCAGTAAAGAAATTTGGCAATGAGATTTGTAAGCGGTTATATGGCAATGCCTTGTTAAGGTAATGGGTAATTTTTTCCTGGGTAACTTCAAAATGAACGGACGGATTTTTCTGAAATTTGGTAAAAAGAATATATTTGATATAGGTAGCAAAGTTTATAAGTTTGAATAATATATATTGAAGTTTTGGTGGGTTTTCGCTCAATTTCGAGTTTTTAGAAAAACGAAAATCGCTTCATCCTCTTAAGTTACAGCACAAAAAATTTAATTTTTTTATTGCAATTATATCTTGGTAAGAGAAGTAATTTGTGCCTAAACCTAGTAATTTTTATGCGCTAGTTTTCAAGATTCACCCTTAAACTATTTTGGCCCATATCGCCTAAAATAGGCAACGAAAAAAAATTTTATAGAAGAACTTAATGTTTATTTTTCGTGAGGAACACATGGTATAAATTTCATTGCAAAAAAAGCTTAGGCCGGTTAGAGGGTTAAGGCCCGATTACTGAATGTCCAGTTACAAATTATTGGCAGTTAAAGTCCTAGTTAGTACCTAACTGGACATTCAGTAATCGGACCTAAGAGTCTTTTTAATATGTTGTCAATAGTACTTATAGTAAACTAAAATTTTTTTCGACACCATACTCATTTTCAATTAAAATTTTGATTGCTATGATTAAACTTTTAATTGAAAATTAATTTGAAATCAAACAAAATTTTAATTGAAATTTTATTGGCAATAATTTTTTCTGTGTTCTATTTGTCTACTATAACTCATAGTTAACCCATGGTGGTAGGACACCAAAATGCACAAAAAATAAATTTGAAGTTTGAAATGAAAATTGAATTAAAATAATCTCTTTAAATTTTCATTATTTTTAATTAAGGCCTAAAAAGGCCATTAAGTGATTTTTGCCTAAAGTCAAATAGGGTTAAACCAATTTTTTATATATATTTTTTTCCAGCGAAAAGTAATATCCATCAAAAGTGGTTGACCTACATGGACAATACAAACTATATTTTCGCTCATTCCTATCAACGATGAGTATTTAAAGCTGATAAAAAGAAAAATTATGCGTTCTTTTGGAACTTTAAAACAGCATTCGATAAAGTACAACGAAAGCTATTATTTTATAAATTGCGTAGCATGCGTGTTTCCTCAATAATTGTAAACTTTCTTGAAAATTTGGGTGCTAATACGAAATCAACTATATTAGTTGCTTTTTCTGATATTTTCACAGCAGAAAAAGTAACTAAAAACTAGTTAAAAATGATGCTGCAGAAAAACTGCTAAAAATAGCAGATTTTTTTACTAAATACTAGTAAAATGAAAACAGCGAAATTAAAACTGTTAAATTTACAGAATTTTAGTTGTATTTAGGCTAACTTTTAGTTAATGGAAAATAGCAAATTGTACTGTAAAATCTGCAGAAAATTTTGCTAAATATTTGTTGACTAAAAATAGCAAAAATAAACTGTTATATCTACAGAATTTTTGCTATTTTTAAGCTAAATTTAGTTGAATGCAAATAGCGGTATATTCTGCTAAAATCAGCAAAAATATTTGCTAAAAAATTGTAAACTGCTGTTTTCAAAAGGCTCGATTTTTAATTGCATTTAAAAAAAATCGAAAGAAAAAACTTAGAAAATTTAAAATTTTTGGTGATTTTTTAGGCTACTAAATATTTAGCAAAAGTTTTTTCTGATTTTAGCAGGTTAATTTGCTATTCCCCATTTACAAAAATTAAGCTCAAATATAACTAAAATTCTGTATATTTACCAGTTTTATTTTTGCTGTTCCTATATTACTAATATATAGCAAAAATAATCTGCTAATTTAGTAGTTTTTTTCTGCAACATCATTTTTAACTAATTTTTAGTAGTTTTAACTAATTTCTTTACGGACTTTTTTCTATTAGTGTACAGTTGACCTAAGTTAGATATATTGAGAAAATCGTTAACGAGGCTAGAGACCAGCACTCATGCAGCAGATTTTTATCGAGTTTAACAGATTTTTCCGAATTCCCTTTTTCGTACTTTTTGAAAGAACTTGGCAAACCTATGCTAAAACATGTAATAATACTTCTACTTCTAGTTCACAAAATATATACACCGAAAAAATTCCTCAGTAACTCAGTTAGGAAAAAACTCAGTTGAAATTTCCTTTTTATTTTTCCTTAAGTTAAAAAGAATGCTTTTTTCGTTAGTTGATTTACCTAATCATTTATAATAAAAGATGTCAAAAATAAAAATATTCTTAAAAAATAAAAATTTTAACAAATTTTTTTGCGTCAAACTCAATAAAATAAAAACAACATTTGAAGCACGTTCGGATCTTTGAACAGGATGATTTATAACTGCTGCTGAGATACGTCACGTTACGCTACGTATGGCCTTAAATGGTAACACCACCAACCAAAGCATCCCTGTATAATATATATAAAGAAAATACAAGCGGAAAAACTTCTTAGCGAGAAAAAGCAAAAAGCTGTTAAAATGGTAAGTTCTTAAAACAAATTATTTGAAATTCTTTACCATTAATTCATTAATAAAATTTGATTATTTTTCTTTCAAGAATAAGCATTGTTGGTGACATTTCTGTCTTTTTGTGAGTGGTACTGTAGGTGGAGAATAAAAACAGAAAATGGTAAGTAATAATTTTATAATTTTATATGCATTTTTACTACAACAATTTTCTTTTTGTTTTCAGTGCTTAAAAAAACGATGCTGGTATCAGCATTTCTATATTTAAAAATATTTTTATTTACATTTGTAAAGTGTTTTTTTTAAGTAACAAAAAACATTTTTGTTATTTCTATAGCTTTGTTCGTTATTTTGAGTTTGTCAGTTTGACTACAATTGTATTTGTTTTTACAGTTCAGCTATTCATTTTATGTTGGTTATTTTGACAGTTTTTTTGCAGTTATTTTTGTACTAAATTTTAATTATTTTTAATAGTTAAAATTGACTACATTATTAGTAATTTTTATTAAAAATATAGTCATCGCCTTTTAAATTATATTTGCAGTTGTTTTAACAATCATTTCTAGTGATTTTGGCATACTAATTCCCTGAGTGAGCTGCAGAGTAGATTCAATTGTGACCGCAGTGCAAAGTATGTGCTACAGTGCAAAGTCACTCTACAATTGTGAAAGCGCCTTAAAACTTGAAAAGTTTTAGGGTCAGTTTTATAGTCAGAATAATTTTTGTTTTAAATATTTCTTAAGTCTAAAATTTTGTTCGAAAATTTCTGAAATTCGTTCTTTGTTCTGACTATAAAACTGGCCCTTAGAATTTTAATATTTGTGACCTTCTCCGAGAAAATGGACCTAGTGTGTCAAAAAACGGGTTTGGACTTAAGAGTGGATTCTGGTACCTAAAAGGGTGTAGAATAAGATGAAATGAGTTAGATTTCTAACTAACTAACCATACCAAATCGCATCTCCCAACTGAATGTGTGTTCAAAGTGATAATGCATTATGCGTTCTTCTCAAAACTTCATTTTCACACACTAGGTCCCTTTTCTCGGAGAAGGTCACATTTATATAAGATTCTTGGAATAATTTTGAGTATAGGATGCTTTCAGAATTTAAATTTTTCATTATTTATAAATATGGTCTCTCTAATAATGACAAACCATTGCCAATATTTTAGTTGCAGAATTTATAAGTTTGTTTTTTGCTGTATGTGTTTAGTTTGTTTAAAAAATTATTTCTATTTTCTAAATTGTCATAGTAGTTTACAATGTTAAGTTTGTGGTTTGTTATAAAACCAATATTAATATTTTTAAATTTAGTAAAGGTATTTTGAGGGTTTATTAGGGTGATACGAAAGCGATATAAATATATACCTACATGTAAATTACTCATGAAGATTGAACAATATTTATCAGTAATTTCGGTTTAAAAAGAATCGAGGACAAGATAAAAATCTCAAAAATATTCAGAAGACGATTTTTGACAACTTTGAATTTGTTTTCAGCGTTATATTTGCTCAAAAAAAGTGATCATAAAAATTTGCAATATTTTGTAGAACATTGACCTTACTTTTTAGAAAGTGACTTCTGTTTTGAATATATTCGAAAATTTCAAATATACATACATGCAAGGCTTTTCATACCAACTATCCAGATAAACAAAAGTATATCATATCAAATTACAGTTTTTATTGTCCTAGATCAGGGGTGGTAAGACTTTTTTCGCTGCATGCCAGAAACGGACAAATTTTTTGTAAAAATTTCTTGCGTGCCACCTTAATTTTAGTTGTCTTTTAAAAGTCCTTTTTTAAAAATTTTTAAAATTTAGAAAATTTCTCTTTAAAATATCATCGCAAATGTACATATTTATCAGCGCTACGGATAACCCCCATGAAATAACCACCAAAGGGAAAAATTAAACAACATCCAAGAAATGACCTAAAAATGTTTGACGGTTATTTCATTTTTGGGGGTTTATTTAATCTTTAAATATTGAGATTATTTCATTATAAAAAAATCCACAATGAAATAAAATTAAAACAGTTTGAACGTTATTGCCTTTTCATTTTGTTGGGGGGTTATTCCATATTTGGTGGTTATTTCATATTGTTAAAAAAAGTTAAATTATTGGGCGCCATTAATTACTAAATTACGTAAGAAACTATTTGAAAACTGTGCTTCGGGCAAAAATTTGATTTTGCTAAAATTAATCGCACGGTTTTTATCTTCATACACTCAGATAAAAAAGTTAGTAAAAAAATTTGTAAACAGTTTCCAATCGCTCTTTACTATTTTTATACTGATTTTTAGTACAATTGATTTTTTAGTAATAATTTTTGCTATTCTCCTATTACAAATTACGGATTTTTTACTAATTCTCGCTGCTGATTTCAGAAAAACATTTTACTAATTTTTCAAAACCGAGTGCCAAAATAGCAGAAAAATATACTAATTTAAAAAATTTTTTTTTGATTTTTTATAATTCTTGTTTAGTTTATATTTGTTACTATTGATATATTCTTAGTTTGGAAATAACACTCAGAAAATTTTATTGTATCTCCAATGCGTAAAAAGCTAATAAATCGAGAACGGTTTGCAATTTTGACTCCAAATTTCAAGCACAATGAAGTAATTATACGCTTGTTACAATCGAAAGAAAAATAAAATTATTTTTTTTTTAGATTTTACAGTTTTTTTTATTTTTTAGTGAAGTTTTTTGCCAATTTCAGCATATTAATTTTAAATTACAGTTTATTATTATTATTCTTTATTCAGTCTATGGAACATCATTTCCTTACAGACTATGATTAAACTATAAAATAATTATAAATATTAATTAATATTATACATGTTTTAAGATATAGGCTTTTGAAAGAACAAGAACGGACGCACTTTTACATTAGTAGGCCACAAGGAAGGCTCAAATAGATTATCATATAATTCAGCGGAGATCCCAATTTTAAAAGAAACACTCCTCAATGTGTTCTGCTCAATTTCCTTTCTAACCAATTTAAAGCATTTTAGATGGGTTTTGGAAATATTAGCACCTTTTGCAACATAACTCAGGATTTGTTCTGCTGTTACGCTGGGCTTAAATGAGGAAATATGCACCCATTTTTGATTAGCGATAACTTCTAAGTCTTTGGAATTATTATCTCCAAACACCACATGCTTACGTTTCTTTTTTTTGTAGTTAACTTTAGTCCATCCAGTATTGTTAACTGGGATATTACTTTCTACTTGAGAGTACGCAGTTGAAGCTGAGCTAACAGTATTGTCAGAGTTTTGAGAACAACAAATGCTAGCTCTTCGTTTAGAATTTAAAACGGCATTTGGCTCAGTAGCAGCAATAACATCATTTGGTTTAATAGTAGCAATAACATCATTATGAATATCATCATCACCATGTAAAGAAAGACAAAGACTAGCTCTACGTATTCGCATATTAGAATTTAAAACATTATTACTTGGTTCAGTAGTATTAACAACATTTTTACGAAAAGCATAATTAGCAGAACTTGAAGAAAAGGAATCACTCAGAGTTGAACGACCTTTTAGTTGTAAATCATTATTTTTTGAATTTAAGCTTGACTCAGCATGTATGTTTTTATTTTTAAAAGAAGCACTCTCAACTGCATTGTTGTTGTATATACAGGCATTGAATAACTTTTTTAATTCTCTTACTTCATTTGACAAAATTGTTATCATAGCAATTAAATTATTAGATCCTTTAGCGCATTTATTGCAGTTATAAACAATATTATTTGATGAAATTAAAACATTAAAATCACGATCACTATTGACACCAGAACACCCTTTATGGAATAGACCACTCACTGCATGTTATGCATCTTATAAATATACTACCAACAGCTTTAAAGCAACTAACACAAGCAGTATTAGACTGCATTAGGAAGAAAAAATAAAAATGAACTTGTTTAAACGACAATCACTACTGAAAGTTTACAACAATTTACTGAAATTTAGTAGCTGCAACTAATTATTTACACTAATTTCATTGTACTAAAATTATGATATTTAGTAAGTTTTTTAACTGATTTTAGCAAATCGAATTTGAATTGCAGTTTACATAAATTTTACTAAAATTTAGTAGCGGCTACTAATTTTTTCTACTAATTTTATTCTACTAAAGATCAGCAGACATGTGTTGCTAAAATTAGCAAAAAATACCGCTGGCCTCAAAACAGTTAAATTTCCCGTAATAACAGCAAAATTTTCAGTAGCCATTACAGACTCTTTTGGTTGAGTGTAATAATGAATAAAAAGAGAATATAATGGATTTGAACAGAGAAATTTCTATTTCAGTTGAAATGGCTCTGCGAAACACGATCAAAACCCAATTTCAAATTCCAATTTCATTATGAAACTTATTTTCAGCCTTTATTCAGCTTTCAAAAAAAAACTTTATTTTTTAGATCCAATTTTGTTACAAGTTGCTTTCCATTTTTGTGCAATATTCTGGTACTTTTTATTTTTCCGATTATGATTCATTTCCTCATCGAAACAATTAAACTTCTTTTAGTCTATAATTTTAGAAATTTTCCCAGAATTTTCTGATAACCGAATTTGCGAGTTCTGTATTAACTATATTTCTTTAAACAAAAAATGGTGGCAATACAGAGTTTTATTCATTTTAAAAGATGATTTACAAGCTCTATGAAAAATTTCACCATTATGGAGTTAAATTACACATTTTTGTAGCGAAATTTAACAATTAACTGAATTTTTGCTAGTCTTCTAATAGTTTACATTTTTTGAAAAAATCCAACAAAATGTCGCGTGCCACCTAAAATCTACTCGCGTGCCACTACTGACACGCGTGTCATAGTTTTGCCAGCCCTGTCCTAGATGATAAGAATAAAAACTTCAACAACTTTTTAAATTTTTCCCAAAAAAATAGGTGAAGTACCCAGTGTAGAAACGGTAATGACATATTATTTTTTGGACTACCAGTAATGGCACCCACTTACCTTCTGCATTATTTTAAAATATATAATAATGAGTTATTGATAATGACTTATTTTTATCATTATTTCAAATAGAAAATAATTTTCTAGATTTTCTTTAAAATTTTTTGAAATCTATTTTTAGACTCAATATTTTTTAAACCCTGGTAAGGATATATGTAACCACATATTTTTTCTATGTTGGCGAGTAAGCTTACTTGTGTGCAGCAGGTCAATTATGTTTTTATCTATTAAATATTACATGTCGATATAGCTCAGATGGTAGAGCTATTGACTGGCAATCTGTACCCCAGGTTCGATTCCCGCACCAGCAAATTTTATTTAATAAAAAAAATAAAATAAAAAACATTTTTTTTATATAATTTATTTTTTTGAAAATCTATTTTTAGACTCATTATTTTTGTCAGTACTGGTAAGCACATATGTAACGATGTATTTTTTGATTTTTGGTATGCTGGTTTGTAACCATAACTCATTATTTTTCGCGACATCGCCATTTAAAGGTAATAAGAAATGTAATAACAAAAGTAACTAGTTACCATTACCAAGTATGTAGTTACATAACCACATATCTGGTAATGATTTTCTACACTGGGTATTTACTTAGTCCTGGTTAAACAATGACCAATTTAGCGTTAATTTTTAATATACTATTTATTATAATATAATAGGATTAGGAAAATGCTAGAAATTTGACAATGCCGATAAAATGTTTTACGGGGAAAAAATTTAATTCACAAATTCAAATATTAGTTCTATTCTGAATTAGCATCTCTGTATCGACATCATAATTATCACATGTGGGTTCAAATGTCTTTAATAAAACAAAATTATTAATTGAGTTATTTTGCCATTAACGTCATTTTCCAGACAATTGCAATTAATGCTACAATATAATTAATATGCAAATAATTTAAATTATTTGCAAATATCGCGGTATAGAAGAACAAAGTTTATTTCTAAAAATCATAACTGCGCTGTAAATTTGATTGAACTAGACTCACTGTCAATATTTGGTATTAAACCCTATTCAGTAGAGTTAGAGGGTTAAAATATTTCGTAAAAAAATTTGTCATAAAATTATACAACAAGTCTCTGAAGATATTAAAGTTTAAAATTTGGGTTTAATGCCAAAAATAAGTCAAAACTTAAAATGTGTTCCAATGTTAATTTCGTGCTTATTCAGAATTGGCGCTCAATAGAGCACCCATATGTGCAAAAGTGTTATTTTTTCACCTCTCCACGCCCTTGTCGGAAGGTTGGGCATAAAAACTAATATCCCCGCGAAAATTGATCCTCTCGGATTAAAACACGCCAGTCACTCGCGGCTTTTAGCCCTAAAAGTGGACTAAAATTAGTTCAAATCTTTTTTGCGCTATAACTCTGAAAGTAAAGGTTTTACAGAAAAATACTAAATGGGCATATCTACGGCATTAATGTGGCTAGCATTTTTCTCATACAAACTATTGACGTATCAATGACGCGTCATGGTGATTTAGGTGGTTAAATACAAAGTGATTTAAAAAGTGGTTAAACACAAATTTTTAATATAACCGTGATTACCCTAAACGCTAGATATTAAACTAAAACAAATTTATTTAAACGATTTGACAATATTTGAGTACACAATCGTATTTTGTAATTCAGTATATTTTTTTTAGATTAATATTGTAGTGCAGGGAATTTCCATAGTTTACAGTATAAATACTTCCCAGCAAAAAAAGTCATTACAAAAAGTTATTTTAAAAGCACTCCGAATAGCATCAACTGATTGTGAAGTAGTTACAATTTAGCTCTAACACTGATTTATTTTACACGTGATGTCCTATGTTGTCAGTAGTTCCATTTAAGCATTTTGTTAGTAATTTAAAAGTGATTACATGATGTTAATAAAAGTATGGGTTTTAGGTATACATTTTCATCACATCAATACGAGTACATTTTGTTTGCATTTTTAGAGTGATTTAGAAGTACTCTTTATAATATATAATATAATACATTTTTCAAAGTGATTTAAATGTGCTTTTTATAATGTCTGAAATAGCATATTTTAGAGCCAATTTTAATGTTTAGCCTTTACAGAGCCCATTTCTGAACCTATTGTGTTACAAAAACTTCAATTTATTATTATTTGTAGTATTAAGAAAATACTTCTTTTGCATCAGAATCAATTCGATTGAGTCAAAATCAGACAAAACCAAAATTTTTGTTTAATTTTTGTTCCACAGTTTTTTTTAAATAAGTTTGTAACACGTTTTCTTCAGTCTTTAAATTCAAAAAGGATACGATATTGAATTAAATAAGATTAATACACTAGGGCTGAGTTTTTGGGATGTCAGTTAAACTTGGTTTAGTTAAACCAAAAACGAATTATATCAGCCATTTAAATTTTATTAAGAAAAATTTTCTTGAACAACTTTTTCTCGTTCAGAATTTCGGTCTTCATTGAAAGAAAATAAAATATATCACATTTTAGAAGCAGTATTCCAGTTATAAACTAAGTTTAAAGATAATCTACATCCTAAAAACTGGGTCTAAAAGTTATACATATATAACCTACTCTGATTAAATTTTTCAAAAACATTACTCAAGGAATTTTCAGAATATTAAAGCGTACTATGAAACTATTTTTTTCATATTTCTTTTTTTTTCATTTTAACAAATAAAGGAAAGAAAAGCATCTACATTTTACAAACTCTACAGTAATAAGGACATCATTATAAATTTGCTCAAGCCGCAGATCTATGATTGAAATTTTAGCTTTAAATTCATTAAAGAATCCGAAAATCGTTGGAGGACAGTTTTTTCCAAGACATATTTCGAAGGCGAATACCATGTCGTCATTTGAATTTTGCAAGGCAACCATCGTAAGCTGAAAATCAACGTTTTTAGAAAACGATGCATTAAGTTGCAATGCTATAATTTGCAATACGTTATTAGTTAAATTCTTATGTTAAAGAAGTTCATTTACCAATTTTTAACTTTAATTAAAATTTATAACTTTAATTGCCAGAATCCTCTTGACATTTTAAAGTTGACGGCAGTCATTTTTTTAAGATCTATTTTTGAGTTGAAGAAATAACATATTTTTTGTCATTATAGAATTATTTATTTAGTTTTATTTTACGACTTTCAAGGTGTAGAGTGTACAAGCAACGAGTAAAGGATTCTAGGATACTCCACCTCTGTTAACCAAACTTTTGGTGGGTCTGTTTTAAATGATAAAATGTGTTAACATTGCAGCAAATTTTATTAACATATTTCTTTGGTCTACGCGAGCGACTTATATAGAGCCTTAACAATACATTTTAATTGTTCAGTTTTATATATTTGCATTTAGTGAAAAGAAGAATTCATATTTGGGTCATAGTCCAGGATATTCAATGGGATCCAATTCTTTATTTCCTTCCCTTTTTAAATGGGAACTGCAATTGAAGTATTTTTTAAAATATGTACGAATAATTAAAAAATATGTAAATAATCGTAAATTAATAAAGTACGTGAATAAAATTAACTATGTTTTTTTTTCAGAGAAAAGAATGAAATCTCTAATAAATTCGTAATTTACAAACAAATGGATCTACAAAGAAAAAACAACATTATATATACATTTTTGAAAGTTGTTTTAAAGCACATACATTCGAAACAGAAAAAGAGCACTTATCGCGCCATTGTAACCAATTTAAAAGTTGTTTGTTTTGAATGACTTACACATACTTTTGCTGGGTTAATATAAATATATTTATTATATCTATAGAACCATTCGGTTCTAGATCACTTGTATCATTGCTGCAATTTTGTGCCTATTAAGAAAAATAAAAAAAAATATATTAATGAAGTTGAATTAAAATTTTTATAATCGATAATAGGTACTATATGAGAGATTAAACACTAACTGTCTCGTATACTACACACAAAATATCTATAACGCCGTCCGAAAAATTTTAACTTTTAGTCTACATCTACACTCAAAACAGTTTGTCAGTAGAATCTACTGAAAATGACAATTAAAAAAAAAGGGTATTCATAACTAAAAATGTAGTTACTATTAACTGCTGAAAACAAACTAAAAAATGCATTAAAAATAACTAACAATATCATAAAAATAACTGAAACATTTTTCCTACAAACATTTGAAACAACTGACAAAATTTAAACAACTGACAAAATTTAAACAACTGTTGCAAATAAGTTATTTTTAAATAACTGTTACAATAATAAGTTATTTTTAAATAACTGTTACAATAGTAGTTTCGTAATTTTCATTAGAAAAATAAATATAATAACCGTCAAAAACAACTACTGATTACTACACAAACAACTGCTTTGGAGTAAATTAAAATTTTTTATTATATTTAAAAAAAAATATCGCCCGGTGTTTTATTTACAAGAGCGAAAAAAATATCGCTGTACATTTTAAGCCCAAAAAATGTAATCAAAATTTTAAAATTCACAAATTAAAAAAAAAAAAAATAAAACTACTCTCAAAAAATTTTGACAGTAGTTGTTGTTTTTAACCGTAATTACAGTTGTTTTTCTACGAAAAAAAAATGCAAAACAACTATTATGACAGTTATTTAAGAGAAAAACTAACGGACTTACTGACACTTACTAACGTAACAGTTGTTCAAAGCAGTTATTTTTAATATACTAAACAACTACCAAAATAGTATTTTAACAGTAAACAGCTGTTTTTGTTAGTAATTTAAAAAATAAAAATTTTTATGTAATTTCTTAAAAATTCTTTTTTAGTTTATATTTGAAAAATCCTAGTGTGCAAATAAAAATCAGAAACTTCTATTGCATCCCTAATGCATGAAAGCATAATAAGGCGAGAACCGTTTGAAATTTTTACTTCAAATTAAAAAAAAAAATTTTATTAAAATATTCTTTTATAATACCAAAAGAATTAGCAGTAAAAGAACAGTGGTTTTACCCATTTTTTCAGTTGTTTTACAATTTTTGTAGTAAAAATTTGTCAGTTAATTTTACGACATTGTTAGTTATTTTTAGTGCAATTATTAGTAATTTTTCAACAGTTAAATATAACATATTAATGTAGTTATTTTAAAGGTAACTACATTAATATGTTAATGTAAAACAAAAGTATATGCCGCCTTTTTAACTGCATATACTTTTGTTTTAACTGTCATTTACAGTAGATGCCACCGACAAACTTTTGTGAGTGTAAAAATGTTTACTACTTACGCTGAGGAGGAAAAGTGTATCATATTGTTCAGATATTTTCCTCATAATTTTTAGCTATTTAGTTGTTCACTAACCTAACTAATTTAAAAACAAGAAAAAAATTTTAACTATTTTATTTCACTTCGAAATATATATTTTGCACCCGGTTAGTTTTTGATCATTTTCTTAAACACTTTTAAATACGAACTTCAAAATCATAAAATTTTTGCTGTTTTTCAATGGGTGCATTGTTGAAAAATATACAATATTTAGCATTTAAATCGTCAAAAATTAGGTATCAAATAAATATTTTCTTATTGTTCAGGTCGCTATACCGTTTTGGGGGCTGAAAACATGTTTTAGTAAATTAACAAATGTTTAACGGGACAATAGAACGAACCATTTGGCATATTTAGCGACATGAAATATTTTTAATACTTTAGAAGTAAGAAAAATTTAAGTCCCACAGTGTGTCCAAAAGCAATTTTTTGACCAAATAACATTTCAGGCCACATTTCTTAACCGAATTTCAAAATTCTTTTTTCGTATTTTGCAGAAATATGTTAATGCCGATTTTTGAATTTCCGTTTCTAAATATTTTTATTTTTTTTTGTGGATATCGGAAAAACTTATTTTTTTAATTTTTTCTCAGAAAATTCAATAAGAATTAGGGGTATTTCAATAATATATACCTTTAATTAAAGGTATTTAAATCCTCTATCGGTATCCCGAACAAAAAATACTTTTTATTTTTTTTTTCAATTTCTTTTCAAAAATATGTGGGCTATTTTTATCATAAAATACTTACATTAGAAAAAAAACTTGGACAATTTTTAATCTTTTTGTGAATTTTTAGGTTTATAACACTATGCGACAGTCAAAATCGGGATGGGATGAAACCAACGGGAAATGTTATATCGCTCAAAAACAAGTTATACGTGCCCCGGCGTTTCGCTGGGTTACCCCTAGGAATCGAGATATATCTTTTTTTTGACATAACTCGAGAACCACTAGTCCGATTTTGCTTAAACAATTTTAAAAAAACTAAAAATTACAATTCCTTTAATCTGTTCATATAACGTTTTTCTATATACTCAACAGTTTTGCCGGTAAAAATAAATGTTTGTTACCGCTACCATAAAAATCAATAACCTTTTGTTTATTACTTTTTTTTAATATTTTAGGCAAAAAATATTTTTTTCTTCATACATTTATTTTTACCGGCAAAACTGTTGAGTATATAGAAAAACGTTATATGAACAGATTAAAGGAATTGTAATTTTTAATTTTTTTAAAATTGTTTGAGCAAAATCGGACTAGTGGTTCTCGAGTTCTGTCAAAAAAAAGACCACCAAAGGTCAAATCGATATATCTCGATTCCTAGGGGTGACCCAGCGAAACGCCGGGACACGTATAACTTCTTTTTTACCGATATAACTTTCCCCGGTAGTTTGAACCCTTCCCGATCACTGACCCCTACCATTTGTCTCACAGTGTAATTATTTAAAAAAAATTTTTTTGCTGATATTAGCAGATGAAGTTTTTATTTTCTATAAACAAAAACTAAACTCAAATACTAATTAAATTTTGTATATTTAACAGTTTTACTTTTATTATTCCTATCTTACTAATATAGAGCAAAAATAATCTTTCAATTTTAGCTAGTTTTTAGTAGTTTTAACAAAATTTTTTACAGACTTTTTTCTATTAGTGTACGTAACAAACTAGTGAAAGATTTGAGTACTTGCGCTAAATTATTTATTTAGTGTATACATTTTGTGCTACACTTAAAAATATACGTCAGTAAAAAATCTGCCAAAACGGCTTCAGTTCGATTTAACTGATTTTTAAAGAATTTTTGATTGAAACACTGATTTAAATAAAGATTTTAGTTATCTTCATTTAACGCAATATTAAAAATTCTCAGTACTTTAACTAATTTTGAGTGGTAATTTTCAAAATTATTTATAACTAATTTTTAAGAACTGACTTGTTAAATTTTACACAATTTATTATTAAAAGATAATATTTTCGCTTTTCTCTATTACCCGGTAGATGGCGCCACCAGTTTATGTGAAATTTTTAAGATATCGCTTTTTCCTCTCCTCTCGATTCTTTAAAATGTCCCATATCTCGAAAACTACGAGAATAGAGCAAAATCGATAAAAATTTTGAGTAAATCTAATTTTATAATACCCTGTAAAAAGGTTATCTTTATCCAAAATGAAAAATTACGGGGCATTGGACCATCTTAAATTCCATTTCAGACTTTTGTTACTTTGGAGTTTAGGATGATAGATTTGATAAATTTAACACAATATATGTTATATTTGTGGGCGCTGTGGTGTAATGGTTAGCGCGTTGGTTGAGGTTGCGGGTTCGATCCCCGACCAAGGCAACATCAATTTATGAAAAATTATAATATATATGAGTTTCGTCTATCCCTCATAGATATCGCAGCGTCCTGCTTCGGTGTTCCCATAACACTTAACCACGCCGAAGTAAAATAATATAACAGGGCTATGAACTAAAAAGCTTCAACAAAGTTTGCCAACTCACTCACCATAAGATGGCGCGCAACAACTGTTCTAAAATTCAACATCTCGCGCAATTACAGTGTTGCCATATTTGAAGCCCTTCATTTTTCACCACCTTTCACTTCTTCACTATTCCTTTTCCAAAAGAAGCAACACGTTAATTAATAGGAAGAATTTCCTGAGTGGTGCTTCTCTTTTTAAAAAAAAATTAACAAATTTAATTTTGTGCCAAAAACAGGAATAAACAAAGAGTGATACATTAGTTATCGCTTTTTATTTATCTTTAAGATCAAAAAAGTTCAAATATGCATTTTTTTTGTTAGATTTGGGATCATACAAGTAAATTTCAGAGAATAAAAATTGAATAAATTCGATAAGGCAGCAGGATGAAAAACGTATTTTTATACCCTCCATCCCACTGTGCCGTTTGTAACTCATCGAAAAAAAAATCTGGGACATAAAAAAATATATATTCTTGATGGTTATCAATAGCGAAACCGATATAGCTGTGTCCGTCTGTCTGTCTGTTGAAATCACGATCACGCTCAACATAGTTGTGCTAGGATGTTAATTTTAGTCAAAATTTTTGTCCAATTTCTTAAGCAGTTTGGTATTGGAAATGGGCATATTTTGTCCAGACGTTTAAAAGTTATGAATGAAAATGTAAAAGCACCTCTAGAATTTTCCATATTAATATGAAAAAATATATTAACTGTGTGTTGTTGTTGTTACTGAATAAGCAAAATATACATACACACCCAGACCTTGAAAGAGATAATTCTTTTTTTGAATTTATATGCATAAAATTGGATTCATTTCATAAATTACTGAATAATTCATAATGCCTTTAAATCAATGATTGGACATTGAATAAAGTGAGATAAGATTTGTTCCTATTTGTGTTGATTCAATTTTGATTCGATTGAATGTGTTGGCTTTAGAGGCACCTCACCGATTGATTCTAAATTTTTACTACTGATATAACTCTCTTTTGGGGGCCCGGTTTAAAGTTTAAAAATGAACTTAACTATATTTTCTTCATTTATGATAGGGTTGGAACAATATGTACACCATTGGAAAGGTAATAAAAATAGCTTTAGGATAGCATTTTTTTGTTGACCCATTATGATTTGGCGTAGGAATTTTAATTTTTTTATTCCATAGAAAACCTATATAAGAACAAAAATTGTGCTTATAAGTATGTTATCAAGACGAAAAGCTTTCATTTGATATATAGATCAAGTTTTTATCACTTCAAACACCGAAGATATTAGAGGTCAAAATCGTGAGATTTTTTTTTCTTTCAAAGTATGGCTAACTTTTGACAAATGAAAAATCTCAATACCCTACGGGAAATTTTAACAAACTGTCACCGAACTGGCCCCTTTATATGAAATAGACTGGTCACTTTTACATGGCGTTTTCATAGGAGGGGGAAATTGACCCCTTGTGACATGTCACAAGACAAATCCTAGGACAGGTTACTGAACTCTCATAAAAAACAAAGTTCAGGGACCTGTCCTGGAATTTGTCGCGGATTTTTTTTTTAACAGCTTGAAAAGTATTACATCGGGGTAAAACAAAAATTCACTGAGATCAACTTATTGCAAAATTGAGATTTAAAATACGAATTAAGGAATTATATTTTTAAAGGTCTGCACACATCTATATGAATAACATAAGCAGTGTTGCCACTTTATGGGTAGGGAATGGATGACAGCAATTATTAAATTGTTTAGTTTTTCACTTAAATTTCAATTCAAATGAATGAGTTGAGAAAGTTATCAAATTTGTAAATAAAAAAATATATTATACATAAAAAAAGAATTTAATTCATAAACTAGCCAATAGATAGTGGGTCTATGAATACAACTTAGCAATTACTTCAAAGCATTGTTGGTAGCAGAAACGGTGCGATTATTGGTGAGGGTAAGTAACGCTATCATATATTATTTCGGTTACAGTATTTTAAGGATAATTGTATTTCGATAACGGTATTTTAAGGTTAACTGTATTGCAATTATTTCGATAATGGTATTTTAAGATAACCGGTATTCAGTTATTTCGGTGCATTCCGCAAATTTTTTTTTATGAAAAAACAAAGCAAAGTAAAATAAATTTATTAACTAAGTGTATGTAAAATTCACAATTACGACGTGGAATTACAAAAAGTTTAGACTAAAAAATAATGGTGTTGTAAGGATAATGGGATAATGGTATTTCATTAATGCCTCAATGTATGTAATTACTTTTGACTTATGAATGACTTAACATCTAATTGTGAAGTTTGCATAAAAATTCCAATATCTATTTTTTATTCATACGAGTTAATGAATTGATTCACAGCGACTGATCATCCACGAATTAAACCGATACATCAGGAAAGTGCATTAATCTATACATACTTTGAAATTCTTTCGTTATACAAATAAGCTATTAACGTACACAAAAAAATCGTTACCAAGTAATTAAGCAAATTTCAACTAATAAAGTTTTATCGAATAATTTATTATATTGTGTATGCCACAAAAACATTATTTTAGTTGAAGTGCTCCCAATTGCTTGCCAAAGATTTTTTTGTGTGTATTTAAAAACGCAAATAAAACTTGATTTTTGAAAGACTCTAAAATAAGATTATTTTTAAATCGTTCACATGTGATCATAACTGACTCTTATTTACAAGATTTTTAAGTGTTTTGTTCTAAAGTTAATTTTTTCTCAAAATTTTATGAAGATTCATATAAGACTCAAAAGTTCATCATAAATGCTGCATATTTAAGAAACTTTTCTTTGTAATAATATAACGCCCAGAACGATGGGACAATTGAAATGGCCAAATCAATTTTTTTAAGTTTACTGATGAGGTTATTACCTTTTTTCGGAGTTCAAATTGTAATAATATGTTAATTGAAGTCATTTATAATTTCATATTTGTTTGGTAATTTTGTCTACACTTTTGGGAATTTTGAATCTTGCTTGTGGCAGCACTGAGATTAAACAAGATTAAACTGAAATATTTACTTGTAGTGGTGGAAAAAATCATACACATTTGTTGCACAATGGATTGACCGAATACAAAATGGGTAATAATTCATACTTGTTTGTACTTAGTATAATCCCCGAATAAAAACACCAGGATGGAGGGTATCGAAAGACTCGGCACAGCCGAATTTAATCTTTGGTTTGTATAAGTTCCCAGTCACCTGGGGACTTATACAAACCATCGAGCGGGCTTTAGCCCGCTTGTTTTTGTTAAGTTCAAATATAATTATAAAAAACAGATGTATATAAAATCAAAAACTTTGTTCAAATATAGCGGTTTTGGGTTTCTTTGCTAAACCTGTCTATTCGCTTTGCCAAGTTTTACTAATTTATTAGTTTTTTTTTAACAGATTTACCCCTCAATTCATAAATGTTTTGTAAAGTTATAGGAGGTTTACAAAACGTCATTTTCATACAAAATTTGTTCAATAAACCTCCTATAATTTTACAAAGCGTTTATGAATTTAGGGGTTAGTTTTTAATGACTTTCTTTTAAGCTCGAAAACAATAGATTTTTATTGTTAAAATAACAATTTTTTTCAGTTATTTTTATATACTAACATATTTTCTAAGTATGTGTGTCATTGAACTAACCTTTTTCTATTGCAGATATTTGATGTTAAATGTTCCATATGTATATTAATTCACTTAGCATTATTGAAAGTTATATAAAATTTTTCGTAATAAAAATTATTATATATTGGCAATAATAATTAAATTAAATTTATTTTTAATGTCATTTAATGATTTTACAGAATTTGAAGCATCAACAAAAGCAATCCATCCCCAATAAAATGGATTTATTGTAAAATTGGGTCCATATTGCATCTGGAAAAATAAAAAAAATAAAATGATACTCGTATAAGAATCTATCTAAATACAAGTTCTGTCAATGGACACGGTTTTAATGAATAGCTTTTTTTTACACTTAACTTAAATTTAATCTGTTGTAAACTAAAATTATGTTACGTTCTTTTAACAGAATGCTAAATTTATTGAGTAACTGTACTTATTTGCCTGATGTTTTCAAAATATTTATGTACCGGTTGGGGGTTAAAATACATAAATTAATTTTGTCAACTGACAGTTTATTACAAATAAGTAATTTGTAATTTAAAAATCGTGACCCTTTGTACAATGTTAATTGAAAATTTTTACTGCGTCATAAAAGGTCTGTTAAAATAAAAGAAAAAATAATTTAAAGTTTTATTAATTTACAAGTGAAATTAAAAATAAATAAAATTTTCCTTGTAAAAAGTAAATATTTCAGGAACAAAAATAACTTGGCAAATAAAAACAAATTAAAAAATTTTCTATATAAAAATTTTAAAAATAGATTAATTTTTTTTTTACTACAATCGTATATAATTAATGTTTTAAAACTTTTTGTATTTGTTGCAAAAATAGTAGTCTGTCAAACGAAAGTGCTAATTTATAGTATTTGTATAATCTATTTAAAGTAACTGGAAACTTGATATCATTATTAACATAACAAATCTATATGTAGCTATACATCTAAATACAATTAAATTTATTTTAATACAAAAATATGTTAATTATTAGTCACACAAACTTGTGCTAATAAAGTAAATCCCTCATCATGTCTAGGCATTTTTAGAAAAATTTAATTAATTTACGGAAGGTTATATACTAGTGTGCCTCATTTTGCTCGACGACAGATTTCGAGATATATACAAAATGTTTTTTTTTTGGGGCACTATTTGATTAGCGAATAAAATTATGTATGTCCCGTTCAAGCTAAAATTTGCTTTGGTTAAATTATACTATTTAAGCCCTTTGCATACAAGCTCGAATAGGACCTTTCCATGTCTATTAGGTCAAAACATGAACCATGTAGGGTTTGTTTTTGGGACAATATAAACTTAAAAAAAGTTTTATAGTCAGTACATGATCAGTAGTTATTGCTTTCAACTATAATTACAGTTTTTTAAAATTTATTTTTATCGGGATATACATTAATTGTATTAAAGGAATTAAATATGCTAAAATCTCAAAACTTATTTAACAAATTGTGAAGACTATTCTGTTGAAGGCATGTTGTTTTTCCATAGGAAAATACCAAACAACTATTAGTACAGTTATTTTAAAAAACAACTAAAGAAAAGTTATGTATTTTATAACAGTCTTTTAAAGCAGTTATGACATTTGTTTGTGTAATAATTAGTAGTTGTTATTTTTTTTTGCAATTAAAGTCGGAAAACTACGAAACAACTATTAGGACAGTATTTTAAAAACAACTGACGAAAAGTACTGTATTTCGTTATAGTTGTTAAAAACATATATTTAGTTAGAATATATTTAGTTAGAATATTCTTCTACCTCAAATCCAAATTCTAATATGATATTGTCATATTAGATTTTTATTTGTTGTTTCAAAAAACAGTTATTTTTAATAATAAATAACAACCAACAGAGCTGTTTTGCAGTAAATAGTTGTTTTGAAAAAATTTTAGTTTTTCCTTGTTATTGTTGATATATTTTTAGATTGTAATTAAATTTCAGAAAATTTTGTTGTATTCCAATGCCAATTCCAATATTGTTGTTTGAATTTGTTTTTTGTGAATGTGTGAATGTAAATCTACCCAGCTAAAAATTGCCGATGGTACAAAAAAAAAATAGAACTGGGAGAAAACTGTTTTTTTTTTGTTATGCCAGTACTGTTTTCTGCAAATTTACAACGGTTTGGTAAATTTATTTAAATTCGAAATTTTATTCAATTTAGCTTATTTAATCTACAGTGGAATTCCAGTTTAACGAATACTGTATTTCATAAACCACCGGTTAAACAAACTCCAAAATTTGTACACTGAATACATTAAATCGGGACCAAAAACATTGATTTAGTCCGCCAGTTCGAGATATAAGAAAATCGATATAAATAATTGAATTTTTTTTGTAATTTCGTAAATGCTTTTTAAATTGAAAGTTTTGTTTCCTAAAAATTGCAAATTGGGTTTTTGTTACCAATTCCACACCATACCGGTACTGTAAAAGTTAAATATTCTACACATTGCCTTTACATGTACCACAGTTTTCAACGCGTATTGTCAAAACTGTGCTGTTCGTATTTTTCTACCTTGGTACATAATAGGGATACCGATCCCGAAAATCCCGGGATTGGTGTTGAAAAAATCCCGGGATTTCCGATTTCATTATTTGCAATATTTTATCTCTTTTTGTATTTTTCTTATTGTTATATTCGACCTAAATCACATAAATGTAATATCTTATTAAATGTTATTAAAGAACTAATTTTTCCCATTCTTAAATGAATGCTTCACTTGCATGCGCGGTTTCAAGGGGGGGGGGGGGGGAATGGGAAATTCCCCCCCCCCCCCAACCGAAATCGGAAACGAAAAAAAAGGAAAGAAAAGAAAAAAAGGGAAAAGAAAAGAAAAAAGGGAGAAGGAAAAAAAGGAAAAGGAAAAAAAATTAAAACAGGAAGTAACGTACAAAGTGGTTCCAAAATCCAAAACTGTTCTAAAGCAATTTAACAAAAATCTCCCCTATACTCTAATTTTTAGATCCTGAAGATAATCAGAAAATAATCAAATACGAGAAAAAGAATACACAAATGAGGAAGTACTTGCAAAACTAAATACTTTTTTTTCTGAAATTTTCCATTAAGAAAAAAACTGAAAATGAATATGATTATGTACATTTTCCAAAAGAAAATTTGAGATGTTTTTCTTTCGGGAACTTTTTTTTATGAAAAGTTTATCAAACTGTAAAATGAATATTTTTTAAGAATAAATTTTAATTAAATATCGGTTGTGATATTGTTTTCCCAAGAACATTTTTTTTATATAGTTGTAAAAATTAAAGATTCCACATTTAGTACGAACTCTTCAAAACCTTCATATTTACAGGAACCTTAGAAATATGTTTCTCTTTTCCTAGAAAAAAATTCGCTCGAACTTGAAATTTAAAGGTCTCAAATGGCTATTTAAATTGTGAATGAAACCATTTATTATTTTACAAGAAATATAGATATATTTTTTTAATGAGAATTTGATCGAGATCTGAGTATTTTCTACACAAAAAAAATTTAATTAAAACTCAATGAGGTAGAATTTAACTATAAAATTTTCTTTCAAGTATAATAATGTATTTTTATGTACAAAGATTATTTCAGGATTCAAAAAGTACTCATATTTTAGTTTAGTCACCATTTTTACAATTTTACATTATACAAAAGTAGATACTATAATGAACAATATTTTGTATGAAAATAGCAAAACAAAATTTCAACCAAACTTTACATTAAAACGAGTAAAAAGGTTAAAGTCGGGCATGCCGACTATACAATATCCTACACCAGTCTGGTGTATTGTTTGGATCCGAAATTCGAATGGGTTAAAATGGGGCTTATGTCAAAATTTTCTATAATGTGAGTCAGCGCACCAAATTTCTTTAAAATATCTTAATATTTGCGACCTGCAGTTTGTAACCAAGCCAATTTTGGGGGGACCCTTATATGGGCACTAGTTCTAAACATGGACCGATGTTCACCAAAATCAATAGGCTTCGTCCTTGGGCCAACATAGGTCTATGTACCAAATTTCATCAAAATATCTTAATATTTGCGACCTGCAGCGTATAAACAATATAATTTTGGGGGAACCCTTATATGGGCACTAGTTCTAAACATGGACCGATGTTCACCAAAATCAATAGGCTTCGTCCTTGGGCCAACATAAGTCTATGTACCAAATTTCATCAAAATATCTTAATATTTGCGACCTGCATCGTATAAACAGTATAATTTTGGTAGGACCCTTATATGGGCACTAGGTCTAAACATAGACCGATGTTCACCAAAATCAATAGGCTGCGTTATTGGGCCAATATAGGTCTGTGTACCAAATTTCATCAAAATATCTTAATATTTGCGACCTGCAGCGTATAAACATTATAATTTTGGTAGGACCCTTATATGGGCACTAGGTCTAAACATGGACCGATGTTCACCAAAATCAATAGGCTGCGTTATTGGGCCAATATAGGTCTGTGTACCAAATTTCATCAGAATATCTAATATTTACGACCTGCAGCGTATAAACAGTATAATTTTGATAGGACCCTTATATGGGCACTAGGTCTAAACATGGACCGATGTTCACCAAAATCAATAGGCTGCGTTATTGGGCCAATATAGGTCTGTGTACCAAATTTCATCAAAATATCTAATATTTACGACCTGCAGCGTATAAACAGTATAATTTTGGTAGGACCCTTATATGGGCACTAGGTCTAAACATGGACCGATGTTCACCAAAATCAATAGGCTGCGTTATTGGGCCAATGTAGGTCTGTGTACCAAATTTCGTCAAAATATCTTAATATTTACGACCTGCAGCGTATAAACAATATAATTTTGGTAGGACCCTTATATGGGCACTAGGTCTAAACATGGACCGATGTTCACCAAAATCAAACTCGTTCGTCCTTGGGCCAACACAGGTCTGCGTACCAAATTTCATCAAAATATCTTAATAGTTGCGACCTGTAGAGTGCGCACAAGATTGCATGGACAGACAGACGGACGGACGGACAGACGGACATCGTTAAATCGAAATAAAAAAAATTCTGAACCGATCGGTATACTATAAGGTGGGTCTACGACCTATATTTTTTGGTGTTACAATCATCAGCACAAACTTATAATACCCTGACCACATAGTGGTGTAGGGTATAATGACCGCATAGTGGTGTAGGGTATAAACAGTGTTTTAACAGTTAACAACAGTTTTTCATGCACTCATAGAAATAAATTTGTAAAAATAGCAGAAATATTTCACTAAAAATTGGTTCAAAATGGTGTTGCAGAAAAAACTGCTGAAATTAGCAGATTTTTTTTTTATCTAAATACTAGTAAAATAAGAAAAGCAAAAATAAAACTATACAGAATTTTAGTTATATTTAGGTTAACTTTTAGTTAATTGACAATGACAAATTGTACTGTAAAATCTGCAGAAAATTTTGTTAAATATTAGTAGACTGAAAATAGCAAAAACTGGTATATCTACAAAAGTTTTGTTTTTTCACCTAAATTTAGTTGAAAATGCTAAAATCAACAGAAATATTTGCTAAAAAATTGTAAACTGCTGTTTAAAAAAAGTGAAAGAAAACTTCGAACATTTTACATTTTTTTTGGATTTTTAAGGCTACTCTAGTAAAAATGATTTTTATATATTCATATATGATTTTTATACAATCATTTATGATTTTATACAATTATAACTTGTCGAGTATTGTGAAACACATATATTTTTATATCATTATATCAAAAATTATTTAATTATATAAAATTATATTAACCAGATCCACCATTTTTCGGATCAGATAATATATTTTTTATATAATTATTAACCCATACATGATTTGATCCGGAAAATGGTGGATCTGGTTAATATAATTTTATATAATTAAATAATTTTTGATATAATCATATATTATTTACTCTAGTAAAAATGATTTTTATATATTCATATATGATTTTTATACAATCATTTATGATTTTATACAATTATAACTTGTCGAGTATTGTGAAACACATATATTTTTATATGATTATATCAAAAATTATTTAATTATATAAAATTATATTAACCAGATCCACCATTTTTCGGATCAGATAATATATTTTTTATATAATTATTAACCCATACATGATTTGATCCGGAAAATGGTGGATCTGGTTAATATAATTTTATATAATTAAATATCTTTTGATATAATCATATAAAAATATATGTTTCACAATACTCGACAAGTTATAATTGTATAAAATCATAAATGATTATATAAAAATCATATCTGATTATATAAAAATCATTTTTAAAATAACTGCATTGGTTTTATGCAAAAATTCATTAATATCAGGCAGATAACCTGTTCGCGTATTGCTGAAGGTTCAGAATAAATTATTGGGTTCTGGGCCAAAATCGTTTGTTCTAAAAAATGTAGTCACAAAATTGTCAGTGGAACAACAAGTGGGCAAAAATGGGTTAACAGGTGGTTAATAACAAATGTTTCGACTTATATAGCAACTCTATTGGTTATACGTGACGCAAATAGAAAGCTGGAACCGCAACTGTTCACTTGCCAAATCGATTAACTCCATTTTCTGAATTTTATAAAATTTTAATTTCAAACACCTTTATTGACTAACTGTGAAATATTCAAAACAAATTTCTCTGATAAGAAATATTAACACTACTAAATTACAAAATCTATAATTTAACGGGAATTTTAAAAAACAGTATATAATATTTTTTCATTTTTCTCACTAATACTCATTTATTTTTCTATATGGAGTTAATCGATTTGGCAATTGAATCATTCAAATAATATATTACGGATTAAATAAATCTGAATAAAAACATTAATAATTTAAAAACTTTTATTCAGCTGTGAAACTTTTGAAAATCATAATTCAGGTTTATTTAATCTCTTAAAAGGCATGTTTTTATTTATTTTATTGATGATTTGCTAAAATCATAACTTCATGCAAAATAATTTTGCCGACTAAAAACAGCAAATTCTTGTTAAATTAAAAAAATCTAAAAATCTGCCTTTCTGAAATCAGCATAGGTATGTGCTTAATATTTTATGTTAGTTGATTTAAAAAAACTAATAGTCACTAAATATTTCTGATGATTTCAGCAGAGTAGTTTGTATTTGCATTCAATTAATTTTAGCCAAATATAACTAAAAATTTGCAGTGTTTTAGTAAAAACTTTTAGTTAAAAAGTTTCTTCAGAGGTAAACTGTGATTTGCAATTTTCTTAAATTTAACTCATAAGTATAGTTTTAATCGCGGAACTTTTTTGCTTATTTTTAGTAGCTTTTTCTGCTATTTTTACATACTTATTTCTAAGAGTGTAGTTTCTGTTTAAAGCCAGATTCACAATGCTGGAATACTCCACTCTGAGTGGATTTTGTTCCTTTCTTTTTTGCACTTACATAGTTTTTATCTCTATTTTACACACTGCACTCTGCAGCGTTGAGTACTCCAGCATTGTGAATGCGGCTTAATTTGTTTATTTCTTCATACTGCAAGAAATAATAAGTAAATTTTAAATGAATTATTTTAATTTGTAGGATTTATTTCAGCTATTTATTTTTAAAATTAAAAATATGATGAAACAAAAAAATCCCGAAACCCCGAAAAATCCCGGGATTCCGATAAATCCTGGGATTCCGAAAAATGCCGGGATCCCGGGATCCCGGGATTTCAATTTTCAAAATCCCGAATCCCGGGATTTGTAAAAACCAGTCCCGTTCGGCATCCCTAGTACATAACACTACATATTCCACAGCATACGACATAAAACATGTGATCTATCTAGTATTTGTCTGTTAAAATTTCATATTTTAACCTTTTATTTGCTTTCTACTACACGACTATTTTTAACGATTAAAGTGTTAAAAATAGCTACTTCAGTGTATAATTCAATCATGACTGCCAAAAATGGAATCACGCTCAATTAGCAAAAAATTTGGATATAGCGGACATCTTCGACTTTAAATTGAGTTAAATATTAAGAACTACACATTAAGGTAAGTTAATAAAACTATCCAGATTGAAATGAAATTGTTAGTTTACTTTTTTAAACATTTGTTTTAGGGTTGATTCATACGTGAACATTTCCTGTACTGGGCAAAATAAAGTAATCTTCAAAGGAAAATTAATAAAAAATTGACAGTTCGTATAACCAATACTGGCTGGCCCGGGTTGATTAGCGGGTGAATCAACGTTAACGATAATCACACGATTCATACAACTTCTCAACAAGTCATGACTTTTTTTTGCATAGTCTTCTCTGAAACCTTTTAAAATATGTTGGGCCCCTTAGCTAGAATCTGAAATAAATAAGTGTGTAATTGCGCAATATAAATAAAAAATAATTTGATGTAGTCCATAATCTTGCTTAACTTTCAATTTAACACACACGAATACATATAATGTTAGAAGATGACAAAGTAAATTGTGGTAATTTTTTTGTTTTTGTTTGTGTTTTTTTTTTCTTTGATCCCAATAAAAGTAAATTTTGAAATTCCATATCCATTTTTTATTTATTTGCTGTTCTATACACAAACTAAGAGTCTCATATTACAGTATAGAACTGAGTATTTGTAAAATTAAAAAACGTTAATAAATAAAAAAAAAACTTTTAACTTAAAAACTAATTACAATTATTCAAAAAAGAAAAAAAAAATTTATATATAATTAAACAATCTTAAAAAAAAGTAAGTAAGTTTTATTGAAAATGCTTAAATAAATTAGTAAATAAGCGGATTTTGGAACATAATTGTTGTAGTTTAAAAAATGGAATATAAGGACTGAAATCCAAATCCGATTAAAATAAAAAAAAAAAGAAACTAAATCACTTTTAGTTTTTGCTCAGAATCTGACAACTGACAAATAAGTTCACTTTTGTATATAAATAAAAACAGTTCTAAATGAAAATGCGTATTAACGTTTTTACAATATCAGTCCTTAATACGGTAATAGTCAAAAGTGCTTGACAAAATTACATTTAAAACGAGTTAAAGTCGGGCATGCCGACTATACAATACCCTACACCACTCTGGTGTATTGTTTGGATCCGAAATTCGAATGGGTTAAAATGGGGCTCGTATCAAAATTTTATATAATGTGAGTCAGCGCACCAAATTTCATTAAAATATCTTAATATTTGCGACCTGCAGTTTGTAACCAAGCCAATTTTGGGGGGACCCTTATATGGGCACTAGTTCTAAACATGGACCGATGTTCACCAAAATCAATAGGCTTCGTCCTTGGGCCAACATAGGTCTATGTACCAAATTTCATCAAAATATCTTAATATTTGCGACCTGCAGCGTATAAACAGTATAATTTTGGTAGGACCCTTATATGGGCACTAGGTCTAAATATGGACCGATGTTTACCAAAATCAATAGGCTGCGTTATTGGGCCAATATAGGTCTGTGTACCAAATTTCATCAAAATATCTTAATATTTACGACCTGCAGCGTATAAACAGTATAATTTTGGTAGGACCCTTATATGGGCGCTAGGTCTAAACATAGACCGATGTTCACCAAAATCAATAGGCTGCATTATTGGGCTAACATAGGTCCGTGTACCAAATTTCTTCAAAATATCTTAATATTTACGACCTGCAGCGTATAAACAATATAATTTTGGTAGGACCCTTATATGGGCACTAGGTCTAAACATGGACCGATGTTTACAAAAATCAAACTTGTTCATCCTTGGGCCAACATAGGTCTGCGTACCAAATTTCATCAAAATATCTTAATATTTGTGACCTGTAGAGTGCGCACAAGATTGCATGGACAGACAGACAGACAGACGGACGGACGGACAGACGGACATCGTTAAATCGAAATAAAAAAAAATTCTGAACCGATCGGTATACTATAAGGTGGGTCTACGACCAATATTTTTTGGTGTTACAAACATCAGCACAAACTTATAATACCCTGACCACATAGTGGTGTAGGGTATAAAAATTACTGAAATCGCTAAATTCCGCGAGAATGGTACGTGCTGGAAAGAATTTGAATAACATATTTATTTGGAATCAGGAGATTAAAGTCTACATGGGAAGAATTTTTAATTAAGCGAAGAAATCCATTAAAATTTTGAGGATCTCTATTAAATACAATTTTTTTGTGCATTTAACAGAAGCCAATAAATACTGTGGAAGTCTACACTCAGGGAATTATGTAGGTGAACACTAGGGTGTCCCTTAAAAATAGATTTGTTATTCCACCCCAGTTTTATTAGAAATGGTTCCAAATGGAAGAAATCGTTTTTTTTTAGAAAACGATAACCCGTACCGAAATTTGGTCGAAAATGGCCAATTTTGGAAAAAGTGTATTATTATTATTAAAAATTCCCAAAATTCGAAATTTCTAAAATTTTGTTTTTGATTTCATATATTCATTTAATATACTCGAAATTATTCAGATATTGAATTCTGATTTCGTCGGATAGCATTAACCCACTTTAGCCTGGAATCCATAATGACCCACGAATTAGATAAAAATGCAAAAACGTATTTTTTTAAAATTAATTTTAAAGATTTTTTAAAATGCCTAATTTAGAGATGTCGATCAGTTAAAGCAATCGATATAAAAATTGTCGGAAAACTATAAAAACAACTACAAAGTAGCTAAAATAAAATACATAACAATTATTGTAAAACTCTAAAACTACTGTTTTTGTATGTTAAATTTGCGAAAACAACCCAGTGTAGAAAATCATTACCAGATATGTGGTTATGTAACTACATACTTGGTAATGGTAACTAGTTACTTTTGTTATTACATTTCTTATTACCTTTATATGGCGATGTCGCGAAAAATAATGAGTCTAAAAATAGATTTTCAAAAAAATAAATTATATAAAAAAAATTTTTTTTACTGTATTTTTTTTTTTTAATAAAATTTGCTGGTGCGGGAATCGAACCTGGGTCTACAGATTGCCAGTCAACAGCTCTACCATCTGAGCTATATCGACATGTAATATTTAATAGATAAAAACATAATTGACCTGCTGCACACAAGTAAGCTTACTCGCCAACTTACAAAAAATCAAAAAATATGTGGTTACATATATCCTTACCAGTGTTTAAAAAATATTGAGTCTAAAAATAGATTTCAAAAAATTTTCAAAAAAATCTAAAAAATTATTTTCTATTTGAAATAATGATAAAAATAAGTCATTATCAGTAACTCATTATTATATGTTTTAAAATAATGCAGAAGGTAAGTGGGTGTCATTACTGGTACTCCAAAAAAATAATGATATGTCATTACCGTTTCTACACTGGGAAGTTATTGTTTATTTAAACGCTCTTAATTTGTCGAATAAATTTTATAACTGGCAAACAAATTTTACACTAAACATTATTTTTATTTTTCAATTGCACCATATTTTTTTAGATGTCCGCCTACGAGGGATGTAATATTGTCTATTTGATTTCCTATTTTTGTGTGTGCGGAATATTTGAACGAACACACAAAAGAACTGCATAAAGTAACTATAACGATAATGCAGTAATTTTTGTGGGTTGTTGTTTAAAAAAAAGCATTGAAAATTTAAATCCTAAGTAAAACAATTGCAATTGCAGTTAAAATAACTACAACCGCATTACTACAGCAATAACTGTTATGTGCTAACTGCAGAAATTTTCCGAGTTCTAATTAGTGACAATTTTTGGTGTTCGAAAATTGCGAAAGTTGACGACAACATTCCTTAACTTTAATATATTTTGTTTAAGATTATATATTTTGCTGTTAATATAAAGTTTTAAAAAATATAATTAATATCCATCAACCCGCTTTCCAATTAAGATGATGTCCTTTAAAAATTATACTGCGAGTCCTTGAACTAAGATTAGAATTAATTTTAAAAAACGAGACTTAATTTTGTATCAACCACTTTGAGTAAGATTTAAAATCTTTGCATTTTTTTTTAAATGTCTTCCATTATAAAATATTTCTTTTAAATTTTCCAACTTTAACTTTTTCTCGCTTCTAAACCGTACAAATTGTGTTTTCCATCGAACAAAATTTAACATTTTCTTCAAAATTGTAAAAACCATAATTGAAACAAAATTTATAATTTCACCAACATTCACTCATATTTATTCATTCAAAAATGTTTGTCAGTAGAATCTACTCAAAATGACAATTAAAATAAAGATACATGCAGTTAATAAGGCGACAAAATAACTACAAACGTTGTTATTTTTAACTGTTGAACAATAATGTAGTGTGAAAGATAAAGGCTTAGTTTTTTGGATGCCAATTATGGGCATCCAAAATGGAATGTTTAGTTAATCTGAAAACAAAATTAAATCGAGTTTAATTATTCGGTTCTAGTTTAATAAATGTCAAATTACTTGATATTGCCATATTAATTGTGTCAAAATAATTTATATCCAGTTAGAATTGTCATAAAATTGTGGTAGCATGTAATATTTATTTATTTTTATTTTTAAAAAGAGAGAACACAGAAAATTCTTCTTATTAATTAAGTTGTTGCTTCCTTTGATAAGGGGATAAGAATAGATGAAAGATGAAGGCCTACAAATATGGCAACACTGTAATTCCCAATAAGCACGTAGGTTTTAAAAATTCAAGTGCTTTAAATTTTGCTTGAAGTAAAGTATATTTCAAATTCTAGCATTTGTTTTTTTAACAAAAATATTTCAAACTTGAATTTTTGTTTCCCTTTTGCTGGAGTATGCTATTGAAATAAAATGTAATAAAAGTTGAATTCAAGCCTTGAAACTGGAAAACAGGGCTGGAATTGAACTTGATTTCAACTTGAATTCCAGTGAAAATGTTTATAGGGTTGCCATTACGTTGCAATGTGGCGCCGCTGGAAACAAAATATTGTCCAACAGCTGTTTTGTGTTGATAAATTTGTACTTTAAACTGCTAGAATTTTTGTTCGTACTATTAATTAATCGATTTGATTATATGGAACTCAGATAAAAAAGTAAGTAAAAAAATTTTTAAACAGTTTTCAATCGAACTTTACTATTTTTATACTGATTTTTAGTACAATTTTTTTAGTAATCATTTTTGCTATTCTCTTGTTACAAATTACGGATTTTTTTACTAATTCTCGCTGATGATTTCAGCAAAATATTTTACTAATTTTTCAAAACCGAGTGCTAAATTTAGCAGAAAAATATACTAATTTAAAAATTTTGTTTTTTTTAATTTTTTACAATTCTTGTTTAGTTTATATTTGTTACTATTGATATATTCTTAGTTTCGAAATAACACTCAGAAAATTTTATTGTATCTCCAATGTATAAAAAGGCAATAACTGGAGAACCGTTTGCAATTTTGACTCAAAATTTTAAGTACGATGAAGTAATTATACGCTTATTACAATCGAATCCGCCCTTGCGAATGGTATATCACACCTTGCCATTTTTATGCCGATGTATGATATATTATTTGCTTATGGGAAGCACAGCTGAGTGCTACCGGACGCGTCACAGGTTGCGGATAGTGATTCCGCAGAAATGTGGAGTAGCTGCCAATGGCATCCGCGGACAGTCAGCGGTTACAAGGGGAGAGTCTTTCGAGCTCCCACTAAGTCCCGAGTTTGCCTGTGATCCTTGTAATGTCGTGGCGAGCAATTGGCGCCAACCAACAAAACCAATATCCCAACCGACCATGGGCGGTATATCCCTATTGGCGCTTGGATTAAATCCCTGCGCAATCACTGCAGGCTTAGAGGCAATGTTGGCAGCCCCAACACCAGGATCGGATGCTTTGGCCCAATCAGCCATTCATCTTAAACCAAACATGATTACCGAAACCGTAAGCGGCCCTATGCTCCTTGCAGGAGTAAAAGGAACAAATATATATATATATATATTACAATCGAAAGAAAAAAAGTTTATTTTATATAATTTTTTTTTCTTTTAGATTTTACAGTTTTTTTTTTATTTTTTAGTACACTTTTTTGTTAATTTCAGCAGATTGATTTTAAATTACAGTTTACAACAATTTATTGAATTTTAGTAGCCGCAACTAATTATTTATACTAATTTCATTGTACTAAAATTATGATAAATTTTACTAAAATTTTGTTTAGTCAGTTTACATAAATTTTACTAAAATTTAGTAGCGGCTACTAATTTTTTCTACTAATTTTATTGTACTACAGATCAGCAGACATGTGTTGCTAAAATTAGCAAAAAATACCGCTGGGCTCAAAACAGGTAAATTTCCCGTAATAACAGCAACATTTTCAGTACCCGAGTAAAAAAGAGTATATATAACATATATTTGTTAATATTAAAATATATGATAATATAAAATATTGTGTGCGACCTTATATGTTTGTATATGGTGATATATTATAAATTTTTTTAGAAATTTTCTCATATGTAATCATATTAAATCATATTTCAGTATTTCCTTTATTGCAAATTATATATATAGGAATATATTATTGATAAAACCGTTCAAAATTTTATATATAAATAGATACGAAAAATATTTTTAATTTTATTTTTTATATAACAATATCGTCGGCTTGCCTGCAAGTAGTGTTATGAGTTCTTTAACAGGTTTTCAGGAGGGCGAAAAAACTGGTTTATATTATCCTTTTAATATATTTCATTGACATCATATGCCTTAATAATGATTGTAATAAATAAGGTCGTGAATCATTAGGGCATATGATGTCAATAAAATATCTTAAAAGCACTTCTTGCAGGCAGGCCGACGATATATTAGTTAATATCAGACCCATGTTCAAGATTAATTACTATATTCGATATTAATGTAATATGTGATCAAAAACAATTTTTTTTATGCTTTACTCAATTTTTTCATTAAATTAATATTTTCTGAGCTTTTTTACTTCTAAAAGTTTTTTTTTTTAATTTAAAAAATCCAATTTAAAAAAATTAACATTTAAAATCATGGCCCGGCTCGTAATGTGTTAATAAGTCTAGGCATGTTGCATATCATTGGAAGGGTATTTCAAGTACCTCCCCAATGATATATATATTTTGTTCTGGTCCGATAAGTTTTGAGTGGTATTTCTCCACTCAAAGTCCAAAGAAAATTCCCATATTTGATAAAAAATTATCTAGTCTTTAAAGAATAACAGATTTATACATTAACGTCTTTAATAGTTACTCATTATCAACAGTAGCCCTCGGTCAGAGCTTTGAAGAATTAATTCCTTTTTGAATGAATTCACTACCAATCGCATTCAATTTTCTCTAGAATTGAATGAATTCCTTTTCTTAAATAATTCACTGAATTCATTCAACTGAATGCGTTCATCAAACAACAAATTCAAAGAATTAATTCAATTGCAATAGTTCTTTTTATTAAATCAAATGAATTAATTCACCAGTGAACGCGTTCAATTTTATAAATCGAACGGAAAAAAAAGTGAATTAATTCCTTACTGAATTAATTCACTACTGAATTCGTTCAATTTCATTTTCGTTCAGTGAATTAAAAAAAATAAAATTACGTTCAGTGAATTAAAAAAAAAAATAATAAGTTCACTGAATTGAAAAAAAAATAAAATAAGTTCACTGAATTGAAAAAAAATAAAATAAGTTCACTGAATTCAAACTTGTTTTCTGCCGTTCAGTAGAAGAAAACAATAACGTACAAATACAATTTTTAAATAAGCAATTTTGCAGCGTGTGCTAGTAAAAATAAACAAATTAGAAACCGGATGCTGTTTATCAACCTACATGATTCAAAAATAAAGCCTTTTACTATTAAAAATAAAAACTTTACTTTTATAGATAAATTTGGAAAAAAAATATAACTATTAATTTTTCAAACCAGTTATATAGTTGTATTTTTTTCCAAATGTATCTATATCTGTAAAGTTTTTATTTTTAATAGTAAAAGGCTTTATTTTTGAATCATGTAGGTTGATAAACAGCATCCGGTTTCTAATTTGCTTATTTTTACTAGCACACGCTGTAAAATTGCTTATTTAAAAATTTTATTTGTACATTATTGTTTTCTTCTACTGAACGGCAGAAAACAGGCTTTGAATTCAGTGAACTTATTTTATTTTTTTTCAATTCAGTGAACTTATTTTATTTTTTTTTCAATTCAGTGAACTTATTATTTTTTTTTTAATTCACTGAACGTAATTCTATTTTTTCTTAATTCACTGAACGTAATTTTATTTTTTTTTAATTCACTGAACGAAAATGAAATTGAACGAATTCAGTAGTGAATTAATTCAGTAGTGAATTAATTCAGTAAGTGAATTAATTCAGTAAGGAATTAATTCACTTTTTTCCCGTTCGATTTATAAAATTGAACGTGTTCACCAGTGAATTAATTCATTTGATTTAATAAAAAGAACTATTGCAATTGAATTAATTCGGGACAAAATAAATCGAAGTAAAACAAATATGAATTAATTCCATTCAATATATGGTACTTAGTGAATTAATTCATCGAATTTTTAATTCAGAATTGAAAAATTGAATTAAGGAATTAATTTTTCAAAGCTCTGCCCTCGGTTGACAGTCAGGCATGTGATGAATATCGAAAACGAAAACGATCTGATTTTCAATGGTAAATATTTTAGGATCTGTACAATACCAATTTATATTTTATTTCCTAATTTAGATGTCCTGCGTCAAAAAAAACCATAAATAATAATTTGAAGCCAATTTGATTTTCGCGAAACAAATTATTCTAGATTAAAAAACTGTTCGTTTTCGATTTTCATCACACCCCTGAGTGTGTAGGACCCGAAATCCTGCTGCCCTCCAATTCAAAGTTTTTTTTTATCATTTAAATTTAATCATATCGTATTGGATTAACTTATATCCAATTTGATCGGGACAAAATTCGGATATAAGTTTATCATTTGATATAACTTTGTATTCTTGTAAATACAATTATATCCAATATGATACAATTTAAAATAACCATTTTTCGGATGAAATTATATCCAGTTATATATTGCAAATATATCCATTCACATATAATTTTATATACACTTTTTACTCGGGTAGCCATTACAGACTTTTTTGGTTGAGTGTGGATCCATTGATTTAATGCACAATTTTCACTAAATGAATTAAGAATTAATTAATTTAATGTATTTTTTCATTATGTATTTTCAATATTCCGTAAAATATGTTATAATTTTATTAAAATTTTTGGATTTGCTAAGTACCTAATGCACGCTAGGGTCGCATACCGAAATTATTTGAATATACCTAAAAAAGGGAAAAATGTTTCATTGATTCAAAAAACTCGTTATTTGGGGACGTTCTAATGAATAAAATCATTAGATTAATGAATAAATTCATTAATACTACGCACAAAATTCTATAAGTGTTGTTTAACTGCCAATTGCTGCTGGGTAAAGCCTCAATTATTTAAGAGTAAATTAACCGACATGTAAAGTTTGATATTTAACTAATAAACAAAGTTGAACTATTTACATCCAAAAAACTCAGCCTAATAGTGCCCGAAGGTAGTCTCATACATTATAGGGTTAATAGTATAATAAGGCAACCAATTAAATTGTTTGTAAAACTGTCTCGGACAGTTGAGATAATATTTACTATACATTCAATTACAATATACATATAACAAATGACAATTTAATCATCTTAAGTGTTGAACCGTCATAAAGTAGATTTATAATTAGAATAGTATCTACACTCATAGAAATAAATCTGTAAAAATAGCAGAAAAAGCAACTTAAAATTAGTTAAAAATGATGCTGAAGAAAAAACTGTTAAATTAGCTGATTTTATTTGCTAAATACTAGTAAAATAAGAACAGTAAAAATTAAACTGTTAAATTTACAGAATTTTAGTTATATTTAAGTTAACTTATAGTTAATTGAAAATAAAAAAATTCTATTGTAAAACTTGCAGAAAATTTTGCTAAATATTAGTAGACTAAAAATAGCAATAATAAACTGTTATATATACAAAATTTTTGCTATTTTTAAGCTAAATTTAGTTGAATGTAAATAGCAGTCTATCCTGCTAAAATCAGCAGAAATATTTGCTTAAAAAATTGTAAACTGCTATTTTCAAAGGCTCGATTTTATTTGCATTTCAAAAAAATCTGAAAAAAAACTTCGAAAATTTTAAATGTTTTTTGTGATTTTTTAGGCTACAAATTATTTAGAAAAATTTTTTTACCAGATTAATTTGCTATTTTCCATTAACAAAAATTTAACTCAAATATAACTAAAATTCTGTATATTTAACAGTATCATTTTTGCTGTTCCTATATTACTAATATATAGCAAAAATAATCTGCTATTTTAAGCAGTTTTTTCTGCAGAATCATTTTTAACTAATTTTTAGTATGTAGTTTTAATTAGATTTTTTTACACACTTTTTTCTATTAGTGTACGAAAATGTGAAAGCGGGCCCAAAAAATCAGTTCGCTATATAAAAAGTACGCTGTAACTGATACTCGTTTGTATAGGCACATCTAAACGGGATAGAAAACTCGCGAAATTTTATGGAAATGCAGCTCTGTATAAGTCTACGAAATGTTATCTCTAGACCATTGACAATTGCTGTCCTACACAATTTTATCAATTAGTATTAATTTTTAAAATGCCTTGAATATTTCAGTTTATTGAACGCACCTTTTGGTATTTGGAAAAAAAAATTATTCTATGAAACAAATACTTGACAAATAGAGATGGTACTTTTGCAAAAAAAATTAGTGCCATCATTATTAGAGATGACAAATTTAGTGCAAACTCTATGAGATTTCTATCCCGTAAAGATTTGCCTTTAAAAACAGTTTTTACAATTTTATAAAAGCTGAATAAATTCAATATGTTGATTTCAGCATAATTCAATTAATACAAATCATTACGAAATGCAAAAAAAAAAATTAGAAAGTTTTATAACAGCACTCACTTTCATTGGACTTGATAGGTTTAAAGGTCCCATAAAAAAGTCTCATTTTGATCGTAAGCATTAACAAAAATTATAGCATTCCAATCGCCTCATTAATGGTTTTTGACCATGCGTTTGTAACAGTTGAAATTATTTTACCCGCAAATGAGTTTTTGTTTTTAAAATTAACATATAATTTAACATATAATAGAAATTAAAAGATGAACAATTTTTTTATTCTTGTTCGAGGCTAATTATTTCCTTATTATAAAAAAAAAACACATAATAAGTACTTTTCCAAAAACTCTACCATTTTTCTCCATCAGGATATTCTCCTAACAAATACTTCACAGAGTTTTTGCTTTTAAAATATACTACACCTTCAGGAATGAAAATATGATCGCTTCGGGGATTTTCCAGTTCCCCATCATCAGTTCTCTTTAGAAAGTGGAGGCATAACCGCAATATTTTGAAAGTAAAAACTCTGTGAAATATTGGTTGGTAGAATATCTTGATGGAGAAAAATGACAGAGTTTTTGGAGAAATACTTATTATGTTTTTACATAATAAGGACAGAGTTCACCTCGAACAAGAATAAATAAATTTTACATTGTGGAATTAACGGTCGAAAAAACTATTTTTATTTTTAAATTCAAAAATAAACAAATATATGTTAAAATTAAAAGATTTTAAAACTTACAAGATCGGATGTAATTGCAATTGGCTTAAAACAATCAATACATATGACTTCAATACCACAGTCATATAGTGAAAATGAACCGTTATAAACAAAGTATGTAATCATTTCAGTCGGTATCCAGTCTTCTAAAGCTTGATTGCCTATTTTTGTTTTTTCGTAACCAGACTTGATATATTTTAAATTTGGTTGTAATCCATCAAAGTTTTGAGTGGGAAAGGGATTAATCTGCAAAAATATATTATTTTAGTATCTTAGACTCAGAGAATTATGTTGGTAAAATCAACAGCAATTGCCATTAAGAAAGTGCACTAACTACAATTTCAGTTAAAAGTAAATGCAATTGCAGTTAATTTCAACGACATAATTCTATGAGTTTAAGAATTTCTTATATACCCAGTCTAAAAACGGTAATCACATATCATTTGGACTACCAGTAATGACACCCACTTACCCTCTGCATTATTTTAAAACATATAATACTGAGTTCCTGATAATGACTTATTATACCCTACACCACTATGTGGTCAGGGTATTATAAGTTTGTGCTGATGTTTGTAATTATCAGGGTATTATAAATTTGTGCTGATGTTTGTAACACCAAAAAATATTGGTCGTAGACCCACCTTATAGTATACCGATCGGTTCAGAATTTTTTTTTATTTCGATTTAACGATGTCCGTCTGTCCGTCCGTCCGTCTGTCTGTCTGTCCATGCAATCTTGTGCGCACTCTACAGGTCGCACCTATTAAGATATTTTGATGAAATTTGGTACGCAGACCTATGTTGGCCCAAGGACGAACAAGTTTGATTTTTTTGAACATCGGTCCATGTTTAGACCTAGTGCCCATATAAGGGTCCTACCAAAATTATACTGTTTATATGCTGCAGGTCGTAAATATTAAGATATTTTGATGAAATTTGGTACACAGACCTATATTGGCCCAATAATGCAGCCTATTGATTTTGGTGAACATCGGTCCATGTTTAGACCTAGTGCCCATATAAGGGTCCTACCAAAATTATACTGTTTATATGCTGCAGGTCGTAAATATTAAGATATTTTGATGAAATTTGGTACACAGACCTATATTGGCCCAATAACGCAGCCTATTGATTTTGGTAAACATCGGTCCATGTTTAGACCTAGTGCCCATATAAGGGTCCTACCAAAATTATACTGTTTATATGCTGCAGGTCGTAAATATTAAGATATTTTGATGAAATTTGGTACACAGACCTATATTGGCCCAATAATGCAGCCTATTGATTTTGGTAAACATCGGTCCATGTTTAGACCTAGTGCCCATATAAGGGTCCTATCAAAATTATACTGTTTATACGCTGCAGGTCGTAAATATTAAGATATTTTGATGAAATTAGGTACGCAGACCTACATTGGGCCAATAACGCAGCCTATTGATTTTGGTAAACATCGGTCCATGTTTAGACCTAGTGCCCATATAAGGGTCCTACCAAAATTATAATGTTTATACGCTGCAGGTCGCAAATATTAAGATATATTGATGAAATTTGATACACAGACCTATATTGGCCCAATAACGCAGCCTATTGATTTTGGTGAACATCGGTCTATGTTTAGACCTAGTGCCCATATAAGGGTCCTACCAAAATTATACTGTTTATACGCTGCAGGTCGCAAATATTATGATATTTTGATGAAATTTGGTACATAGACCTATGTTGGCCCAAGGACGAAGCCTATTGATTTTGGTGAACATCGGTCCATGTTTAGAACTAGTGCCCATATAAGGGTCCCCCCAAAATTATATTGTTTATACGCTGCAGGTCGCAAATATTAAGCTATTTTGATGAAATTTGGTACATAGACCTATGTTGGCCCAAGGACGAAGCCTATTGATTTTGGTGAACATCGGTCCATGTTTAGAACTAGTGCCCATATAAGGGTCCCCCCAAAATTGGTTTGGTTACAAACTGCAGGTCGCAAATATTAAGATATTTTAATGAAATTTGGTGCGCTGACTCACATTATAGAAAATTTTGACACAAGCCCCATTTTAACCCATTCGAATTTCGGATCCAAACACTACACCAGAGTGGTGTAGGGTATTGTATAGTCGGCATGCCCGACTTTAACCTTTTTACTCGTTTTTATCATTATTTTAAATAGAAAGTAATATTCTAGATTTTTTTAAAAATTTTTTGAGATCTAATTTTAGACTCAATATTTTTTCAAGACTGGTAGGGATATTAGAGCGATTCACCTTATATGGACAGAAAAAAAGTTAAAAAAAAGTGCTCCCTCAAAATAACCTTGGTTTGTTTTATGATGATTCCCAAAATATTTCGGCCTAGCATATCATTGCTAGGCCTATATGGATCAAGTTACTCAAAATAATTATTTTTATCAAGTGGACAAAATTTTTTTGTTATTCATTCAAAGTGATATTTTTCCGAAAATTATGAAAGGTGTTATTTTGTAAATTTCCTAGTGGGGCGTTTTTGGCCAAAAGTATAAAAGTTAACCCCATATGGATCATGTTATATAAAATAATTATTTTTATCCAGTTGAGATTTTTTTTTTATCAATTTAATGGCTTTACAATCTCGTAGTCATAATTAATATTAAGTTTCATGGGTCTTTTCTGACCCCAGTCCACTAAGGGTTAAGGATATTTTTAAAAAATGTAAAGATAGTTATAATCTAACCCAATTTAAATGATATTTTTCCGAAAACTATGTAAAATTTGATGAAAACATTCAAATTTTGTTAAATTTTTGACAAAATAATAAATTTTTGTAAAATGTCCTGGCAAGCTGTCGCTCCAAACACAAACTCGAATTATCATTTTTCCAATTTATTTTTTTTTCTTTAATATCTACTATTATGTGGTACAACTAGTAATCGACATCTCCAAATTAGGCATTTTAAAAAATCTTAAAATTAATTTTAAAAAAGTCAAAATTCCATGTCTGAATCATTTTGACTATATTAAATGAAAAAATGATACAAAATACTAAATTTTTCAAATTTAGAATTTTGGGAATTTTTAATAATAATACACTTTTTCCCAAAATGGGAAAAGGTATGTGGATTTCTGCGTTATATTCGTATACATACATTTAGAAAAATATTTGGTATATTATTTGCAACATCTTTTTTATTTTTTAGATTGCCCTTAATTTGCAATTCGTCCATTTGACTCAATTGAATTGTGACCATTTGCCCCATTTGGCCTCCCTGAATAATATCGATTTAAGTGGACAGTAATATGACCTCCAAGTTTTCAACTGGGGTACATAAATTTTGGATAAAATCTGTATGTGCCCTCTTCTCTTCAGAGTGTTTTTATCAGAGTAGGAAAATAAACCCTAACGAACCGTAATTTTAGGGTTGCGTACCGCTCATCGCGAACACAGTTGCGCAGAAAACACATACGCTATTCTCTCCAATTAGTGTTTGTGTTTATACACACAACCCGAATTCGGTACGATATGGGGTGTGAATATGTGGTGAAAGTACACTACATAATCGTAGCGTTTGCTTTCATCAGACAATCGTAGTGTACCGCATTCGGTTTGTGTACAAACACACAACCGCTAAAACGATAGATACGGTATGTGTTCCTTAGCCGTACCCTACCCTACATGCTGTGTACAGTTTATTTTCCTAGTCTGGTTTTTATACCAACCGATTGTCCACTTCCTGGGATGACAATATTAAATAAACCGATCTTGGATATGCGTACTTGAAAGAGCAAGACTGCAGTTTTTTAAATATATTTTGTTTATGTTTAATTTTCGTTTTTAACTAATAAATAAAAATGCATATTTTGCGAAACAAGACATTATTTTGCATAATATAGCAAGAATTTGTTAATATTAGTGGATATTTAATTGATTAATGAAGAAAATAGCATAAATTTACAAAAAAAATCAGTATAATTTTTTTCATAATATGTATGAATAAATTCATACATTGTATGAAAAAGTTTTGGGAAAAAATTATAATGTTAGATTCATACATATTATGAAAAAATTTATTACATATATGAATTATTTTTTTCTGTGTACAAAGTGTCTATGCAGATTTCATCAGTTTTTTTTTTTTGTATAAACTGTGCAAAAACTTAGTAAGCTAGCGTTAATGTTACAAATTTAAAAATAATTTTAACATTATTATCAAGACACCCACTTCCATTTTATTTAAAAAGTTCACGTGTCCTTGATTAAATAAATTAGTGAACGAATAATCGACATCTTCCTCTACAACAGGTTTAATAAGACTCCAATTTTTTAATACGCTATGCACTTTAGCTATATAAGGTTTTATAACGTAACCATTTGGCATTGGATAAACATCAAATTGTTCCATTAACGGTTCTTGGTTAACAGTTTTTAACAGCTGAAACTCCCTGATCTGTAAGTGTGTGTTTTTAATGAAATAAAAAAAGTAAATATTTAATCTTACTAGATTTCGATCTACTATGATTGGAGATGAAAAATCAATCCATATGACATCGTTACCACAGGCATATCTTACTAATGATCCATTATAGACATAGTACGAGCTAAGTTCATCCAATAACCAATCCATTAAAGCATGATTGTCTATAGTAGTTTTTTCATTTGCAATCCGGACATATTTCAAGTTTTCCAATAATCCATCGTAACCGATATGAATGGGTTCAAATGAAGTTTCACCCTAGAGGGGTCGATAGAAAATAAAGTTAATCATATTAGATTTTGGACTTGAGGTAGAACAATATTCTAACTAAATATATGATAAATATAGGAAGTCCGAAAAACTATTTTGCTATTTTTTAATGCAAAAATTTAAATAATTTTTTTAACCCTTAAATGCATGATCTCTTCGATTTTATGATTTCTAAAAGCGTGTACATTTCAAGAACAATATTAAAAAAAATTTTTTTATTGAAAAATATGGTTTTTTACCAAATTGCTAAATTATGATTATTTTAACGTGTATGAAAAAAAAAATTCTATAAACTATAATTTATACATTTATTGTCGCCAAAATGAATTTTATTGCGAGAGTACCACTTTAAATATTTAAACAAATATTTTTGAATATTACACTTTTTATAAAAAAACGCATGTTTCAGATTTTTCACAAATATACAGAGCAACACTAGTTTAGCGCAGAATTTTTAAACAGTTTTACTCTAACTATAGGAACACTATGTACAGAAGGGGCCCCTAATGCCCAAAAATGCAGTTTTGTGCATCAAGTGGTTTTTTTTTGTTAAAAAACCGGTATGTTGCCAAATGGCTGCACCATGCATTTAAGGGTTAACTTTGAATTATCATAACGTAAATAATCTGTAATTCAACCGAAATTCTTATAATTTACAATCTTAAATTAAATTTGTTGATTATAACAAGTTTTTAGTAAAAAATTAGTATATCGCCTAAATTGTCTAAAAATTGCATAAAATTGGGAGGGCGAATTAAACTAATTATTAATTAAATTCAATTTTATCTATATAATTTGAAAAATTTGTTAATTTTATTAAATGTTTGTTGGTCCAAAATTTTTTAAGTAGGTATATTTCTTAAATTGCAGTCTTATTATTTTGAGTATAAATTTTTAAAACATACCTTTAATCCAAATGCCAATATAACTATAGAATTCCTATGATCTATAGCTTCAAGAAAATGTTCATATTTTGTATCGTAAAACAAGACATGCAATTCCGCTGGAAATGGTATATTTTCATATGTATACATGGGTGGCGGTTCTTTAATCCAATGGAAGTAAATACTGTCAAATCGAAATGTACCAATTTCTTCTAATGGACCCATCCCAATTGTTGGTACGTCATTGTCATACTTCATTCTAATGACCAGGTTTCGGGAATCATTTTCAATTGTGGTTTCATAAGGCAGCTTATCGAAATTTTTTAACTCAAAAGGTTTAAATTTTTTTATTATAGTTATTCGATTGAAAGCAAATGGTATTCCATTTTTTCCAATACAATTATCATTTGGAATATCATCATAAAGTATAGCTGAAAAAGAAATATCCCGTTGGAAAGTTATGTACTAAGTACTAGGGTATTCAATCGATTAATTGTTATTTGATAAATCGAACAATTTTGCTCAAAAATTGTTCGAAGAATTTAAAATTTCCAAATTTCCAATAACGAATAATTTGAATAACTTAATACGATTAATCGAAATTGGTAAAAAAAATACAAAAAAGTTAAAAAAATATATATATTAGGGGTTTTCATATAAGCTCGTAAATTCCTTGTAAACTTTGTGTAAATGCAAACCATATTTTTTATGCATGGAGTTTGGCATTAAACTCATAAATATACCAGGTTTGCACCGTTTACAAGTGGAATGAACAATGAAAACCCCTATTTTTTTATTATCTGAATTATTAGTTATTTGAAATTTGGACATTTAAATATTCTGAAATCATAAACCTTATTTAAAAAATTGTAAAAAAGAATCTGCTGTAGGCTTGTTGCTATTTGGATTTCATTCTTGCCTAGGGACATCATCAAGGGACGACTTTCTATTATTTTTAAAAAGATTAGTTAGGTTAAACTGCAAACTCAATGAGAATTTTTAGTTTTCGTCTTGGAACGTTATTGATTGTCTTAAATATCAAAAAAAAAAACGAAAACAAAAACAAAAATTGTCAAAATTTATTTTGTCATCTTACAAAATACTACTCTGTTGTTATGACAGATCTACTAATAAGTGCGTTCCCGTACGTTCCCAATGTTACCGAAATTTACCAAAAAGCGTTCCCGTACTCGAAAATTGGGTAAATGAGAGCGCTAATGAGAGTGTATTAGTGTGTCTCTTTTTACCAAAATTTACCCAGACTTTTTCTTCGGGTAAACTTTGGTAAAACAGATGATGTAAATATAAAGAAAAAACAATCGTGAAAATAGATTTAAAATTTTAATTAAATAAAGAAATAAGCAAAAGAAACTTGTTTTTTTATAAGAATTAATTGAATAACATCAAAAACAATTTTCAAATGCGAATAAATATGGGTATTTGTGCCAATTTGTAAACTGAAATTATACGCATTTTCACATCAGTGATGGGATTTGTGGCACAATCTAAGATTGATTGGTACAATGGCACAGCCGATACAATTTTGCCACATTTGGTTATCTACAAAATTTAATAGAAAATGGATTTAAAAAATAACAATTCTCTAAAAATTCCTTAGTTTTTAGATTCTAAGCATTTATTGGTATTAAAATACCTTTTCGAACAAAGCAAAACTAAAAAATGTCATCGAAGATATTACCGAATAACCCATAGAATTTTAGGGTCATATGCATAATCACTTTTAAAATTTTTAAGTGACTTCTAAAACAAATTTTCCATAGATAATTTATTTTATAAACTTGTTATAAGGTTTTCAAATTATTATGCATAAGCACCATAAAAATTCAATGATTTAAATTTATAATTTAATTTTAATTCATGAAAAATTTAATTCAGTAACCATTCCTAAAGAATTCATTCATTAGCTGTATTCCCAAATCTTTAATAAGAATCGAATGAATTTCATTTATCATTCACCTTTTAAAGTGTGATACACCAAAATGTTCGTACGAATAAGGCCTATTTGTGTCCATACTTAGAAATGCTGCGACTAGTCCAGGTATTCAAGAAATTCAGATTTTGTTTACTGACCACCATTGGTGAATCACATTTTCATGGAGCAACTCCACAAAAAACTGATAGGATATAAGTGTGATACACCAAAATGTTCGTACGAAGAAGGCCTATTTGTGTCCATACTTAGAAATGCTGCGACTAGTCCAGGTATTCCAGAAATTCAGATTTTGTTTACTGACCACCATTGGTGAATGACATTTTCATGGAGCAACTCCACAAAAAACTGAAAGGATATAAGTGTGATACACAAAAATGTTCGCACGAATAAGGCCTATTTGTGTCCATACTTAGACATGCTGCGACTAGTCCAGGTATTCCAGAAATTCAGATTTTGTTTACTGACCACCATTGGTGAATCACATTTTCATGGAGCAACTCCACAAAAAACTGATAGGATATAAGTGTGATACACCAAAATGTTCGTACGAATAAGGCCTATTTGTGTCCATACTTAGAAATGCTGCGACTAGTCCAGGTATTCCAGAAATTCAGATTTTGTTTACTGACCACCATTGGTGAATCACATTTTCATGGAGCAACTCCACAAAAAACTGATAGGATATAAGTGTGATACACCAAAATGTTCGTACGAAGAAGGCCTATTTGTGTCCATACTTAGAAATGCTGCGACTAGTCCAGGTATTCCAGAAATTCAGATTTTGTTTACTGACCACCATTGGTGAATCACATTTTCATGGAGCAACTCCACAAAAAACTGATAGGATATAAGTGTGATACACAAAAATGTTCGTACGAAGAAGGCCTATTTGTGTCCGTACCTAGATATGCGGCGAGTAGTCCAGGTATTCCAGAAATTCAGATTTTGTTTACTGACCACCATTGGTGAATCACATTTTCATGGAGCAACTCCACAAAAAACTGATAGAATATAAGTGTGATACACCAAAATATTCGTACGAATAAGGCCTATTTGTGTCCATACTTAGAAATGCTGCGACTAGTCCAGGTATTCCAGAAATTCAGATTTTGTTTACTGACCACCATTGGTGAATCACATTTTCATGGAGCAACTCCACAAAAAACTGATAGGATATAAGTGTGATACACCAAAATGTTTGTACGAATAAGGCCTATTTGTGTCCGTACTTAGAATTGCTGCGACTAGTCCAGGTATTCCGGAAATTCAGATTTTGTTTACTGACCACCATTGGTGAATCACATTTTCATGGAGCAACTCCACAAAAAACTGATAGGATATAAGTGTGATACACCAAAATGTTTGTACGAATAAGGCCTATTTGTGTCCATACTTAGAATTGCTGCGACTAGTCCAGGTATTCCGGAAATTCAGATTTTGTTTACTGACCACCATTGGTGAATCACATTTTCATGGAGCAACTCCACAAAAAACTGATAGGATATAAGTGTGATACACCAAAATGTTCGTACGAATAAAGCCTATTTGTGTCCATACTTAGAAATGCTGCGACTAGTCCAGGTATTCCGGAAATTCAGATTTTGTTTACTGACCACCATTGGTGAATCACATTTTCATGGAGCAACTCCACAAAAAACTGATAGGATATAAGTGTGATACACCAAAATGTTCGTACGAATAAAGCCTATTTGTGTCCGTACTTAGAAATGCTGCGAACAGTCCAGGTATTCCAGAAATTCAGATTTTGTTTACTGACCACCATTGGTGAATCACATTTTCATGGAGCAACTCCACAAAAAACTGATAGGATATAAGTGTGATACACCAAAATGTTCGTACGAATAAGGCCTATTTGTGTCCATACTTAGAAATGCTGCGACTAGTCCAGGTATTCCAGAAATTCAGATTTTGTTTACTGACCACCATTGGTGAATCACATTTTCATGGAGCAACTCCACAAAAAACTGATAGGATATAAGTATGATACACCAAAATGTTTGTACGAATAAGGCCTATTTGTGTCCATACTTAGAATTGTTGCGACTAGTCCAGGTATTCCGGAAATTCAGATTTTGTTTACTGACCACCATTGGTGAATCACATTTTCATGGAGCAACTCCACATAAAACTGATAGGATATAAGTGTGATACACCAAAATGTTCGTACGAATAAAGCCTATTTGTGTCCGTACTTAGAAATGCTGCGAACAGTCCAGGTATTCCAGAAATTCAGATTTTGTTTACTGACCACCATTGGTGAATCACATTTTCATGGAGCAACTCCACAAAAAACTGATAGGATATAAGTATGATACACCAAAATGTTCGTAAGAATAAAGCCTATTTGTGTCCATACTTAGAAATGCTGCGACTAGTCCAGGTATTCCGGAAATTCAGATTTTGTTTACTGACCACCATTGGTGAATCACATTTTCATGGAGCAACTCCACATAAAACTGATAGGATATAAGTGTGATACACCAAAATGTTCGTACGAATAAAGCCTATTTGTGTCCGTACTTAGAAATGCTGCGAACAGTCCAGGTATTCCAGAAATTCAGATTTTGTTTACTGACCACCATTGGTGAATCACATTTTCATGGAGCAACTCCACAAAAAGCTGATAGGATATAAGTGTGATACACCAAAATGTTCGTACGAAGAAGGCCTATTTGTGTCCATACTTAGAAATGCTGCGACTAGTCCAGGTATTCCAGAAATTTAGATTTTGTTTACTGACCACCATTGGTGAATCACATTTTCATGGAGCAACTCCACAAAAAACTGATAGGATATAAGTGTGATACACCAAAATGTTCGTACGAATAAAGCCTATTTGTGTCCATACTTAGAAATGCTGCGACTAGTCCAGGTATTCCGGAAATTCAGATTTTGTTTACTGACCACCATTGGTGAATCACATTTTCATGGAGCAACTCCACAAAAAACTGATAGGATATAAGTGTGATACACCAAAATGTTCGTACGAATAAAGCCTATTTGTGTCCATACTTAGAAATGCTGCGACTAGTCCAGGTATTCCAGAAATTTAGATTTTGTTTACTGACCACCATTGGTGAATCACATTTTCATGGAGCAACTCCACAAAAAACTGATAGGATATAAGTGTGATACACCAAAATGTTCGTACGAAGAAGGCCTATTTGTGTCCGTACCTAGATATGCGGCGAGTAGTCCAGGTATTCCAGAAATTCAGATTTTGTTTACTGACCACCATTGGTGAATCACATTTTCATGGAGCAACTCCACAAAAAACTGATAGGATATAAGTGTGATACACCAAAATGTTCGTACGAAGAAGGCCTATTTGTGTCCATACTTAGAATTGCTGCGACTAGTCCAGGTATTCCGGAAATTCAGATTTTGTTTACTGACCACCATTGGTGAATCACATTTTCATGGAGCAACTCCACAAAAAACTGATAGGATATAAGTGTGATACACCAAAATGTTCGTACGAATAAAGCCTATTTGTGTCCATACTTAGAAATGCTGCGACTAGTCCAGGTATTCCGGAAATTCAGATTTTGTTTACTGACCACCATTGGTGAATCACATTTTCATGGAGCAACTCCACAAAAAACTGATAGGATATAAGTGTGATACACCAAAATGTTCGTACGAATAAAGCCTATTTGTGTCCATAATTAGAAATGCTGCGACTAGTCCAGGTATTCCGGAAATTCAGATTTTGTTTACTGACCACCATTGGTGAATCACATTTTCATGGAGCAACTCCACAAAAAACTGATAGGATATAAGTGTGATACACCAAAATGTTCGTACGAATAAAGCCTATTTGTGTCCGTACTTAGAAATGCTGCGAACAGTCCAGGTATTCCAGAAATTCAGATTTTGTTTACTGACCACCATTGGTGAATCACATTTTCATGGAGCAACTCCACAAAAAACTGATAGGATATAAGTGTGATACACCAAAATGTTCGTACGAATAAAGCCTATTTGTGTCCATACTTAGAAATGCTGCGACTAGTCCAGGTATTCCAGAAATTTAGATTTTGTTTACTGACCACCATTGGTGAATCACATTTTCATGGAGCAACTCCACAAAAAACTGATAGGATATAAGTGTGATACACCAAAATGTTCGTACGAAGAAGGCCTATTTGTGTCCGTACCTAGATATGCGGCGAGTAGTCCAGGTATTCCAGAAATTCAGATTTTGTTTACTGACCACCATTGGTGAATCACATTTTCATGGAGCAACTCCACAAAAAACTGATAGGATATAAGTGTGATACACCAAAATGTTCGTACGAAGAAGGCCTATTTGTGTCCATACTTAGAATTGCTGCGACTAGTCCAGGTATTCCGGAAATTCAGATTTTGTTTACTGACCACCATTGGTGAATCACATTTTCATGGAGCAACTCCACAAAAAACTGATAGGATATAAGTGTGATACACCAAAATGTTCGTACGAATAAAGCCTATTTGTGTCCATACTTAGAAATGCTGCGACTAGTCCAGGTATTCCGGAAATTCAGATTTTGTTTACTGACCACCATTGGTGAATCACATTTTCATGGAGCAACTCCACAAAAAACTGATAGGATATAAGTGTGATACACCAAAATGTTCGTACGAATAAAGCCTATTTGTGTCCATAATTAGAAATGCTGCGACTAGTCCAGGTATTCCGGAAATTCAGATTTTGTTTACTGACCACCATTGGTGAATCACATTTTCATGGAGCAACTCCACAAAAAACTGATAGGATATAAGTGTGATACACCAAAATGTTCGTACGAATAAAGCCTATTTGTGTCCGTACTTAGAAATGCTGCGAACAGTCCAGGTATTCCAGAAATTCAGATTTTGTTTACTGACCACCATTGGTGAATCACATTTTCATGGAGCAACTCCACAAAAAACTGATAGGTTATAAGTGTGATACACCAAACTGTTCGTACGAATAAGGCCTATTTGTGTCCATACTTAGAAATGCTGCGACTAGTCCAGGTATTCCAGAAATTCAGATTTTGTTTACTGACCACCATTGGTGAATCACATTTTCATGGAGCACCTCCACAAAAAACTGATAGGATATAAGTGTGATACACCAAAATGTTCGTACGAATAAGGCCTATTTGCGTCCATACTTAGAAACGCTGCGACTAGTCCAGGTATTCCGGAAATTTAGATTTTGTTTACTGACCACCATTGGTGAATCACATTTTCATGGATGAACTCCACAAAAAACTGATAGGATATAAGTATGATACACCAAAATGTTCGTACGAATAAGACCTATTTGTGTCCGTACTTAGAATTGCTGCGACTAGTCCAGGTATTCCGGAAATTCAGATTTTGTTTACTGACCACCATTGGTGAATCACATTTTCATGGAGCAACTCCACAAAAAACTGATAGGATATAAGTGTGATACACCAAAATGTTCGTACGAAGAAGGCCTATTTGTGTCCATACCTAGATATGCGGCGAGTAGTCCAGGTATTCCGGAAATTCAGATTTTGTTTACTGACCACCATTGGTGAATCACATTTTCATGGAGCAACTCCACAAAAAACTGATAGGATATAAGTGTGATACACCAAAATGTTCGTACGAAGAAGGCCTATTTGTGTCCATACCTAGATATGCGGCGAGTAGTCCAGGTATTCCGGAAATTCAGATTTTGTTTACTGACCACCATTGGTGAATCACATTTTCATGGAGCAACTCCACAAAAAACTGATAGGATATAAGTGTGATACACCAAAATGTTCGTACGAAGAAGGCCTATTTGTGTCCATACTTAGAAATGCTTCGACTAGTCCAGGTATTCCAGAAATTTAGATTTTGTTTACTGACCACCATTGGTGAATCACATTTTCATGGAGCAACTCCACAAAAAACTGATAGGTTATAAGTGTGATACACCAAACTGTTCGTACGAATAAGGCCTATTTGTGTCCATACTTAGAAATGCTGCGACTAGTCCAGGTATTCCAGAAATTCAGATTTTGTTTACTGACCACCATTGGTGAATCACATTTTCATGGAGCACCTCCACAAAAAACTGATAGGATATAAGTGTGATACACCAAAATGTTCGTACGAATAAGGCCTATTTGCGTCCATACTTAGAAACGCTGCGACTAGTCCAGGTATTCCGGAAATTTAGATTTTGTTTACTGACCACCATTGGTGAATCACATTTTCATGGATGAACTCCACAAAAAACTGATAGGATATAAGTATGATACACCAAAATGTTCGTACGAATAAGACCTATTTGTGTCCGTACTTAGAATTGCTGCGACTAGTCCAGGTATTCCGGAAATTCAGATTTTGTTTACTGACCACCATTGGTGAATCACATTTTCATGGAGCAACTCCACAAAAAACTGATAGGATATAAGTGTGATACACCAAAATGTTCGTACGAATAAGGCCTATTTGTGTCCATACTTAGAAATGCTGCGACTAGTCCAGGTATTCCAGAAATTCAGATTTTGTTTACTGACCGCCATTGGTGAATCACATTTTCATGGAGCAACTCCACAAAAAACTGATAGGATATAAGTGTGATACACCAAAATGTTCGTACGAATAAAGCCTATCTGTGTCCATACTTAGAAATGCTGCGACTAGTCCAGGTATTCCGGAAATTCAGATTTTGTTTACTGACCACCATTGGTGAATCACATTTTCATGGAGCAACTCCACAAAAAACTGATAGGATATAAGTGTGATACACCAAAATGTTCGTACGAATAAAGCCTATTTGTGTCCGTACTTAGAAATGCTGCGAACAGTCCAGGTATTCCAGAAATTCAGATTTTGTTTACTGACCACCATTGGTGAATCACATTTTCATGGAGCAACTCCACAAAAAACTGATAGGATATAAGTGTGATACACCAAAATGTTCGTACGAAGAAGGCCTATTTGCGTCCATACTTAGAAATGCTGCGACTAGTCCAGGTATTCCAGAAATTTAGATTTTGTTTACTGACCACCATTGGTGAATTACATTTTCATGGAGCAACTCCACAAAAAACTGATAGGATATAAGTGTGATACACCAAAATGTTCGTACGAATAAGGCCTATTTGTGTCCATACTTAGAAATGCTGCGACTAGTCCAGGTATTCCAGAAATTCAGATTTTGTTTACTGACCGCCATTGGTGAATCACATTTTCATGGAGCAACTCCACAAAAAACTGATAGGATATAAGTGTGATACACCAAAATGTTCGTACGAATAAAGCCTATTTGTGTCCATACTTAGAAATGCTGCGACTAGTCCAGGTATTCCGGAAATTCAGATTTTGTTTACTGACCACCATTGGTGAATCACATTTTCATGGAGCAACTCCACAAAAAACTGATAGGATATAAGTGTGATACACCAAAATGTTCGTACGAATAAAGCCTATTTGTGTCCGTACTTAGAAATGCTGCGAACAGTCCAGGTATTCCAGAAATTCAGATTTTGTTTACTGACCACCATTGGTGAATCACATTTTCATGGAGCAACTCCACAAAAAACTGATAGGATATAAGTGTGATACACCAAAATGTTCGTACGAAGAAGGCCTATTTGTGTCCATACTTAGAAATGCTGCGACTAGTCCAGGTATTCCAGAAATTCAGATTTTGTTTACTGACCACCATTGGTGAATCACATTTTCATGGAGCAACTCCACAAAAAACTGATAGGATATAAGTGTGATACACCAAAATGTTCGTACGAAGAAGGCCTATTTGTGTCCGTACCTAGATATGCGGCGAGTAGTCCAGGTATTCCAGAAATTCAGATTTTGTTTACTGACCACCATTGGTGAATCACATTTTCATGGAGCAACTCCACAAAAAACTGATAGGATATAAGTGTGATACACCAAAATGTTCATACGAAGAAGGCCTATTTGTGTCCGTACCTAGATATGCGGCGAGTAGTCCAGGTATTCCAGAAATTGAGATTTTGTTTACTGACCACCATTGGTGAATCACATTTTCATGGAGCAACTCCACAAAAAACTGATAGGATATAAGTGTGATACACCAAAATGTTCGTACGAAGAAGGCCTATTTGTGTCCATACTTAGAAATGCTGCGACTAGTCCAGGTATTCCAGAAATTCAGATTTTGTTTACTGACCACCATTGGTGAATCACATTTTCATGGGGCAACTCCACAAAAAACTGATAGGATATAAGTGTGATACACCAAAATGTTCGTACGAATAAAGCCTATCTGTGTCCATACTTAGAAATGCTGCGACTAGTCCAGGTATTCCGGAAATTCAGATTTTGTTTACTGACCACCATTGGTGAATCACATATTCATGGAGCAACTCCACAAAAAACTGATAGGATATAAGTGTGATACACCAAAATGTTCGTACGAAGAAGGCCTATTTGTGTCCATACTTAGAAATGCTGCGACTAGTACAGGTATTCCAGAAATTCAGATTTTGTTTACTGACCACCATTGGTGAATCACATTTTCATGGAGCACCTCCACAAAAAACTGATAGGATATAAGTGTGAATCACCAAAATGTTCGTACGAACAAGGCCTATTTGCGTCCATACTTAGAAACGCAGCGACTAGTCCAGGTATTCCGGAAATTTAGATTTTGTTTACTGACCACCATTGGTGAATCACATTTTCATGGATGAACTCCACAAAAAACTGATAGGATATAAGTATGATACACCAAAATGTTCGTACGAATAAGGCCTATTTGTGTCCATACTTAGAATTGCTGCGACTAGTCCAGGTATTCCGGAAATTCAGATTTTGTTTACTGACCACCATTGGTGAATCACATTTTCATGGAGCAACTCCACAAAAAACTGATAGAATATAAGTGTGATACACCAAAATATTCGTACGAATAAGGCCTATTTGTGTCCATACTTAGAAATGCTGCGACTAGTCCAGGTATTCCAGAAATTCAGATTTTGTTTACTGACCACCATTGGTGAATCACATTTTCATGGAGCAACTCCACAAAAAACTGATAGGATATAAGTGTGATACACCAAAATGTTTGTACGAATAAGGCCTATTTGTGTCCATACTTAGAATTGCTGCGACTAGTCCAGGTATTCCGGAAATTCAGATTTTGTTTACTGACCACCATTGGTGAATCACATTTTCATGGAGCAACTCCACAAAAAACTGATAGGATATAAGTGTGATACACCAAAATGTTTGTACGAATAAGGCCTATTTGTGTCCATACTTAGAATTGCTGCGACTAGTCCAGGTATTCCGGAAATTCAGATTTTGTTTACTGACCACCATTGGTGAATCACATTTTCATGGAGCAACTCCACAAAAAACTGATAGGATATAAGTGTGATACACCAAAATGTTCGTACGAATAAAGCCTATTTGTGTCCATACTTAGAAATGCTGCGACTAGTCCAGGTATTCCGGAAATTCAGATTTTGTTTACTGACCACCATTGGTGAATCACATTTTCATGGAGCAACTCCACAAAAAACTGATAGGATATAAGTGTGATACACCAAAATGTTCGTACGAATAAAGCCTATTTGTGTCCGTACTTAGAAATGCTGCGAACAGTCCAGGTATTCCAGAAATTCAGATTTTGTTTACTGACCACCATTGGTGAATCACATTTTCATGGAGCAACTCCACGAAAAACTGATAGGATATAAGTGTGATACACCAAAATGTTCGTACGAAGAAGGCCTATTTGCGTCCATACTTAGAAATGCTGCGACTAGTCCAGGTATTCCAGAAATTTAGATTTTGTTAACTGACCACCATTGGTGAATTACATTTTCATGGAGCAACTCCACAAAAAACTGATAGGATATAAGTGTGATACACCAAAATGTTCGTACGAATAAGGCCTATTTGTGTCCATACTTAGAAATGCTGCGACTAGTCCAGGTATTCCAGAAATTCAGATTTTGTTTACTGACCGCCATTGGTGAATCACATTTTCATGGAGCAACTCCACAAAAAACTGATAGGATACAAGTGTGATACACCAAAATGTTCGTACGAATAAAGCCTATTTGTGTCCATACTTAGAAATGCTGCGACTAGTCCAGGTATTCCGGAAATTCAGATTTTGTTTACTGACCACCATTGGTGAATCACATTTTCATGGAGCAACTCCACAAAAAACTGATAGGATATAAGTGTGATACACCAAAATGTTCGTACGAATAAGGCATATTTGCGTCCATACTTAGAAACGCTGCGACTAGTCCAGGTATTCCGGAAATTTAGATTTTGTTTACTGACCACCATTGGTGAATCACATTTTCATGGAGCAACTCCACAAAAAACTGATAGGATATAAGTGTGATACACCAAAATGTTCGTACGAAGAAGGCCTATTTGTGTCCGTACCTAGATATGCGGCGAGTAGTCCAGGTATTCCAGAAATCCAGATTTTGTTTACTGACCACCATTGGTGAATCACATTTTCATGGAGCAACTCAACAAAAAACTGATAGGATATAAGTGTGATACACCAAAATGTTCGTACGAAGAAGGCCTATTTGTGTCCATACCTAGATATGCGGCGAGTAGTCCAGGTATTCCAGAAATTCAGATTTTGTTTACTGACCACCATTGGTGAATCACATTTTCATGGAGCAACTCCACAAAAAACTGATAGGATATAAGTGTGATACACCAAAATGTTCGTACGAAGAAGGCCTATTTGTGTCCATACTTAGAAATGCTGCGACTAGTCCAGGTATTCCAGAAATTCAGATTTTGTTTACTGACCACCATTGGTGAATCACATTTTCATGGAGCAACTCCACAAAAAACTGATAGGATATAAGTGTGATACACCAAAATGTTCGTACGAATAAAGCCTATCTGTGTCCATACTTAGAAATGCTGCGACTAGTCCAGGTATTCCGGAAATTCAGATTTTGTTTACTGACCACCATTGGTGAATCACATATTCATGGAGCAACTCCACAAAAAACTGATAGGATATAAGTGTGATACACCAAAATGTTCGTACGAAGAAGGCCTATTTGTGTCCATACTTAGAAATGCTGCGACTAGTCCAGGTATTCCAGAAATTCAGATTTTGTTTACAGACCACCATTGGTGAATCACATTTTCATGGAGCAACTCCACAAAAAACTGATAGGATATAAGTGTGATACACCAAAATGTTCATACGAAGAAGGCCTATTTGTGTCCGTACCTAGATATGCGGCGAGTAGTCCAGGTATTCCAGAAATTGAGATTTTGTTTACTGACCACCATTGGTGAATCACATTTTCATGGAGCAACTCCACAAAAAACTGATAGGATATAAGTGTGATACACCAAAATGTTCGTACGAAGAAGGCCTATTTGTGTCCATACTTAGAAATGCTGCGACTAGTCCAGGTATTCCAGAAATTCAGATTTTGTTTACTGACCACCATTGGTGAATCACATTTTCATGGAGCAACTCCACAAAAAACTGATAGGATATAAGTGTGATACACCAAAATGTTCGTACGAATAAAGCCTATCTGTGTCCATACTTAGAAATGCTGCGACTAGTCCAGGTATTCCGGAAATTCAGATTTTGTTTACTGACCACCATTGGTGAATCACATATTCATGGAGCAACTCCACAAAAAACTGATAGGATATAAGTGTGATACACCAAAATGTTCGTACGAAGAAGGCCTATTTGTGTCCATACTTAGAAATGCTGCGACTAGTCCAGGTATTCCAGAAATTCAGATTTTGTTTACTGACCACCATTGGTGAATCACATTTTCATGGAGCACCTCCACAAAAAACTGATAGGATATAAGTGTGATACACCAAAATGTTCGTACGAATAAGGCCTATTTGTGTCCATACTTAGAATTGCTGCGACTAGTCCAGGTATTCCGGAAATTCAGATTTTGTTTACTGACCACCATTGGTGAATCACATTTTCATGGAGCAACTCCACAAAAAACTGATAGAATATAAGTGTGATACACCAAAATATTCGTACGAATAAGGCCTATTTGTGTCCATACTTAGAAATGCTGCGACTAGTCCAGGTATTCCAGAAATTCAGATTTTGTTTACTGACCACAATTGGTGAATCACATTTTCATGGAGCAACTCCACAAAAAACTGATAGGATATAAGTGTGATACACCAAAATGTTTGTACGAATAAGGCCTATTTGTGTCCATACTTAGAATTGCTGCGACTAGTCCAGGTATTCCGGAAATTCAGATTTTGTTTACTGACCACCATTGGTGAATCACATTTTCATGGAGCAACTCCACAAAAAACTGATAGGATATAAGTATGATACACCAAAATGTTTGTACGAATAAGGCCTATTTGTGTCCATACTTAGAATTGTTGCGACTAGTCCAGGTATTCCGGAAATTCAGATTTTGTTTACTGACCACCATTGGTGAATCACATTTTCATGGAGCAACTCCACAAAAAACTGATAGGATATAAGTGTGATACACCAAAATGTTCGTAAGAATAAAGCCTATTTGTGTCCATACTTAGAAATGCTGCGACTAGTCCAGGTTTTCCGGAAATTCAGATTTTGTTTACTGACCACCATTGGTGAATCACATTTTCATGGAGCAACTCCACATAAAACTGATAGGATATAAGTGTGATACACCAAAATGTTCGTACGAATAAAGCCTATTTGTGTCCGTACTTAGAAATGCTGCGAACAGTCCAGGTATTCCAGAAATTCAGATTTTGTTTACTGACCACCATTGGTGAATCACATTTTCATGGAGCAACTCCACAAAAAACTGATAGGATATAAGTGTGATACACCAAAATGTTCGTACGAAGAAGGCCTATTTGTGTCCATACTTAGAAATGCTGCGAATAGTCCAGGTATTCCAGAAATTTAGATTTTGTTTACTGACCACCATTGGTGAATCACATTTTCATGGAGCAACTCCACAAAAAACTGATAGGATATAAGTGTGATACACCAAAATGTTCGTACGAATAAAGCCTATTTGTGTCCATACTTAGAAATGCTGCGACTAGTCCAGGTATTCCGGAAATTCAGATTTTGTTTACTGACCACCATTGGTGAATCACATTTTCATGGAGCAACTCCACAAAAAACTGATAGGATATAAGTGTGATACACCAAAATGTTCGTACGAATAAAGCCTATTTGTGTCCATACTTAGAAATGCTGCGACTAGTCCAGGTATTCCAGAAATTTAGATTTTGTTTACTGACCACCATTGGTGAATCACATTTTCATGGAGCAACTCCACAAAAAACTGATAGGATATAAGCGTGATACACCAAAATGTTCGTACGAAGAAGGCCTATTTGTGTCCGTACCTAGATATGCGGCGAGTAGTCCAGGTATTCCAGAAATTCAGATTTTGTTTACTGACCACCATTGGTGAATCACATTTTCATGGAGCAACTCCACAAAAAACTGATAGGATATAAGTGTGATACACCAAAATGTTCGTACGAAGAAGGCCTATTTGTGTCCATACTTAGAATTGCTGCGACTAGTCCAGGTATTCCAGAAATTCAGATTTTGTTTACTGACCACCATTGGTGAATCACATTTTCATGGAGCAACTCCACAAAAAACTGATAGGATATAAGTGTGATACATCAAAATGTTCGTACGAATAAAGCCTATCTGTGTCCATACTTAGAAATGCAGCGACTAGTCCAGGTATTCCGGAAATTCAGATTTTGTTTACTGACCACCATTGGTGAATCACATTTTCATGGAGCAACTCCACAAAAAACTGATAGGATATAAGTATGATACACCAAAATGTTCGTACGAATAAGGCCTATTTGTGTCCATACTTAGAATTGCTGCGACTAGTCCAGGTATTCCGGAAATTCAGATTTTGTTTACTGACCACCATTGGTGAATCACATTTTCATGGAGCAACTCCACAAAAAACTGATAGGATATAAGTGTGATACACCAAAATGTTCGTACGAATAAAGCCTATTTGTGTCCATACTTAGAAATGCTGCGACTAGTCCAGGTATTCCGGAAATTCAGATTTTGTTTACTGACCACCATTGGTGAATCACATTTTCATGGAGCAACTCCACAAAAAACTGATAGGATATAAGTGTGATACACAAAAATGTTCGTACGAAGAAGGCCTATTTGTGTCCGTACCTAGATATGCGGCGAGTAGTCCAGGTATTCCAGAAATTCAGATTTTGTTTACTGACCACCATTGGTGAATCACATTTTCATGGAGCAACTCCACAAAAAACTGATAGGATATAAGTGTGATACACCAAAATGTTTGTACGAATAAGGCCTATTTGTGTCCATACTTAGAATTGCTGCGACTAGTCCAGGTATTCCGGAAATTCAGATTTTGTTTACTGACCACCATTGGTGAATCACATTTTCATGGAGCAACTCCACAAAAAACTGATAGGATATAAGTGTGATACACCAAAATGTTCGTACGAATAAAGCCTATTTGTGTCCATACTTAGAAATGCTGCGACTAGTCCAGGTATTCCAGAAATTTAGATTTTGTTTACTGACCACCATTGGTGAATCACATTTTCATGGAGCAACTCCACAAAAAACTGATAGGATATAAGTGTGATACACCAAAATGTTCGTACGAAGAAGGCCTATTTGTGTCCATACTTAGAAACGCAGCGACTAGTCCAGGTATTCCAGAAATTCAGATTTTGTTTACTGACCACCATTGGTGAATCACATTTTCATGGAGCAACTCCACAAAAAACTGATAGGATATAAGTGTGATACACCAAAATGTTCGTACGAATAAAGCCTATCTGTGTCCATACTTAGAAATGCTGCGACTAGTCCAGGTATTCCGGAAATTCAGATTTTGTTTACTGACCACCATTGGTGAATCACATATTCATGGAGCAACTCCACAAAAAACTGATAGGATATAAGTGTGATACACCAAAATGTTCGTACGAAGAAGGCCTATTTGTGTCCATACTTAGAAATGCGGCGAGTAGTCCAGGTATTCCAGAAATTCAGATTTTGTTTACAGACCACCATTGGTGAATCACATTTTCATGGAGCAACTCCACAAAAAACTGATAGGATATAAGTGTGATACACCAAAATGTTCATACGAAGAAGGCCTATTTGTGTCCGTACCTAGATATGCGGCGAGTAGTCCAGGTATTCCAGAAATTGAGATTTTGTTTACTGACCACCATTGGTGAATCACATTTTCATGGAGCAACTCCACAAAAAACTGATAGGATATAAGTGTGATACACCAAAATGTTCGTACGAAGAAGGCCTATTTGTGTCCATACTTAGAAATGCTGCGACTAGTCCAGGTATTCCAGAAATTCAGATTTTGTTTACTGACCACCATTGGTGAATCACATTTTCATGGAGCAACTCCACAAAAAACTGATAGGATATAAGTGTGATACACCAAAATGTTCGTACGAATAAAGCCTATCTGTGTCCATACTTAGAAATGCTGCGACTAGTCCAGGTATTCCGGAAATTCAGATTTTGTTTACTGACCACCATTGGTGAATCACATATTCATGGAGCAACTCCACAAAAAACTGATAGGATATAAGTGTGATACACCAAAATGTTCGTACGAAGAAGGCCTATTTGTGTCCATACTTAGAAATGCTGCGACTAGTCCAGGTATTCCAGAAATTCAGATTTTGTTTACTGACCACCATTGGTGAATCACATTTTCATGGAGCACCTCCACAAAAAACTGATAGGATATAAGTGTGATACACCAAAATGTTCGTACGAACAAGGCCTATTTGCGTCCATACTTAGAAACGCAGCGACTAGTCCAGGTATTCCGGAAATTTAGATTTTGTTTACTGACCACCATTGGTGAATCACATTTTCATGGATGAACTCCACAAAAAACTGATAGGATATAAGTATGATACACCAAAATGTTCGTACGAATAAGGCCTATTTGTGTCCATACTTAGAATTGCTGCGACTAGTCCAGGTATTCCGGAAATTCAGATTTTGTTTACTGACCACCATTGGTGAATCACATTTTCATGGAGCAACTCCACAAAAAACTGATAGGATATAAGTGTGATACACCAAAATGTTTGTACGAATAAGGCCTATTTGTGTCCATACTTAGAATTGCTGCGACTAGTCCAGGTATTCCGGAAATTCAGATTTTGTTTACTGACCACCATTGGTGAATCACATTTTCATGGAGCAACTCCACAAAAAACTGATAGGATATAAGTGTGATACACCAAAATGTTCGTACGAATAAAGCCTATTTGTGTCCATACTTAGAAATGCTGCGACTAGTCCAGGTTTTCCGGAAATTCAGATTTTGTTTACTGACCACCATTGGTGAATCACATTTTCATGGAGCAACTCCACAAAAAACTGATAGGATATAAGTGTGATACACCAAAATGTTCGTACGAATAAAGCCTATTTGTGTCCGTACTTAGAAATGCTGCGAACAGTCCAGGTATTCCAGAAATTCAGATTTTGTTTACTGACCACCATTGGTGAATCACATTTTCATGGAGCAACTCCACAAAAAACTGATAGGATATAAGTGTGATACACCAAAATGTTCGTACGAATAAGGCCTATTTGTGTCCATACTTAGAAATGCTGCGACTAGTCCAGGTATTCCAGAAATTCAGATTTTGTTTACTGACCACCATTGGTGAATCACATTTTCATGGAGCAACTCCACAAAAAACTGATAGGATATAAGTATGATACACCAAAATGTTTGTACGAATAAGGCCTATTTGTGTCCATACTTAGAATTGTTGCGACTAGTCCAGGTATTCCGGAAATTCAGATTTTGTTTACTGACCACCATTGGTGAATCACATTTTCATGGAGCAACTCCACAAAAAACTGATAGGATATAAGTGTGATACACCAAAATGTTCGTAAGAATAAAGCCTATTTGTGTCCATACTTAGAAATGCTGCGGCTAGTCCAGGTTTTCCGGAAATTCAGATTTTGTTTACTGACCACCATTGGTGAATCACATTTTCATGGAGCAACTCCACATAAAACTGATAGGATATAAGTGTGATACACCAAAATGTTCGTACGAATAAAGCCTATTTGTGTCCGTACTTAGAAATGCTGCGAACAGTCCAGGTATTCCAGAAATTCAGATTTTGTTTACTGACCACCATTGGTGAATCACATTTTCATGGAGCAACTCCACAAAAAACTGATAGGATATAAGTGTGATACACCAAAATGTTCGTACGAAGAAGGCCTATTTGTGTCCATACTTAGAAATGCTGCGACTAGTCCAGGTATTCCAGAAATTTAGATTTTGTTTACTGACCACCATTGGTGAATCACATTTTCATGGAGCAACTCCACAAAAAACTGATAGGATATAAGTGTGATACACCAAAATGTTCGTACGAATAAAGCCTATTTGTGTCCATACTTAGAAATGCTGCGACTAGTCCAGGTATTCCGGAAATTCAGATTTTGTTTACTGACCACCATTGGTGAATCACATTTTCATGGAGCAACTCCACAAAAAACTGATAGGATATAAGTGTGATACACCAAAATGTTCGTACGAATAAAGCCTATTTGTGTCCATACTTAGAAATGCTGCGACTAGTCCAGGTATTCCAGAAATTTAGATTTTGTTTACTGACCACCATTGGTGAATCACATTTTCATGGAGCAACTCCACAAAAAACTGATAGGATATAAGCGTGATACACCAAAATGTTCGTACGAAGAAGGCCTATTTGTGTCTGTACCTAGATATGCGGCGAGTAGTCCAGGTATTCCAGAAATTCAGATTTTGTTTACTGACCACCATTGGTGAATCACATTTTCATGGAGCAACTCCACAAAAAACTGATAGGATATAAGTGTGATACACCAAAATGTTCGTACGAAGAAGGCCTATTTGTGTCCATACTTAGAATTGCTGCGACTAGTCCAGGTATTCCAGAAATTCAGATTTTGTTTACTGACCACCATTGGTGAATCACATTTTCATGGAGCAACTCCACAAAAAACTGATAGGATATAAGTGTGATACATCAAAATGTTCGTACGAATAAAGCCTATCTGTGTCCATACTTAGAAATGCAGCGACTAGTCCAGGTATTCCGGAAATTCAGATTTTGTTTACTGACCACCATTGGTGAATCACATTTTCATGGAGCAACTCCACAAAAAACTGATAGGATATAAGTATGATACACCAAAATGTTCGTACGAATAAGGCCTATTTGTGTCCATACTTAGAATTGCTGCGACTAGTCCAGGTATTCCGGAAATTCAGATTTTGTTTACTGACCACCATTGGTGAATCACATTTTCATGGAGCAACTCCACAAAAAACTGATAGGATATAAGTGTGATACACCAAAATGTTCGTACGAATAAAGCCTATTTGTGTCCATACTTAGAAATGCTGCGACTAGTCCAGGTATTCCGGAAATTCAGATTTTGTTTACTGACCACCATTGGTGAATCACATTTTCATGGAGCAACTCCACAAAAAACTGATAGGATATAAGTGTGATACACAAAAATGTTCGTACGAAGAAGGCCTATTTGTGTCCGTACCTAGATATGCGGCGAGTAGTCCAGGTATTCCAGAAATTCAGATTTTGTTTACTGACCACCATTGGTGAATCACATTTTCATGGAGCAACTCCACAAAAAACTGATAGAATATAAGTGTGATACACCAAAATGTTCGTACGAATAAGGCCTATTTGTGTCCATACTTAGAAATGCTGCGACTAGTCCAGGTATTCCAGAAATTCAGATTTTGTTTACTGACCACCATTGGTGAATCACATTTTCATGGAGCAACTCCACAAAAAACTGATAGGATATAAGTGTGATACACCAAAATGTTTGTACGAATAAGGCCTATTTGTGTCCATACTTAGAATTGCTGCGACTAGTCCAGGTATTCCGGAAATTCAGATTTTGTTTACTGACCACCATTGGTGAATCACATTTTCATGGAGCAACTCCACAAAAAACTGATAGGATATAAGTGTGATACACCAAAATGTTTGTACGAATAAGGCCTATTTGTGTCCATACTTAGAATTGCTGCGACTAGTCCAGGTATTCCGGAAATTCAGATTTTGTTTACTGACCACCATTGGTGAATCACATTTTCATGGAGCAACTCCACAAAAAACTGATAGGATATAAGTGTGATACACCAAAATGTTCGTACGAATAAAGCCTATTTGTGTCCGTTCTTAGAAATGCTGCGAACAGTCCAGGTATTCCAGAAATTCAGATTTTGTTTACTGACCACCATTGGTGAATCACATTTTCATGGAGCAACTCCACAAAAAACTGATAGGATATAAGTGTGATACACCAAAATGTTCGTACGAATAAGGCCTATTTGTGTCCATACTGAGAAATGCTGCGACTAGTCCAGGTATTCCAGAAATTCAGATTTTGTTTACTGACCACCATTGGTGAATCACATTTTCATGGAGCAACTCCACAAAAAACTGATAGGATATAAGTATGATACACCAAAATGTTTGTACGAATAAGGCCTATTTGTGTCCATACTTAGAATTGCTGCGACTAGTCCAGGTATTCCGGAAATTCAGATTTTGTTTACTGACCACCATTGGTGAATCACATTTTCATGGAGCAACTCCACAAAAAACTGATAGGATATAAGTGTGATACACCAAAATGTTCGTACGAATAAAGCCTATTTGTGTCCATAATTAGAAATGCTGCGACTAGTCCAGGTATTCCGGAAATTCAGATTTTGTTTACTGACCACCATTGGTGAATCACATTTTCATGGAGCAACTCCACAAAAAACTGATAGGATATAAGTGTGATACACCAAAATGTTCGTACGAATAAAGCCTATTTGTGTCCGTACTTAGAAATGCTGCGAACAGTCCAGGTATTCCAGAAATTCAGATTTTGTTTACTGACCACCATTGGTGAATCACATTTTCATGGAGCAACTCTACAAAAAACTGATAGGATATAAGTGTGATACACCAAAATGTTCGTACGAAGAAGGCCTATTTGTGCCCATACTTAGAAATGCTGCGACTAGTCCAGGTATTCCAGAAATTTAGATTTTGTTTACTGACCACCATTGGTGAATCACATTTTCATGGATGAACTCCACAAAAAACTGATAGGATATAAGTATGATACACCAAAATGTTCGTACGAATAAGACCTATTTGTGTCCGTACTTAGAATTGCTGCGACTAGTCCAGGTATTCCGGAAATTCAGATTTTGTTTACTGACCACCATTGGTGAATCACATTTTCATGGAGCAACTCCACAAAAAACTGATAGGATATAAGTGTGATACACCAAAATGTTCGTACGAAGAAGGCCTATTTGTGTCCATACCTAGATATGCGGCGAGTAGTCCAGGTATTCCGGAAATTCAGATTTTGTTTACTGACCACCATTGGTGAATCACATTTTCATGGAGCAACTCCACAAAAAACTGATAGGATATAAGTGTGATACACCAAAATGTTCGTACGAATAAAGCCTATCTGTGTCCATACTTAGAAATGCTGCGAATAGTCCAGGTATTCCGGAAATTCAGATTTTTTTTACTGACCACCATTGGTGAATCACATTTTCATGGAGCAACTCCACAAAAAACTGATAGGATATAAGCATGATACACCAAAATGTTCGTACGAATAAGGCCTATTTGTGTCCATACTTAGAATTGCTGCGACTAGTCCAGGTATTCCGGAAATTCAGATTTTGTTTACTGACCACCATTGGTGAATCACATTTTCATGGAGCAACTCCACAAAAAACTGATAGGATATAAGTGTGATACACCAAAATGTTCGTACGAATAAAGCCTATCTGTGTCCATACTTAGAATTGCTGCGACTAGTCCAGGTATTCCAGAAAGTCAGATTTTGTTTACTGACCACCATTGGTGAATCACATTTTCATGGAGCAACTCCACAAAAAACTGATAGGATATAAGTGTGATACACCAAAATGTTCGTACGAATAAAGCCTATCTGTGTCCATACTTAGAAATGCTGCGACTAGTCCAGGTATTCCGGAAATTCAGATTTTCTTTACTGACCACCATTGGTGAATCACATTTTCATGGAGCAACTCCACAAAAAACTGATAGGATATAAGTGTGATACACCAAAATGTTCGTACGAAGAAGGCCTATTTGTGTCCGTACCTAGATATGCGGCGAGTAGTCCAGGTATTCCAGAAATTCAGATTTTGTTTACTGACCACCATTGGTGAATCACATTTTCATGGAGCAACTCCACAAAAAACTGATAGGATATAAGTGTGATACACCAAAATGTTCGTACGAAGAAGGCCTATTTGTGTCCATACCTAGATATGCGGCGAGTAGTCCAGGTATTCCAGAAATTCAGATTTTGTTTACTGACCACCATTGGTGAATCACATTTTCATGGAGCAACTCCACAAAAAACTGATAGGATATAAGTGTGATACACCAAAATGTTCGTACGAAGAAGGCCTATTTGTGTCCATACTTAGAAATGCTGCGACTAGTCCAGGTATTCCAGAAATTCAGATTTTGTTTACTGACCACCATTGGTGAATCACATTTTCATGGAGCAACTCCACAAAAAACTGATAGGATATAAGTGTGATACACCAAAATGTTCGTACGAATAAAGCCTATTTGTGTCCGTACTTAGAAATGCTGCGAACAGTCCAGGTATTCCAGAAATTCAGATTTTGTTTACTGACCACCATTGGTGAATCACATTTTCATGGAGCAACTCCACAAAAAACTGATAGGATATAAGTGTGATACACCAAAATGTTCGTACGAAGAAGGCCTATTTGTGTCCGTACCTAGATATGCGGCGAGTAGTCCAGGTATTCCAGAAATTCAGATTTTGTTTACTGACCACCATTGGTGAATCACATTTTCATGGAGCAACTCCACAAAAAACTGATAGGATATAAGTGTGATACACCAAAATGTTCGTACGAAGAAGGCCTATTTGTGTCCATACCTAGATATGCGGCGAGTAGTCCAGGTATTCCAGAAATTCAGATTTTGTTTACTGACCACCATTGGTGAATCACATTTTCATGGAGCAACTCCACAAAAAACTGATAGGATATAAGTGTGATACACCAAAATGTTCGAACGAAGAAGGCCTATTTGTGTCCATACTTAGAAATGCTGCGACTAGTCCAGGTATTCCAGAAATTCAGATTTTGTTTACTGACCACCATTGGTGAATCACATTTTCATGGAGCAACTCCACAAAAAACTGATAGGATATAAGTGTGATACACCAAAATGTTCGTACGAAGAAGGCCTATTTGTGTCCGTACCTAGATATGCGGCGAGTAGTCCAGGTATTCCAGAAATTCAGATTTTGTTTACTGACCACCATTGGTGAATCACATTTTCATGGAGCAACTCCACAAAAAACTGATAGGATATAAGTGTGATACACCAAAATGTTCATACGAAGAAGGCCTATTTGTGTCCGTACCTAGATATGCGGCGAGTAGTCCAGGTATTCCAGAAATTGAGATTTTGTTTACTGACCACCATTGGTGAATCACATTTTCATGGAGCAACTCCACAAAAAACTGATAGGATATAAGTGTGATACACCAGAATGTTCGTACGAAGAAGGCCTATTTGTGTCCATACTTAGAAATGCTGCGACTAGTCCAGGTATTCCAGAAATTCAGATTTTGTTTACTGACCACCATTGGTGAATCACATTTTCATGGAGCAACTCCACAAAAAACTGATAGGATATAAGTGTGATACACCAAAATGTTCGTACGAATAAAGCCTATCTGTGTCCATACTTAGAAATGCTGCGACTAGTCCAGGTATTCCGGAAATTCAGATTTTGTTTACTGACCACCATTGGTGAATCACATTTTCATGGAGCAACTCCACAAAAAACTGATAGGATATAAGTGTGATACACCAGAATGTTCGTACGAAGAAGGCCTATTTGTGTCCATACTTAGAAATGCTGCGACTAGTCCAGGTATTCCAGAAATTCAGATTTTGTTTACTGACCACCATTGGTGAATCACATTTTCATGGAGCAACTCCACAAAAAACTGATAGGATATAAGTGTGATACACCAAAATGTTCGTACGAATAAAGCCTATCTGTGTCCATACTTAGAAATGCTGCGACTAGTCCAGGTATTCCGGAAATTCAGATTTTGTTTACTGACCACCATTGGTGAATCACATATTCATGGAGCAACTCCACAAAAAACTGATAGGATATAAGTGTGATACACCAAAATGTTCGCACGAAGAAGGCCTATTTGTGTCCATACTTAGAAATGCTGCGACTAGTCCAGGTATTCCAGAAATTCAGATTTTGTTTACTGACCACCATTGGTGAATCACATTTTCATGGAGCAACTCCACAAAAAACTGATAGGATATAAGTGTGATACACCAAAATGTTCGTACGAATAAAGCCTATCTGTGTCCATACTTAGAAATGCTGCGACTAGTCCAGGTATTCCGGAAATTCAGATTTTGTTTACTGACCACCATTGGTGAATCACATTTTCATGGAGCAACTCCACAAAAAACTGACAGAATATAAGTGTGATACACCAAAATGTTCGTACGAAGAAGGCCTATTTGTGTCCATACTTAGAAATGCTGCGACTAGTCCAGGTATTCCAGAAATTCAGATTTTGTTTACTGACCACCATTGGTGAATCACATTTTCATGGAGCACCTCCACAAAAAACTGATAGGATATAAGTGTGATACACCAAAATGTTCGTACGAACAAGGCCTATTTGCGTCCATACTTAGAAACGCAGCGACTAGTCCAGGTATTCCGGAAATTTAGATTTTGTTTACTGACCACCATTGGTGAATCACATTTTCATGGATGAACTCCACAAAAAACTGATAGGATATAAGTATGATACACCAAAATGTTCGTACGAATAAGGCCTATTTGTGTCCATACTTAGAATTGCTGCGACTAGTCCAGGTATTCCGGAAATTCAGATTTTGTTTACTGACCACCATTGGTGAATCACATTTTCATGGAGCAACTCCACAAAAAACTGATACGATATAAGTGTGATACACCAAAATGTTCGTACGAATAAAGCCTATCTGTGTCCATACTTAGAAATGCTGCGACTAGTCCAGGTATTCCGGAAATTCAGATTTTGTTTACTGACCACCATTGGTGAATCACATTTTCATGGAGCACCTCCACAAAAAACTGATAGGATATAAGTGTGATACACCAAAATGTTCGTACGAAGAAAGCCTATTTGTGTCCGTACCTAGATATGCGGCGAGTAGTCCAGGTATTCCAGAAATTCAGATTTTGTTTACTGACCACCATTGGTGAATCACATTTTCATGGAGCAACTCCACAAAAAACTGATAGGATATAAGTGTGATACACCAAAATGTTCGTACGAAGAAGGCCTATTTGTGTCCATACTTAGAAATGCTGCGACTAGTCCAGGTATTCCAGAAATTCAGATTTTGTTTACTGACCACCATTGGTGAATCACATTTTCATGGAGCAACTCCACAAAAAACTGATAGGATATAAGTGTGATACACCAAAATGTTCGTACGAAGAAGGCCTATTTGTGTCCATACTTAGAAATGCTGCGACTAGTCCAGGTATTCCAGAAATTTAGATTTTGTTTACTGACCACCATTGGTGAATCACATTTTCATGGAGCAACTCCACAAAAAACTGATAGGATATAAGTGTGATACACCAAAATGTTCGTACGAACAAAGCCTATCTGTGTCCATACTTAGAAATGCTGCGACTAGTCCAGGTATTCCGGAAATTCAGATTTTCTTTACTGACCACCATTGGTGAATCACATTTTCATGGAGGAACTCCACAAAAAACTGATAGGATATAAGTGTGATACACCAAAATGTTCGTACGAATAAAGCCTATCTGTGTCCATACCTAGATATGCGGCGAGTAGTCCAGGTATTCCAGAAATTCAGATTTTGTTTACTGACCACCATTGGTGAATCACATTTTCATGGAGCAACTCCACAAAAAACTGATAGGATATAAGTGTGATACACCAAAATGTTCGTACGAAGAAGGCCTATTTGTGTCCATACTTAGAAATGCTGCGACTAGTCCAGGTATTCCAGAAATTCAGATTTTGTTTACTGACCACCATTGGTGAATCACATTTTCATGGAGCAACTCCACAAAAAACTGATAGGATATAAGTGTGATACACCAAAATGTTCGTACGAAGAAGGCCTATTTGTGTCCGTACCTAGATATGCGGCGAGTAGTCCAGGTATTCCAGAAATTCAGATTTTGTTTACTGACCACCATTGGTGAATCACATTTTCATGGAGCAACTCCACAAAAAACTGATAGGATATAAGTGTGATACACCAAAATGTTCATACGAAGAAGGCCTATTTGTGTCCGTACCTAGATATGCGGCGAGTAGTCCAGGTATTCCAGAAATTGAGATTTTGTTTACTGACCACCATTGGTGAATCACATTTTCATGGAGCAACTCCACAAAAAACTGATAGGATATAAGTGTGATACACCAAAATGTTCGTACGAAGAAGGCCTATTTGTGTCCGTACCTAGATATGCGGCGAGTAGTCCAGGTATTCCAGAAATTCAGATTTTGTTTACTGACCACCATTGGTGAATCACATTTTCATGGAGCAACTCCACAAAAAACTGATAGGATATAAGTGTGATACACCAAAATGTTCATACGAAGAAGGCCTATTTGTGTCCGTACCTAGATATGCGGCGAGTAGTCCAGGTATTCCAGAAATTGAGATTTTGTTTACTGACCACCATTGGTGAATCACATTTTCATGGAGCAACTCCACAAAAAACTGATAGGATATAAGTGTGATACACCAAAATGTTCGTACGAAGAAGGCCTATTTGTGTCCATACTTAGAAATGCTGCGACTAGTCCAGGTATTCCGGAAATTCAGATTTTGTTTACTGACCACCATTGGTGAATCACATTTTCATGGAGAAACTCCACAAAAAACTGATAGGATATAAGTGTGATACACCAAAATGTTCGTACGAAGAAGGCCTATTTGTGTCCGTACCTAGATATGCGGCGAGTAGTCCAGGTATTCCAGAAATTCAGATTTTGTTTACTGACCACCATTGGTGAATCACATTTTCATGGAGCAACTCCACAAAAAACTGATAGGATATAAGTGTGATACACCAAAATGTTCGTACGAAGAAGGCCTATTTGTGTCCATACCTAGATATGCGGCGAGTAGTCTAGGTATTCCAGAAATTCAGATTTTGTTTACTGACCACCATTGGTGAATCACATTTTCATGGAGCAACTCCACAAAAAACTGATAGGATATAAGTGTGATACACCAAAATGTTCGTACGAAGATGGCCTATTTGTGTCCATACTTAGAAATGCTGCGACTAGTCCAGGTATTCCAGAAATTCAGATTTTGTTTACTGACCACCATTGGTGAATCACATTTTCATGGAGCAACTCCACAAAAAACTGATAGGATATAAGTGTGATACACAAAAATGTTCGTACGAAGAAGGCCTATTTCTGTCCGTACCTAGATATGCGGCGAGTAGTCCAGGTATTCCAGAAATTCAGATTTTGTTTACTGACCACCATTGGTGAATCACATTTTCATGGAGCAACTCCACAAAAAACTGATAGGATATAAGTGTGATACACCAAAATGTTCGTACGAATAAGGCCTATTTGCGTCCATACTTAGAAATGCTGCGACTAGTCCAGGTATTCCAGAAATTCAGATTTTGTTTACTGACCACCATTGGTGAATCACATTTTCATGGAGCAACTCCACAAAAAACTGATAGGATATAAGTGTGATACACAAAAATGTTCGTACGAAGAAGGCCTATTTGTGTCCGTACCTAGATATGCGGCGAGTAGTCCAGGTATTCCAGAAATTCAGATTTTGTTTACTGACCACCATTGGTGAATCACATTTTCATGGAGCAACTCCACAAAAAACTGATAGGATATAAGTGTGATACACCAAAATGTTCGTACGAATAAGGCCTATTTGTGTCCATACTTAGAAATGCTGCGACTAGTCCAGGTATTCCAGAAATTCAGATTTTGTTTACTGACCACCATTGGTGAATCATATTTTCATGGAGCAACTCCACAAAAAACTGATAGGATATAAGTATGATACACCAAAATGTTTGTACAAATAAGGCCTATTTGTGTCCATACTTAGAATTGCTGCGACTAGTCCAGGTATTCCGGAAATTCAGATTTTGTTTACTGACCACCATTGGTGAATCACATTTTCATGGAGCAACTCCACAAAAAACTGATAGGATATAAGTGTGATACACCAAAATGTTGGTACGAATAAAGCCTATTTGTGTCCATACTTAGAAATGCTGCGACTAGTCCAGGTATTCCACAAATTTAGATTTTGTTTACTGACCACCATTGGTGAATCACATTTTCATGGAGCAACTCCACAAAAAACTGATAGGATATAAGTGTGATACACCAAAATGTTCGTACGAAGAAGGCCTATTTGTGTCCATACCTAGATATGCGGCGAGTAGTCTAGGTATTCCAGAAATTCAGATTTTGTTTACTGACCACCATTGGTGAATCACATTTTCATGGAGCAACTCCACAAAAAACTGATAGGATATAAGTGTGATACACCAAAATGTTCGTACGAAGATGGCCTATTTGTGTCCATACTTAGAAATGCTGCGACTAGTCCAGGTATTCCAGAAATTCAGATTTTGTTTACTGACCACCATTGGTGAATCACATTTTCATGGAGCAACTCCACAAAAAACTGATAGGATATAAGTGTGATACACAAAAATGTTCGTACAAAGAAGGCCTATTTCTGTCCGTACCTAGATATGCGGCGAGTAGTCCAGGTATTCCAGAAATTCAGATTTTGTTTACTGACCACCATTGGTGAATCACATTTTCATGGAGCAACTCCACAAAAAACTGATAGGATATAAGTGTGATACACCAAAATGTTGGTACGAATAAAGCCTATTTGTGTCCATACTTAGAAATGCTGCGACTAGTCCAGGTATTCCAGAAATTTAGATTTTGTTTACTGACCACCATTGGTGAATCACATTTTCATGGAGCAACTCCACAAAAAACTGATAGGATATAAGTGTGATACACCAAAATGTTCGTACGAGGAAGGCCTATTTGTGTCCATACTTAGAAATGCTGCGACTAGTCCAGGTATTCCAGAAATTCAGATTTTGTTTACTGACCACCATTGGTGAATCACATTTTCATGGAGCACCTCCACAAAAAACTGATAGGATATAAGTGTGATACACCAAAATGTTCGTACGAATAAGGCCTATTTGCGTCCATACTTAGAAACGCAGCGACTAGTCCAGGTATTCCGGAAATTTAGATTTTGTTTACTGACCACCATTGGTGAATCACATTTTCATGGATGAACTCCACAAAAAACTGATAGGATATAAGTATGATACACCAAAATGTTCGTACGAATAAGGCCTATTTGTGTCCATACTTAGAATTGCTGCTACTAGTCCAGGTATTCCGGAAATTCAGATTTTGTTTACTGACCACCATTGGTGAATCACATTTTCATGGAGCAACTCCACAAAAAACTGATAGGATATAAGTGTGATACACCAAAATGTTCGTACGAATAAAGCCTATCTGTGTCCATACTTAGAAATGCTGCGACTAGTCCAGGTATTCCGGAAATTCAGATTTTGTTTACTGACCACCATTGGTGAATCACATTTTCATGGAGCAACTCCACAAAAAACTGATAGGATATAAGTGTGATACACCAAAATGTTCGTACGAAGAAAGCCTATTTGTGTCCGTACCTAGATATGCGGCGAGTAGTCCAGGTATTCCAGAAATTCAGATTTTGTTTACTGACCACCATTGGTGAATCACATTTTCATGGAGCAACTCCACAAAAAACTGATAGGATATAAGTGTGATACACCAAAATGTTCGTACGAAGAAGGCCTATTTGTGTCCATACCTAGATATGCGGCGAGTAGTCTAGGTATTCCAGAAATTCAGATTTTGTTTACTGACCACCATTGGTGAATCACATTTTCATGGAGCAACTCCACAAAAAACTGATAGGATATAAGTGTGATACACCAAAATGTTCGTACGAAGATGGCCTATTTGTGTCCATACTTAGAAATGCTGCGACTAGTCCAGGTATTCCAGAAAATCAGATTTTGTTTACTGACCACCATTGGTGAATCACATTTTCATGGAGCAACTCCACAAAAAACTGATAGGATATAAGTGTGATACACAAAAATGTTCGTACGAAGAAGGCCTATTTCTGTCCGTACCTAGATATGCGGCGAGTAGTCCACGTATTCCAGAAATTCAGATTTTGTTTACTGACCACCATTGGTGAATCACATTTTCATGGAGCAACTCCACAAAAAACTGATAGGATATAAGTGTGATACACCAAAATGTTCGTACGAATAAGGCCTATTTGCGTCCATACTTAGAAATGCTGCGACTAGTCCAGGTATTCCAGAAATTCAGATTTTGTTTACTGACCACCATTGGTGAATCACATTTTCATGGAGCAACTCCACAAAAAACTGATAGGATATAAGTGTGATACACAAAAATGTTCGTACGAAGAAGGCCTATTTGTGTCCGTACCTAGATGTGCGGCGAGTAGTCCAGGTATTCCAGAAATTCAGATTTTGTTTACTGACCACCATTGGTGAATCACATTTTCATGGAGCAACTCCACAAAAAACTGATAGGATATAAGTGTGATACACCAAAATGTTCGTACGAATAAGGCCTATTTGTGTCCATACTTAGAAATGCTGCGACTAGTCCAGGTATTCCAGAAATTCAGATTTTGTTTACTGACCACCATTGGTGAATCATATTTTCATGGAGCAACTCCACAAAAAACTGATAGGATATAAGTATGATACACCAAAATGTTTGTACAAATAAGGCCTATTTGTGTCCATACTTAGAATTGCTGCGACTAGTCCAGGTATTCCGGAAATTCAGATTTTGTTTACTGACCACCATTGGTGAATCACATTTTCATGGAGCAACTCCACAAAAAACTGATAGGATATAAGTGTGATACACCAAAATGTTCGTACGAATAAAGCCTATTTGTGTCCATACTTAGAAATGCTGCGACTAGTCCAGGTATTCCAGAAATTTAGATTTTGTTTACTGACCACCATTGGTGAATCACATTTTCATGGAGCAACTCCACAAAAAACTGATAGGATATAAGTGTGATACACCAAAATGTTCGTACGAAGAAGGCCTATTTGTGTCCATACTTAGAAATGCTGCGACTAGTCCAGGTATTCCAGAAATTCAGATTTTGTTTACTGACCACCATTGGTGAATCACATTTTCATGGAGCACCTCCACAAAAAACTGATAGGATATAAGTGTGATACACCAAAATGTTCGTACGAATAAGGCCTATTTGCGTCCATACTTAGAAACGCAGCGACTAGTCCAGGTATTCCGGAAATTTAGATTTTGTTTACTGACCACCATTGGTGAATCACATTTTCATGGATGAACTCCACAAAAAACTGATAGGATATAAGTATGATACACCAAAATGTTCGTACGAATAAGGCCTATTTGTGTCCATACTTAGAATTGCTGCTACTAGTCCAGGTATTCCGGAAATTCAGATTTTGTTTACTGACCACCATTGGTGAATCACATTTTCATGGAGCAACTCCACAAAAAACTGATAGGATATAAGTGTGATACACCAAAATGTTCGTACGAATAAAGCCTATCTGTGTCCATACTTAGAAATGCTGCGACTAGTCCAGGTATTCCGGAAATTCAGATTTTGTTTACTGACCACCATTGGTGAATCACATTTTCATGGAGCAACTCCACAAAAAACTGATAGGATATAAGTGTGATACACCAAAATGTTCGTACGAAGAAAGCCTATTTGTGTCCGTACCTAGATATGCGGCGAGTAGTCCAGGTATTCCAGAAATTCAGATTTTGTTTACTGACCACCATTGGTGAATCACATTTTCATGGAGCAACTCCACAAAAACTGATAGGATATAAGTGTGATACACCAAAATGTTCGTACGAAGAAGGCCTATTTGTGTCCATACTTAGAAATGCTGCGACTAGTCCAGGTATTCCAGAAATTCAGATTTTGTTTACTGACCACCATTGGTGAATCACATTTTCATGGAGCAACTCCACAAAAAACTGATAGGATATAAGTGTGATACACCAAAATGTTCGTACGAAGAAGGCCTATTTGTGTCCGTACCTAGATATGCGGCGAGTAGTCCAGGTATTCCAGAAATTCAGATTTTGTTTACTGACCACCATTGGTGAATCACATTTTCATGGAGCAACTCCACAAAAAACTGAGAGGATATAAGTGTGATACACCAAAATGTTCGTACGAAGAAGCCCTATTTGTGTCCGTACCTAGATATGCGGCGAGTAGTCCAGGTATTCCAGAAATTCAGATTTTGTTTACTGACCACCATTGCTGAATCACATTTTCATGGAGCAACTCCACAAAAAACTGATAGGATATAAGTGTGATACACCAAAATGTTCGTACGAAGAAGGCCTATTTGTGTCCGTACCTAGATATGCGGCGAGTAGTCCAGGTATTCCAGAAATTCAGATTTTGTTTACTGACCACCATTGGTGAATCACATTTTCATGGAGCAACTCCACAAAAAACTGATAGGATATAAGTGTGATACACCAAAATGTTCGTACGAATAAAGCCTATCTGTGTCCATACTTAGAAATGCTGCGACTAGTCCAGGTATTCCGGAAATTCAGATTTTGTTTACTGACCACCATTGGTGAATCACATTTTCATGGAGAAACTCCACAAAAAACTGATAGGATATAAGTGTGATACACCAAAATGTTCGTACGAAGAAGGCCTATTTGTGTCCGTACCTAGATATGCGGCGAGTAGTCCAGGTATTCCAGAAATTCAGATTTTGTTTACTGACCACCATTGGTGAATCACATTTTCATGGAGCAACTCCACAAAAAACTGATAGGATATAAGTGTGATACACCAAAATGTTCGTACGAAGAAGGCCTATTTGCGTCCATACCTAGATATGCGGCGAGTAGTCTAGGTATTCCAGAAATTCAGATTTTGTTTACTGACCACCATTGGTGAATCACATTTTCATGGAGCAACTCCACAAAAAACTGATAGGATATAAGTGTGATACACCAAAATGTTCGTACGAAGATGGCCTATTTGTGTCCATACTTAGAAATGCTGCGACTAGTCCAGGTATTCCAGAAATTCAGATTTTGTTTACTGACCACCATTGGTGAATCACATTTTCATGGAGCAACTCCACAAAAAACTGATAGGATATAAGTGTGATACACCAAAATGTTCGTACGAATAAGGCCTATTTGTGTCCATACTTAGAAATGCTGCGACTAGTCCAGGTATTCCAGAAATTCAGATTTTGTTTACTGACCACCATTGGTGAATCATATTTTCATGGAGCAACTCCACAAAAAACTGATAGGATATAAGTATGATACACCAAAATGTTTGTACAAATAAGGCCTATTTGTGTCCATACTTAGAATTGCTGCGACTAGTCCAGGTATTCCGGAAATTCAGATTTTGTTTACTGACCACCATTGGTGAATCACATTTTCATGGAGCAACTCCACAAAAAACTGATAGGATATAAGTGTGATACACCAAAATGTTCGTACGAATAAAGCCTATTTGTGTCCATACTTAGAAATGCTGCGACTAGTCCAGGTATTCCAGAAATTTAGATTTTGTTTACTGACCACCATTGGTGAATCACATTTTCATGGAGCAACTCCACAAAAAACTGATAGGATATAAGTGTGATACACCAAAATGTTCGTACGAAGAAGGCCTATTTGTGTCCATACTTAGAAATGCTGCGACTAGTCCAGGTATTCCAGAAATTCAGATTTTGTTTACTGACCACCATTGGTGAATCACATTTTCATGGAGCACCTCCACAAAAAACTGATAGGATATAAGTGTGATACACCAAAATGTTCGTACGAATAAGGCCTATTTGCGTCCATACTTAGAAACGCAGCGACTAGTCCAGGTATTCCGGAAATTTAGATTTTGTTTACTGACCACCATTGGTGAATCACATTTTCATGGATGAACTCCACAAAAAACTGATAGGATATAAGTATGATACACCAAAATGTTCGTACGAATAAGGCCTATTTGTGTCCATACTTAGAATTGCTGCTACTAGTCCAGGTATTCCGGAAATTCAGATTTTGTTTACTGACCACCATTGGTGAATCACATTTTCATGGAGCAACTCCACAAAAAACTGATAGGATATAAGTGTGATACACCAAAATGTTCGTACGAATAAAGCCTATCTGTGTCCATACTTAGAAATGCTGCGACTAGTCCAGGTATTCCGGAAATTCAGATTTTGTTTACTGACCACCATTGGTGAATCACATTTTCATGGAGCAACTCCACAAAAAACTGATAGGATATAAGTGTGATACACCAAAATGTTCGTACGAAGAAAGCCTATTTGTGTCCGTACCTAGATATGCGGCGAGTAGTCCAGGTATTCCAGAAATTCAGATTTTGTTTACTGACCACCATTGGTGAATCACATTTTCATGGAGCAACTCCACAAAAACTGATAGGATATAAGTGTGATACACCAAAATGTTCGTACGAAGAAGGCCTATTTGTGTCCATACTTAGAAATGCTGCGACTAGTCCAGGTATTCCAGAAATTCAGATTTTGTTTACTGACCACCATTGGTGAATCACATTTTCATGGAGCAACTCCACAAAAAACTGATAGGATATAAGTGTGATACACCAAAATGTTCGTACGAAGAAGGCCTATTTGTGTCCGTACCTAGATATGCGGCGAGTAGTCCAGGTATTCCAGAAATTCAGATTTTGTTTACTGACCACCATTGGTGAATCACATTTTCATGGAGCAACTCCACAAAAAACTGAGAGGATATAAGTGTGATACACCAAAATGTTCGTACGAAGAAGCCCTATTTGTGTCCGTACCTAGATATGCGGCGAGTAGTCCAGGTATTCCAGAAATTCAGATTTTGTTTACTGACCACCATTGCTGAATCACATTTTCATGGAGCAACTCCACAAAAAACTGATAGGATATAAGTGTGATACACCAAAATGTTCGTACGAAGAAGGCCTATTTGTGTCCGTACCTAGATATGCGGCGAGTAGTCCAGGTATTCCAGAAATTCAGATTTTGTTTACTGACCACCATTGGTGAATCACATTTTCATGGAGCAACTCCACAAAAAACTGATAGGATATAAGTGTGATACACCAAAATGTTCGTACGAATAAAGCCTATCTGTGTCCATACTTAGAAATGCTGCGACTAGTCCAGGTATTCCGGAAATTCAGATTTTGTTTACTGACCACCATTGGTGAATCACATTTTCATGGAGAAACTCCACAAAAAACTGATAGGATATAAGTGTGATACACCAAAATGTTCGTACGAAGAAGGCCTATTTGTGTCCGTACCTAGATATGCGGCGAGTAGTCCAGGTATTCCAGAAATTCAGATTTTGTTTACTGACCACCATTGGTGAATCACATTTTCATGGAGCAACTCCACAAAAAACTGATAGGATATAAGTGTGATACACCAAAATGTTCGTACGAAGAAGGCCTATTTGTGTCCATACCTAGATATGCGGCGAGTAGTCTAGGTATTCCAGAAATTCAGATTTTGTTTACTGACCACCATTGGTGAATCACATTTTCATGGAGCAACTCCACAAAAAACTGATAGGATATAAGTGTGATACACCAAAATGTTCGTACGAAGATGGCCTATTTGTGTCCATACTTAGAAATGCTGCGACTAGTCCAGGTATTCCAGAAATTCAGATTTTGTTTACTGACCACCATTGGTGAATCACATTTTCATGGAGCAACTCCACAAAAAACTGATAGGATATAAGTGTGATACACCAAAATGTTCGTACGAAGAAGGCCTATTTGTGTCCGTACTTAGAAATGCTGCGACTAGTCCAGGTATTCCAGAAATTCAGATTTTGTTTACTGACCACCATTGGTGAATCACATTTTCATGGAGCAACTCCACAAAAAACTGATAGGATATAAGTGTGATACACCAAAATGTTCGTACGAATAAGGGCTATTTGTGTCCGTACCTAGATATGCGGCGAGTAGTCCAGGTATTCCAGAAATTCAGATTTTGTTTACTGACCACCATTGGTGAATCACATTTTCATGGAGCAACTCCACAAAAAACTGATAGGATATAAGTGTGATACACCAAAATGTTCGTACAAAGAAGGCCTATTTGTGTCCGTACCTAGATATGCGGCGAGTAGTCCAGGTATTCCAGAAATTCAGATTTTGTTTACTGACCACCATTGGTGAATCACATTTTCATGGAGCAACTCCACAAAAAACTGAGAGGATATAAGTGTGATACACCAAAATGTTCGTACGAAGAAGGCCTATTTGTGTCCATACTTAGAAATGCTGCGACTAGTCCAGGTATTCCAGAAATTCAGATTTTGTTTACTGACCACCATTGGTGAATCACATTTTCATGGAGCAACTCCACAAAAAACTGATAGGATATAAGTGTGATACACCAAAATGTTCGTACGAATAAGGCCTATTTGCGTCCATACTAAGAAATGCTGCGACTAGTCCAGGTATTCCAGAAATTCAGATTTTGTTTACTGACCACCATTGGTGAATCACATTTTCATGGAGCAACTCCACAAAAAACTGATAGGATATAAGTGTGATACACCAAAATGTTCGTACGAATAAAGCCTATCTGTGTCCATACTTAGAAATGCTGCGACTAGTCCAGGTATTCCGGAAATTCAGATTTTGTTTACTGACCACCATTGGTGAATCACATTTTCATGGAGCAACTCCACAAAAAACTGATAGGATATAAGTGTGATACACCAAAATGTTCGTACGAAGAAAGCCTATTTGTGTCCGTACCTAGATATGCGGCGAGTAGTCCAGGTATTCCAGAAATTCAGATTTTGTTTACTGACCACCATTGGTGAATCACATTTTCATGGAGCAACTCCACAAAAACTGATAGGATATAAGTGTGATACACCAAAATGTTCGTACGAAGAAGGCCTATTTGTGTCCATACTTAGAAATGCTGCGACTAGTCCAGGTATTCCAGAAATTCAGATTTTGTTTACTGACCACCATTGGTGAATCACATTTTCATGGAGCAACTCCACAAAAAACTGATAGGATATAAGTGTGATACACCAAAATGTTCGTACGAAGAAGGCCTATTTGTGTCCGTACCTAGATATGCGGCGAGTAGTCCAGGTATTCCAGAAATTCAGATTTTGTTTACTGACCACCATTGGTGAATCACATTTTCATGGAGCAACTCCACAAAAAACTGAGAGGATATAAGTGTGATACACCAAAATGTTCGTACGAAGAAGCCCTATTTGTGTCCGTACCTAGATATGCGGCGAGTAGTCCAGGTATTCCAGAAATTCAGATTTTGTTTACTGACCACCATTGCTGAATCACATTTTCATGGAGCAACTCCACAAAAAACTGATAGGATATAAGTGTGATACACCAAAATGTTCGTACGAAGAAGGCCTATTTGTGTCCGTACCTAGATATGCGGCGAGTAGTCCAGGTATTCCAGAAATTCAGATTTTGTTTACTGACCACCATTGGTGAATCACATTTTCATGGAGCAACTCCACAAAAAACTGATAGGATATAAGTGTGATACACCAAAATGTTCGTACGAATAAAGCCTATCTGTGTCCATACTTAGAAATGCTGCGACTAGTCCAGGTATTCCGGAAATTCAGATTTTGTTTACTGACCACCATTGGTGAATCACATTTTCATGGAGAAACTCCACAAAAAACTGATAGGATATAAGTGTGATACACCAAAATGTTCGTACGAAGAAGGCCTATTTGTGTCCGTACCTAGATATGCGGCGAGTAGTCCAGGTATTCCAGAAATTCAGATTTTGTTTACTGACCACCATTGGTGAATCACATTTTCATGGAGCAACTCCACAAAAAACTGATAGGATATAAGTGTGATACACCAAAATGTTCGTACGAAGAAGGCCTATTTGTGTCCATACCTAGATATGCGGCGAGTAGTCTAGGTATTCCAGAAATTCAGATTTTGTTTACTGACCACCATTGGTGAATCACATTTTCATGGAGCAACTCCACAAAAAACTGATAGGATATAAGTGTGATACACCAAAATGTTCGTACGAAGATGGCCTATTTGTGTCCATACTTAGAAATGCTGCGACTAGTCCAGGTATTCCAGAAATTCAGATTTTGTTTACTGACCACCATTGGTGAATCACATTTTCATGGAGCAACTCCACAAAAAACTGATAGGATATAAGTGTGATACACCAAAATGTTCGTACGAAGAAGGCCTATTTGTGTCCGTACTTAGAAATGCTGCGACTAGTCCAGGTATTCCAGAAATTCAGATTTTGTTTACTGACCACCATTGGTGAATCACATTTTCATGGAGCAACTCCACAAAAAACTGATAGGATATAAGTGTGATACACCAAAATGTTCGTACGAATAAGGGCTATTTGTGTCCGTACCTAGATATGCGGCGAGTAGTCCAGGTATTCCAGAAATTCAGATTTTGTTTACTGACCACCATTGGTGAATCACATTTTCATGGAGCAACTCCACAAAAAACTGATAGGATATAAGTGTGATACACCAAAATGTTCGTACAAAGAAGGCCTATTTGTGTCCGTACCTAGATATGCGGCGAGTAGTCCAGGTATTCCAGAAATTCAGATTTTGTTTACTGACCACCATTGGTGAATCACATTTTCATGGAGCAACTCCACAAAAAACTGAGAGGATATAAGTGTGATACACCAAAATGTTCGTACGAAGAAGGCCTATTTGTGTCCATACTTAGAAATGCTGCGACTAGTCCAGGTATTCCAGAAATTCAGATTTTGTTTACTGACCACCATTGGTGAATCACATTTTCATGGAGCAACTCCACAAAAAACTGATAGGATATAAGTGTGATACACCAAAATGTTCGTACGAATAAGGCCTATTTGCGTCCATACTAAGAAATGCTGCGACTAGTCCAGGTATTCCAGAAATTCAGATTTTGTTTACTGACCACCATTGGTGAATCACATTTTCATGGAGCAACTCCACAAAAAACTGATAGGATATAAGTGTGATACACCAAAATGTTCGTACGAATAAGGCCTATTTGTGTCCATACTTAGAAATGCTGCGACTAGTCCAGGTGTTCCAGAAATTCAGATTTTGTTTACTGACCACCATTGGTGAATCACATTTTCATGGAGCAACTCCACAAAAAATTGATAGGATATAAGTATGATACACCAAAATGTTTGTACGAATAAGGCCTATTTGCGTCCATACTTAGAAACGCTGCGACTAGTCCAGGTATGCCGGAAATTTAGATTTTGTTTACTGACCACCATTGGTGAATCACATTTTCATGGAGCAACTCCACAAAAAACTGATAGGATATAAGTGTGATACACCAAAATGTTCGTACGAATAAAGCCTATCTGTGTCCATACTTAGAAATGCTGCGACTAGTCCAGGTATTCCGGAAATTCAGATTTTGTTTACTGACCACCATTGGTGAATCACATTTTCATGGAGAAACTCCACAAAAAACTGATAGGATATAAGTGTGATACACCAAAATGTTCGTACGAAGAAGGCCTATTTGTGTCCGTACCTAGATATGCGGCGAGTAGTCCAGGTATTCCAGAAATTCAGATTTTGTTTACTGACCACCATTGGTGAATCACATTTTCATGGAGCAACTCCACAAAAAACTGATAGGATATAAGTGTGATACACCAAAATGTTCGTACGAAGAAGGCCTATTTGTGTCCATACCTAGATATGCGGCGAGTAGTCTAGGTATTCCAGAAATTCAGATTTTGTTTACTGACCACCATTGGTGAATCACATTTTCATGGAGCAACTCCACAAAAAACTGATAGGATATAAGTGTGATACACCAAAATGTTCGTACGAAGATGGCCTATTTGTGTCCATACTTAGAAATGCTGCGACTAGTCCAGGTATTCCAGAAATTCAGATTTTGTTTACTGACCACCATTGGTGAATCACATTTTCATGGAGCAACTCCACAAAAAACTGATAGGATATAAGTGTGATACACCAAAATGTTCGTACGAAGAAGGCCTATTTGTGTCCGTACTTAGAAATGCTGCGACTAGTCCAGGTATTCCAGAAATTCAGATTTTGTTTACTGACCACCATTGGTGAATCACATTTTCATGGAGCAACTCCACAAAAAACTGATAGGATATAAGTGTGATACACCAAAATGTTCGTACGAATAAGGGCTATTTGTGTCCGTACCTAGATATGCGGCGAGTAGTCCAGGTATTCCAGAAATTCAGATTTTGTTTACTGACCACCATTGGTGAATCACATTTTCATGGAGCAACTCCACAAAAAACTGATAGGATATAAGTGTGATACACCAAAATGTTCGTACAAAGAAGGCCTATTTGTGTCCGTACCTAGATATGCGGCGAGTAGTCCAGGTATTCCAGAAATTCAGATTTTGTTTACTGACCACCATTGGTGAATCACATTTTCATGGAGCAACTCCACAAAAAACTGAGAGGATATAAGTGTGATACACCAAAATGTTCGTACGAAGAAGGCCTATTTGTGTCCATACTTAGAAATGCTGCGACTAGTCCAGGTATTCCAGAAATTCAGATTTTGTTTACTGACCACCATTGGTGAATCACATTTTCATGGAGCAACTCCACAAAAAACTGATAGGATATAAGTGTGATACACCAAAATGTTCGTACGAATAAGGCCTATTTGCGTCCATACTAAGAAATGCTGCGACTAGTCCAGGTATTCCAGAAATTCAGATTTTGTTTACTGACCACCATTGGTGAATCACATTTTCATGGAGCAACTCCACAAAAAACTGATAGGATATAAGTGTGATACACCAAAATGTTCGTACGAATAAGGCCTATTTGTGTCCATACTTAGAAATGCTGCGACTAGTCCAGGTGTTCCAGAAATTCAGATTTTGTTTACTGACCACCATTGGTGAATCACATTTTCATGGAGCAACTCCACAAAAAATTGATAGGATATAAGTATGATACACCAAAATGTTTGTACGAATAAGGCCTATTTGCGTCCATACTTAGAAACGCTGCGACTAGTCCAGGTATGCCGGAAATTTAGATTTTGTTTACTGACCACCATTGGTGAATCACATTTTCATGGAGCAACTCCACAAAAAACTGATAGGATATAAGTGTGATACACCAAAATGTTCGTACGAATAAAGCCTATCTGTGTCCATACTTAGAAATGCTGCGACTAGTCCAGGTATTCCGGAAATTCAGATTTTGTTTACTGACCACCATTGGTGAATCACATTTTCATGGAGCAACTCCACAAAAAACTGATAGGATATAAGTGTGATACACCAAAATGTTCGTACGAAGAAAGCCTATTTGTGTCCGTACCTAGATATGCGGCGAGTAGTCTAGGTATTCCAGAAATTCAGATTTTGTTTACTGACCACCATTGGTGAATCACATTTTCATGGAGCAACTCCACAAAAAACTGATAGGATATAAGTGTGATACACCAAAATGTTCGTACGAAGAAGGCCTATTTGTGTCCGTACCTAGATATGCGGCGAGTAGTCCAGGTATTCCAGAAATTCAGATTTTGTTTACTGACCACCATTGGTGAATCACATTTTCATGGAGCAACTCCACAAAAAACTGAGAGGATATAAGTGTGATACACCAAAATGTTCGTACGAAGAAGCCCTATTTGTGTCCGTACCTAGATATGCGGCGAGTAGTCCAGGTATTCCAGAAATTCAGATTTTGTTTACTGACCACCATTGCTGAATCACATTTTCATGGAGCAACTCCACAAAAAACTGATAGGATATAAGTGTGATACACCAAAATGTTCGTACGAAGAAGGCCTATTTGTGTCCGTACCTAGATATGCGGCGAGTAGTCCAGGTATTCCAGAAATTCAGATTTTGTTTACTGACCACCATTGGTGAATCACATTTTCATGGAGCAACTCCACAAAAAACTGATAGGATATAAGTGTGATACACCAAAATGTTCGTACGAATAAAGCCTATCTGTGTCCATACTTAGAAATGCTGCGACTAGTCCAGGTATTCCGGAAATTCAGATTTTGTTTACTGACCACCATTGGTGAATCACATTTTCATGGAGAAACTCCACAAAAAACTGATAGGATATAAGTGTGATACACCAAAATGTTCGTACGAAGAAGGCCTATTTGTGTCCGTACCTAGATATGTGGCGAGTAGTCCAGGTATTCCAGAAATTCAGATTTTGTTTACTGACCACCATTGGTGAATCACATTTTCATGGAGCAACTCCACAAAAAACTGATAGGATATAAGTGTGATACACCAAAATGTTCGTACGAAGAAGGCCTATTTGTGTCCATACCTAGATATGCGGCGAGTAGTCTAGGTATTCCAGAAATTCAGATTTTGTTTACTGACCACCATTGGTGAATCACATTTTCATGGAGCAACTCCACAAAAAACTGATAGGATATAAGTGTGATACACCAAAATGTTCGTACGAAGATGGCCTATTTGTGTCCATACTTAGAAATGCTGCGACTAGTCCAGGTATTCCAGAAATTCAGATTTTGTTTACTGACCACCATTGGTGAATCACATTTTCATGGAGCAACTCCACAAAAAACTGATAGGATATAAGTGTGATACACCAAAATGTTCGTACGAAGAAAGCCTATTTGTGTCCGTACCTAGATATGCGGCGAGTAGTCCAGGTATTCCAGAAATTCAGATTTTGTTTACTGACCACCATTGGTGAATCACATTTTCATGGAGCAACTCCACAAAAACTGATAGGATATAAGTGTGATACACCAAAATGTTCGTACGAAGAAGGCCTATTTGTGTCCATACTTAGAAATGCTGCGACTAGTCCAGGTATTCCAGAAATTCAGATTTTGTTTACTGACCACCATTGGTGAATCACATTTTCATGGAGCAACTCCACAAAAAACTGATAGGATATAAGTGTGATACACCAAAATGTTCGTACGAAGAAGGCCTATTTGTGTCCGTACCTAGATATGCGGCGAGTAGTCCAGGTATTCCAGAAATTCAGATTTTGTTTACTGACCACCATTGGTGAATCACATTTTCATGGAGCAACTCCACAAAAAACTGAGAGGATATAAGTGTGATACACCAAAATGTTCGTACGAAGAAGCCCTATTTGTGTCCGTACCTAGATATGCGGCGAGTAGTCCAGGTATTCCAGAAATTCAGATTTTGTTTACTGACCACCATTGCTGAATCACATTTTCATGGAGCAACTCCACAAAAAACTGATAGGATATAAGTGTGATACACCAAAATGTTCGTACGAAGAAGGCCTATTTGTGTCCGTACCTAGATATGCGGCGAGTAGTCCAGGTATTCCAGAAATTCAGATTTTGTTTACTGACCACCATTGGTGAATCACATTTTCATGGAGCAACTCCACAAAAAACTGAGAGGATATAAGTGTGATACACCAAAATGTTCGTACGAAGAAGCCCTATTTGTGTCCGTACCTAGATATGCGGCGAGTAGTCCAGGTATTCCAGAAATTCAGATTTTGTTTACTGACCACCATTGCTGAATCACATTTTCATGGAGCAACTCCACAAAAAACTGATAGGATATAAGTGTGATACACCAAAATGTTCGTACGAAGAAGGCCTATTTGTGTCCGTACCTAGATATGCGGCGAGTAGTCCAGGTATTCCAGAAATTCAGATTTTGTTTACTGACCACCATTGGTGAATCACATTTTCATGGAGCAACTCCACAAAAAACTGATAGGATATAAGTGTGATACACCAAAATGTTCGTACGAATAAAGCCTATCTGTGTCCATACTTAGAAATGCTGCGACTAGTCCAGGTATTCCGGAAATTCAGATTTTGTTTACTGACCACCATTGGTGAATCACATTTTCATGGAGAAACTCCACAAAAAACTGATAGGATATAAGTGTGATACACCAAAATGTTCGTACGAAGAAGGCCTATTTGTGTCCGTACCTAGATATGCGGCGAGTAGTCCAGGTATTCCAGAAATTCAGATTTTGTTTACTGACCACCATTGGTGAATCACATTTTCATGGAGCAACTCCACAAAAAACTGATAGGATATAAGTGTGATACACCAAAATGTTCGTACGAATAAAGCCTATTTGTGTCCATACTTAGAAATGCTGCGACTAGTCCAGGTATTCCAGAAATTTAGATTTGGTTTACTGACCACCATTGGTGAATCACATTTTCATGGAGCAACTCCACAAAAAACTGATAGGATATAAGTGTGATACACCAAAATGTTCGTACGAAGAAGGCCTATTTGTGTCCATACTTAGAAATGCTGCGACTAGTCCAGGTATTCCAGAAATTCAGATTTTGTTTACTGACCACCATTGGTGAATCACATTTTCATGGAGCACCTCCACAAAAAACTGATAGGATATAAGTGTGATACACCAAAATGTTCGTACGAATAAGGCCTATTTGCGTCCATACTTAGAAACGCAGCGACTAGTCCAGGTATTCCGGAAATTTAGATTTTGTTTACTGACCACCATTGGTGAATCACATTTTCATGGATGAACTCCACAAAAAACTGATAGGATATAAGTATGATACACCAAAATGTTCGTACGAATAAGGCCTATTTGTGTCCATACTTAGAATTGCTGCTACTAGTCCAGGTATTCCGGAAATTCAGATTTTGTTTACTGACCACCATTGGTGAATCACATTTTCATGGAGCAACTCCACAAAAAACTGATAGGATATAAGTGTGATACACCAAAATGTTCGTACGAATAAAGCCTATCTGTGTCCATACTTAGAAATGCTGCGACTAGTCCAGGTATTCCGGAAATTCAGATTTTGTTTACTGACCACCATTGGTGAATCACATTTTCATGGAGCAACTCCACAAAAAACTGATAGGATATAAGTGTGATACACCAAAATGTTCGTACGAAGAAAGCCTATTTGTGTCCGTACCTAGATATGCGGCGAGTAGTCCAGGTATTCCAGAAATTCAGATTTTGTTTACTGACCACCATTGGTGAATCACATTTTCATGGAGCAACTCCACAAAAACTGATAGGATATAAGTGTGATACACCAAAATGTTCGTACGAAGAAGGCCTATTTGTGTCCATACTTAGAAATGCTGCGACTAGTCCAGGTATTCCAGAAATTCAGATTTTGTTTACTGACCACCATTGGTGAATCACATTTTCATGGAGCAACTCCACAAAAAACTGATAGGATATAAGTGTGATACACCAAAATGTTCGTACGAATAAGGCCTATTTGTGTCCATACTTAGAAATGCTGCGACTAGTCCAGGTGTTCCAGAAATTCAGATTTTGTTTACTGACCACCATTGGTGAATCACATTTTCATGGAGCACCTCCACAAAAAACTGATAGGATATAAGTGTGATACACCAAAATGTTCGTACGAATAAGGCCTATTTGCGTCCATACTTAGAAACGCAGCGACTAGTCCAGGTATTCCGGAAATTTAGATTTTGTTTACTGACCACCATTGGTGAATCACATTTTCATGGATGAACTCCACAAAAAACTGATAGGATATAAGTATGATACACCAAAATGTTCGTACGAATAAGGCCTATTTGTGTCCATACTTAGAATTGCTGCTACTAGTCCAGGTATTCCGGAAATTCAGATTTTGTTTACTGACCACCATTGGTGAATCACATTTTCATGGAGCAACTCCACAAAAAACTGATAGGATATAAGTGTGATACACCAAAATGTTCGTACGAATAAAGCCTATCTGTGTCCATACTTAGAAATGCTGCGACTAGTCCAGGTATTCCGGAAATTCAGATTTTGTTTACTGACCACCATTGGTGAATCACATTTTCATGGAGCAACTCCACAAAAAACTGATAGGATATAAGTGTGATACACCAAAATGTTCGTACGAAGAAAGCCTATTTGTGTCCGTACCTAGATATGCGGCGAGTAGTCCAGGTATTCCAGAAATTCAGATTTTGTTTACTGACCACCATTGGTGAATCACATTTTCATGGAGCAACTCCACAAAAACTGATAGGATATAAGTGTGATACACCAAAATGTTCGTACGAAGAAGGCCTATTTGTGTCCATACTTAGAAATGCTGCGACTAGTCCAGGTATTCCAGAAATTCAGATTTTGTTTACTGACCACCATTGGTGAATCACATTTTCATGGAGCAACTCCACAAAAAACTGATAGGATATAAGTGTGATACACCAAAATGTTCGTACGAATAAGGCCTATTTGTGTCCATACTTAGAAATGCTGCGACTAGTCCAGGTGTTCCAGAAATTCAGATTTTGTTTACTGACCACCATTGGTGAATCACATTTTCATGGAGCAACTCCACAAAAAATTGATAGGATATAAGTATGATACACCAAAATGTTTGTACGAATAAGGCCTATTTGCGTCCATACTTAGAAACGCTGCGACTAGTCCAGGTATGCCGGAAATTTAGATTTTGTTTACTGACCACCATTGGTGAATCACATTTTCATGGAGCAACTCCACAAAAAACTGATAGGATATAAGTGTGATACACCAAAATGTTCGTACGAATAAAGCCTATCTGTGTCCATACTTAGAAATGCTGCGACTAGTCCAGGTATTCCGGAAATTCAGATTTTGTTTACTGACCACCATTGGTGAATCACATTTTCATGGAGAAACTCCACAAAAAACTGATAGGATATAAGTGTGATACACCAAAATGTTCGTACGAAGAAGGCCTATTTGTGTCCGTACCTAGATATGCGGCGAGTAGTCCAGGTATTCCAGAAATTCAGATTTTGTTTACTGACCACCATTGGTGAATCACATTTTCATGGAGCAACTCCACAAAAAACTGATAGGATATAAGTGTGATACACCAAAATGTTCGTACGAAGAAGGCCTATTTGTGTCCATACCTAGATATGCGGCGAGTAGTCTAGGTATTCCAGAAATTCAGATTTTGTTTACTGACCACCATTGGTGAATCACATTTTCATGGAGCAACTCCACAAAAAACTGATAGGATATAAGTGTGATACACCAAAATGTTCGTACGAAGATGGCCTATTTGTGTCCATACTTAGAAATGCTGCGACTAGTCCAGGTATTCCAGAAATTCAGATTTTGTTTACTGACCACCATTGGTGAATCACATTTTCATGGAGCAACTCCACAAAAAACTGATAGGATATAAGTGTGATACACCAAAATGTTCGTACGAAGAAGGCCTATTTGTGTCCGTACTTAGAAATGCTGCGACTAGTCCAGGTATTCCAGAAATTCAGATTTTGTTTACTGACCACCATTGGTGAATCACATTTTCATGGAGCAACTCCACAAAAAACTGATAGGATATAAGTGTGATACACCAAAATGTTCGTACGAATAAGGGCTATTTGTGTCCGTACCTAGATATGCGGCGAGTAGTCCAGGTATTCCAGAAATTCAGATTTTGTTTACTGACCACCATTGGTGAATCACATTTTCATGGAGCAACTCCACAAAAAACTGATAGGATATAAGTGTGATACACCAAAATGTTCGTACAAAGAAGGCCTATTTGTGTCCGTACCTAGATATGCGGCGAGTAGTCCAGGTATTCCAGAAATTCAGATTTTGTTTACTGACCACCATTGGTGAATCACATTTTCATGGAGCAACTCCACAAAAAACTGAGAGGATATAAGTGTGATACACCAAAATGTTCGTACGAAGAAGGCCTATTTGTGTCCATACTTAGAAATGCTGCGACTAGTCCAGGTATTCCAGAAATTCAGATTTTGTTTACTGACCACCATTGGTGAATCACATTTTCATGGAGCAACTCCACAAAAAACTGATAGGATATAAGTGTGATACACCAAAATGTTCGTACGAATAAGGCCTATTTGCGTCCATACTAAGAAATGCTGCGACTAGTCCAGGTATTCCAGAAATTCAGATTTTGTTTACTGACCACCATTGGTGAATCACATTTTCATGGAGCAACTCCACAAAAAACTGATAGGATATAAGTGTGATACACCAAAATGTTCGTACGAATAAGGCCTATTTGTGTCCATACTTAGAAATGCTGCGACTAGTCCAGGTGTTCCAGAAATTCAGATTTTGTTTACTGACCACCATTGGTGAATCACATTTTCATGGAGAAACTCCACAAAAAACTGATAGGATATAAGTGTGATACACCAAAATGTTCGTACGAAGAAGGCCTATTTGTGTCCGTACCTAGATATGCGGCGAGTAGTCCAGGTATTCCAGAAATTCAGATTTTGTTTACTGACCACCATTGGTGAATCACATTTTCATGGAGCAACTCCACAAAAAACTGATAGGATATAAGTGTGATACACCAAAATGTTCGTACGAAGAAGGCCTATTTGTGTCCATACCTAGATATGCGGCGAGTAGTCTAGGTATTCCAGAAATTCAGATTTTGTTTACTGACCACCATTGGTGAATCACATTTTCATGGAGCAACTCCACAAAAAACTGATAGGATATAAGTGTGATACACCAAAATGTTCGTACGAAGATGGCCTATTTGTGTCCATACTTAGAAATGCTGCGACTAGTCCAGGTATTCCAGAAATTCAGATTTTGTTTACTGACCACCATTGGTGAATCACATTTTCATGGAGCAACTCCACAAAAAACTGATAGGATATAAGTGTGATACACCAAAATGTTCGTACGAAGAAGGCCTATTTGTGTCCGTACTTAGAAATGCTGCGACTAGTCCAGGTATTCCAGAAATTCAGATTTTGTTTACTGACCACCATTGGTGAATCACATTTTCATGGAGCAACTCCACAAAAAACTGATAGGATATAAGTGTGATACACCAAAATGTTCGTACGAATAAGGGCTATTTGTGTCCGTACCTAGATATGCGGCGAGTAGTCCAGGTATTCCAGAAATTCAGATTTTGTTTACTGACCACCATTGGTGAATCACATTTTCATGGAGCAACTCCACAAAAAACTGATAGGATATAAGTGTGATACACCAAAATGTTCGTACAAAGAAGGCCTATTTGTGTCCGTACCTAGATATGCGGCGAGTAGTCCAGGTATTCCAGAAATTCAGATTTTGTTTACTGACCACCATTGGTGAATCACATTTTCATGGAGCAACTCCACAAAAAACTGAGAGGATATAAGTGTGATACACCAAAATGTTCGTACGAAGAAGGCCTATTTGTGTCCATACTTAGAAATGCTGCGACTAGTCCAGGTATTCCAGAAATTCAGATTTTGTTTACTGACCACCATTGGTGAATCACATTTTCATGGAGCAACTCCACAAAAAACTGATAGGATATAAGTGTGATACACCAAAATGTTCGTACGAATAAGGCCTATTTGCGTCCATACTAAGAAATGCTGCGACTAGTCCAGGTATTCCAGAAATTCAGATTTTGTTTACTGACCACCATTGGTGAATCACATTTTCATGGAGCAACTCCACAAAAAACTGATAGGATATAAGTGTGATACACCAAAATGTTCGTACGAATAAGGCCTATTTGTGTCCATACTTAGAAATGCTGCGACTAGTCCAGGTGTTCCAGAAATTCAGATTTTGTTTACTGACCACCATTGGTGAATCACATTTTCATGGAGCAACTCCACAAAAAATTGATAGGATATAAGTATGATACACCAAAATGTTTGTACGAATAAGGCCTATTTGCGTCCATACTTAGAAACGCTGCGACTAGTCCAGGTATGCCGGAAATTTAGATTTTGTTTACTGACCACCATTGGTGAATCACATTTTCATGGAGCAACTCCACAAAAAACTGATAGGATATAAGTGTGATACACCAAAATGTTCGTACGAATAAAGCCTATCTGTGTCCATACTTAGAAATGCTGCGACTAGTCCAGGTATTCCGGAAATTCAGATTTTGTTTACTGACCACCATTGGTGAATCACATTTTCATGGAGCAACTCCACAAAAAACTGATAGGATATAAGTGTGATACACCAAAATGTTCGTACGAAGAAAGCCTATTTGTGTCCGTACCTAGATATGCGGCGAGTAGTCTAGGTATTCCAGAAATTCAGATTTTGTTTACTGACCACCATTGGTGAATCACATTTTCATGGAGCAACTCCACAAAAAACTGATAGGATATAAGTGTGATACACCAAAATGTTCGTACGAAGAAGGCCTATTTGTGTCCGTACCTAGATATGCGGCGAGTAGTCCAGGTATTCCAGAAATTCAGATTTTGTTTACTGACCACCATTGGTGAATCACATTTTCATGGAGCAACTCCACAAAAAACTGAGAGGATATAAGTGTGATACACCAAAATGTTCGTACGAAGAAGCCCTATTTGTGTCCGTACCTAGATATGCGGCGAGTAGTCCAGGTATTCCAGAAATTCAGATTTTGTTTACTGACCACCATTGCTGAATCACATTTTCATGGAGCAACTCCACAAAAAACTGATAGGATATAAGTGTGATACACCAAAATGTTCGTACGAAGAAGGCCTATTTGTGTCCGTACCTAGATATGCGGCGAGTAGTCCAGGTATTCCAGAAATTCAGATTTTGTTTACTGACCACCATTGGTGAATCACATTTTCATGGAGCAACTCCACAAAAAACTGATAGGATATAAGTGTGATACACCAAAATGTTCGTACGAATAAAGCCTATCTGTGTCCATACTTAGAAATGCTGCGACTAGTCCAGGTATTCCGGAAATTCAGATTTTGTTTACTGACCACCATTGGTGAATCACATTTTCATGGAGAAACTCCACAAAAAACTGATAGGATATAAGTGTGATACACCAAAATGTTCGTACGAAGAAGGCCTATTTGTGTCCGTACCTAGATATGTGGCGAGTAGTCCAGGTATTCCAGAAATTCAGATTTTGTTTACTGACCACCATTGGTGAATCACATTTTCATGGAGCAACTCCACAAAAAACTGATAGGATATAAGTGTGATACACCAAAATGTTCGTACGAAGAAGGCCTATTTGTGTCCATACCTAGATATGCGGCGAGTAGTCTAGGTATTCCAGAAATTCAGATTTTGTTTACTGACCACCATTGGTGAATCACATTTTCATGGAGCAACTCCACAAAAAACTGATAGGATATAAGTGTGATACACCAAAATGTTCGTACGAAGATGGCCTATTTGTGTCCATACTTAGAAATGCTGCGACTAGTCCAGGTATTCCAGAAATTCAGATTTTGTTTACTGACCACCATTGGTGAATCACATTTTCATGGAGCAACTCCACAAAAAACTGATAGGATATAAGTGTGATACACCAAAATGTTCGTACGAATAAGGCCTATTTGCGTCCATACTTAGAAATGCTGCGACTAGTCCAGGTATTCCAGAAATTCAGATTTTGTTTACTGACCACCATTGGTGAATCACATTTTCATGGAGCAACTCCACAAAAAACTGATAGGATATAAGTGTGATACACAAAAATGTTCGTACGAAGAAGGCCTATTTGTGTCCGTACCTAGATATGCGGCGAGTAGTCCAGGTATTCCAGAAATTCAGATTTTGTTTACTGACCACCATTGGTGAATCACATTTTCATGGAGCAACTCCACAAAAAACTGATAGGATATAAGTGTGATACACCAAAATGTTCGTACGAATAAGGCCTATTTGTGTCCATACTTAGAAATGCTGCGACTAGTCCAGGTATTCCAGAAATTCAGATTTTGTTTACTGACCACCATTGGTGAATCATATTTTCATGGAGCAACTCCACAAAAAACTGATAGGATATAAGTATGATACACCAAAATGTTTGTACAAATAAGGCCTATTTGTGTCCATACTTAGAATTGCTGCGACTAGTCCAGGTATTCCGGAAATTCAGATTTTGTTTACTGACCACCATTGGTGAATCACATTTTCATGGAGCAACTCCACAAAAAACTGATAGGATATAAGTGTGATACACCAAAATGTTCGTACGAATAAAGCCTATTTGTGTCCATACTTAGAAATGCTGCGACTAGTCCAGGTATTCCAGAAATTTAGATTTTGTTTACTGACCACCATTGGTGAATCACATTTTCATGGAGCAACTCCACAAAAAACTGATAGGATATAAGTGTGATACACCAAAATGTTCGTACGAAGAAGGCCTATTTGTGTCCATACTTAGAAATGCTGCGACTAGTCCAGGTATTCCAGAAATTCAGATTTTGTTTACTGACCACCATTGGTGAATCACATTTTCATGGAGCACCTCCACAAAAAACTGATAGGATATAAGTGTGATACACCAAAATGTTCGTACGAATAAGGCCTATTTGCGTCCATACTTAGAAACGCAGCGACTAGTCCAGGTATTCCGGAAATTTAGATTTTGTTTACTGACCACCATTGGTGAATCACATTTTCATGGATGAACTCCACAAAAAACTGATAGGATATAAGTATGATACACCAAAATGTTCGTACGAATAAGGCCTATTTGTGTCCATACTTAGAATTGCTGCTACTGGTCCAGGTATTCCGGAAATTCAGATTTTGTTTACTGACCACCATTGGTGAATCACATTTTCATGGAGCAACTCCACAAAAAACTGATAGGATATAAGTGTGATACACCAAAATGTTCGTACGAATAAAGCCTATCTGTGTCCATACTTAGAAATGCTGCGACTAGTCCAGGTATTCCGGAAATTCAGATTTTGTTTACTGACCACCATTGGTGAATCACATTTTCATGGAGCAACTCCACAAAAAACTGATAGGATATAAGTGTGATACACCAAAATGTTCGTACGAAGAAAGCCTATTTGTGTCCGTACCTAGATATGCGGCGAGTAGTCCAGGTATTCCAGAAATTCAGATTTTGTTTACTGACCACCATTGGTGAATCACATTTTCATGGAGCAACTCCACAAAAACTGATAGGATATAAGTGTGATACACCAAAATGTTCGTACGAAGAAGGCCTATTTGTGTCCATACTTAGAAATGCTGCGACTAGTCCAGGTATTCCAGAAATTCAGATTTTGTTTACTGACCACCATTGGTGAATCACATTTTCATGGAGCAACTCCACAAAAAACTGATAGGATATAAGTGTGATACACCAAAATGTTCGTACGAAGAAGGCCTATTTGTGTCCGTACCTAGATATGCGGCGAGTAGTCCAGGTATTCCAGAAATTCAGATTTTGTTTACTGACCACCATTGGTGAATCACATTTTCATGGAGCAACTCCACAAAAAACTGAGAGGATATAAGTGTGATACACCAAAATGTTCGTACGAAGAAGCCCTATTTGTGTCCGTACCTAGATATGCGGCGAGTAGTCCAGGTATTCCAGAAATTCAGATTTTGTTTACTGACCACCATTGCTGAATCACATTTTCATGGAGCAACTCCACAAAAAACTGATAGGATATAAGTGTGATACACCAAAATGTTCGTACGAAGAAGGCCTATTTGTGTCCGTACCTAGATATGCGGCGAGTAGTCCAGGTATTCCAGAAATTCAGATTTTGTTTACTGACCACCATTGGTGAATCACATTTTCATGGAGCAACTCCACAAAAAACTGATAGGATATAAGTGTGATACACCAAAATGTTCGTACGAATAAAGCCTATCTGTGTCCATACTTAGAAATGCTGCGACTAGTCCAGGTATTCCGGAAATTCAGATTTTGTTTACTGACCACCATTGGTGAATCACATTTTCATGGAGAAACTCCACAAAAAACTGATAGGATATAAGTGTGATACACCAAAATGTTCGTACGAAGAAGACCTATTTGTGTCCGTACCTAGATATGCGGCAAGTAGTCCAGGTATTCCAGAAATTCAGATTTTGTTTACTGACCACCATTGGTGAATCACATTTTCATGGAGCAACTCCACAAAAAACTGATAGGATATAAGTGTGATACACCAAAATGTTCGTACGAAGAAGGCCTATTTGTGTCCATACCTAGATATGCGGCGAGTAGTCTAGGTATTCCAGAAATTCAGATTTTGTTTACTGACCACCATTGGTGAATCACATTTTCATGGAGCAACTCCACAAAAAACTGATAGGATATAAGTGTGATACACCAAAATGTTCGTACGAAGATGGCCTATTTGTGTCCATACTTAGAAATGCTGCGACTAGTCCAGGTATTCCAGAAATTCAGATTTTGTTTACTGACCACCATTGGTGAATCACATTTTCATGGAGCAACTCCACAAAAAACTGATAGGATATAAGTGTGATACACCAAAATGTTCGTACGAAGAAGGCCTATTTGTGTCCGTACTTAGAAATGCTGCGACTAGTCCAGGTATTCCAGAAATTCAGATTTTGTTTACTGACCACCATTGGTGAATCACATTTTCATGGAGCAACTCCACAAAAAACTGATAGGATATAAGTGTGATACACCAAAATGTTCGTACGAATAAGGGCTATTTGTGTCCGTACCTAGATATGCGGCGAGTAGTCCAGGTATTCCAGAAATTCAGATTTTGTTTACTGACCACCATTGGTGAATCACATTTTCATGGAGCAACTCCACAAAAAACTGATAGGATATAAGTGTGATACACCAAAATGTTCGTACAAAGAAGGCCTATTTGTGTCCGTACCTAGATATGCGGCGAGTAGTCCAGGTATTCCAGAAATTCAGATTTTGTTTACTGACCACCATTGGTGAATCACATTTTCATGGAGCAACTCCACAAAAAACTGAGAGGATATAAGTGTGATACACCAAAATGTTCGTACGAAGAAGGCCTATTTGTGTCCATACTTAGAAATGCTGCGACTAGTCCAGGTATTCCAGAAATTCAGATTTTGTTTACTGACCACCATTGGTGAATCACATTTTCATGGAGCAACTCCACAAAAAACTGATAGGATATAAGTGTGATACACCAAAATGTTCGTACGAATAAGGCCTATTTGCGTCCATACTAAGAAATGCTGCGACTAGTCCAGGTATTCCAGAAATTCAGATTTTGTTTACTGACCACCATTGGTGAATCACATTTTCATGGAGCAACTCCACAAAAAACTGATAGGATATAAGTGTGATACACCAAAATGTTCGTACGAATAAGGCCTATTTGTGTCCATACTTAGAAATGCTGCGACTAGTCCAGGTGTTCCAGAAATTCAGATTTTGTTTACTGACCACCATTGGTGAATCACATTTTCATGGAGCAACTCCACAAAAAATTGATAGGATATAAGTATGATACACCAAAATGTTTGTACGAATAAGGCCTATTTGCGTCCATACTTAGAAACGCTGCGACTAGTCCAGGTATGCCGGAAATTTAGATTTTGTTTACTGACCACCATTGGTGAATCACATTTTCATGGAGCAACTCCACAAAAAACTGATAGGATATAAGTGTGATACACCAAAATGTTCGTACGAATAAAGCCTATCTGTGTCCATACTTAGAAATGCTGCGACTAGTCCAGGTATTCCGGAAATTCAGATTTTGTTTACTGACCACCATTGGTGAATCACATTTTCATGGAGAAACTCCACAAAAAACTGATAGGATATAAGTGTGATACACCAAAATGTTCGTACGAAGAAGGCCTATTTGTGTCCGTACCTAGATATGCGGCGAGTAGTCCAGGTATTCCAGAAATTCAGATTTTGTTTACTGACCACCATTGGTGAATCACATTTTCATGGAGCAACTCCACAAAAAACTGATAGGATATAAGTGTGATACACCAAAATGTTCGTACGAAGAAGGCCTATTTGTGTCCATACCTAGATATGCGGCGAGTAGTCTAGGTATTCCAGAAATTCAGATTTTGTTTACTGACCACCATTGGTGAATCACATTTTCATGGAGCAACTCCACAAAAAACTGATAGGATATAAGTGTGATACACCAAAATGTTCGTACGAAGATGGCCTATTTGTGTCCATACTTAGAAATGCTGCGACTAGTCCAGGTATTCCAGAAATTCAGATTTTGTTTACTGACCACCATTGGTGAATCACATTTTCATGGAGCAACTCCACAAAAAACTGATAGGATATAAGTGTGATACACCAAAATGTTCGTACGAAGAAGGCCTATTTGTGTCCGTACTTAGAAATGCTGCGACTAGTCCAGGTATTCCAGAAATTCAGATTTTGTTTACTGACCACCATTGGTGAATCACATTTTCATGGAGCAACTCCACAAAAAACTGATAGGATATAAGTGTGATACACCAAAATGTTCGTACGAATAAGGGCTATTTGTGTCCGTACCTAGATATGCGGCGAGTAGTCCAGGTATTCCAGAAATTCAGATTTTGTTTACTGACCACCATTGGTGAATCACATTTTCATGGAGCAACTCCACAAAAAACTGATAGGATATAAGTGTGATACACCAAAATGTTCGTACAAAGAAGGCCTATTTGTGTCCGTACCTAGATATGCGGCGAGTAGTCCAGGTATTCCAGAAATTCAGATTTTGTTTACTGACCACCATTGGTGAATCACATTTTCATGGAGCAACTCCACAAAAAACTGAGAGGATATAAGTGTGATACACCAAAATGTTCGTACGAAGAAGGCCTATTTGTGTCCATACTTAGAAATGCTGCGACTAGTCCAGGTATTCCAGAAATTCAGATTTTGTTTACTGACCACCATTGGTGAATCACATTTTCATGGAGCAACTCCACAAAAAACTGATAGGATATAAGTGTGATACACCAAAATGTTCGTACGAATAAGGCCTATTTGCGTCCATACTAAGAAATGCTGCGACTAGTCCAGCTATTCCAGAAATTCAGATTTTGTTTACTGACCACCATTGGTGAATCACATTTTCATGGAGCAACTCCACAAAAAACTGATAGGATATAAGTGTGATACACCAAAATGTTCGTACGAATAAGGCCTATTTGTGTCCATACTTAGAAATGCTGCGACTAGTCCAGGTGTTCCAGAAATTCAGATTTTGTTTACTGACCACCATTGGTGAATCACATTTTCATGGAGCAACTCCACAAAAAATTGATAGGATATAAGTATGATACACCAAAATGTTTGTACGAATAAGGCCTATTTGCGTCCATACTTAGAAACGCTGCGACTAGTCCAGGTATGCCGGAAATTTAGATTTTGTTTACTGACCACCATTGGTGAATCACATTTTCATGGAGCAACTCCACAAAAAACTGATAGGATATAAGTGTGATACACCAAAATGTTCGTACGAATAAAGCCTATCTGTGTCCATACTTAGAAATGCTGCGACTAGTCCAGGTATTCCGGAAATTCAGATTTTGTTTACTGACCACCATTGGTGAATCACATTTTCATGGAGCAACTCCACAAAAAACTGATAGGATATAAGTGTGATACACCAAAATGTTCGTACGAAGAAAGCCTATTTGTGTCCGTACCTAGATATGCGGCGAGTAGTCTAGGTATTCCAGAAATTCAGATTTTGTTTACTGACCACCATTGGTGAATCACATTTTCATGGAGCAACTCCACAAAAAACTGATAGGATATAAGTGTGATACACCAAAATGTTCGTACGAAGAAGGCCTATTTGTGTCCGTACCTAGATATGCGGCGAGTAGTCCAGGTATTCCAGAAATTCAGATTTTGTTTACTGACCACCATTGGTGAATCACATTTTCATGGAGCAACTCCACAAAAAACTGAGAGGATATAAGTGTGATACACCAAAATGTTCGTACGAAGAAGCCCTATTTGTGTCCGTACCTAGATATGCGGCGAGTAGTCCAGGTATTCCAGAAATTCAGATTTTGTTTACTGACCACCATTGCTGAATCACATTTTCATGGAGCAACTCCACAAAAAACTGATAGGATATAAGTGTGATACACCAAAATGTTCGTACGAAGAAGGCCTATTTGTGTCCGTACCTAGATATGCGGCGAGTAGTCCAGGTATTCCAGAAATTCAGATTTTGTTTACTGACCACCATTGGTGAATCACATTTTCATGGAGCAACTCCACAAAAAACTGATAGGATATAAGTGTGATACACCAAAATGTTCGTACGAATAAAGCCTATCTGTGTCCATACTTAGAAATGCTGCGACTAGTCCAGGTATTCCGGAAATTCAGATTTTGTTTACTGACCACCATTGGTGAATCACATTTTCATGGAGAAACTCCACAAAAAACTGATAGGATATAAGTGTGATACACCAAAATGTTCGTACGAAGAAGGCCTATTTGTGTCCGTACCTAGATATGTGGCGAGTAGTCCAGGTATTCCAGAAATTCAGATTTTGTTTACTGACCACCATTGGTGAATCACATTTTCATGGAGCAACTCCACAAAAAACTGATAGGATATAAGTGTGATACACCAAAATGTTCGTACGAAGAAGGCCTATTTGTGTCCATACCTAGATATGCGGCGAGTAGTCTAGGTATTCCAGAAATTCAGATTTTGTTTACTGACCACCATTGGTGAATCACATTTTCATGGAGCAACTCCACAAAAAACTGATAGGATATAAGTGTGATACACCAAAATGTTCGTACGAAGATGGCCTATTTGTGTCCATACTTAGAAATGCTGCGACTAGTCCAGGTATTCCAGAAATTCAGATTTTGTTTACTGACCACCATTGGTGAATCACATTTTCATGGAGCAACTCCACAAAAAACTGATAGGATATAAGTGTGATACACCAAAATGTTCGTACGAATAAGGCCTATTTGCGTCCATACTTAGAAATGCTGCGACTAGTCCAGGTATTCCAGAAATTCAGATTTTGTTTACTGACCACCATTGGTGAATCACATTTTCATGGAGCAACTCCACAAAAAACTGATAGGATATAAGTGTGATACACAAAAATGTTCGTACGAAGAAGGCCTATTTGTGTCCGTACCTAGATATGCGGCGAGTAGTCCAGGTATTCCAGAAATTCAGATTTTGTTTACTGACCACCATTGGTGAATCACATTTTCATGGAGCAACTCCACAAAAAACTGATAGGATATAAGTGTGATACACCAAAATGTTCGTACGAATAAGGCCTATTTGTGTCCATACTTAGAAATGCTGCGACTAGTCCAGGTATTCCAGAAATTCAGATTTTGTTTACTGACCACCATTGGTGAATCATATTTTCATGGAGCAACTCCACAAAAAACTGATAGGATATAAGTATGATACACCAAAATGTTTGTACAAATAAGGCCTATTTGTGTCCATACTTAGAATTGCTGCGACTAGTCCAGGTATTCCGGAAATTCAGATTTTGTTTACTGACCACCATTGGTGAATCACATTTTCATGGAGCAACTCCACAAAAAACTGATAGGATATAAGTGTGATACACCAAAATGTTCGTACGAATAAAGCCTATTTGTGTCCATACTTAGAAATGCTGCGACTAGTCCAGGTATTCCAGAAATTTAGATTTTGTTTACTGACCACCATTGGTGAATCACATTTTCATGGAGCAACTCCACAAAAAACTGATAGGATATAAGTGTGATACACCAAAATGTTCGTACGAAGAAGGCCTATTTGTGTCCATACTTAGAAATGCTGCGACTAGTCCAGGTATTCCAGAAATTCAGATTTTGTTTACTGACCATCATTGGTGAATCACATTTTCATGGAGCACCTCCACAAAAAACTGATAGGATATAAGTGTGATACACCAAAATGTTCGTACGAATAAGGCCTATTTGCGTCCATACTTAGAAACGCAGCGACTAGTCCAGGTATTCCGGAAATTTAGATTTTGTTTACTGACCACCATTGGTGAATCACATTTTCATGGATGAACTCCACAAAAAACTGATAGGATATAAGTATGATACACCAAAATGTTCGTACGAATAAGGCCTATTTGTGTCCATACTTAGAATTGCTGCTACTAGTCCAGGTATTCCGGAAATTCAGATTTTGTTTACTGACCACCATTGGTGAATCACATTTTCATGGAGCAACTCCACAAAAAACTGATAGGATATAAGTGTGATACACCAAAATGTTCGTACGAATAAAGCCTATCTGTGTCCATACTTAGAAATGCTGCGACTAGTCCAGGTATTCCGGAAATTCAGATTTTGTTTACTGACCACCATTGGTGAATCACATTTTCATGGAGCAACTCCACAAAAAACTGATAGGATATAAGTGTGATACACCAAAATGTTCGTACGAAGAAAGCCTATTTGTGTCCGTACCTAGATATGCGGCGAGTAGTCCAGGTATTCCAGAAATTCAGATTTTGTTTACTGACCACCATTGGTGAATCACATTTTCATGGAGCAACTCCACAAAAACTGATAGGATATAAGTGTGATACACCAAAATGTTCGTACGAAGAAGGCCTATTTGTGTCCATACTTAGAAATGCTGCGACTAGTCCAGGTATTCCAGAAATTCAGATTTTGTTTACTGACCACCATTGGTGAATCACATTTTCATGGAGCAACTCCACAAAAAACTGATAGGATATAAGTGTGATACACCAAAATGTTCGTACGAAGAAGGCCTATTTGTGTCCGTACCTAGATATGCGGCGAGTAGTCCAGGTATTCCAGAAATTCAGATTTTGTTTACTGACCACCATTGGTGAATCACATTTTCATGGAGCAACTCCACAAAAAACTGATAGGATATAAGTGTGATACACCAAAATGTTCGTACGAAGAAGGCCTATTTGTGTCCGTACCTAGATATGCGGCGAGTAGTCCAGGTATTCCAGAAATTCAGATTTTGTTTACTGACCACCATTGCTGAATCACATTTTCATGGAGCAACTCCACAAAAAACTGATAGGATATAAGTGTGATACACCAAAATGTTCGTACGAAGAAGGCCTATTTGTGTCCGTACCTAGATATGCGGCGAGTAGTCCAGGTATTCCAGAAATTCAGATTTTGTTTACTGACCACCATTGGTGAATCACATTTTCATGGAGCAACTCCACAAAAAACTGATAGGATATAAGTGTGATACACCAAAATGTTCGTACGAATAAAGCCTATCTGTGTCCATACTTAGAAATGCTGCGACTAGTCCAGGTATTCCGGAAATTCAGATTTTGTTTACTGACCACCATTGGTGAATCACATTTTCATGGAGAAACTCCACAAAAAACTGATAGGATATAAGTGTGATACACCAAAATGTTCGTACGAAGAAGGCCTATTTGTGTCCGTACCTAGATATGCGGCGAGTAGTCCAGGTATTCCAGAAATTCAGATTTTGTTTACTGACCACCATTGGTGAATCACATTTTCATGGAGCAACTCCACAAAAAACTGATAGGATATAAGTGTGATACACCAAAATGTTCGTACGAAGAAGGCCTATTTGTGTCCATACCTAGATATGCGGCGAGTAGTCTAGGTATTCCAGAAATTCAGATTTTGTTTACTGACCACCATTGGTGAATCACATTTTCATGGAGCAACTCCACAAAAAACTGATAGGATATAAGTGTGATACACCAAAATGTTCGTACGAAGATGGCCTATTTGTGTCCATACTTAGAAATGCTGCGACTAGTCCAGGTATTCCAGAAATTCAGATTTTGTTTACTGACCACCATTGGTGAATCACATTTTCATGGAGCAACTCCACAAAAAACTGATAGGATATAAGTGTGATACACCAAAATGTTCGTACGAAGAAGGCCTATTTGTGTCCGTACTTAGAAATGCTGCGACTAGTCCAGGTATTCCAGAAATTCAGATTTTGTTTACTGACCACCATTGGTGAATCACATTTTCATGGAGCAACTCCACAAAAAACTGATAGGATATAAGTGTGATACACCAAAATGTTCGTACGAATAAGGGCTATTTGTGTCCGTACCTAGATATGCGGCGAGTAGTCCAGGTATTCCAGAAATTCAGATTTTGTTTACTGACCACCATTGGTGAATCACATTTTCATGGAGCAACTCCACAAAAAACTGATAGGATATAAGTGTGATACACCAAAATGTTCGTACAAAGAAGGCCTATTTGTGTCCGTACCTAGATATGCGGCGAGTAGTCCAGGTATTCCAGAAATTCAGATTTTGTTTACTGACCACCATTGGTGAATCACATTTTCATGGAGCAACTCCACAAAAAACTGAGAGGATATAAGTGTGATACACCAAAATGTTCGTACGAAGAAGGCCTATTTGTGTCCATACTTAGAAATGCTGCGACTAGTCCAGGTATTCCAGAAATTCAGATTTTGTTTACTGACCACCATTGGTGAATCACATTTTCATGGAGCAACTCCACAAAAAACTGATAGGATATAAGTGTGATACACCAAAATGTTCGTACGAATAAGGCCTATTTGCGTCCATACTAAGAAATGCTGCGACTAGTCCAGGTATTCCAGAAATTCAGATTTTGTTTACTGACCACCATTGGTGAATCACATTTTCATGGAGCAACTCCACAAAAAACTGATAGGATATAAGTGTGATACACCAAAATGTTCGTACGAATAAGGCCTATTTGTGTCCATACTTAGAAATGCTGCGACTAGTCCAGGTGTTCCAGAAATTCAGATTTTGTTTACTGACCACCATTGGTGAATCACATTTTCATGGAGCAACTCCACAAAAAATTGATAGGATATAAGTATGATACACCAAAATGTTTGTACGAATAAGGCCTATTTGCGTCCATACTTAGAAACGCTGCGACTAGTCCAGGTATGCCGGAAATTTAGATTTTGTTTACTGACCACCATTGGTGAATCACATTTTCATGGAGCAACTCCACAAAAAACTGATAGGATATAAGTGTGATACACCAAAATGTTCGTACGAATAAAGCCTATCTGTGTCCATACTTAGAAATGCTGCGACTAGTCCAGGTATTCCGGAAATTCAGATTTTGTTTACTGACCACCATTGGTGAATCACATTTTCATGGAGAAACTCCACAAAAAACTGATAGGATATAAGTGTGATACACCAAAATGTTCGTACGAAGAAGGCCTATTTGTGTCCGTACCTAGATATGCGGCGAGTAGTCCAGGTATTCCAGAAATTCAGATTTTGTTTACTGACCACCATTGGTGAATCACATTTTCATGGAGCAACTCCACAAAAAACTGATAGGATATAAGTGTGATACACCAAAATGTTCGTACGAAGAAGGCCTATTTGTGTCCATACCTAGATATGCGGCGAGTAGTCTAGGTATTCCAGAAATTCAGATTTTGTTTACTGACCACCATTGGTGAATCACATTTTCATGGAGCAACTCCACAAAAAACTGATAGGATATAAGTGTGATACACCAAAATGTTCGTACGAAGATGGCCTATTTGTGTCCATACTTAGAAATGCTGCGACTAGTCCAGGTATTCCAGAAATTCAGATTTTGTTTACTGACCACCATTGGTGAATCACATTTTCATGGAGCAACTCCACAAAAAACTGATAGGATATAAGTGTGATACACCAAAATGTTCGTACGAAGAAGGCCTATTTGTGTCCGTACTTAGAAATGCTGCGACTAGTCCAGGTATTCCAGAAATTCAGATTTTGTTTACTGACCACCATTGGTGAATCACATTTTCATGGAGCAACTCCACAAAAAACTGATAGGATATAAGTGTGATACACCAAAATGTTCGTACGAATAAGGGCTATTTGTGTCCGTACCTAGATATGCGGCGAGTAGTCCAGGTATTCCAGAAATTCAGATTTTGTTTACTGACCACCATTGGTGAATCACATTTTCATGGAGCAACTCCACAAAAAACTGATAGGATATAAGTGTGATACACCAAAATGTTCGTACAAAGAAGGCCTATTTGTGTCCGTACCTAGATATGCGGCGAGTAGTCCAGGTATTCCAGAAATTCAGATTTTGTTTACTGACCACCATTGGTGAATCACATTTTCATGGAGCAACTCCACAAAAAACTGAGAGGATATAAGTGTGATACACCAAAATGTTCGTACGAAGAAGGCCTATTTGTGTCCATACTTAGAAATGCTGCGACTAGTCCAGGTATTCCAGAAATTCAGATTTTGTTTACTGACCACCATTGGTGAATCACATTTTCATGGAGCAACTCCACAAAAAACTGATAGGATATAAGTGTGATACACCAAAATGTTCGTACGAATAAGGCCTATTTGCGTCCATACTAAGAAATGCTGCGACTAGTCCAGGTATTCCAGAAATTCAGATTTTGTTTACTGACCACCATTGGTGAATCACATTTTCATGGAGCAACTCCACAAAAAACTGATAGGATATAAGTGTGATACACCAAAATGTTCGTACGAATAAGGCCTATTTGTGTCCATACTTAGAAATGCTGCGACTAGTCCAGGTGTTCCAGAAATTCAGATTTTGTTTACTGACCACCATTGGTGAATCACATTTTCATGGAGCAACTCCACAAAAAATTGATAGGATATAAGTATGATACACCAAAATGTTTGTACGAATAAGGCCTATTTGCGTCCATACTTAGAAACGCTGCGACTAGTCCAGGTATGCCGGAAATTTAGATTTTGTTTACTGACCACCATTGGTGAATCACATTTTCATGGAGCAACTCCACAAAAAACTGATAGGATATAAGTGTGATACACCAAAATGTTCGTACGAATAAAGCCTATCTGTGTCCATACTTAGAAATGCTGCGACTAGTCCAGGTATTCCGGAAATTCAGATTTTGTTTACTGACCACCATTGGTGAATCACATTTTCATGGAGCAACTCCACAAAAAACTGATAGGATATAAGTGTGATACACCAAAATGTTCGTACGAAGAAAGCCTATTTGTGTCCGTACCTAGATATGCGGCGAGTAGTCTAGGTATTCCAGAAATTCAGATTTTGTTTACTGACCACCATTGGTGAATCACATTTTCATGGAGCAACTCCACAAAAAACTGATAGGATATAAGTGTGATACACCAAAATGTTCGTACGAAGAAGGCCTATTTGTGTCCGTACCTAGATATGCGGCGAGTAGTCCAGGTATTCCAGAAATTCAGATTTTGTTTACTGACCACCATTGGTGAATCACATTTTCATGGAGCAACTCCACAAAAAACTGAGAGGATATAAGTGTGATACACCAAAATGTTCGTACGAAGAAGCCCTATTTGTGTCCGTACCTAGATATGCGGCGAGTAGTCCAGGTATTCCAGAAATTCAGATTTTGTTTACTGACCACCATTGCTGAATCACATTTTCATGGAGCAACTCCACAAAAAACTGATAGGATATAAGTGTGATACACCAAAATGTTCGTACGAAGAAGGCCTATTTGTGTCCGTACCTAGATATGCGGCGAGTAGTCCAGGTATTCCAGAAATTCAGATTTTGTTTACTGACCACCATTGGTGAATCACATTTTCATGGAGCAACTCCACAAAAAACTGATAGGATATAAGTGTGATACACCAAAATGTTCGTACGAATAAAGCCTATCTGTGTCCATACTTAGAAATGCTGCGACTAGTCCAGGTATTCCGGAAATTCAGATTTTGTTTACTGACCACCATTGGTGAATCACATTTTCATGGAGAAACTCCACAAAAAACTGATAGGATATAAGTGTGATACACCAAAATGTTCGTACGAAGAAGGCCTATTTGTGTCCGTACCTAGATATGTGGCGAGTAGTCCAGGTATTCCAGAAATTCAGATTTTGTTTACTGACCACCATTGGTGAATCACATTTTCATGGAGCAACTCCACAAAAAACTGATAGGATATAAGTGTGATACACCAAAATGTTCGTACGAAGAAGGCCTATTTGTGTCCATACCTAGATATGCGGCGAGTAGTCTAGGTATTCCAGAAATTCAGATTTTGTTTACTGACCACCATTGGTGAATCACATTTTCATGGAGCAACTCCACAAAAAACTGATAGGATATAAGTGTGATACACCAAAATGTTCGTACGAAGATGGCCTATTTGTGTCCATACTTAGAAATGCTGCGACTAGTCCAGGTATTCCAGAAATTCAGATTTTGTTTACTGACCACCATTGGTGAATCACATTTTCATGGAGCAACTCCACAAAAAACTGATAGGATATAAGTGTGATACACCAAAATGTTCGTACGAATAAGGCCTATTTGCGTCCATACTTAGAAATGCTGCGACTAGTCCAGGTATTCCAGAAATTCAGATTTTGTTTACTGACCACCATTGGTGAATCACATTTTCATGGAGCAACTCCACAAAAAACTGATAGGATATAAGTGTGATACACAAAAATGTTCGTACGAAGAAGGCCTATTTGTGTCCGTACCTAGATATGCGGCGAGTAGTCCAGGTATTCCAGAAATTCAGATTTTGTTTACTGACCACCATTGGTGAATCACATTTTCATGGAGCAACTCCACAAAAAACTGATAGGATATAAGTGTGATACACCAAAATGTTCGTACAAATAAGGCCTATTTGTGTCCATACTTAGAAATGCTGCGACTAGTCCAGGTATTCCAGAAATTCAGATTTTGTTTACTGACCACCATTGGTGAATCATATTTTCATGGAGCAACTCCACAAAAAACTGATAGGATATAAGTATGATACACCAAAATGTTTGTACAAATAAGGCCTATTTGTGTCCATACTTAGAATTGCTGCGACTAGTCCAGGTATTCCGGAAATTCAGATTTTGTTTACTGACCACCATTGGTGAATCACATTTTCATGGAGCAACTCCACAAAAAACTGATAGGATATAAGTGTGATACACCAAAATGTTCGTACGAATAAAGCCTATTTGTGTCCATACTTAGAAATGCTGCGACTAGTCCAGGTATTCCAGAAATTTAGATTTTGTTTACTGACCACCATTGGTGAATCACATTTTCATGGAGCAACTCCACAAAAAACTGATAGGATATAAGTGTGATACACCAAAATGTTCGTACGAAGAAGGCCTATTTGTGTCCATACTTAGAAATGCTGCGACTAGTCCAGGTATTCCAGAAATTCAGATTTTGTTTACTGACCACCATTGGTGAATCACATTTTCATGGAGCACCTCCACAAAAAACTGATAGGATATAAGTGTGATACACCAAAATGTTCGTACGAATAAGGCCTATTTGCGTCCATACTTAGAAACGCAGCGACTAGTCCAGGTATTCCGGAAATTTAGATTTTGTTTACTGACCACCATTGGTGAATCACATTTTCATGGATGAACTCCACAAAAAACTGATAGGATATAAGTATGATACACCAAAATGTTCGTACGAATAAGGCCTATTTGTGTCCATACTTAGAATTGCTGCTACTAGTCCAGGTATTCCGGAAATTCAGATTTTGTTTACTGACCACCATTGGTGAATCACATTTTCATGGAGCAACTCCACAAAAAACTGATAGGATATAAGTATGATACACCAAAATGTTCGTACGAATAAGGCCTATTTGTGTCCATACTTAGAATTGCTGCTACTAGTCCAGGTATTCCGGAAATTCAGATTTTGTTTACTGACCACCATTGGTGAATCACATTTTCATGGAGCAACTCCACAAAAAACTGATAGGATATAAGTGTGATACACCAGAATGTTCGTACGAATAAAACCTATCTGTGTCCATACTTAGAAATGCTGCGACTAGTCCAGGTATTCCGGAAATTCAGATTTTGTTTACTGACCACCATTGGTGAATCACATTTTCATGGAGAAACTCCACAAAAAACTGATAGGATATAAGTGTGATACACCAAAATGTTCGTACGAAGAAGGCCTATTTGTGTCCATACTTAGAAATGCTGCGACTAGTCCAGGTATTCCAGAAATTCAGATTTTGTTTACTGACCACCATTGGTGAATCACATTTTCATGGAGCACCTCCACAAAAAACTGATAGGATATAAGTGTGATACACCAAAATGTTCGTACGAATAAGGCCTATTTGCGTCCATACTTAGAAACGCAGCGACTAGTCCAGGTATTCCGGAAATTTAGATTTTGTTTACTGACCACCATTGGTGAATCACATTTTCATGGATGAACTCCACAAAAAACTGATAGGATATAAGTATGATACACCAAAATGTTCGTACGAATAAAGCCTATCTGTGTCCATACTTAGAAATGCTGCGACTAGTCCAGGTATTCCGGAAATTCAGATTTTGTTTACTGACCACCATTGGTGAATCACATTTTCATGGAGCAACTCCACAAAAAACTGATAGGATATAAGTGTGATACACCAAAATGTTCGTACGAAGAAAGCCTATTTGTGTCCGTACCTAGATATGCGGCGAGTAGTCTAGGTATTCCAGAAATTCAGATTTTGTTTACTGACCACCATTGGTGAATCACATTTTCATGGAGCAACTCCACAAAAAACTGATAGGATATAAGTGTGATACACCAAAATGTTCGTACGAAGAAGGCCTATTTGTGTCCGTACCTAGATATGCGGCGAGTAGTCCAGGTATTCCAGAAATTCAGATTTTGTTTACTGACCACCATTGGTGAATCACATTTTCATGGAGCAACTCCACAAAAAACTGAGAGGATATAAGTGTGATACACCAAAATGTTCGTACGAAGAAGCCCTATTTGTGTCCGTACCTAGATATGCGGCGAGTAGTCCAGGTATTCCAGAAATTCAGATTTTGTTTACTGACCACCATTGCTGAATCACATTTTCATGGAGCAACTCCACAAAAAACTGATAGGATATAAGTGTGATACACCAAAATGTTCGTACGAAGAAGGCCTATTTGTGTCCGTACCTAGATATGCGGCGAGTAGTCCAGGTATTCCAGAAATTCAGATTTTGTTTACTGACCACCATTGGTGAATCACATTTTCATGGAGCAACTCCACAAAAAACTGATAGGATATAAGTGTGATACACCAAAATGTTCGTACGAATAAAGCATATCTGTGTCCATACTTAGAAATGCTGCGACTAGTCCAGGTATTCCGGAAATTCAGATTTTGTTTACTGACCACCATTGGTGAATCACATTTTCATGGAGAAACTCCACAAAAAACTGATAGGATATAAGTGTGATACACCAAAATGTTCGTACGAAGAAGGCCTATTTGTGTCCGTACCTAGATATGTGGCGAGTAGTCCAGGTATTCCAGAAATTCAGATTTTGTTTACTGACCACCATTGGTGAATCACATTTTCATGGAGCAACTCCACAAAAAACTGATAGGATATAAGTGTGATACACCAAAATGTTCGTACGAAGAAGGCCTATTTGTGTCCATACCTAGATATGCGGCGAGTAGTCTAGGTATTCCAGAAATTCAGATTTTGTTTACTGACCACCATTGGTGAATCACATTTTCATGGAGCAACTCCACAAAAAACTGATAGGATATAAGTGTGATACACCAAAATGTTCGTACGAAGATGGCCTATTTGTGTCCATACTTAGAAATGCTGCGACTAGTCCAGGTATTCCAGAAATTCAGATTTTGTTTACTGACCACCATTGGTGAATCACATTTTCATGGAGCAACTCCACAAAAAACTGATAGGATATAAGTGTGATACACCAAAATGTTCGTACGAATAAGGCCTATTTGCGTCCATACTTAGAAATGCTGCGACTAGTCCAGGTATTCCAGAAATTCAGATTTTGTTTACTGACCACCATTGGTGAATCACATTTTCATGGAGCAACTCCACAAAAAACTGATAGGATATAAGTGTGATACACAAAAATGTTCGTACGAAGAAGGCCTATTTGTGTCCGTACCTAGATATGCGGCGAGTAGTCCAGGTATTCCAGAAATTCAGATTTTGTTTACTGACCACCATTGGTGAATCACATTTTCATGGAGCAACTCCACAAAAAACTGATAGGATATAAGTGTGATACACCAAAATGTTCGTACGAATAAGGCCTATTTGTGTCCATACTTAGAAATGCTGCGACTAGTCCAGGTATTCCAGAAATTCAGATTTTGTTTACTGACCACCATTGGTGAATCATATTTTCATGGAGCAACTCCACAAAAAACTGATAGGATATAAGTATGATACACCAAAATGTTTGTACAAATAAGGCCTATTTGTGTCCATACTTAGAATTGCTGCGACTAGTCCAGGTATTCCGGAAATTCAGATTTTGTTTACTGACCACCATTGGTGAATCACATTTTCATGGAGCAACTCCACAAAAAACTGATAGGATATAAGTGTGATACACCAAAATGTTCGTACGAATAAAGCCTATTTGTGTCCATACTTAGAAATGCTGCGACTAGTCCAGGTATTCCAGAAATTTAGATTTTGTTTACTGACCACCATTGGTGAATCACATTTTCATGGAGCAACTCCACAAAAAACTGATAGGATATAAGTGTGATACACCAAAATGTTCGTACGAAGAAGGCCTATTTGTGTCCATACTTAGAAATGCTGCGACTAGTCCAGGTATTCCAGAAATTCAGATTTTGTTTACTGACCACCATTGGTGAATCACATTTTCATGGAGCACCTCCACAAAAAACTGATAGGATATAAGTGTGATACACCAAAATGTTCGTACGAATAAGGCCTATTTGCGTCCATACTTAGAAACGCAGCGACTAGTCCAGGTATTCCGGAAATTTAGATTTTGTTTACTGACCACCATTGGTGAATCACATTTTCATGGATGAACTCCACAAAAAACTGATAGGATATAAGTATGATACACCAAAATGTTCGTACGAATAAGGCCTATTTGTGTCCATACTTAGAATTGCTGCTACTAGTCCAGGTATTCCGGAAATTCAGATTTTGTTTACTGACCACCATTGGTGAATCACATTTTCATGGAGCAACTCCACAAAAAACTGATAGGATATAAGTATGATACATCAAAATGTTCGTACGAATAAGGCCTATTTGTGTCCATACTTAGAATTGCTGCTACTAGTCCAGGTATTCCGGAAATTCAGATTTTGTTTACTGACCACCATTGGTGAATCACATTTTCATGGAGCAACTCCACAAAAAACTGATAGGATATAAGTGTGATACACCAAAATGTTCGTACGAATAAAACCTATCTGTGTCCATACTTAGAAATGCTGCGACTAGTCCAGGTATTCCGGAAATTCAGATTTTGTTTACTGACCACCATTGGTGAATCACATTTTCATGGAGAAACTCCACAAAAAACTGATAGGATATAAGTGTGATACACCAAAATGTTCGTACGAAGAAGGCCTATTTGTGTCCGTACCTAGATATGCGGCGAGTAGTCCAGGTATTCCAGAAATTCAGATTTTGTTTACTGACCACCATTGGTGAATCACATTTTCATGGAGCAACTCCACAAAAAACTGATAGGATATAAGTGTGATACACCAAAATGTTCGTACGAAGAAGGCCTATTTGTGTCCATACCTAGATATGCGGCGAGTAGTCTAGGTATTCCAGAAATTCAGATTTTGTTTACTGACCACCATTGGTGAATCACATTTTCATGGAGCAACTCCACAAAAAACTGATAGGCTATAAGTGTGATACACCAAAATGTTCGTACGAAGATGGCCTATTTGTGTCCATACTTAGAAATGCTGCGACTAGTCCAGGTATTCCAGAAATTCAGATTTTGTTTACTGACCACCATTGGTGAATCACATTTTCATGGAGCAACTCCACAAAAAACTGATAGGATATAAGTGTGATACACCAAAATGTTCGTACGAAGAAGGCCTATTTGTGTCCGTACTTAGAAATGCTGCGACTAGTCCAGGTATTCCAGAAATTCAGATTTTGTTTACTGACCACCATTGGTGAATCACATTTTCATGGAGCAACTCCACAAAAAACTGATAGGATATAAGTGTGATACACCAAAATGTTCGTACGAATAAGGGCTATTTGTGTCCGTACCTAGATATGCGGCGAGTAGTCCAGGTATTCCAGAAATTCAGATTTTGTTTACTGACCACCATTGGTGAATCACATTTTCATGGAGCAACTCCACAAAAAACTGATAGGATATAAGTGTGATACACCAAAATGTTCGTACAAAGAAGGCCTATTTGTGTCCGTACCTAGATATGCGGCAAGTAGTCCAGGTATTCCAGAAATTCAGATTTTGTTTACTGACCACCATTGGTGAATCACATTTTCATGGAGCAACTCCACAAAAAACTGAGAGGATATAAGTGTGATACACCAAAATGTTCGTACGAAGAAGGCCTATTTGTGTCCATACTTAGAAATGCTGCGACTAGTCCAGGTATTCCAGAAATTCAGATTTTGTTTACTGACCACCATTGGTGAATCACATTTTCATGGAGCAACTCCACAAAAAACTGATAGGATATAAGTGTGATACACCAAAATGTTCGTACGAATAAGGCCTATTTGCGTCCATACTAAGAAATGCTGCGACTAGTCCAGGTATTCCAGAAATTCAGATTTTGTTTACTGACCACCATTGGTGAATCACATTTTCATGGAGCAACTCCACAAAAAACTGATAGGATATAAGTGTGATACACCAAAATGTTCGTACGAATAAGGCCTATTTGTGTCCATACTTAGAAATGCTGCGACTAGTCCAGGTGTTCCAGAAATTCAGATTTTGTTTACTGACCACCATTGGTGAATCACATTTTCATGGAGCAACTCCACAAAAAATTGATAGGATATAAGTATGATACACCAAAATGTTTGTACGAATAAGGCCTATTTGCGTCCATACTTAGAAACGCTGCGACTAGTCCAGGTATGCCGGAAATTTAGATTTTGTTTACTGACCACCATTGGTGAATCACATTTTCATGGAGCAACTCCACAAAAAACTGATAGGATATAAGTGTGATACACCAAAATGTTCGTACGAATAAAGCCTATCTGTGTCCATACTTAGAAATGCTGCGACTAGTCCAGGTATTCCGGAAATTCAGATTTTGTTTACTGACCACCATTGGTGAATCACATTTTCATGGAGCAACTCCACAAAAAACTGATAGGATATAAGTGTGATACACCAAAATGTTCGTACGAAGAAAGCCTATTTGTGTCCGTACCTAGATATGCGGCGAGTAGTCTAGGTATTCCAGAAATTCAGATTTTGTTTACTGACCACCATTGGTGAATCACATTTTCATGGAGCAACTCCACAAAAAACTGATAGGATATAAGTGTGATACACCAAAATGTTCGTACGAAGAAGGCCTATTTGTGTCCATACTTAGAAATGCTGCGACTAGTCCAGGTATTCCAGAAATTCAGATTTTGTTTACTGACCACCATTGGTGAATCACATTTTCATGGAGCAACTCCACAAAAAACTGATAGGATATAAGTGTGATACACCAAAATGTTCGTACGAAGAAGGCCTATTTGTGTCCGTACCTAGATATGCGGCGAGTAGTCCAGGTATTCCAGAAATTCAGATTTTGTTTACTGACCACCATTGGTGAATCACATTTTCATGGAGCAACTCCACAAAAAACTGAGAGGATATAAGTGTGATACACCAAAATGTTCGTACGAAGAAGCCCTATTTGTGTCCGTACCTAGATATGCGGCGAGTAGTCCAGGTATTCCAGAAATTCAGATTTTGTTTACTGACCACCATTGCTGAATCACATTTTCATGGAGCAACTCCACAAAAAACTGATAGGATATAAGTGTGATACACCAAAATGTTCGTACGAAGAAGGCCTATTTGTGTCCGTACCTAGATATGCGGCGAGTAGTCCAGGTATTCCAGAAATTCAGATTTTGTTTACTGACCACCATTGGTGAATCACATTTTCATGGAGCAACTCCACAAAAAACTGATAGGATATAAGTGTGATACACCAAAATGTTCGTACGAATAAAGCCTATCTGTGTCCATACTTAGAAATGCTGCGACTAGTCCAGGTATTCCGGAAATTCAGATTTTGTTTACTGACCACCATTGGTGAATCACATTTTCATGGAGAAACTCCACAAAAAACTGATAGGATATAAGTGTGATACACCAAAATGTTCGTACGAAGAAGGCCTATTTGTGTCCGTACCTAGATATGCGGCGAGTAGTCCAGGTATTCCAGAAATTCAGATTTTGTTTACTGACCACCATTGGTGAATCACATTTTCATGGAGCAACTCCACAAAAAACTGATAGGATATAAGTGTGATACACCAAAATGTTCGTACGAAGAAGGCCTATTTGTGTCCATACCTAGATATGCGGCGAGTAGTCTAGGTATTCCAGAAATTCAGATTTTGTTTACTGACCACCATTGGTGAATCACATTTTCATGGAGCAACTCCACAAAAAACTGATAGGATATAAGTGTGATACACCAAAATGTTCGTACGAAGATGGCCTATTTGTGTCCATACTTAGAAATGCTGCGACTAGTCCAGGTATTCCAGAAATTCAGATTTTGTTTACTGACCACCATTGGTGAATCACATTTTCATGGAGCAACTCCACAAAAAACTGATAGGATATAAGTGTGATACACAAAAATGTTCGTACGAAGAAGGCCTATTTCTGTCCGTACCTAGATATGCGGTGAGTAGTCCAGGTATTCCAGAAATTCAGATTTTGTTTACTGACCACCATTGGTGAATCACATTTTCATGGAGCAACTCCACAAAAAACTGATAGGATATAAGTGTGATACACCAAAATGTTCGTACGAATAAGGCCTATTTGCGTCCATACTTAGAAATGCTGCGACTAGTCCAGGTATTCCAGAAATTCAGATTTTGTTTACTGACCACCATTGGTGAATCACATTTTCATGGAGCAACTCCACAAAAAACTGATAGGATATAAGTGTGATACACCAAAATGTTCGTACGAATAAAGCCTATCTGTGTCCATACTTAGAAATGCTGCGACTAGTCCAGGTATTCCGGAAATTCAGATTTTGTTTACTGACCACCATTGGTGAATCACATTTTCATGGAGCAACTCCACAAAAAACTGATAGGATATAAGTGTGATACACCAAAATGTTCGTACGAAGAAAGCCTATTTGTGTCCGTACCTAGATATGCGGCGAGTAGTCTAGGTATTCCAGAAATTCAGATTTTGTTTACTGACCACCATTGGTGAATCACATTTTCATGGAGCAACTCCACAAAAAACTGATAGGATATAAGTGTGATACACCAAAATGTTCGTACGAAGAAGGCCTATTTGTGTCCATACTTAGAAATGCTGCGACTAGTCCAGGTATTCCAGAAATTCAGATTTTGTTTACTGACCACCATTGGTGAATCACATTTTCATGGAGCAACTCCACAAAAAACTGATAGGATATAAGTGTGATACACCAAAATGTTCGTACGAAGAAGGCCTATTTGTGTCCGTACCTAGATATGCGGCGAGTAGTCCAGATATTCCAGAAATTCAGATTTTGTTTACTGACCACCATTGGTGAATCACATTTTCATGGAGCAACTCCACAAAAAACTGAGAGGATATAAGTGTGATACACCAAAATGTTCGTACGAAGAAGCCCTATTTGTGTCCGTACCTAGATATGCGGCGAGTAGTCCAGGTATTCCAGAAATTCAGATTTTGTTTACTGACCACCATTGCTGAATCACATTTTCATGGAGCAACTCCACAAAAAACTGATAGGATATAAGTGTGATACACCAAAATGTTCGTACGAAGAAGGCCTATTTGTGTCCGTACCTAGATATGCGGCGAGTAGTCCAGGTATTCCAGAAATTCAGATTTTGTTTACTGACCACCATTGGTGAATCACATTTTCATGGAGCAACTCCACAAAAAACTGATAGGATATAAGTGTGATACACCAAAATGTTCGTACGAATAAAGCCTATCTGTGTCCATACTTAGAAATGCTGCGACTAGTCCAGGTATTCCGGAAATTCAGATTTTGTTTACTGACCACCATTGGTGAATCACATTTTCATGGAGAAACTCCACAAAAAACTGATAGGATATAAGTGTGATACACCAAAATGTTCGTACGAAGAAGGCCTATTTGTGTCCGTACCTAGATATGCGGCGAGTAGTCCAGGTATTCCAGAAATTCAGATTTTGTTTACTGACCACCATTGGTGAATCACATTTTCATGGAGCAACTCCACAAAAAACTGATAGGATATAAGTGTGATACACCAAAATGTTCGTACGAAGAAGGCCTATTTGTGTCCATACCTAGATATGCGGCGAGTAGTCTAGGTATTCCAGAAATTCAGATTTTGTTTACTGACCACCATTGGTGAATCACATTTTCATGGAGCAACTCCACAAAAAACTGATAGGCTATAAGTGTGAGACACCAAAATGTTCGTACGAAGATGGCCTATTTGTGTCCATACTTAGAAATGCTGCGACTAGTCCAGGTATTCCAGAAATTCAGATTTTGTTTACTGACCACCATTGGTGAATCACATTTTCATGGAGCAACTCCACAAAAAACTGATAGGATATAAGTGTGATACACCAAAATGTTCGTACGAAGAAGGCCTATTTGTGTCCGTACTTAGAAATGCTGCGACTAGTCCAGGTATTCCAGAAATTCAGATTTTGTTTACTGACCACCATTGGTGAATCACATTTTCATGGAGCAACTCCACAAAAAACTGATAGGATATAAGTGTGATACACCAAAATGTTCGTACGAATAAGGGCTATTTGTGTCCGTACCTAGATATGCGGCGAGTAGTCCAGGTATTCCAGAAATTCAGATTTTGTTTACTGACCACCATTGGTGAATCACATTTTCATGGAGCAACTCCACAAAAAACTGATAGGATATAAGTGTGATACACCAAAATGTTCGTACAAAGAAGGCCTATTTGTGTCCGTACCTAGATATGCGGCGAGTAGTCCAGGTATTCCAGAAATTCAGATTTTGTTTACTGACCACCATTGGTGAATCACATTTTCATGGAGCAACTCCACAAAAAACTGAGAGGATATAAGTGTGATACACCAAAATGTTCGTACGAAGAAGGCCTATTTGTGTCCATACTTAGAAATGCTGCGACTAGTCCAGGTATTCCAGAAATTCAGATTTTGTTTACTGACCACCATTGGTGAATCACATTTTCATGGAGCAACTCCACAAAAAACTGATAGGATATAAGTGTGATACACCAAAATGTTCGTACGAATAAGGCCTATTTGCGTCCATACTAAGAAATGCTGCGACTAGTCCAGGTATTCCAGAAATTCAGATTTTGTTTACTGACCACCATTGGTGAATCACATTTTCATGGAGCAACTCCACAAAAAACTGATAGGATATAAGTGTGATACACCAAAATGTTCGTACGAATAAGGCCTATTTGTGTCCATACTTAGAAATGCTGCGACTAGTCCAGGTGTTCCAGAAATTCAGATTTTGTTTACTGACCACCATTGGTGAATCACATTTTCATGGAGCAACTCCACAAAAAATTGATAGGATATAAGTATGATACACCAAAATGTTCGTACGAATAAGGCCTATTTGCGTCCATACTAAGAAATGCTGCGAACAGTCCAGGTATTCCAGAAATTCAGATTTTGTTTACTGACCACCATTGGTGAATCACATTTTCATGGAGCAACTCCACAAAAAACTGATAGGATATAAGTGTGATACACCAAAATGTTCGTACGAAGAAAGCCTATTTGTGTCCGTACCTAGATATGCGGCGAGTAGTCTAGGTATTCCAGAAATTCAGATTTTGTTTACTGACCACCATTGGTGAATCACATTTTCATGGAGCAACTCCACAAAAAACTGATAGGATATAAGTGTGATACACCAAAATGTTCGTACGAAGAAGGCCTATTTGTGTCCATACTTAGAAATGCTGCGACTAGTCCAGGTATTCCAGAAATTCAGATTTTGTTTACTGACCACCATTGGTGAATCACATTTTCATGGAGCAACTCCACAAAAAACTGATAGGATATAAGTGTGATACACCAAAATGTTCGTACGAAGAAGGCCTATTTGTGTCCGTACCTAGATATGCGGCGAGTAGTCCAGGTATTCCAGAAATTCAGATTTTGTTTACTGACCACCATTGGTGAATCACATTTTCATGGAGCAACTCCACAAAAAACTGAGAGGATATAAGTGTGATACACCAAAATGTTCGTACGAAGAAGCCCTATTTGTGTCCGTACCTAGATATGCGGCGAGTAGTCCAGGTATTCCAGAAATTCAGATTTTGTTTACTGACCACCATTGCTGAATCACATTTTCATGGAGCAACTCCACAAAAAACTGATAGGATATAAGTGTGATACACCAAAATGTTCGTACGAAGAAGGCCTATTTGTGTCCGTACCTAGATATGCGGCGAGTAGTCCAGGTATTCCAGAAATTCAGATTTTGTTTACTGACCACCATTGGTGAATCACATTTTCATGGAGCAACTCCACAAAAAACTGATAGGATATAAGTGTGATACACCAAAATGTTCGTACGAATAAAGCCTATCTGTGTCCATACTTAGAAATGCTGCGACTAGTCCAGGTATTCCGGAAATTCAGATTTTGTTTACTGACCACCATTGGTGAATCACATTTTCATGGAGAAACTCCACAAAAAACTGATAGGATATAAGTGTGATACACCAAAATGTTCGTACGAAGAAGGCCTATTTGTGTCCGTACCTAGATATGCGGCGAGTAGTCCAGGTATTCCAGAAATTCAGATTTTGTTTACTGACCACCATTGGTGAATCACATTTTCATGGAGCAACTCCACAAAAAACTGATAGGATATAAGTGTGATACACCAAAATGTTCGTACGAAGAAGGCCTATTTGTGTCCATACCTAGATATGCGGCGAGTAGTCTAGGTATTCCAGAAATTCAGATTTTGTTTACTGACCACCATTGGTGAATCACATTTTCATGGAGCAACTCCACAAAAAACTGATAGGATATAAGTGTGATACACCAAAATGTTCGTACGAAGATGGCCTATTTGTGTCCATACTTAGAAATGCTGCGACTAGTCCAGGTATTCCAGAAATTCAGATTTTGTTTACTGACCACCATTGGTGAATCACATTTTCATGGAGCAACTCCACAAAAAACTGATAGGATATAAGTGTGATACACAAAAATGTTCGTACGAAGAAGGCCTATTTCTGTCCGTACCTAGATATGCGGTGAGTAGTCCAGGTATTCCAGAAATTCAGATTTTGTTTACTGACCACCATTGGTGAATCACATTTTCATGGAGCAACTCCACAAAAAACTGATAGGATATAAGTGTGATACACCAAAATGTTCGTACGAATAAGGCCTATTTGCGTCCATACTTAGAAATGCTGCGACTAGTCCAGGTATTCCAGAAATTCAGATTTTGTTTACTGACCACCATTGGTGAATCACATTTTCATGGAGCAACTCCACAAAAAACTGATAGGATATAAGTGTGATACACCAAAATGTTCGTACGAATAAGGCCTATTTGCGTCCATACTAAGAAATGCTGCGACTAGTCCAGGTATTCCAGAAATTCAGATTTTGTTTACTGACCACCATTGGTGAATCACATTTTCATGGAGCAACTCCACAAAAAACTGATAGGATATAAGTGTGATACACCAAAATGTTCGTACGAATAAGGCCTATTTGTGTCCATACTTAGAAATGCTGCGACTAGTCCAGGTGTTCCAGAAATTCAGATTTTGTTTACTGACCACCATTGGTGAATCACATTTTCATGGAGCAACTCCACAAAAAATTGATAGGATATAAGTATGATACACCAAAATGTTTGTACGAATAAGGCCTATTTGCGTCCATACTTAGAAACGCTGCGACTAGTCCAGGTATGCCGGAAATTTAGATTTTGTTTACTGACCACCATTGGTGAATCACATTTTTATGGATGAACTCCACAAAAAACTGATAGGATATAAGTATGATACACCAAAATGTTCGTACGAATAAGGCCTATTTGTGTCCATACTTAGAATTGCTGCGACTAGTCCAGGTATTCCGGAAATTCAGATTTTGTTTACTGACCACCATTGGTGAATCACATTTTCATGGAGCAACTCCACAAAAAACTGATAGGATATAAGTGTGATACACCAAAATGTTCGTACGAATAAAGCCTATCTGTGTCCATACTTAGAAATGCTGCGACTAGTCCAGGTATTCCGGAAATTCAGATTTTGTTTACTGACCACCATTGCTGAATCACATTTTCATGGAGCAACTCCACAAAAAACTGATAGGATATAAGTGTGATACACCAAAATGTTCGTACGAAGAAGGCCTATTTGTGTCCATACCTAGATATGCGGCGAGTAGTCCAGATATTCCGGAAATTCAGATTTTGTTTACTGACCACCATTGGTGAATCACATTTTCATGGAGCAACTCCACAAAAAACTGATAGGATATAAGTGTGATACACCAAAATGTTCGTACGAATAAAGCCTATCTGTGTCCATACTTAGAAATGCTGCGACTAGTCCAGGTATTCCGGAAATTCAGATTTTGTTTACTGACCACCATTGCTGAATCACATTTTCATGGAGCAACTCCACAAAAAACTGATAGGATATAAGTGTGATACACCAAAATGTTCGTACGAAGAAGGCCTATTTGTGTCCATACCTAGATATGCGGCGAGTAGTCCAGGTATTCCGGAAATTCAGATTTTGTTTACTGACCACCATTGGTGAATCACATTTTCATGGAGCAACTCCACAAAAAACTGATAGGATATAAGTGTGATACACCAAAATGTTCGTACAAAGAAGGCCTTTTTGTGTCCGTACCTAGATATGCGGCGAGTAGTCCAGGTATTCCACAAATTCAGATTTTGTTTACTGACCACCATTGGTGAATCACATTTTCATGGAGCAACTCCACAAAAAACTGATAGGATATAAGTGTGATACACCAAAATGTTCGTACGAATAAGGCCTATTTGTGTCCATACTTAGAAATGCTGCGACTAGTCCAGGTATTCCAGAAATTCAGATTTTGTTTACTGACCACCATTGGTGAATCACATTTTCATGGAGCAACTCCACAAAAAACTGATAGGATATAAGTGTGATACACCAAAATGTTCGTACGAATAAGGCCTATTTGTGTCCATACTTAGAAATGCTGCGACTAGTCCAGGTATTCCAGAAATTCAGATTTTGTTTACTGACCACCATTGGTGAATCACATTTTCATGGAGCAACTCCACAAAAAACTGATAGGATATAAGTGTGATACACCAAAATGTTCGTACGAAGAAGGCCTATTTGTGTCCGTACTTAGAAATGCTGCGACTAGTCCAGGTATTCCAGAAATTCAGATTTTGTTTACTGACCACCATTGGTGAATCACATTTTCATGGAACAACTCCACAAAAAACTGATAGGATATAAGTGTGATACACAAAAATGTTCGTACGAAGAAGACCTATTTGTGTCCGTACCTGGATATGCGGCGAGTAGTCCAGGTATTCCAGAAATTCAGATTTTGTTTACTGACCACCATTGGTGAATCACATTTTCATGGAGCAACTCCACAAAAAACTGATAGGATATAAGTATGATACACCAAAATGTTCGTACGAATAAGGCCTATTTGTGTCCATAATTAGAAATGCTGCGACTAGTCCAGGTATTCCAGAAATTCAGATTTTGTTTACTGACCACCATTGGTGAATCACATTTTCATGGAGCAACTCCACAAAAAACTGATAGGATATAAGTGTGATACACCAAAATGTTCGTACGAAGAAGGCCTATTTGTGTCCATACTTAGAAATGCTGCGACTAGTCCAGGTATTCCAGAAATTCAGATTTTGTTTACTGACCACCATTGTTGAATCACATTTTCATGGAGCAACTCCACAAAAAACTGATAGGATATAAGTGTGATACATCAAAATGTTCGTACGAATAAGGGCTATTTGTGTCCGTACCTAGATATGCGGCGAGTAGTCCAGGTATTCCAGAAATTCAGATTTTGTTTACTGACCACCATTGGTGAATCACATTTTCATGGAGCAACTCCACAAAAAACTGATAGGATATAAGTGTGATACACCAAAATGTTCGTACAAAGAAGGCCTATTTGTGTCCGTACCTAGATATGCGGCGAGTAGTCCAGGTATTCCAGAAATTCAGATTTTGTTTACTGACCACCATTGGTGAATCACATTTTCATGGAGCAACTCCACAAAAAACTGAGAGGATATAAGTGTGATACACCAAAATGTTCGTACGAAGAAGGCCTATTTGTGTCCATACTTAGAAATGCTGCGACTAGTCCAGGTATTCCAGAAATTCAGATTTTGTTTACTGACCACCATTGGTGAATCACATTTTCATGGAGCAACTCCACAAAAAACTGATAGGATATAAGTGTGATACACCAAAATGTTCGTACGAAGAAGGCCTATTTGTGTCCATACTTAGAAATGCTGCGACTAGTCCAGGTATTCCAGAAATTCAGATTTTGTTTACTGACCACCATTGGTGAATCACATTTTCATGGAGCAACTCCACAAAAAACTGATGGGATATAAGTGTGATACACCAAAATGTTCGTACGAAGAAGGCCTATTTGTGTCCGTACTTAGAAATGCTGCGACTAGTCCAAGTATTCCAGAAATTCAGATTTTGTTTACTGACCACCATTGGTGAATCACATTTTCATGGAGCAACTCCACAAAAAACTGATAGGATATAAGTGTGATACACCAAAATGTTCGTACGAAGAAGGCCTATTTGTGTCCATACTTAGAAATGCTGCGACTAGTCCAGGTATTCCAGAAATTCAGATTTTGTTTACTGACCACCATTGGTGAATCACATTTTCATGGAGCAACTCCACAAAAAACTGATAGGATATAAGTGTGATACACCAAAATGTTCGTACGAAGAAGGCCTATTTGTGTCCATACTTAGAATTGCTGCGACTAGTCCAGGTATTCCGGAAATTCAGATTTTGTTTACTGACCACCATTGGTGAATCACATTTTCATGGAGCAACTCCACAAAAAACTGATAGGATATAAGTGTGATACACCAAAATGTTCGTACGAATAAAGCCTATCTGTGTCCATACTTAGAAATGCTGCGACTAGTCCAGGTATTCCGGAAATTCAGATTTTGTTTACTGACCACCATTGCTGAATCACATTTTCATGGAGCAACTCCACAAAAAACTGATAGGATATAAGTGTGATACACCAAAATGTTCGTACGAATAAAGCCTATCTGTGTCCATACTTAGAAATGCTGCGACTAGTCCAGGTATTCCGGAAATTCAGATTTTGTTTACTGACCACCATTGCTGAATCACATTTTCATGGAGCAACTCCACAAAAAACTGATAGGATATAAGTGTGATACACCAAAATGTTCGTACGAAGAAGGCCTATTTGTGTCCATACCTAGATATGCGGCGAGTAGTCCAGGTATTCCGGAAATTCAGATTTTGTTTACTGACCACCATTGGTGAATCACATTTTCATGGAGCAACTCCACAAAAAACTGATAGGATATAAGTGTGATACACCAAAATGTTCGTACGAATAAAGCCTATCTGTGTCCATACTTAGAAATGCTGCGACTAGTCCAGGTATTCCGGAAATTCAGATTTTGTTTACTGACCACCATTGGTGAATCACATTTTCATGGAGCAACTCCACAAAAAACTGATAGGATATAAGTATGATACACCAAAATGTTCGTACGAATAAGGCCTATTTGTGTCCATACTTAGAATTGCTGCGACTAGTCCAGGTATTCCGGAAATTCAGATTTTGTTTACTGACCACCATTGGTGAATCACATTTTCATGGAGCAACTCCACAAAAAACTGATAGGATATAAGTGTGATACACCAAAATGTTCGTACGAAGAAGGCCTATTTGTGTCCGTACCTAGATATGCGGCGAGTAGTCCAGGTATTCCAGAAATTCAGATTTTGTTTACTGACCACCATTGGTGAATCACATTTTCATGGAGCAACTCCACAAAAAACTGATAGGATATAAGTGTGATACACCAAAATGTTCGTACGAATAAGGCCTATTTGTGTCCATAATTAGAAATGCTGCGACTAGTCCAGGTATTCCAGAAATTCAGATTTTGTTTACTGACCACCATTGGTGAATCACATTTTCATGGAGCAACTCCACAAAAAACTGATAGGATATAAGTGTGATACACAAAAATGTTCGTACGAAGAAGGCCTTTTTGTGTCCGTACCTAGATATGCGGCGAGTAGTCCAGGTATTCCACAAATTCAGATTTTGTTTACTGACCACCATTGGTGAATCACATTTTCATGGAGCAACTCCACAAAAAACTGATAGGATATAAGTGTGATACACCAAAATGTTCGTACAAAGAAGGCCTATTTGTGTCCGTACCTAGATATGCGGCGAGTAGTCCAGGTATTCCAGAAATTCAGATTTTGTTTACTGACCACCATTGGTGAATCACATTTTCATGGAGCAACTCCACAAAAAACTGAGAGGATATAAGTGTGATACACCAAAATGTTCGTACGAAGAAGGCCTATTTGTGTCCATACTTAGAAATGCTGCGACTAGTCCAGGTATTCCAGAAATTCAGATTTTGTTTACTGACCACCATTGGTGAATCACATTTTCATGGAGCAACTCCACAAAAAACTGATAGGTTATAAGTGTGATACACCAAAATGTTCGTACGAATAAGGCCTATTTGTGTCCATACTTAGAAATGCTGCGACTAGTCCAGGTATTCCAGAAATTCAGATTTTGTTTACTGACCACCATTGGTGAATCACATTTTCATGGAGCACCTCCACAAAAAACTGATAGGATATAAGTGTGATACACCAAAATGTTCGTACGAATAAGGACTATTTGCGTCCATACTTAGAAATGCTGCGACTAGTCCAGGTATTCCGGAAATTCAGATTTTGTTTACTGACCACCATTGGTGAATCACATTTTCATGGAGCAACTCCACAAAAAACTGATAGGATATAAGTGTGATACACCAAAATGTTCGTACGAATAAAGCCTATTTGTGTCCGTACTTAGAAATGCTGCGAACAGTCCAGGTATTCCAGAAATTCAGATTTTGTTTACTGACCACCATTGGTGAATCACATTTTCATGGAGCAACTCCACAAAAAACTGATAGGATATAAGTGTGATACACCAAAATGTTCGTACGAAGAAGGCCTATTTGTGTCCATACTTAGAAATGCTGCGACTAGTCCAGGTATTCCAGAAATTTAGATTTTGTTTACTGACCACCATTGGTGAATCACATTTTCATGGAGCAACTCCACAAAAAACTGATAGGATATAAGTGTGATACACCAAAATGTTCGTACGAATAAGGCCTATTTGTGTCCATACTTAGAAATGCTGCGACTAGTCCAGGTATTCCAGAAATTCAGATTTTGTTTACTGACCACCATTGGTGAATCACATTTTCATGGAGCAACTTCACAAGAAACTGATAGGATATAAGTGTGATACACCAAAATGGTCGTACGAATAAGGCCTATTTGTGTCCATACTTAGAAATGCTGCGACTAGTCCAGGTATTCCAGAAATTCAGATTTTGTTTACTGACCACCATTGGTGAATCACATTTTCATGGAGCAACTTCACAAGAAACTGATAGGATATAAGTGTGATACACCAAAATGTTCGTACGAAGAAGGCCTATTTGTGTCCGTACTTAGAAATGCTGCGACTAGTCCAGGTATTCCAGAAATTCAGATTTTGTTTACTTACCACCATTGGTGAATCACATTTTCATGGAGCAACTTCACAAGAAACTGATAGGATATAAGTGTGATACACCAAAATGTTCGTACGAATAAGGCCTATTTGTGTCCATACTTAGAAATGCTGCGACTAGTCCAGGTATTCCAGAAATTCAGATTTTGTTTACTGACCACCATTGGTGAATCACATTTTCATGGGCCAACTCCACAAAAAACTGATAGGATATAAGTGTGATACACAAAAATGTTCGTACGAATAAGGGCTATTTATGTCCATACCTAGATATGCGGCGGCTAGTCCAGGTATTCCAGAAATTCAGATTTTGTTTACTGACCACCATTGGTGAATCACATTTTCATGGAGCAACTCCACAAAAAACTGATAGGATATAAGTGTGATACACCAAAATGTTCTTACGAAGAAGGCCTATTTGTGTCCGTACCTAGATATGCGGCGAGTAGTCCAGGTATTCCAGAAATTCAGATTTTGTTTACTGACCACCATTGGTGAATCACATTTTCATGGAGCAACTCCACAAAAAACTGAGAGGATATAAGTGTGATACACCAAAATGTTCGTACGAAGAAGGCCTATTTGTGTCCATACTTAGAAATGCTGCGACTAGTCCAGGTATTCCAGAAATTTAGATTTTGTTTACTGACCACCATTGGTGAATCACATTTTCATGGAGCAACTCCACAAAAAACTGATAGGTTATAAGTGTGATACACCAAAATGTTCGTACGAATAAGGCCTATTTGTGTCCATACTTAGAAATGCTGCGACTAGTCCAGGTATTCCAGAAATTCAGATTTTGTTTACTGACCACCATTGGTGAATCACATTTTCATGGAGCAACTCCACAAAAAACTGATAGGATATAAGTGTGATACACCAAAATGTTCGTACGAATAAGGGCTATTTGTGTCCGTACCTAGATATGCGGCGAGTAGTCCAGGTATTCCAGAAATTCAGATTTTGTTTACTGACCACCATTGGTGAATCACATTTTCATGGAGCAACTCCACAAAAAACTGATAGGATATAAGTATGATACACCAAAATGTTCGTACGAATAAGGCCTATTTGTGTCCATACTTAGAATTGCTGCGACTAGTCCAGGTATTCCGGAAATTCAGATTTTGTTTACTGACCACCATTGGTGAATCACATTTTCATGGAGCAACTCCACAAAAAACTGATAGGATATAAGTGTGATACACCAAAATGTTCGTACGAAGAAGGCCTATTTGTGTCCGTACCTAGATATGCGGCGAGTAGTCCAGGTATTCCAGAAATTCAGATTTTGTTTACTGACCACCATTGGTGAATCACATTTTCATGGAGCAACTCCACAAAAAACTGATAGGATATAAGTGTGATACACCAAAATGTTCGTACGAATAAGGCCTATTTGTGTCCATAATTAGAAATGCTGCGACTAGTCCAGGTATTCCAGAAATTCAGATTTTGTTTACTGACCACCATTGGTGAATCACATTTTCATGGAGCAACTCCACAAAAAACTGATAGGATATAAGTGTGATACACAAAAATGTTCGTACGAAGAAGGCCTTTTTGTGTCCGTACCTAGATATGCGGCGAGTAGTCCAGGTATTCCACAAATTCAGATTTTGTTTACTGACCACCATTGGTGAATCACATTTTCATGGAGCAACTCCACAAAAAACTGATAGGATATAAGTGTGATACACCAAAATGTTCGTACAAAGAAGGCCTATTTGTGTCCGTACCTAGATATGCGGCGAGTAGTCCAGGTATTCCAGAAATTCAGATTTTGTTTACTGACCACCATTGGTGAATCACATTTTCATGGAGCAACTCCACAAAAAACTGAGAGGATATAAGTGTGATACACCAAAATGTTCGTACGAAGAAGGCCTATTTGTGTCCATACTTAGAAATGCTGCGACTAGTCCAGGTATTCCAGAAATTCAGATTTTGTTTACTGACCACCATTGGTGAATCACATTTTCATGGAGCAACTCCACAAAAAACTGATAGGTTATAAGTGTGATACACCAAAATGTTCGTACGAATAAGGCCTATTTGTGTCCATACTTAGAAATGCTGCGACTAGTCCAGGTATTCCAGAAATTCAGATTTTGTTTACTGACCACCATTGGTGAATCACATTTTCATGGAGCACCTCCACAAAAAACTGATAGGATATAAGTGTGATACACCAAAATGTTCGTACGAATAAGGACTATTTGCGTCCATACTTAGAAATGCTGCGACTAGTCCAGGTATTCCGGAAATTCAGATTTTGTTTACTGACCACCATTGGTGAATCACATTTTCATGGAGCAACTCCACAAAAAACTGATAGGATATAAGTGTGATACACCAAAATGTTCGTACGAATAAAGCCTATTTGTGTCCGTACTTAGAAATGCTGCGAACAGTCCAGGTATTCCAGAAATTCAGATTTTGTTTACTGACCACCATTGGTGAATCACATTTTCATGGAGCAACTCCACAAAAAACTGATAGGATATAAGTGTGATACACCAAAATGTTCGTACGAAGAAGGCCTATTTGTGTCCATACTTAGAAATGCTGCGACTAGTCCAGGTATTCCAGAAATTTAGATTTTGTTTACTGACCACCATTGGTGAATCACATTTTCATGGAGCAACTCCACAAAAAACTGATAGGATATAAGTGTGATACACCAAAATGTTCGTACGAATAAGGCCTATTTGTGTCCATACTTAGAAATGCTGCGACTAGTCCAGGTATTCCAGAAATTCAGATTTTGTTTACTGACCACCATTGGTGAATCACATTTTCATGGAGCAACTTCACAAGAAACTGATAGGATATAAGTGTGATACACCAAAATGTTCGTACGAATAAGGCCTATTTGTGTCCATACTTAGAAATGCTGCGACTAGTCCAGGTATTCCAGAAATTCAGATTTTGTTTACTGACCACCATTGGTGAATCACATTTTCATGGAGCAACTCCACAAAAAACTGATAGGATATAAGTGTGATACACCAAAATGTTCGTACGAATAAGGGCTATTTGTGTCCGTACCTAGATATGCGGCGAGTAGTCCAGGTATTCCAGAAATTCAGATTTTGTTTACTGACCACCATTGGTGAATCACATTTTCATGGAGCAACTCCACAAAAAACTGATAGGATATAAGTATGATACACCAAAATGTTCGTACGAATAAGGCCTATTTGTGTCCATACTTAGAATTGCTGCGACTAGTCCAGGTATTCCGGAAATTCAGATTTTGTTTACTGACCACCATTGGTGAATCACATTTTCATGGAGCAACTCCACAAAAAACTGATAGGATATAAGTGTGATACACCAAAATGTTCGTACAAAGAAGGCCTATTTGTGTCCGTACCTAGATATGCGGCGAGTAGTCCAGGTATTCCAGAAATTCAGATTTTGTTTACTGACCACCATTGGTGAATCACATTTTCATGGAGCAACTCCACAAAAAACTGAGAGGATATAAGTGTGATACACCAAAATGTTCGTACGAAGAAGGCCTATTTGTGTCCATACTTAGAAATGCTGCGACTAGTCCAGGTATTCCAGAAATTCAGATTTTGTTTACTGACCACCATTGGTGAATCACATTTTCATGGAGCAACTCCACAAAAAACTGATAGGTTATAAGTGTGATACACCAAAATGTTCGTACGAATAAGGCCTATTTGTGTCCATACTTAGAAATGCTGCGACTAGTCCAGGTATTCCAGAAATTCAGATTTTGTTTACTGACCACCATTGGTGAATCACATTTTCATGGAGCACCTCCACAAAAAACTGATAGGATATAAGTGTGATACACCAAAATGTTCGTACGAATAAGGACTATTTGCGTCCATACTTAGAAATGCTGCGACTAGTCCAGGTATTCCGGAAATTCAGATTTTGTTTACTGACCACCATTGGTGAATCACATTTTCATGGAGCAACTCCACAAAAAACTGATAGGATATAAGTGTGATACACCAAAATGTTCGTACGAAGAAGGCCTATTTGTGTCCATACTTAGAAATGCTGCGACTAGTCCAGGTATTCCAGAAATTTAGATTTTGTTTACTGACCACCATTGGTGAATCACATTTTCATGGAGCAACTCCACAAAAAACTGATAGGATATAAGTGTGATACACCAAAATGTTCGTACGAATAAGGCCTATTTGTGTCCATACTTAGAAATGCTGCGACTAGTCCAGGTATTCCAGAAATTCAGATTTTGTTTACTGACCACCATTGGTGAATCACATTTTCATGGAGCAACTTCACAAGAAACTGATAGGATATAAGTGTGATACACCAAAATGTTCGTACGAATAAGGCCTATTTGTGTCCATACTTAGAAATGCTGCGACTAGTCCAGGTATTCCAGAAATTCAGATTTTGTTTACTGACCACCATTGGTGAATCACATTTTCATGGAGCAACTCCACAAAAAACTGATAGGATATAAGTGTGATACACCAAAATGTTCGTACGAATAAGGGCTATTTGTGTCCGTACCTAGATATGCGGCGAGTAGTCCAGGTATTCCAGAAATTCAGATTTTGTTTACTGACCACCATTGGTGAATCACATTTTCATGGAGCAACTCCACAAAAAACTGATAGGATATAAGTATGATACACCAAAATGTTCGTACGAATAAGGCCTATTTGTGTCCATACTTAGAATTGCTGCGACTAGTCCAGGTATTCCGGAAATTCAGATTTTGTTTACTGACCACCATTGGTGAATCACATTTTCATGGAGCAACTCCACAAAAAACTGATAGGATATAAGTGTGATACACCAAAATGTTCGTACGAAGAAGGCCTATTTGTGTCCGTACCTAGATATGCGGCGAGTAGTCCAGGTATTCCAGAAATTCAGATTTTGTTTACTGACCACCATTGGTGAATCACATTTTCATGGAGCAACTCCACAAAAAACTGATAGGATATAAGTGTGATACACCAAAATGTTCGTACGAATAAGGCCTATTTGTGTCCATAATTAGAAATGCTGCGACTAGTCCAGGTATTCCAGAAATTCAGATTTTGTTTACTGACCACCATTGGTGAATCACATTTTCATGGAGCAACTCCACAAAAAACTGATAGGATATAAGTGTGATACACAAAAATGTTCGTACGAAGAAGGCCTTTTTGTGTCCGTACCTAGATATGCGGCGAGTAGTCCAGGTATTCCACAAATTCAGATTTTGTTTACTGACCACCATTGGTGAATCACATTTTCATGGAGCAACTCCACAAAAAACTGATAGGATATAAGTGTGATACACCAAAATGTTCGTACAAAGAAGGCCTATTTGTGTCCGTACCTAGATATGCGGCGAGTAGTCCAGGTATTCCAGAAATTCAGATTTTGTTTACTGACCACCATTGGTGAATCACATTTTCATGGAGCAACTCCACAAAAAACTGAGAGGATATAAGTGTGATACACCAAAATGTTCGTACGAAGAAGGCCTATTTGTGTCCATACTTAGAAATGCTGCGACTAGTCCAGGTATTCCAGAAATTCAGATTTTGTTTACTGACCACCATTGGTGAATCACATTTTCATGGAGCAACTCCACAAAAAACTGATAGGTTATAAGTGTGATACACCAAAATGTTCGTACGAATAAGGCCTATTTGTGTCCATACTTAGAAATGCTGCGACTAGTCCAGGTATTCCAGAAATTCAGATTTTGTTTACTGACCACCATTGGTGAATCACATTTTCATGGAGCACCTCCACAAAAAACTGATAGGATATAAGTGTGATACACCAAAATGTTCGTACGAATAAGGACTATTTGCGTCCATACTTAGAAATGCTGCGACTAGTCCAGGTATTCCGGAAATTCAGATTTTGTTTACTGACCACCATTGGTGAATCACATTTTCATGGAGCAACTCCACAAAAAACTGATAGGATATAAGTGTGATACACCAAAATGTTCGTACGAATAAAGCCTATTTGTGTCCGTACTTAGAAATGCTGCGAACAGTCCAGGTATTCCAGAAATTCAGATTTTGTTTACTGACCACCATTGGTGAATCACATTTTCATGGAGCAACTCCACAAAAAACTGATAGGATATAAGTGTGATACACCAAAATGTTCGTACGAAGAAGGCCTATTTGTGTCCATACTTAGAAATGCTGCGACTAGTCCAGGTATTCCAGAAATTTAGATTTTGTTTACTGACCACCATTGGTGAATCACATTTTCATGGAGCAACTCCACAAAAAACTGATAGGATATAAGTGTGATACACCAAAATGTTCGTACGAATAAGGCCTATTTGTGTCCATACTTAGAAATGCTGCGACTAGTCCAGGTATTCCAGAAATTCAGATTTTGTTTACTGACCACCATTGGTGAATCACATTTTCATGGAGCAACTTCACAAGAAACTGATAGGATATAAGTGTGATACACCAAAATGTTCGTACGAATAAGGCCTATTTGTGTCCATACTTAGAAATGCTGCGACTAGTCCAGGTATTCCAGAAATTCAGATTTTGTTTACTGACCACCATTGGTGAATCACATTTTCATGGAGCAACTCCACAAAAAACTGATAGGATATAAGTGTGATACACCAAAATGTTCGTACGAATAAGGGCTATTTGTGTCCGTACCTAGATATGCGGCGAGTAGTCCAGGTATTCCAGAAATTCAGATTTTGTTTACTGACCACCATTGGTGAATCACATTTTCATGGAGCAACTCCACAAAAAACTGATAGGATATAAGTATGATACACCAAAATGTTCGTACGAATAAGGCCTATTTGTGTCCATACTTAGAATTGCTGCGACTAGTCCAGGTATTCCGGAAATTCAGATTTTGTTTACTGACCACCATTGGTGAATCACATTTTCATGGAGCAACTCCACAAAAAACTGATAGGATATAAGTGTGATACACCAAAATGTTCGTACGAAGAAGGCCTATTTGTGTCCGTACCTAGATATGCGGCGAGTAGTCCAGGTATTCCAGAAATTCAGATTTTGTTTACTGACCACCATTGGTGAATCACATTTTCATGGAGCAACTCCACAAAAAACTGATAGGATATAAGTGTGATACACCAAAATGTTCGTACGAATAAGGCCTATTTGTGTCCATAATTAGAAATGCTGCGACTAGTCCAGGTATTCCAGAAATTCAGATTTTGTTTACTGACCACCATTGGTGAATCACATTTTCATGGAGCAACTCCACAAAAAACTGATAGGATATAAGTGTGATACACAAAAATGTTCGTACGAAGAAGGCCTTTTTGTGTCCGTACCTAGATATGCGGCGAGTAGTCCAGGTATTCCACAAATTCAGATTTTGTTTACTGACCACCATTGGTGAATCACATTTTCATGGAGCAACTCCACAAAAAACTGATAGGATATAAGTGTGATACACCAAAATGTTCGTACAAAGAAGGCCTATTTGTGTCCGTACCTAGATATGCGGCGAGTAGTCCAGGTATTCCAGAAATTCAGATTTTGTTTACTGACCACCATTGGTGAATCACATTTTCATGGAGCAACTCCACAAAAAACTGAGAGGATATAAGTGTGATACACCAAAATGTTCGTACGAAGAAGGCCTATTTGTGTCCATACTTAGAAATGCTGCGACTAGTCCAGGTATTCCAGAAATTCAGATTTTGTTTACTGACCACCATTGGTGAATCACATTTTCATGGAGCAACTCCACAAAAAACTGATAGGTTATAAGTGTGATACACCAAAATGTTCGTACGAATAAGGCCTATTTGTGTCCATACTTAGAAATGCTGCGACTAGTCCAGGTATTCCAGAAATTCAGATTTTGTTTACTGACCACCATTGGTGAATCACATTTTCATGGAGCACCTCCACAAAAAACTGATAGGATATAAGTGTGATACACCAAAATGTTCGTACGAAGAAGGCCTATTTGTGTCCATACTTAGAAATGCTGCGACTAGTCCAGGTATTCCAGAAATTTAGATTTTGTTTACTGACCACCATTGGTGAATCACATTTTCATGGAGCAACTCCACAAAAAACTGATAGGATATAAGTGTGATACACCAAAATGTTCGTACGAATAAGGCCTATTTGTGTCCATACTTAGAAATGCTGCGACTAGTCCAGGTATTCCAGAAATTCAGATTTTGTTTACTGACCACCATTGGTGAATCACATTTTCATGGAGCAACTTCACAAGAAACTGATAGGATATAAGTGTGATACACCAAAATGTTCGTACGAATAAGGCCTATTTGTGTCCATACTTAGAAATGCTGCGACTAGTCCAGGTATTCCAGAAATTCAGATTTTGTTTACTGACCACCATTGGTGAATCACATTTTCATGGAGCAACTCCACAAAAAACTGATAGGATATAAGTGTGATACACCAAAATGTTCGTACGAATAAGGGCTATTTGTGTCCGTACCTAGATATGCGGCGAGTAGTCCAGGTATTCCAGAAATTCAGATTTTGTTTACTGACCACCATTGGTGAATCACATTTTCATGGAGCAACTCCACAAAAAACTGATAGGATATAAGTATGATACACCAAAATGTTCGTACGAATAAGGCCTATTTGTGTCCATACTTAGAAATGCTGCGACTAGTCCAGGTATTCCAGAAATTCAGATTTTGTTTACTGACCACCATTGGTGAATCACATTTTCATGGAGCAACTTCACAAGAAACTGATAGGATATAAGTGTGATACACCAAAATGTTCGTACGAATAAGGCCTATTTGTGTCCATACTTAGAAATGCTGCGACTAGTCCAGGTATTCCGGAAATTCAGATTTTGTTTACTGACCACCATTGGTGAATCACATTTTCATGGAGCAACTCCACAAAAAACTGATAGGATATAAGTGTGATACACAAAAATGTTCGTACAAAGAAGGCCTATTTGTGTCCGTACCTAGATATGCGGCGAGTAGTCCAGGTATTCCAGAAATTCAGATTTTGTTTACTGACCACCATTGGTGAATCACATTTTCATGGAGCAACTCCACAAAAAACTGATAGGATATAAGTGTGATACACCAAAATGTTCGTACAAAGAAGGCCTATTTGTGTCCGTACCTAGATATGCGGCGAGTAGTCCAGGTATTCCAGAAATTCAGATTTTGTTTACTGACCACCATTGGTGAATCACATTTTCATGGAGCAACTCCACAAAAAACTGATAGGATATAAGTGTGATACACCAAAATGTTCGTACGAATAAGGCCTATTTGTGTCCATACTTAGAAATGCTGCGACTAGTCCAGGTATTCCAGAAATTCAGATTTTGTTTACTGACCACCATTGGTGAATCACATTTTCATGGAGCAACTTCACAAGAAACTGATAGGATATAAGTGTGATACACCAAAATGTTCGTACGAATAAGGCCTATTTGTGTCCATACTTAGAAATGCTGCGACTAGTCCAGGTATTCCAGAAATTCAGATTTTGTTTACTGACCACCATTGGTGAATCACATTTTCATGGAGCAACTCCACAAAAAACTGATAGGATATAAGTGTGATACACCAAAATGTTCGTACGAATAAGGGCTATTTGTGTCCGTACCTAGATATGCGGCGAGTAGTCCAGGTATTCCAGAAATTCAGATTTTGTTTACTGACCACCATTGGTGAATCACATTTTCATGGAGCAACTCCACAAAAAACTGATAGGATATAAGTATGATACACCAAAATGTTCGTACGAATAAGGCCTATTTGTGTCCATACTTAGAATTGCTGCGACTAGTCCAGGTATTCCGGAAATTCAGATTTTGTTTACTGACCACCATTGGTGAATCACATTTTCATGGAGCAACTCCACAAAAAACTGATAGGATATAAGTGTGATACACCAAAATGTTCGTACGAAGAAGGCCTATTTGTGTCCGTACCTAGATATGCGGCGAGTAGTCCAGGTATTCCAGAAATTCAGATTTTGTTTACTGACCACCATTGGTGAATCACATTTTCATGGAGCAACTCCACAAAAAACTGATAGGATATAAGTGTGATACACCAAAATGTTCGTACGAATAAGGCCTATTTGTGTCCATAATTAGAAATGCTGCGACTAGTCCAGGTATTCCAGAAATTCAGATTTTGTTTACTGACCACCATTGGTGAATCACATTTTCATGGAGCAACTCCACAAAAAACTGATAGGATATAAGTGTGATACACAAAAATGTTCGTACGAAGAAGGCCTTTTTGTGTCCGTACCTAGATATGCGGCGAGTAGTCCAGGTATTCCACAAATTCAGATTTTGTTTACTGACCACCATTGGTGAATCACATTTTCATGGAGCAACTCCACAAAAAACTGATAGGATATAAGTGTGATACACCAAAATGTTCGTACGAATAAGGGCTATTTGTGTCCGTACCTAGATATGCGGCGAGTAGTCCAGGTATTCCAGAAATTCAGATTTTGTTTACTAACCACCATTGGTGAATCACATTTTCATGGAGCAACTCCACAAAAAACTGAGAGGATATAAGTGTGATACACCAAAATGTTCGTACGAAGAAGGCCTATTTGTGTCCATACTTAGAAATGCTGCGACTAGTCCAGGTATTCCAGAAATTCAGATTTTGTTTACTGACCACCATTGGTGAATCACATTTTCATGGAGCAACTCCACAAAAAACTGATAGGTTATAAGTGTGATACACCAAAATGTTCGTACGAATAAGGCCTATTTGTGTCCATACTTAGAAATGCTGCGACTAGTCCAGGTATTCCAGAAATTCAGATTTTGTTTACTGACCACCATTGGTGAATCACATTTTCATGGAGCACCTCCACAAAAAACTGATAGGATATAAGTGTGATACACCAAAATGTTCGTACGAATAAGGACTATTTGCGTCCATACTTAGAAATGCTGCGACTAGTCCAGGTATTCCGGAAATTCAGATTTTGTTTACTGACCACCATTGGTGAATCACATTTTCATGGAGCAACTCCACAAAAAACTGATAGGATATAAGTGTGATACACCAAAATGTTCGTACGAATAAAGCCTATTTGTGTCCGTACTTAGAAATGCTGCGAACAGTCCAGGTATTCCAGAAATTCAGATTTTGTTTACTGACCACCATTGGTGAATCACATTTTCATGGAGCAACTCCACAAAAAACTGATAGGATATAAGTGTGATACACCAAAATGTTCGTACGAAGAAGGCCTATTTGTGTCCATACTTAGAAATGCTGCGACTAGTCCAGGTATTCCAGAAATTTAGATTTTGTTTACTGACCACCATTGGTGAATCACATTTTCATGGAGCAACTCCACAAAAAACTGATAGGATATAAGTGTGATACACCAAAATGTTCGTACGAATAAGGCCTATTTGTGTCCATACTTAGAAATGCTGCGACTAGTCCAGGTATTCCAGAAATTCAGATTTTGTTTACTGACCACCATTGGTGAATCACATTTTCATGGAGCAACTTCACAAGAAACTGATAGGATATAAGTGTGATACACCAAAATGTTCGTACGAATAAGGCCTATTTGTGTCCATACTTAGAAATGCTGCGACTAGTCCAGGTATTCCAGAAATTCAGATTTTGTTTACTGACCACCATTGGTGAATCACATTTTCATGGAGCAACTCCACAAAAAACTGATAGGATATAAGTGTGATACACCAAAATGTTCGTACGAATAAGGGCTATTTGTGTCCGTACCTAGATATGCGGCGAGTAGTCCAGGTATTCCAGAAATTCAGATTTTGTTTACTGACCACCATTGGTGAATCACATTTTCATGGAGCAACTCCACAAAAAACTGATAGGATATAAGTATGATACACCAAAATGTTCGTACGAATAAGGCCTATTTGTGTCCATACTTAGAATTGCTGCGACTAGTCCAGGTATTCCGGAAATTCAGATTTTGTTTACTGACCACCATTGGTGAATCACATTTTCATGGAGCAACTCCACAAAAAACTGATAGGATATAAGTGTGATACACCAAAATGTTCGTACGAAGAAGGCCTATTTGTGTCCGTACCTAGATATGCGGCGAGTAGTCCAGGTATTCCAGAAATTCAGATTTTGTTTACTGACCACCATTGGTGAATCACATTTTCATGGAGCAACTCCACAAAAAACTGATAGGATATAAGTGTGATACACCAAAATGTTCGTACGAATAAGGCCTATTTGTGTCCATAATTAGAAATGCTGCGACTAGTCCAGGTATTCCAGAAATTCAGATTTTGTTTACTGACCACCATTGGTGAATCACATTTTCATGGAGCAACTCCACAAAAAACTGATAGGATATAAGTGTGATACACAAAAATGTTCGTACGAAGAAGGCCTTTTTGTGTCCGTACCTAGATATGCGGCGAGTAGTCCAGGTATTCCACAAATTCAGATTTTGTTTACTGACCACCATTGGTGAATCACATTTTCATGGAGCAACTCCACAAAAAACTGATAGGATATAAGTGTGATACACCAAAATGTTCGTACAAAGAAGGCCTATTTGTGTCCGTACCTAGATATGCGGCGAGTAGTCCAGGTATTCCAGAAATTCAGATTTTGTTTACTGACCACCATTGGTGAATCACATTTTCATGGAGCAACTCCACAAAAAACTGAGAGGATATAAGTGTGATACACCAAAATGTTCGTACGAAGAAGGCCTATTTGTGTCCATACTTAGAAATGCTGCGACTAGTCCAGGTATTCCAGAAATTCAGATTTTGTTTACTGACCACCATTGGTGAATCACATTTTCATGGAGCAACTCCACAAAAAACTGATAGGTTATAAGTGTGATACACCAAAATGTTCGTACGAATAAGGCCTATTTGTGTCCATACTTAGAAATGCTGCGACTAGTCCAGGTATTCCAGAAATTCAGATTATGTTTACTGACCACCATTGGTGAATCACATTTTCATGGAGCACCTCCACAAAAAACTGATAGGATATAAGTGTGATACACCAAAATGTTCGTACGAATAAGGACTATTTGCGTCCATACTTAGAAATGCTGCGACTAGTCCAGGTATTCCGGAAATTCAGATTTTGTTTACTGACCACCATTGGTGAATCACATTTTCATGGAGCAACTCCACAAAAAACTGATAGGATATAAGTGTGATACACCAAAATGTTCGTACGAATAAAGCCTATTTGTGTCCGTACTTAGAAATGCTGCGAACAGTCCAGGTATTCCAGAAATTCAGATTTTGTTTACTGACCACCATTGGTGAATCACATTTTCATGGAGCAACTCCACAAAAAACTGATAGGATATAAGTGTGATACACCAAAATGTTCGTACGAAGAAGGCCTATTTGTGTCCATACTTAGAAATGCTGCGACTAGTCCAGGTATTCCAGAAATTTAGATTTTGTTTACTGACCACCATTGGTGAATCACATTTTCATGGAGCAACTCCACAAAAAACTGATAGGATATAAGTGTGATACACCAAAATGTTCGTACGAATAAGGCCTATTTGTGTCCATACTTAGAAATGCTGCGACTAGTCCAGGTATTCCAGAAATTCAGATTTTGTTTACTGACCACCATTGGTGAATCACATTTTCATGGAGCAACTTCACAAGAAACTGATAGGATATAAGTGTGATACACCAAAATGTTCGTACGAATAAGGCCTATTTGTGTCCATACTTAGAAATGCTGCGACTAGTCCAGGTATTCCAGAAATTCAGATTTTGTTTACTGACCACCATTGGTGAATCACATTTTCATGGAGCAACTCCACAAAAAACTGATAGGATATAAGTGTGATACACCAAAATGTTCGTACGAATAAGGGCTATTTGTGTCCGTACCTAGATATGCGGCGAGTAGTCCAGGTATTCCAGAAATTCAGATTTTGTTTACTGACCACCATTGGTGAATCACATTTTCATGGAGCAACTCCACAAAAAACTGATAGGATATAAGTATGATACACCAAAATGTTCGTACGAATAAGGCCTATTTGTGTCCATACTTAGAATTGCTGCGACTAGTCCAGGTATTCCGGAAATTCAGATTTTGTTTACTGACCACCATTGGTGAATCACATTTTCATGGAGCAACTCCACAAAAAACTGATAGGATATAAGTGTGATACACCAAAATGTTCGTACGAAGAAGGCCTATTTGTGTCCGTACCTAGATATGCGGCGAGTAGTCCAGGTATTCCAGAAATTCAGATTTTGTTTACTGACCACCATTGGTGAATCACATTTTCATGGAGCAACTCCACAAAAAACTGATAGGATATAAGTGTGATACACCAAAATGTTCGTACAAAGAAGGCCTATTTGTGTCCGTACCTAGATATGCGGCGAGTAGTCCAGGTATTCCAGAAATTCAGATTTTGTTTACTGACCACCATTGGTGAATCACATTTTCATGGAGCAACTCCACAAAAAACTGAGAGGATATAAGTGTGATACACCAAAATGTTCGTACGAAGAAGGCCTATTTGTGTCCATACTTAGAAATGCTGCGACTAGTCCAGGTATTCCAGAAATTCAGATTTTGTTTACTGACCACCATTGGTGAATCACATTTTCATGGAGCAACTCCACAAAAAACTGATAGGTTATAAGTGTGATACACCAAAATGTTCGTACGAATAAGGCCTATTTGTGTCCATACTTAGAAATGCTGCGACTAGTCCAGGTATTCCAGAAATTCAGATTTTGTTTACTGACCACCATTGGTGAATCACATTTTCATGGAGCACCTCCACAAAAAACTGATAGGATATAAGTGTGATACACCAAAATGTTCGTACGAATAAGGACTATTTGCGTCCATACTTAGAAATGCTGCGACTAGTCCAGGTATTCCGGAAATTCAGATTTTGTTTACTGACCACCATTGGTGAATCACATTTTCATGGAGCAACTCCACAAAAAACTGATAGGATATAAGTGTGATACACCAAAATGTTCGTACGAATAAAGCCTATTTGTGTCCGTACTTAGAAATGCTGCGAACAGTCCAGGTATTCCAGAAATTCAGATTTTGTTTACTGACCACCATTGGTGAATCACATTTTCATGGAGCAACTCCACAAAAAACTGATAGGATATAAGTGTGATACACCAAAATGTTCGTACGAAGAAGGCCTATTTGTGTCCATACTTAGAAATGCTGCGACTAGTCCAGGTATTCCAGAAATTTAGATTTTGTTTACTGACCACCATTGGTGAATCACATTTTCATGGAGCAACTCCACAAAAAACTGATAGGATATAAGTGTGATACACCAAAATGTTCGTACGAATAAGGCCTATTTGTGTACATACTTAGAAATGCTGCGACTAGTCCAGGTATTCCAGAAATTCAGATTTTGTTTACTGACCACCATTGGTGAATCACATTTTCATGGAGCAACTTCACAAGAAACTGATAGGATATAAGTGTGATACACCAAAATGTTCGTACGAATAAGGCCTATTTGTGTCCATACTTAGAAATGCTGCGACTAGTCCAGGTATTCCAGAAATTCAGATTTTGTTTACTGACCACCATTGGTGAATCACATTTTCATGGAGCAACTCCACAAAAAACTGATAGGATATAAGTGTGATACACCAAAATGTTCGTACGAATAAGGGCTATTTGTGTCCGTACCTAGATATGCGGCGAGTAGTCCAGGTATTCCAGAAATTCAGATTTTGTTTACTGACCACCATTGGTGAATCACATTTTCATGGAGCAACTCCACAAAAAACTGATAGGATATAAGTATGATACACCAAAATGTTCGTACGAATAAGGCCTATTTGTGTCCATACTTAGAATTGCTGCGACTAGTCCAGGTATTCCGGAAATTCAGATTTTGTTTACTGACCACCATTGGTGAATCACATTTTCATGGAGCAACTCCACAAAAAACTGATAGGATATAAGTGTGATACACCAAAATGTTCGTACGAAGAAGGCCTATTTGTGTCCGTACCTAGATATGCGGCGAGTAGTCCAGGTATTCCAGAAATTCAGATTTTGTTTACTGACCACCATTGGTGAATCACATTTTCATGGAGCAACTCCACAAAAAACTGATAGGATATAAGTGTGATACACCAAAATGTTCGTACGAATAAGGCCTATTTGTGTCCATAATTAGAAATGCTGCGACTAGTCCAGGTATTCCAGAAATTCAGATTTTGTTTACTGACCACCATTGGTGAATCACATTTTCATGGAGCAACTCCACAAAAAACTGATAGGATATAAGTGTGATACACAAAAATGTTCGTACGAAGAAGGCCTTTTTGTGTCCGTACCTAGATATGCGGCGAGTAGTCCAGGTATTCCACAAATTCAGATTTTGTTTACTGACCACCATTGGTGAATCACATTTTCATGGAGCAACTCCACAAAAAACTGATAGGATATAAGTGTGATACACCAAAATGTTCGTACAAAGAAGGCCTATTTGTGTCCGTACCTAGATATGCGGCGAGTAGTCCAGGTATTCCAGAAATTCAGATTTTGTTTACTGACCACCATTGGTGAATCACATTTTCATGGAGCAACTCCACAAAAAACTGAGAGGATATAAGTGTGATACACCAAAATGTTCGTACGAAGAAGGCCTATTTGTGTCCATACTTAGAAATGCTGCGACTAGTCCAGGTATTCCAGAAATTCAGATTTTGTTTACTGACCACCATTGGTGAATCACATTTTCATGGAGCAACTCCACAAAAAACTGATAGGATATAAGTGTGATACACCAAAATGTTCGTACGAATAAAGCCTATTTGTGTCCGTACTTAGAAATGCTGCGAACAGTCCAGGTATTCCAGAAATTCAGATTTTGTTTACTGACCACCATTGGTGAATCACATTTTCATGGAGCAACTCCACAAAAAACTGAGAGGATATAAGTGTGATACACCAAAATGTTCGTACGAAGAAGGCCTATTTGTGTCCATACTTAGAAATGCTGCGACTAGTCCAGGTATTCCAGAAATTCAGATTTTGTTTACTGACCACCATTGGTGAATCACATTTTCATGGAGCAACTCCACAAAAAACTGAGAGGATATAAGTGTGATACACCAAAATGTTCGTACGAAGAAGGCCTATTTGTGTCCATACTTAGAAATGCTGCGACTAGTCCAGGTATTCCAGAAATTCAGATTTTGTTTACTGACCACCATTGGTGAATCACATTTTCATGGAGCAACTCCACAAAAAACTGATAGGATATAAGTGTGATACACCAAAATGTTCGTACAAAGAAGGCCTATTTGTGTCCGTACCTAGATATGCGGCGAGTAGTCCAGGTATTCCAGAAATTCAGATTTTGTTTACTGACCACCATTGGTGAATCACATTTTCATGGAGCAACTCCACAAAAAACTGATAGGATATAAGTGTGATACACCAAAATGTTCGTACGAATAAGGGCTATTTGTGTCCGTACCTAGATATGCGGCGAGTAGTCCAGGTATTCCAGAAATTCAGATTTTGTTTACTGACCACCATTGGTGAATCACATTTTCATGGAGCAACTCCACAAAAAACTGATAGGATATAAGTGTGATACACCAAAATGTTCGTACGAATAAAGCCTATTTGTGTCCGTACTTAGAAATGCTGCGAACAGTCCAGGTATTCCAGAAATTCAGATTTTGTTTACTGACCACCATTGGTGAATCACATTTTCATGGAGCAACTCCACAAAAAACTGATAGGATATAAGTGTGATACACCAAAATGTTCGTACGAAGAAGGCCTATTTGTGTCCATACTTAGAAATGCTGCGACTAGTCCAGGTATTCCAGAAATTTAGATTTTGTTTACTGACCACCATTGGTGAATCACATTTTCATGGAGCAACTCCACAAAAAACTGATAGGATATAAGTGTGATACACCAAAATGTTCGTACGAATAAGGCTTATTTGTGTCCATACTTAGAAATGCTGCGACTAGTCCAGGTATTCCAGAAATTCAGATTTTGTTTACTGACCACCATTGGTGAATCACATTTTCATGGAGCAACTTCACAAGAAACTGATAGGATATAAGTGTGATACACCAAAATGTTCGTACGAATAAGGCCTATTTGTGTCCATACTTAGAAATGCTGCGACTAGTCCAGGTATTCCAGAAATTCAGATTTTGTTTACTGACCACCATTGGTGAATCACATTTTCATGGAGCAACTCCACAAAAAACTGATAGGATATAAGTGTGATACACCAAAATGTTCGTACGAATAAGGGCTATTTGTGTCCGTACCTAGATATGCGGCGAGTAGTCCAGGTATTCCAGAAATTCAGATTTTGTTTACTGACCACCATTGGTGAATCACATTTTCATGGAGCAACTCCACAAAAAACTGATAGGATATAAGTATGATACACCAAAATGTTCGTACGAATAAGGCCTATTTGTGTCCATACTTAGAATTGCTGCGACTAGTCCAGGTATTCCGGAAATTCAGATTTTGTTTACTGACCACCATTGGTGAATCACATTTTCATGGAGCAACTCCACAAAAAACTGATAGGATATAAGTGTGATACACCAAAATGTTCGTACGAAGAAGGCCTATTTGTGTCCGTACCTAGATATGCGGCGAGTAGTCCAGGTATTCCAGAAATTCAGATTTTGTTTACTGACCACCATTGGTGAATCACATTTTCATGGAGCAACTCCACAAAAAACTGATAGGATATAAGTGTGATACACCAAAATGTTCGTACGAATAAGGCCTATTTGTGTCCATAATTAGAAATGCTGCGACTAGTCCAGGTATTCCAGAAATTCAGATTTTGTTTACTGACCACCATTGGTGAATCACATTTTCATGGAGCAACTCCACAAAAAACTGATAGGATATAAGTGTGATACACAAAAATGTTCGTACGAAGAAGGCCTTTTTGTGTCCGTACCTAGATATGCGGCGAGTAGTCCAGGTATTCCACAAATTCAGATTTTGTTTACTGACCACCATTGGTGAATCACATTTTCATGGAGCAACTCCACAAAAAACTGATAGGATATAAGTGTGATACACCAAAATGTTCGTACAAAGAAGGCCTATTTGTGTCCGTACCTAGATATGCGGCGAGTAGTCCAGGTATTCCAGAAATTCAGATTTTGTTTACTGACCACCATTGGTGAATCACATTTTCATGGAGCAACTCCACAAAAAACTGAGAGGATATAAGTGTGATACACCAAAATGTTCGTACGAAGAAGGCCTATTTGTGTCCATACTTAGAAATGCTGCGACTAGTCCAGGTATTCCAGAAATTCAGATTTTGTTTACTGACCACCATTGGTGAATCACATTTTCATGGAGCAACTCCACAAAAAACTGATAGGTTATAAGTGTGATACACCAAAATGTTCGTACGAATAAGGACTATTTGCGTCCATACTTAGAAATGCTGCGACTAGTCCAGGTATTCCGGAAATTCAGATTTTGTTTACTGACCACCATTGGTGAATCACATTTTCATGGAGCAACTCCACAAAAAACTGATAGGATATAAGTGTGATACACCAAAATGTTCGTACGAATAAAGCCTATTTGTGTCCGTACTTAGAAATGCTGCGAACAGTCCAGGTATTCCAGAAATTCAGATTTTGTTTACTGACCACCATTGGTGAATCACATTTTCATGGAGCAACTCCACAAAAAACTGATAGGATATAAGTGTGATACACCAAAATGTTCGTACGAAGAAGGCCTATTTGTGTCCATACTTAGAAATGCTGCGACTAGTCCAGGTATTCCAGAAATTTAGATTTTGTTTACTGACCACCATTGGTGAATCACATTTTCATGGAGCAACTCCACAAAAAACTGATAGGATATAAGTGTGATACACCAAAATGTTCGTACGAATAAGGCCTATTTGTGTCCATACTTAGAAATGCTGCGACTAGTCCAGGTATTCCAGAAATTCAGATTTTGTTTACTGACCACCATTGGTGAATCACATTTTCATGGAGCAACTTCACAAGAAACTGATAGGATATAAGTGTGATACACCAAAATGTTCGTACGAATAAGGCCTATTTGTGTCCATACTTAGAAATGCTGCGACTAGTCCAGGTGTTCCAGAAATTCAGATTTTGTTTACTGACCACCATTGGTGAATCACATTTTCATGGAGCAACTCCACAAAAAACTGATAGGATATAAGTGTGATACACCAAAATGTTCGTACGAATAAGGGCTATTTGTGTCCGTACCTAGATATGCGGCGAGTAGTCCAGGTATTCCAGAAATTCAGATTTTGTTTACTGACCACCATTGGTGAATCACATTTTCATGGAGCAACTCCACAAAAAACTGATAGGATATAAGTATGATACACCAAAATGTTCGTACGAATAAGGCCTATTTGTGTCCATACTTAGAATTGCTGCGACTAGTCCAGGTATTCCGGAAATTCAGATTTTGTTTACTGACCACCATTGGTGAATCACATTTTCATGGAGCAACTCCACAAAAAACTGATAGGATATAAGTGTGATACACCAAAATGTTCGTACGAAGAAGGCCTATTTGTGTCCGTACCTAGATATGCGGCGAGTAGTCCAGGTATTCCAGAAATTCAGATTTTGTTTACTGACCACCATTGGTGAATCACATTTTCATGGAGCAACTCCACAAAAAACTGATAGGATATAAGTGTGATACACCAAAATGTTCGTACGAATAAGGCCTATTTGTGTCCATAATTAGAAATGCTGCGACTAGTCCAGGTATTCCAGAAATTCAGATTTTGTTTACTGACCACCATTGGTGAATCACATTTTCATGGAGCAACTCCACAAAAAACTGATAGGATATAAGTGTGATACACAAAAATGTTCGTACGAAGAAGGCCTTTTTGTGTCCGTACCTAGATATGCGGCGAGTAGTCCAGGTATTCCACAAATTCAGATTTTGTTTACTGACCACCATTGGTGAATCACATTTTCATGGAGCAACTCCACAAAAAACTGATAGGATATAAGTGTGATACACCAAAATGTTCGTACAAAGAAGGCCTATTTGTGTCCGTACCTAGATATGCGGCGAGTAGTCCAGGTATTCCAGAAATTCAGATTTTGTTTACTGACCACCATTGGTGAATCACATTTTCATGGAGCAACTCCACAAAAAACTGAGAGGATATAAGTGTGATACACCAAAATGTTCGTACGAAGAAGGCCTATTTGTGTCCATACTTAGAAATGCTGCGACTAGTCCAGGTATTCCAGAAATTCAGATTTTGTTTACTGACCACCATTGGTGAATCACATTTTCATGGAGCAACTCCACAAAAAACTGATAGGTTATAAGTGTGATACACCAAAATGTTCGTACGAATAAGGCCTATTTGTGTCCATACTTAGAAATGCTGCGACTAGTCCAGGTATTCCAGAAATTCAGATTTTGTTTACTGACCACCATTGGTGAATCACATTTTCATGGAGCACCTCCACAAAAAACTGATAGGATATAAGTGTGATACACCAAAATGTTCGTACGAATAAGGACTATTTGCGTCCATACTTAGAAATGCTGCGACTAGTCCAGGTATTCCGGAAATTCAGATTTTGTTTACTGACCACCATTGGTGAATCACATTTTCATGGAGCAACTCCACAAAAAACTGATAGGATATAAGTGTGATACACCAAAATGTTCGTACGAATAAAGCCTATTTGTGTCCGTACTTAGAAATGCTGCGAACAGTCCAGGTATTCCAGAAATTCAGATTTTGTTTACTGACCACCATTGGTGAATCACATTTTCATGGAGCAACTCCACAAAAAACTGATAGGATATAAGTGTGATACACCAAAATGTTCGTACGAAGAAGGCCTATTTGTGTCCATACTTAGAAATGCTGCGACTAGTCCAGGTATTCCAGAAATTTAGATTTTGTTTACTGACCACCATTGGTGAATCACATTTTCATGGAGCAACTCCACAAAAAATTGATAGGATATAAGTGTGATACACCAAAATGTTCGTACGAATAAGGCCTATTTGTGTCCATACTTAGAAATGCTGCGACTAGTCCAGGTATTCCAGAAATTCAGATTTTGTTTACTGACCACCATTGGTGAATCACATTTTCATGGAGCAACTTCACAAGAAACTGATAGGATATAAGTGTGATACACCAAAATGTTCGTACGAATAAGGCCTATTTGTGTCCATACTTAGAAATGCTGCGACTAGTCCAGGTATTCCAGAAATTCAGATTTTGTTTACTGACCACCATTGGTGAATCACATTTTCATGGAGCAACTCCACAAAAAACTGATAGGATATAAGTGTGATACACCAAAATGTTCGTACGAATAAGGGCTATTTGTGTCCGTACCTAGATATGCGGCGAGTAGTCCAGGTATTCCAGAAATTCAGATTTTGTTTACTGACCACCATTGGTGAATCACATTTTCATGGAGCAACTCCACAAAAAACTGATAGGATATAAGTATGATACACCAAAATGTTCGTACGAATAAGGCCTATTTGTGTCCATACTTAGAATTGCTGCGACTAGTCCAGGTATTCCGGAAATTCAGATTTTGTTTACTGACCACCATTGGTGAATCACATTTTCATGGAGCAACTCCACAAAAAACTGATAGGATATAAGTGTGATACACCAAAATGTTCGTACGAAGAAGGCCTATTTGTGTCCGTACCTAGATACGCGGCGAGTAGTCCAGGTATTCCAGAAATTCAGATTGTGTTTACTGACCACCATTGGTGAATCACATTTTCATGGAGCAACTCCACAAAAAACTGATAGGATATAAGTGTGATACACCAAAATGTTCGTACGAAGAAGGCCTATTTGTGTCCATACTTAGAAATGCTGCGACTAGTCCAGGTATTCCAGAAATTCAGATTTTGTTTACTGACCACCATTGGTGAATCACATTTTCATGGAGCAACTCCACAAAAAACTGATAGGATATAAGTGTGATACACCAAAATGTTCGTACGAATAAAGCCTATCTGTGTCCATACTTAGAAATGCTGCGACTAGTCCAGGTATTCCGGAAATTCAGATTTTGTTTACTGACCACCATTGGTGAATCACATATTCATGGAGCAACTCCACAAAAAACTGATAGGATATAAGTGTGATACACCAAAATGTTCGTACGAAGAAGGCCTATTTGTGTCCATACTTAGAAATGCTGCGACTAGTCCAGGTATTCCAGAAATTCAGATTTTGTTTACAGACCACCATTGGTGAATCACATTTTCATGGAGCAACTCCACAAAAAACTGATAGGATATAAGTGTGATACACCAAAATGTTCATACGAAGAAGGCCTATTTGTGTCCGTACCTAGATATGCGGCGAGTAGTCCAGGTATTCCAGAAATTGAGATTTTGTTTACTGACCACCATTGGTGAATCACATTTTCATGGAGCAACTCCACAAAAAACTGATAGGATATAAGTGTGATACACCAAAATGTTCGTACGAAGAAGGCCTATTTGTGTCCATACTTAGAAATGCTGCGACTAGTCCAGGTATTCCAGAAATTCAGATTTTGTTTACTGACCACCATTGGTGAATCACATTTTCATGGAGCAACTCCACAAAAAACTGATAGGATATAAGTGTGATACACAAAAATGTTCGTACGAAGAAGGCCTTTTTGTGTCCGTACCTAGATATGCGGCGAGTAGTCCAGGTATTCCACAAATTCAGATTTTGTTTACTGACCACCATTGGTGAATCACATTTTCATGGAGCAACTCCACAAAAAACTGATAGGATATAAGTGTGATACACCAAAATGTTCGTACAAAGAAGGCCTATTTGTGTCCGTAGCTAGATATGCGGCGAGTAGTCCAGGTATTCCAGAAATTCAGATTTTGTTTACTGACCACCATTGGTGAATCACATTTTCATGGAGCAACTCCACAAAAAACTGAGAGGATATAAGTGTGATACACCAAAATGTTCGTACGAAGAAGGCCTATTTGTGTCCATACTTAGAAATGCTGCGACTAGTCCAGGTATTCCAGAAATTCAGATTTTGTTTACTGACCACCATTGGTGAATCACATTTTCATGGAGCAACTCCACAAAAAACTGATAGGTTATAAGTGTGATACACCAAAATGTTCGTACGAATAAGGCCTATTTGTGTCCATACTTAGAAATGCTGCGACTAGTCCAGGTATTCCAGAAATTCAGATTTTGTTTACTGACCACCATTGGTGAATCACATTTTCATGGAGCACCTCCACAAAAAACTGATAGGATATAAGTGTGATACACCAAAATGTTCGTACGAATAAGGACTATTTGCGTCCATACTTAGAAATGCTGCGACTAGTCCAGGTATTCCGGAAATTCAGATTTTGTTTACTGACCACCATTGGTGAATCACATTTTCATGGAGCAACTCCACAAAAAACTGATAGGATATAAGTGTGATACACCAAAATGTTCGTACGAATAAAGCCTATTTGTGTCCGTACTTAGAAATGCTGCGAACAGTCCAGGTATTCCAGAAATTCAGATTTTGTTTACTGACCACCATTGGTGAATCACATTTTCATGGAGCAACTCCACAAAAAACTGATAGGATATAAGTGTGATACACCAAAATGTTCGTACGAAGAAGGCCTATTTGTGTCCATACTTAGAAATGCTGCGACTAGTCCAGGTATTCCAGAAATTTAGATTTTGTTTACTGACCACCATTGGTGAATCACATTTTCATGGAGCAACTCCACAAAAAACTGATAGGATATAAGTGTGATACACCAAAATGTTCGTACGAATAAGGCCTATTTGTGTCCATACTTAGAAATGCTGCGACTAGTCCAGGTATTCCAGAAATTCAGATTTTGTTTACTGACCACCATTGGTGAATCACATTTTCATGGAGCAACTTCACAAGAAACTGATAGGATATAAGTGTGATACACCAAAATGTTCGTACGAATAAGGCCTATTTGTGTCCATACTTAGAAATGCTGCGACTAGTCCAGGTATTCCAGAAATTCAGATTTTGTTTACTGACCACCATTGGTGAATCACATTTTCATGGAGCAACTCCACAAAAAACTGATAGGATATAAGTGTGATACACCGAAATGTTCGTACGAATATGGGCTATTTGTGTCCGTACCTAGATATGCGGCGAGTAGTCCAGGTATTCCAGAAATTCAGATTTTGTTTACTGACCACCATTGGTGAATCACATTTTCATGGAGCAACTCCACAAAAAACTGATAGGATATAAGTATGATACACCAAAATGTTCGTACGAATAAGGCCTATTTGTGTCCATACTTAGAATTGCTGCGACTAGTCCAGGTATTCCGGAAATTCAGATTTTGTTTACTGACCACCATTGGTGAATCACATTTTCATGGAGCAACTCCACAAAAAACTGATAGGATATAAGTGTGATACACCAAAATGTTCGTACGAAGAAGGCCTATTTGTGTCCGTACCTAGATATGCGGCGAGTAGTCCAGGTATTCCAGAAATTCAGATTTTGTTTACTGACCACCATTGGTGAATCACATTTTCATGGAGCAACTCCACAAAAAACTGATAGGATATAAGTGTGATACACCAAAATGTTCGTACGAATAAGGCCTATTTGTGTCCATAATTAGAAATGCTGCGACTAGTCCAGGTATTCCAGAAATTCAGATTTTGTTTACTGACCACCATTGGTGAATCACATTTTCATGGAGCAACTCCACAAAAAACTGATAGGATATAAGTGTGATACACAAAAATGTTCGTACGAAGAAGGCCTTTTTGTGTCCGTACCTAGATATGCGGCGAGTAGTCCAGGTATTCCACAAATTCAGATTTTGTTTACTGACCACCATTGGTGAATCACATTTTCATGGAGCAACTCCACAAAAAACTGATAGGATATAAGTGTGATACACCAAAATGTTCGTACAAAGAAGGCCTATTTGTGTCCGTACCTAGATATGCGGCGAGTAGTCCAGGTATTCCAGAAATTCAGATTTTGTTTACTGACCACCATTGGTGAATCACATTTTCATGGAGCAACTCCACAAAAAACTGAGAGGATATAAGTGTGATACACCAAAATGTTCGTACGAAGAAGGCCTATTTGTGTCCATACTTAGAAATGCTGCGACTAGTCCAGGTATTCCAGAAATTCAGATTTTGTTTACTGACCACCATTGGTGAATCACATTTTCATGGAGCAACTCCACAAAAAACTGATAGGTTATAAGTGTGATACACCAAAATGTTCGTACGAATAAGGCCTATTTGTGTCCATACTTAGAAATGCTGCGACTAGTCCAGGTATTCCAGAAATTCAGATTTTGTTTACTGACCACCATTGGTGAATCACATTTTCATGGAGCACCTCCACAAAAAACTGATAGGATATAAGTGTGATACACCAAAATGTTCGTACGAATAAGGACTATTTGCGTCCATACTTAGAAATGCTGCGACTAGTCCAGGTATTCCGGAAATTCAGATTTTGTTTACTGACCACCATTGGTGAATCACATTTTCATGGAGCAACTCCACAAAAAACTGATAGGATATAAGTGTGATACACCAAAATGTTCGTACGAATAAAGCCTATTTGTGTCCGTACTTAGAAATGCTGCGAACAGTCCAGGTATTCCAGAAATTCAGATTTTGTTTACTGACCACCATTGGTGAATCACATTTTCATGGAGCAACTCCACAAAAAACTGATAGGATATAAGTGTGATACACCAAAATGTTCGTACGAAGAAGGCCTATTTGTGTCCATACTTAGAAATGCTGCGACTAGTCCAGGTATTCCAGAAATTTAGATTTTGTTTACTGACCACCATTGGTGAATCACATTTTCATGGAGCAACTCCACAAAAAACTGATAGGATATAAGTGTGATACACCAAAATGTTCGTACGAATAAGGCCTATTTGTGTCCATACTTAGAAATGCTGCGACTAGTCCAGGTATTCCAGAAATTCAGATTTTGTTTACTGACCACCATTGGTGAATCACATTTTCATGGAGCAACTTCACAAGAAACTGATAGGATATAAGTGTGATACACCAAAATGTTCGTACGAATAAGGCCTATTTGTGTCCATACTTAGAAATGCTGCGACTAGTCCAGGTATTCCAGAAATTCAGATTTTGTTTACTGACCACCATTGGTGAATCACATTTTCATGGAGCAACTCCACAAAAAACTGATAGGATATAAGTGTGATACACCAAAATGTTCGTACGAATAAGGGCTATTTGTGTCCGTACCTAGATATGCGGCGAGTAGTCCAGGTATTCCAGAAATTCAGATTTTGTTTACTGACCACCATTGGTGAATCACATTTTCATGGAGCAACTCCACAAAAAACTGATAGGATATAAGTATGATACACCAAAATGTTCGTACGAATAAGGCCTATTTGTGTCCATACTTAGAATTGCTGCGACTAGTCCAGGTATTCCGGAAATTCAGATTTTGTTTACTGACCACCATTGGTGAATCACATTTTCATGGAGCAACTCCACAAAAAACTGATAGGATATAAGTGTGATACACCAAAATGTTCGTACGAAGAAGGCCTATTTGTGTCCGTACCTAGATATGCGGCGAGTAGTCCAGGTATTCCAGAAATTCAGATTTTGTTTACTGACCACCATTGGTGAATCACATTTTCATGGAGCAACTCCACAAAAAACTGATAGGATATAAGTGTGATACACCAAAATGTTCGTACGAATAAGGCCTATTTGTGTCCATAATTAGAAATGCTGCGACTAGTCCAGGTATTCCAGAAATTCAGATTTTGTTTACTGACCACCATTGGTGAATCACATTTTCATGGAGCAACTCCACAAAAAACTGATAGGATATAAGTGTGATACACAAAAATGTTCGTACGAAGAAGGCCTTTTTGTGTCCGTACCTAGATATGCGGCGAGTAGTCCAGGTATTCCACAAATTCAGATTTTGTTTACTGACCACCATTGGTGAATCACATTTTCATGGAGCAACTCCACAAAAAACTGATAGGATATAAGTGTGATACACCAAAATGTTCGTACAAAGAAGGCCTATTTGTGTCCGTACCTAGATATGCGGCGAGTAGTCCAGGTATTCCAGAAATTCAGATTTTGTTTACTGACCACCATTGGTGAATCACATTTTCATGGAGCAACTCCACAAAAAACTGAGAGGATATAAGTGTGATACACCAAAATGTTCGTACGAAGAAGGCCTATTTGTGTCCATACTTAGAAATGCTGCGACTAGTCCAGGTATTCCAGAAATTCAGATTTTGTTTACTGACCACCATTGGTGAATCACATTTTCATGGAGCAACTCCACAAAAAACTGATAGGTTATAAGTGTGATACACCAAAATGTTCGTACGAATAAGGCCTATTTGTGTCCATACTTAGAAATGCTGCGACTAGTCCAGGTATTCCAGAAATTCAGATTTTGTTTACTGACCACCATTGGTGAATCACATTTTCATGGAGCACCTCCACAAAAAACTGATAGGATATAAGTGTGATACACCAAAATGTTCGTACGAATAAGGACTATTTGCGTCCATACTTAGAAATGCTGCGACTAGTCCAGGTATTCCGGAAATTCAGATTTTGTTTACTGACCACCATTGGTGAATCACATTTTCATGGAGCAACTCCACAAAAAACTGATAGGATATAAGTGTGATACACCAAAATGTTCGTACGAATAAAGCCTATTTGTGTCCGTACTTAGAAATGCTGCGAACAGTCCAGGTATTCCAGAAATTCAGATTTTGTTTACTGACCACCATTGGTGAATCACATTTTCATGGAGCAACTCCACAAAAAACTGATAGGATATAAGTGTGATACACCAAAATGTTCGTACGAAGAAGGCCTATTTGTGTCCATACTTAGAAATGCTGCGACTAGTCCAGGTATTCCAGAAATTTAGATTTTGTTTACTGACCACCATTGGTGAATCACATTTTCATGGAGCAACTCCACAAAAAACTGATAGGATATAAGTGTGATACACCAAAATGTTCGTACGAATAAGGCCTATTTGTGTCCATACTTAGAAATGCTGCGACTAGTCCAGGTATTCCAGAAATTCAGATTTTGTTTACTGACCACCATTGGTGAATCACATTTTCATGGAGCAACTTCACAAGAAACTGATAGGATATAAGTGTGATACACCAAAATGTTCGTACGAATAAGGCCTATTTGTGTCCATACTTAGAAATGCTGCGACTAGTCCAGGTATTCCAGAAATTCAGATTTTGTTTACTGACCACCATTGGTGAATCACATTTTCATGGAGCAACTCCACAAAAAACTGATAGGATATAAGTGTGATACACCAAAATGTTCGTACGAATAAGGGCTATTTGTGTCCGTACCTAGATATGCGGCGAGTAGTCCAGGTATTCCAGAAATTCAGATTTTGTTTACTGACCACCATTGGTGAATCACATTTTCATGGAGCAACTCCACAAAAAACTGATAGGATATAAGTATGATACACCAAAATGTTCGTACGAATAAGGCCTATTTGTGTCCATACTTAGAATTGCTGCGACTAGTCCAGGTATTCCGGAAATTCAGATTTTGTTTACTGACCACCATTGGTGAATCACATTTTCATGGAGCAACTCCACAAAAAACTGATAGGATATAAGTGTGATACACCAAAATGTTCGTACGAAGAAGGCCTATTTGTGTCCGTACCTAGATATGCGGCGAGTAGTCCAGGTATTCCAGAAATTCAGATTTTGTTTACTGACCACCATTGGTGAATCACATTTTCATGGAGCAACTCCACAAAAAACTGATAGGATATAAGTGTGATACACCAAAATGTTCGTACGAATAAGGCCTATTTGTGTCCATAATTAGAAATGCTGCGACTAGTCCAGGTATTCCAGAAATTCAGATTTTGTTTACTGACCACCATTGGTGAATCACATTTTCATGGAGCAACTCCACAAAAAACTGATAGGATATAAGTGTGATACACAAAAATGTTCGTACGAAGAAGGCCTTTTTGTGTCCGTACCTAGATATGCGGCGAGTAGTCCAGGTATTCCACAAATTCAGATTTTGTTTACTGACCACCATTGGTGAATCACATTTTCATGGAGCAACTCCACAAAAAACTGATAGGATATAAGTGTGATACACCAAAATGTTCGTACAAAGAAGGCTTATTTGTGTCCGTACCTAGATATGCGGCGAGTAGTCCAGGTATTCCAGAAATTCAGATTTTGTTTACTGACCACCATTGGTGAATCACATTTTCATGGAGCAACTCCACAAAAAACTGAGAGGATATAAGTGTGATACACCAAAATGTTCGTACGAAGAAGGCCTATTTGTGTCCATACTTAGAAATGCTGCGACTAGTCCAGGTATTCCAGAAATTCAGATTTTGTTTACTGACCACCATTGGTGAATCACATTTTCATGGAGCAACTCCACAAAAAACTGATAGGTTATAAGTGTGATACACCAAAATGTTCGTACGAATAAGGCCTATTTGTGTCCATACTTAGAAATGCTGCGACTAGTCCAGGTATTCCAGAAATTCAGATTTTGTTTACTGACCACCATTGGTGAATCACATTTTCATGGAGCACCTCCACAAAAAACTGATAGGATATAAGTGTGATACACCAAAATGTTCGTACGAATAAGGACTATTTGCGTCCATACTTAGAAATGCTGCGACTAGTCCAGGTATTCCGGAAATTCAGATTTTGTTTACTGACCACCATTGGTGAATCACATTTTCATGGAGCAACTCCACAAAAAACTGATAGGATATAAGTGTGATACACCAAAATGTTCGTACGAATAAAGCCTATTTGTGTCCGTACTTAGAAATGCTGCGAACAGTCCAGGTATTCCAGAAATTCAGATTTTGTTTACTGACCACCATTGGTGAATCACATTTTCATGGAGCAACTCCACAAAAAACTGATAGGATATAAGTGTGATACACCAAAATGTTCGTACGAAGAAGGCCTATTTGTGTCCATACTTAGAAATGCTGCGACTAGTCCAGGTATTCCAGAAATTTAGATTTTGTTTACTGACCACCATTGGTGAATCACATTTTCATGGAGCAACTCCACAAAAAACTGATAGGATATAAGTGTGATACACCAAAATGTTCGTACGAATAAGGCCTATTTGTGTCCATACTTAGAAATGCTGCGACTAGTCCAGGTATTCCAGAAATTCAGATTTTGTTTACTGACCACCATTGGTGAATCACATTTTCATGGAGCAACTTCACAAGAAACTGATAGGATATAAGTGTGATACACCAAAATGTTCGTACGAATAAGGCCTATTTGTGTCCATACTTAGAAATGCTGCGACTAGTCCAGGTATTCCAGAAATTCAGATTTTGTTTACTGACCACCATTGGTGAATCACATTTTCATGGAGCAACTCCACAAAAAACTGATAGGATATAAGTGTGATACACCAAAATGTTCGTACGAATAAGGGCTATTTGTGTCCGTACCTAGATATGCGGCGAGTAGTCCAGGTATTCCAGAAATTCAGATTTTGTTTACTGACCACCATTGGTGAATCACATTTTCATGGAGCAACTCCACAAAAAACTGATAGGATATAAGTATGATACACCAAAATGTTCGTACGAATAAGGCCTATTTGTGTCCATACTTAGAATTGCTGCGACTAGTCCAGGTATTCCGGAAATTCAGATTTTGTTTACTGACCACCATTGGTGAATCACATTTTCATGGAGCAACTCCACAAAAAACTGATAGGATATAAGTGTGATACACCAAAATGTTCGTACGAAGAAGGCCTATTTGTGTCCGTACCTAGATATGCGGCGAGTAGTCCAGGTATTCCAGAAATTCAGATTTTGTTTACTGACCACCATTGGTGAATCACATTTTCATGGAGCAACTCCACAAAAAACTGATAGGATATAAGTGTGATACACCAAAATGTTCGTACGAATAAGGCCTATTTGTGTCCATAATTAGAAATGCTGCGACTAGTCCAGGTATTCCAGAAATTCAGATTTTGTTTACTGACCACCATTGGTGAATCACATTTTCATGGAGCAACTCCACAAAAAACTGATAGGATATAAGTGTGATACACAAAAATGTTCGTACGAAGAAGGCCTTTTTGTGTCCGTACCTAGATATGCGGCGAGTAGTCCAGGTATTCCACAAATTCAGATTTTGTTTACTGACCACCATTGGTGAATCACATTTTCATGGAGCAACTCCACAAAAAACTGATAGGATATAAGTGTGATACACCAAAATGTTCGTACAAAGAAGGCCTATTTGTGTCCGTACCTAGATATGCGGCGAGTAGTCCAGGTATTCCAGAAATTCAGATTTTGTTTACTGACCACCATTGGTGAATCACATTTTCATGGAGCAACTCCACAAAAAACTGAGAGGATATAAGTGTGATACACCAAAATGTTCGTACGAAGAAGGCCTATTTGTGTCCATACTTAGAAATGCTGCGACTAGTCCAGGTATTCCAGAAATTCAGATTTTGTTTACTGACCACCATTGGTGAATCACATTTTCATGGAGCAACTCCACAAAAAACTGATAGGTTATAAGTGTGATACACCAAAATGTTCGTACGAATAAGGCCTATTTGTGTCCATACTTAGAAATGCTGCGACTAGTCCAGGTATTCCAGAAATTCAGATTTTGTTTACTGACCACCATTGGTGAATCACATTTTCATGGAGCACCTCCACAAAAAACTGATAGGATATAAGTGTGATACACCAAAATGTTCGTACGAATAAGGACTATTTGCGTCCATACTTAGAAATGCTGCGACTAGTCCAGGTATTCCGGAAATTCAGATTTTGTTTACTGACCACCATTGGTGAATCACATTTTCATGGAGCAACTCCACAAAAAACTGATAGGATATAAGTGTGATACACCAAAATGTTCGTACGAATAAAGCCTATTTGTGTCCGTACTTAGAAATGCTGCGAACAGTCCAGGTATTCCAGAAATTCAGATTTTGTTTACTGACCACCATTGGTGAATCACATTTTCATGGAGCAACTCCACAAAAAACTGATAGGATATAAGTGTGATACACCAAAATGTTCGTACGAAGAAGGCCTATTTGTGTCCATACTTAGAAATGCTGCGACTAGTCCAGGTATTCCAGAAATTTAGATTTTGTTTACTGACCACCATTGGTGAATCACATTTTCATGGAGCAACTCCACAAAAAACTGATAGGATATAAGTGTGATACACCAAAATGTTCGTACGAATAAGGCCTATTTGTGTCCATACTTAGAAATGCTGCGACTAGTCCAGGTATTCCAGAAATTCAGATTTTGTTTACTGACCACCATTGGTGAATCACATTTTCATGGAGCAACTTCACAAGAAACTGATAGGATATAAGTGTGATACACCAAAATGTTCGTACGAATAAGGCCTATTTGTGTCCATACTTAGAAATGCTGCGACTAGTCCAGGTATTCCAGAAATTCAGATTTTGTTTACTGACCACCATTGGTGAATCACATTTTCATGGAGCAACTCCACAAAAAACTGATAGGATATAAGTGTGATACACCAAAATGTTCGTACGAATAAGGGCTATTTGTGTCCGTACCTAGATATGCGGCGAGTAGTCCAGGTATTCCAGAAATTCAGATTTTGTTTACTGACCACCATTGGTGAATCACATTTTCATGGAGCAACTCCACAAAAAACTGATAGGATATAAGTATGATACACCAAAATGTTCGTACGAATAAGGCCTATTTGTGTCCATACTTAGAATTGCTGCGACTAGTCCAGGTATTCCGGAAATTCAGATTTTGTTTACTGACCACCATTGGTGAATCACATTTTCATGGAGCAACTCCACAAAAAACTGATAGGATATAAGTGTGATACACCAAAATGTTCGTACGAAGAAGGCCTATTTGTGTCCGTACCTAGATATGCGGCGAGTAGTCCAGGTATTCCAGAAATTCAGATTTTGTTTACTGACCACCATTGGTGAATCACATTTTCATGGAGCAACTCCACAAAAAACTGATAGGATATAAGTGTGATACACCAAAATGTTCGTACGAATAAGGCCTATTTGTGTCCATAATTAGAAATGCTGCGACTAGTCCAGGTATTCCAGAAATTCAGATTTTGTTTACTGACCACCATTGGTGAATCACATTTTCATGGAGCAACTCCACAAAAAACTGATAGGATATAAGTGTGATACACAAAAATGTTCGTACGAAGAAGGCCTTTTTGTGTCCGTACCTAGATATGCGGCGAGTAGTCCAGGTATTCCACAAATTCAGATTTTGTTTACTGACCACCATTGGTGAATCACATTTTCATGGAGCAACTCCACAAAAAACTGATAGGATATAAGTGTGATACACCAAAATGTTCGTACAAAGAAGGCCTATTTGTGTCCGTACCTAGATATGCGGCGAGTAGTCCAGGTATTCCAGAAATTCAGATTTTGTTTACTGACCACCATTGGTGAATCACATTTTCATGGAGCAACTCCACAAAAAACTGAGAGGATATAAGTGTGATACACCAAAATGTTCGTACGAAGAAGGCCTATTTGTGTCCATACTTAGAAATGCTGCGACTAGTCCAGGTATTCCAGAAATTCAGATTTTGTTTACTGACCACCATTGGTGAATCACATTTTCATGGAGCAACTCCACAAAAAACTGATAGGTTATAAGTGTGATACACCAAAATGTTCGTACGAATAAGGCCTATTTGTGTCCATACTTAGAAATGCTGCGACTAGTCCAGGTATTCCAGAAATTCAGATTTTGTTTACTGACCACCATTGGTGAATCACATTTTCATGGAGCACCTCCACAAAAAACTGATAGGATATAAGTGTGATACACCAAAATGTTCGTACGAATAAGGACTATTTGCGTCCATACTTAGAAATGCTGCGACTAGTCCAGGTATTCCGGAAATTCAGATTTTGTTTACTGACCACCATTGGTGAATCACATTTTCATGGAGCAACTCCACAAAAAACTGATAGGATATAAGTGTGATACACCAAAATGTTCGTACGAATAAAGCCTATTTGTGTCCGTACTTAGAAATGCTGCGAACAGTCCAGGTATTCCAGAAATTCAGATTTTGTTTACTGACCACCATTGGTGAATCACATTTTCATGGAGCAACTCCACAAAAAACTGATAGGATATAAGTATGATACACCAAAATGTTCGTACGAATAAGGCCTATTTGTGTCCATACTTAGAATTGCTGCGACTAGTCCAGGTATTCCGGAAATTCAGATTTTGTTTACTGACCACCATTGGTGAATCACATTTTCATGGAGCAACTCCACAAAAAACTGATAGGATATAAGTGTGATACACCAAAATGTTCGTACGAAGAAGGCCTATTTGTGTCCGTACCTAGATATGCGGCGAGTAGTCCAGGTATTCCAGAAATTCAGATTTTGTTTACTGACCACCATTGGTGAATCACATTTTCATGGAGCAACTCCACAAAAAACTGATAGGATATAAGTGTGATACACCAAAATGTTCGTACGAATAAGGCCTATTTGTGTCCATAATTAGAAATGCTGCGACTAGTCCAGGTATTCCAGAAATTCAGATTTTGTTTACTGACCACCATTGGTGAATCACATTTTCATGGAGCAACTCCACAAAAAACTGATAGGATATAAGTGTGATACACAAAAATGTTCGTACGAAGAAGGCCTTTTTGTGTCCGTACCTAGATATGCGGCGAGTAGTCCAGGTATTCCACAAATTCAGATTTTGTTTACTGACCACCATTGGTGGATCACATTTTCATGGAGCAACTCCACAAAAAACTGATAGGATATAAGTGTGATACACCAAAATGTTCGTACAAAGAAGGCCTATTTGTGTCCGTACCTAGATATGCGGCGAGTAGTCCAGGCATTCCAGAAATTCAGATTTTGTTTACTGACCACCATTGGTGAATCACATTTTCATGGAGCAACTCCACAAAAAACTGAGAGGATATAAGTGTGATACACCAAAATGTTCGTACGAAGAAGGCCTATTTGTGTCCATACTTAGAAATGCTGCGACTAGTCCAGGTATTCCAGAAATTCAGATTTTGTTTACTGACCACCATTGGTGAATCACATTTTCATGGAGCAACTCCACAAAAAACTGATAGGTTATAAGTGTGATACACCAAAATGTTCGTACGAATAAGGCCTATTTGTGTCCATACTTAGAAATGCTGCGACTAGTCCAGGTATTCCAGAAATTCAGATTTTGTTTACTGACCACCATTGGTGAATCACATTTTCATGGAGCACCTCCACAAAAAACTGATAGGATATAAGTGTGATACACCAAAATGTTCGTACGAATAAGGACTATTTGCGTCCATACTTAGAAATGCTGCGACTAGTCCAGGTATTCCGGAAATTCAGATTTTGTTTACTGACCACCATTGGTGAATCACATTTTCATGGAGCAACTCCACAAAAAACTGATAGGATATAAGTGTGATACACCAAAATGTTCGTACGAATAAAGCCTATTTGTGTCCGTACTTAGAAATGCTGCGAACAGTCCAGGTATTCCAGAAATTCAGATTTTGTTTACTGACCACCATTGGTGAATCACATTTTCATGGAGCAACTCCACAAAAAACTGATAGGATATAAGTGTGATACACCAAAATGTTCGTACGAAGAAGGCCTATTTGTGTCCATACTTAGAAATGCTGCGACTAGTCCAGGTATTCCAGAAATTTAGATTTTGTTTACTGACCACCATTGGTGAATCACATTTTCATGGAGCAACTCCACAAAAAACTGATAGGATATAAGTGTGATACACCAAAATGTTCGTACGAATAAGGCCTATTTGTGTCCATACTTAGAAATGCTGCGACTAGTCCAGGTATTCCAGAAATTCAGATTTTGTTTACTGACCACCATTAGTGAATCACATTTTCATGGAGCAACTTCACAAGAAACTGATAGGATATAAGTGTGATACACCAAAATGTTCGTACGAATAAGGCCTATTTGTGTCCATACTTAGAAATGCTGCGACTAGTCCAGGTATTCCAGAAATTCAGATTTTGTTTACTGACCACCATTGGTGAATCACATTTTCATGGAGCAACTCCACAAAAAACTGATAGGATATAAGTGTGATACACCAAAATGTTCGTACGAATAAGGGCTATTTGTGTCCGTACCTAGATATGCGGCGAGTAGTCCAGGTATTCCAGAAATTCAGATTTTGTTTACTGACCACCATTGGTGAATCACATTTTCATGGAGCAACTCCACAAAAAACTGATAGGATATAAGTATGATACACCAAAATGTTCGTACGAATAAGGCCTATTTGCGTCCATACTTAGAATTGCTGCGACTAGTCCAGGTATTCCGGAAATTCAGATTTTGTTTACTGACCACCATTGGTGAATCACATTTTCATGGAGCAACTCCACAAAAAACTGATAGGATATAAGTGTGATACACCAAAATGTTCGTACGAAGAAGGCCTATTTGTGTCCGTACCTAGATATGCGGCGAGTAGTCCAGGTATTCCAGAAATTCAGATTTTGTTTACTGACCACCATTGGTGAATCACATTTTCATGGAGCAACTCCACAAAAAACTGATAGGATATAAGTGTGATACACCAAAATGTTCGTACGAATAAGGCCTATTTGTGTCCATAATTAGAAATGCTGCGACTAGTCCAGGTATTCCAGAAATTCAGATTTTGTTTACTGACCACCATTGGTGAATCACATTTTCATGGAGCAACTCCACAAAAAACTGATAGGATATAAGTGTGATACACAAAAATGTTCGTACGAAGAAGGCCTTTTTGTGTCCGTACCTAGATATGCGGCGAGTAGTCCAGGTATTCCACAAATTCAGATTTTGTTTACTGACCACCATTGGTGAATCACATTTTCATGGAGCAACTCCACAAAAAACTGATAGGATATAAGTGTGATACACCAAAATGTTCGTACAAAGAAGGCCTATTTGTGTCCGTACCTAGATATGCGGCGAGTAGTCCAGGTATTCCAGAAATTCAGATTTTGTTTACTGACCACCATTGGTGAATCACATTTTCATGGAGCAACTCCACAAAAAACTGAGAGGATATAAGTGTGATACACCAAAATGTTCGTACGAAGAAGGCCTATTTGTGTCCATACTTAGAAATGCTGCGACTAGTCCAGGTATTCCAGAAATTCAGATTTTGTTTACTGACCACCATTGGTGAATCACATTTTCATGGAGCAACTCCACAAAAAACTGATAGGTTATAAGTGTGATACACCAAAATGTTCGTACGAATAAGGCCTATTTGTGTCCATACTTAGAAATGCTGCGACTAGTCCAGGTATTCCAGAAATTCAGATTTTGTTTACTGACCACCATTGGTGAATCACATTTTCATGGAGCACCTCCACAAAAAACTGATAGGATATAAGTGTGATACACCAAAATGTTCGTACGAATAAGGACTATTTGCGTCCATACTTAGAAATGCTGCGACTAGTCCAGGTATTCCGGAAATTCAGATTTTGTTTACTGACCACCATTGGTGAATCACATTTTCATGGAGCAACTCCACAAAAAACTGATAGGATATAAGTGTGATACACCAAAATGTTCGTACGAATAAAGCCTATTTGTGTCCGTACTTAGAAATGCTGCGAACAGTCCAGGTATTCCAGAAATTCAGATTTTGTTTACTGACCACCATTGGTGAATCACATTTTCATGGAGCAACTCCACAAAAAACTGATAGGATATAAGTGTGATACACCAAAATGTTCGTACGAAGAAGGCCTATTTGTGTCCATACTTAGAAATGCTGCGACTAGTCCAGGTATTCCAGAAATTTAGATTTTGTTTACTGACCACCATTGGTGAATCACATTTTCATGGAGCAACTCCACAAAAAACTGATAGGATATAAGTGTGATACACCAAAATGTTCGTACGAATAAGGCCTATTTGTGTCCATACTTAGAAATGCTGCGACTAGTCCAGGTATTCCAGAAATTCAGATTTTGTTTACTGACCACCATTGGTGAATCACATTTTCATGGAGCAACTTCACAAGAAACTGATAGGATATAAGTGTGATACACCAAAATGTTCGTACGAATAAGGCCTATTTGTGTCCATACTTAGAAATGCTGCGACTAGTCCAGGTATTCCAGAAATTCAGATTTTGTTTACTGACCACCATTGGTGAATCACATTTTCATGGAGCAACTCCACAAAAAACTGATAGGATATAAGTGTGATACACCAAAATGTTCGTACGAATAAGGGCTATTTGTGTCCGTACCTAGATATGCGGCGAGTAGTCCAGGTATTCCAGAAATTCAGATTTTGTTTACTGACCACCATTGGTGAATCACATTTTCATGGAGCAACTCCACAAAAAACTGATAGGATATAAGTATGATACACCAAAATGTTCGTACGAATAAGGCCTATTTGTGTCCATACTTAGAATTGCTGCGACTAGTCCAGGTATTCCGGAAATTCAGATTTTGTTTACTGACCACCATTGGTGAATCACATTTTCATGGAGCAACTCCACAAAAAACTGATAGGATATAAGTGTGATACACCAAAATGTTCGTACGAAGAAGGCCTATTTGTGTCCGTACCTAGATATGCGGCGAGTAGTCCAGGTATTCCAGAAATTCAGATTTTGTTTACTGACCACCATTGGTGAATCACATTTTCATGGAGCAACTCCACAAAAAACTGATAGGATATAAGTGTGATACACCAAAATGTTCGTACGAATAAGGCCTATTTGTGTCCATAATTATAAATGCTGCGACTAGTCCAGGTATTCCAGAAATTCAGATTTTGTTTACTGACCACCATTGGTGAATCACATTTTCATGGAGCAACTCCACAAAAAACTGATAGGATATAAGTGTGATACACAAAAATGTTCGTACGAAGAAGGCCTTTTTGTGTCCGTACCTAGATATGCGGCGAGTAGTCCAGGTATTCCACAAATTCAGATTTTGTTTACTGACCACCATTGGTGAATCACATTTTCATGGAGCAACTCCACAAAAAACTGATAGGATATAAGTGTGATACACCAAAATGTTCGTACAAAGAAGGCCTATTTGTGTCCGTACCTAGATATGCGGCGAGTAGTCCAGGTATTCCAGAAATTCAGATTTTGTTTACTGACCACCATTGGTGAATCACATTTTCATGGAGCAACTCCACAAAAAACTGAGAGGATATAAGTGTGATACACCAAAATGTTCGTACGAAGAAGGCCTATTTGTGTCCATACTTAGAAATGCTGCGACTAGTCCAGGTATTCCAGAAATTCAGATTTTGTTTACTGACCACCATTGGTGAATCACATTTTCATGGAGCAACTCCACAAAAAACTGATAGGTTATAAGTGTGATACACCAAAATGTTCGTACGAATAAGGCCTATTTGTGTCCATACTTAGAAATGCTGCGACTAGTCCAGGTATTCCAGAAATTCAGATTTTGTTTACTGACCACCATTGGTGAATCACATTTTCATGGAGCACCTCCACAAAAAACTGATAGGATATAAGTGTGATACACCAAAATGTTCGTACGAATAAGGACTATTTGCGTCCATACTTAGAAATGCTGCGACTAGTCCAGGTATTCCGGAAATTCAGATTTTGTTTACTGACCACCATTGGTGAATCACATTTTCATGGAGCAACTCCACAAAAAACTGATAGGATATAAGTGTGATACACCAAAATGTTCGTACGAATAAAGCCTATTTGTGTCCGTACTTAGAAATGCTGCGAACAGTCCAGGTATTCCAGAAATTCAGATTTTGTTTACTGACCACCATTGGTGAATCACATTTTCATGGAGCAACTCCACAAAAAACTGATAGGATATAAGTGTGATACACCAAAATGTTCGTACGAAGAAGGCCTATTTGTGTCCATACTTAGAAATGCTGCGACTAGTCCAGGTATTCCAGAAATTTAGATTTTGTTTACTGACCACCATTGGTGAATCACATTTTCATGGAGCAACTCCACAAAAAACTGATAGGATATAAGTGTGATACACCAAAATGTTCGTACGAATAAGGCCTATTTGTGTCCATACTTAGAAATGCTGCGACTAGTCCAGGTATTCCAGAAATTCAGATTTTGTTTACTGACCACCATTGGTGAATCACATTTTCATGGAGCAACTTCACAAGAAACTGATAGGATATAAGTGTGATACACCAAAATGTTCGTACGAATAAGGCCTATTTGTGTCCATACTTAGAAATGCTGCGACTAGTCCAGGTATTCCAGAAATTCAGATTTTGTTTACTGACCACCATTGGTGAATCACATTTTCATGGAGCAACTCCACAAAAAACTGATAGGATATAAGTGTGATACACCAAAATGTTCGTACGAATAAGGGCTATTTGTGTCCGTACCTAGATATGCGGCGAGTAGTCCAGGTATTCCAGAAATTCAGATTTTGTTTACTGACCACCATTGGTGAATCACATTTTCATGGAGCAACTCCACAAAAAACTGATAGGATATAAGTATGATACACCAAAATGTTCGTACGAATAAGGCCTATTTGTGTCCATACTTAGAATTGCTGCGACTAGTCCAGGTATTCCGGAAATTCAGATTTTGTTTACTGACCACCATTGGTGAATCACATTTTCATGGAGCAACTCCACAAAAAACTGATAGGATATAAGTGTGATACACCAAAATGTTCGTACGAAGAAGGCCTATTTGTGTCCGTACCTAGATATGCGGCGAGTAGTCCAGGTATTCCAGAAATTCAGATTTTGTTTACTGACCACCATTGGTGAATCACATTTTCATGGAGCAACTCCACAAAAAACTGATAGGATATAAGTGTGATACACCAAAATGTTCGTACGAATAAGGCCTATTTGTGTCCATAATTAGAAATGCTGCGACTAGTCCAGGTATTCCAGAAATTCAGATTTTGTTTACTGACCACCATTGGTGAATCACATTTTCATGGAGCAACTCCACAAAAAACTGATAGGATATAAGTGTGATACACAAAAATGTTCGTACGAAGAAGGCCTTTTTGTGTCCGTACCTAGATATGCGGCGAGTAGTCCAGGTATTCCACAAATTCAGATTTTGTTTACTGACCACCATTGGTGAATCACATTTTCATGGAGCAACTCCACAAAAAACTGATAGGATATAAGTGTGATACACCAAAATGTTCGTACAAAGAAGGCCTATTTGTGTCCATACTTAGAAATGCTGCGACTAGTCCAGGTATTCCGGAAATTCAGATTTTGTTTACTGACCACCATTGGTGAATCACATTTTCATGGAGCAACTCCACAAAAAACTGATAGGATATAAGTGTGATACACCAAAATGTTCGTACGAATAAAGCCTATTTGTGTCCGTACTTAGAAATGCTGCGAACAGTCCAGGTATTCCAGAAATTCAGATTTTGTTTACTGACCACCATTGGTGAATCACATTTTCATGGAGCAACTCCACAAAAAACTGATAGGATATAAGTGTGATACACCAAAATGTTCGTACGAAGAAGGCCTATTTGTGTCCATACTTAGAAATGCTGCGACTAGTCCAGGTATTCCAGAAATTTAGATTTTGTTTACTGACCACCATTGGTGAATCACATTTTCATGGAGCAACTCCACAAAAAACTGATAGGATATAAGTGTGATACACCAAAATGTTCGTACGAATAAGGCCTATTTGTGTCCATACTTAGAAATGCTGCGACTAGTCCAGGTATTCCAGAAATTCAGATTTTGTTTACTGACCACCATTGGTGAATCACATTTTCATGGAGCAACTTCACAAGAAACTGATAGGATATAAGTGTGATACACCAAAATGTTCGTACGAATAAGGCCTATTTGTGTCCATACTTAGAAATGCTGCGACTAGTCCAGGTATTCCAGAAATTCAGATTTTGTTTACTGACCACCATTGGTGAATCACATTTTCATGGAGCAACTTCACAAGAAACTGATAGGATATAAGTGTGATACACCAAAATGTTCGTACGAAGAAGGCCTATTTGTGTCCGTACTTAGAAATGCTGCGACTAGTCCAGGTATTCCAGAAATTCAGATTTTGTTTACTTACCACCATTGGTGAATCACATTTTCATGGAGCAACTTCACAAGAAACTGATAGGATATAAGTGTGATACACCAAAATGTTCGTACGAATAAGGCCTATTTGTGTCCATACTTAGAAATGCTGCGACTAGTCCAGGTATTCCAGAAATTCAGATTTTGTTTACTGACCACCATTGGTGAATCACATTTTCATGGGCCAACTCCACAAAAAACTGATAGGATATAAGTGTGATACACAAAAATGTTCGTACGAATAAGGGCTATTTATGTCCATACCTAGATATGCGGCGGCTAGTCCAGGTATTCCAGAAATTCAGATTTTGTTTACTGACCACCATTGGTGAATCACATTTTCATGGAGCAACTCCACAAAAAACTGATAGGATATAAGTGTGATACACCAAAATGTTCTTACGAAGAAGGCCTATTTGTGTCCGTACCTAGATATGCGGCGAGTAGTCCAGGTATTCCAGAAATTCAGATTTTGTTTACTGACCACCATTGGTGAATCACATTTTCATGGAGCAACTCCACAAAAAACTGAGAGGATATAAGTGTGATACACCAAAATGTTCGTACGAAGAAGGCCTATTTGTGTCCATACTTAGAAATGCTGCGACTAGTCCAGGTATTCCAGAAATTTAGATTTTGTTTACTGACCACCATTGGTGAATCACATTTTCATGGAGCAACTCCACAAAAAACTGATAGGTTATAAGTGTGATACACCAAAATGTTCGTACGAATAAGGCCTATTTGTGTCCATACTTAGAAATGCTGCGACTAGTCCAGGTATTCCAGAAATTCAGATTTTGTTTACTGACCACCATTGGTGAATCACATTTTCATGGAGCAACTCCACAAAAAACTGATAGGATATAAGTGTGATACACCAAAATGTTCGTACGAATAAGGGCTATTTGTGTCCGTACCTAGATATGCGGCGAGTAGTCCAGGTATTCCAGAAATTCAGATTTTGTTTACTGACCACCATTGGTGAATCACATTTTCATGGAGCAACTCCACAAAAAACTGATAGGATATAAGTGTGATACACCAAAATGTTCGTACGAAGAAGGCCTATTTGTGTCCGTACCTAGATATGCGGCGAGTAGTCCAGGTATTCCAGAAATTCAGATTTTGTTTACTGACCACCATTGGTGAATCACATTTTCATGGAGCAACTCCACAAAAAACTGAGAGGATATAAGTGTGATACACCAAAATGTTCGTACGAAGAAGGCCTATTTGTGTCCATACTTAGAAATGCTGCGACTAGTCCAGGTATTCCAGAAATTTAGATTTTGTTTACTGACCACCATTGGTGAATCACATTTTCATGGAGCAACTCCACAAAAAACTGATAGGTTATAAGTGTGATACACCAAAATGTTCGTACGAATAAGGCCTATTTGTGTCCATACTTAGAAATGCTGCGACTAGTCCAGGTATTCCAGAAATTCAGATTTTGTTTACTGACCACCATTGGTGAATCACATTTTCATGGAGCAACTCCACAAAAAACTGATAGGATATAAGTGTGATACACCAAAATGTTCGTACGAATAAAGCCTATCTGTGTCCATACTTAGAAATGCTGCGACTAGTCCAGGTATTCCGGAAATTCAGATTTTGTTTACTGACCACCATTGGTGAGTCACATATTCATGGAGCAACTCCACAAAAAACTGATAGGATATAAGTGTGATACACCAAAATGTTCGTACGAATAAGGCCTATTTGTGTCCATACTTAGAAATGCTGCGACTAGTCCAGGTATTCCAGAAATTCAGATTTTGTTTACTGACCACCATTGGTGAATCACATTTTTATGGAGCAACTTCACAAGAAACTGATAGGATATAAGTGTGATACACCAAAATGTTCGTACGAATAAGGCCTATTTGTGTCCATACTTAGAAATGCTGCGACTAGTCCAGGTATTCCAGAAATTCAGATTTTGTTTACTGACCACCATTGGTGAATCACATTTTCATGGAGCAACTTCACAAGAAACTGATAGGATATAAGTGTGATACACCAAAATGTTCGTACGAATAAGGGCTATTTATGTCCATACCTAGATATGCGGCGGCTAGTCCAGGTATTCCAGAAATTCAGATTTTGTTTACTGACCACCATTGGTGAATCACATTTTCATGGAGCAACTCCACAAAAAACTGATAGGATATAATTGTGATACACCAAAATGTTCGTACGAAGAAGGCCTATTTGTGTCCGTACTTAGAAATGCTGCGACTAGTCCAGGTATTCCAGAAATTCAGATTTTGTTTACTGACCACCATTGGTGAATCACATTTTCATGGAGCAACTCCACAAAAAACTGATAGGATATAAGTGTGATACACCAAAATATTCGTACGAATAAGGGCTATTTACGTCCATACCTAGATATACGGCGAGTAGTCCAGGTATTCCAGAAATTCAGATTTTGTTTACTGACCACCATTGGTGAATCACATTTTCATGGAGCAACTCCACAAAAAACTGATAGGATATAAGTGTGATACACCAAAATGTTCGTACGAATAAGGGCTATTTACATCCGTACCTAGATATGCGGCAAGTAGTCCAGGTATTCCAGAAATTCAGATTTTGTTTACTGACCACCATTGGTGAATCACATTTTCATGGAGCAACTCCACAAAAAACTGATAGGATATAAGTGTGATACACCAAAATGTTCGTACGAATAAGGGCTATTTACGTCCATACCTAGATATGCGGCGAGTAGTCCAGGTATTCCAGAAATTCAGATTTTGTTTACTGATCACCATTGGTGAATCACATTTTCATGGAGCAACTCCACAAAAAACTGATAGGATATAAGTGTGATACACCAAAATGTTCGTACGAATAAGGCCTATTTGTGTCCATACTTAGAAATGCTGCGACTAGTCCAGGTATTCCAGAAATTCAGATTTTGTTTACTGACCACCATTGGTGAATCACATTGTCATGAAGCAACTCCACAAAAAACTGATAGGATATAATTGTGATACACCAAAATGTTCGTACGGAGAAGGCCTATTTGTGTCCATACTTAGAAATGCTGCGACTAGTCCAGGTATTCCAGAAATTCAGATTTTGTTTACTGACCACCATTGGTGAATCACATTTTCATGGAGCAACTTCACAAGAAACTGATAGGATATAAGTGTGATACACCAAAATGTTCGTACGAATAAGGGCTATTTATGTCCATACCTAGATATGCGGCGGCTAGTCCAGGTATTCCAGAAATTCAGATTTTGTTTACTGACCACCATTGGTGAATCACATTTTCATGGAGCAACTCCACAAAAAACTGATAGGATATAAGTGTGATACACCAAAATGTTCGTACGAATAAAGCCTATCTGTGTCCATACTTAGAAATGCTGCGATTAGTCCAGGTATTCCGGAAATTCAGATTTTGTTTACTGACCACCATTGGTGAATCACATATTCATGGAGCAACTCCACAAATATAAGTGTGATACACCAAAATGTTCGTACGAATAAGGGCTATTTATGTCCATACCTAGATATGCGGCGGCTAGTCCAGGTATTCCAGAAATTCAGATTTTGTTTACTGACCACCATTGGTGAATCACATATTCATGGAGCAACTCCACAAATATAAGTGTGATACACCAAAATGTTCGTACGAATAAAGCCTATCTGTGTCCATACTTAGAAATGCTGCGACTAGTCCAGGTATTCCGGAAATTCAGATTTTGTTTACTGACCACCATTGGTGAATCACATATTCATGGAGCAACTCCACAAAAAACTGATAGGATATAAGTGTGATACACCAAAATGTTCGTACGAATAAGGCCTATTTGTGTCCATACTTAGAAATGCTGCGACTAGTCCAGGTATTCCAGAAATTCAGATTTTGTTTACTGACCACCATTGGTGAATCACATTTTCATGGAGCAACTTCACAAGAAACTGATAGGATATAAGTGTGATACACCAAAATGTTCGTACGAATAAGGGCTATTTATGTCCATACCTAGATATGCGGCGGCTAGTCCAGGTATTCCAGAAATTCAGATTTTGTTTACTGACCACCATTGGTGAATCACATTTTCATGGAGCAACTCCACAAAAAACTGACAGGATATAAGTGTGATACACCAAAATGTTCGTACGAATAAAGCCTATCTGTGTCCATACTTAGAAATGCTGCGACTAGTCCAGGTATTCCAGAAATTTAGATTTTGTTTACTGACCACCATTGGTGAATCACATTTTCATGGAGCAACTCCACAAAAAACTGATAGGTTATAAGTGTGATACACCAAAATGTTCGTACGAATAAGGCCTATTTGTGTCCATACTTAGAAATGCTGCGACTAGTCCAGGTATTCCAGAAATTCAGATTTTGTTTACTGACCACCATTGGTGAATCACATTTTCATGGAGCAACTCCACAAAAAACTGATAGGATATAAGTGTGATACACCAAAATGTTCGTACGAATAAAGCCTATCTGTGTCCATACTTAGAAATGCTGCGACTAGTCCAGGTATTCCGGAAATTCAGATTTTGTTTACTGACCACCATTGGTGAATCACATATTCATGGAGCAACTCCACAAAAAACTGATAGGATATAAGTGTGATACACCAAAATGTTCGTACGAATAAGGCCTATTTGTGTCCATACTTAGAAATGCTGCGACTAGTCCAGGTATTCCAGAAATTCAGATTTTGTTTACTGACCACCATTGGTGAATCACATTTTCATGGAGCAACTTCACAAGAAACTGATAGGATATAAGTGTGATACACCAAAATGTTCGTACGAATAAGGCCTATTTGTGTCCATACTTAGAAATGCTGCGACTAGTCCAGGTATTCCAGAAATTCAGATTTTGTTTACTGACCACCATTGGTGAATCACATTTTCATGGAGCAACTTCACAAGAAACTGATAGGATATAAGTGTGATACACCAAAATGTTCGTACGAATAAGGGCTATTTATGTCCATACCTAGATATGCGGCGGCTAGTCCAGGTATTCCAGAAATTCAGATTTTGTTTACTGACCACCATTGGTGAATCACATTTTCATGGAGCAACTCCACAAAAAACTGATAGGATATAATTGTGATACACCAAAATGTTCGTACGAAGAAGGCCTATTTGTGTCCGTACTTAGAAATGCTGCGACTAGTCCAGGTATTCCAGAAATTCAGATTTTGTTTACTGACCACCATTGGTGAATCACATTTTCATGGAGCAACTCCACAAAAAACTGATAGGATATAAGTGTGATACACCAAAATGTTCGTACGAATAAGGGCTATTTACGTCCATACCTAGATATACGGCGAGTAGTCCAGGTATTCCAGAAATTCAGATTTTGTTTACTGACCACCATTGGTGAATCACATTTTCATGGAGCAACTCCACAAAAAACTGATAGGATACAAGTGTGATACACCAAAATGTTCGTACGAATAAGGGCTATTTACATCCGTACCTAGATATGCGGCAAGTAGTCCAGGTATTCCAGAAATTCAGATTTTGTTTACTGACCACCATTGGTGAATCACATTTTCATGGAGCAACTCCACAAAAAACTGATAGGATATAAGTGTGATACACCAAAATGTTCGTACGAATAAGGGCTATTTACGTCCATACCTAGATATGCGGCGAGTAGTCCAGGTATTCCAGAAATTCAGATTTTGTTTACTGATCACCATTGGTGAATCACATTTTCATGGAGCAACTCCACAAAAAACTGATAGGATATAAGTGTGATACACCAAAATGTTCGTACGAATAAGGCCTATTTGTGTCCATACTTAGAAATGCTGCGACTAGTCCAGGTATTCCAGAAATTCAGATTTTGTTTACTGACCACCATTGGTGAATCACATTGTCATGAAGCAACTCCACAAAAAACTGATAGGATATAAGTGTGATACACCAAAATGTTCGTACGAATAAGGGCTATTTATGTCCATACCTAGATATGCGGCGGCTAGTCCAGGTATTCCAGAAATTCAGATTTTGTTTACTGACCACCATTGGTGAATCACATTTTCATGGAGCAACTCCACAAAAAACTGATAGGATATAAGTGTGATACACCAAAATGTTCGTACGAATAAGGCCTATTTGTGTCCATACTTAGAAATGCTGCGACTAGTCCAGGTATTCCAGAAATTCAGATTTTGTTTACTGACCACCATTGGTGTATCACATTTTCATGGAGCAACTTCACAAGAAACTGATAGGATATAAGTGTGATACACCAAAATGTTCGTACGAATAAGGGCTATTTATGTCCATACCTAGATATGCGGCGGCTAGTCCAGGTATTCCAGAAATTCAGATTTTGTTTACTGACCACCATTGGTGAATCACATTTTCATGGAGCAACTCCACAAAAAACTGATAGGATATAAGTGTGATACACCAAAATGTTCGTACGAATAAAGCCTATCTGTGTCCATACTTAGAAATGCTGCGACTAGTCCAGGTATTCCGGAAATTCAGATTTTGTTTACTAACCACCATTGGTGAATCACATTTTCATGGAGCAACTCCACAAAAAACTGATAGGATATAAGTGTGATACACCAAAATGTTCGTACGAATAAGGCCTATTTGTGTCCATACTTAGAAATGCTGCGACTAGTCCAGGTATTCCAGAAATTCAGATTTTGTTTACTGACCACCATTGGTGAATCACATTTTCATGGAGCAACTTCACAAGAAACTGATAGGATATAAGTGTGATACACCAAAATGTTCGTACGAATAAGGGCTATTTATGTCCATACCTAGATATGCGGCGGCTAGTCCAGGTATTCCAGAAATTCAGATTTTGTTTACTGACCACCATTGGTGAATCACATTTTCATGGAGCAACTCCACAAAAAACTGATAGGATATAAGTGTGATACACCAAAATGTTCGTACGAATAAAGCCTATCTGTGTCCATACTTAGAAATGCTGCGACTAGTCCAGGTATTCCGGAAATTCAGATTTTGTTTACTGACCACCATTGGTGAATCACATATTCATGGAGCAACTCCACAAATATAAGTGTGATACACCAAAATGTTCGTACGAATAAGGCCTATTTGTGTCCATACTTAGAAATGCTGCGACTAGTCCAGGTATTCCAGAAATTCAGATTTTGTTTACTGACCACCATTGGCGAATCACATTTTCATGGAGCAACTTCACAAGAAACTGATAGGATATAAGTGTGATACACCAAAATGTTCGTACGAATAAGGGCTATTTATGTCCATACCTAGATATGCGGCGGCTAGTCCAGGTATTCCAGAAATTCAGATTTTGTTTACTGACCACCATTGGTGAATCACATTTTCATGGAGCAACTCCACAAAAAACTGATAGGATATAAGTGTGATACACCAAAATGTTCGTACGAAGAAGGGCTATTTACGTCCGTACCTAGATATGCGGCGAGTAGTCCAGGTATTCCAGAAATTCAGATTTTGTTTACTGACCACCATTGGTGAATCACATTTTCAACTCCACAAAAAACTGATAGGATATAAGTGTGATACACCAAAATGTTCGTACGAATAAGGGCTATTTACGTCCGTACCTAGATATGCGGCGAGTAGTCCAGGTATTCCAGAAATTCAGATTTTGTTTACTGACCACCATTGGTGAATCACATTTTCATGGAGCAACTCCACAAAAAACTGATAGGATATAAGTGTGATACACCAAAATGTTCGTACGAAGAAGGGCTATTTACGTCCGTACCTAGATATGCGGCGAGTAGTCCAGGTATTCCAGAAATTCAGATTTTGTTTACTGACCACCATTGGTGAATCACATTTTCAACTCCACAAAAAACTGATAGGATATAAGTGTGATACACCAAAATGTTCGTACGAAAAAGGCCTATTTATGTGCATACTTAGAAATGCTGCGACTAGTCCAGGTATTCCAGAAATTCAGATTTTGTTTACTGACCACCATTGGTGAATCACATTTTCATGGACCAACTCCACAAAAAACTGATAGGATATAAGTGTGATACACCAAAATGTTCGTACGAATAAAGCCTATTTGTGTCCATACTTAGAAATGCTGTGACCAGTCCAGGTATTCCAGGTATTCCAGAAATTCAGATTTTGTTTACTGACCACCATTGGTGAATCACATTTTCATGGAGCAACTTCACAAAAAACTGATAGAATTCAAGAAAATTTAAATTCATTCGGTTAGAATTCATTCAAAATAGAATTAATTCCATAAGAATGCTATTACGAAATGAAATTAAATTTGAATCACACGAAATGAAATTAAAGTTGAAAACACGGATATTGAGTGAAAATTGAGTTTTGGCACAATGAAGACCTATTTGGCACTTTTTAATCACACACTTGGCACAAAATAAAATTTTTCAAGTCCCATCACTGTTTCACATTATTCTTTGAAATAAGATTTTGGGCTTGAAAAGTGGTTTTTTGTGTTCCCGTACTATTGGGTAATTTTGTCATTTTGCGATAGGATTTTGTGCTTACTCTCATTTTACCCAAAAAGTAAAGAAACACACCTAATATATTGACGTCTATTTACGCATAATCAATTTTAAAATTATTTTTTTAAGATTTTATAAATGTTGATATTAAACGAAAGCCTTAATAAATAATATTAAACTTTTTAACGATCGCGAAAAAGTAAAATTGTTGCTTCTAATATTTTTTCATGCTCTACTTGATTTTGCCGTGGGATATTGCAAAAAGTTATATTCCTACACTTAAAAAAATAAGTTAGTAGACAAATTAGTAAAACGTCTTGTATATCAAGTTTACTAGTTTTCAGCGACTTTTGTTGCTGAAGTTGTTTTTTCAGCAAAAGTTTTAGTTATATTTTTTAGCACGAAGTTATATAATAACGAGTAAAAAGGTTAAAGTCGGGCATGCCGACTATACAATACCCTACACCAGTCTGGTTAAAAGTCTGGTTGAGTCAGCGCACCAAATTTCATTAAAATATCTTAATATTTGCGACCTGCAGTTTGTAACCAAGCCAATTTTGGGGGGACCCTTATTTGGGCACTAGTTCTAAACATGGACCGATGTTCACCAAAATCAATAGGCTTCGTCCTTGGGCCAACATAGGTCTATGTACCAAATTTCATCAAAATATCTTAATATTTGCGACCTGCAGCGTATAAACAATATAATTTTGGTGGGACCCTTATATGGGCACTAGGTCTAAACATGGACCGATGTTCACCAAAATCAATAGGCTGCGTTATTGGGCTAACATAGGTCTGTGTACCAAATTTCGTCAAAATATCTTAATATTTACGACCTGCAGCGTATAAACAGTATAATTTTGGTAGGACCCTTATATGGGCACTAGGTCAAACATGGACCGATGTTCACCAAAATCAATAGGCTGCGTTATTGGGCTAACATAGGTCTGTGTACCAAATTTCGTCAAAATATCTTAATATTTACGACCTGCAGCGTATAAACAGTATAATTTTGGTAGGACCCTTATATGGGCACTAGGTCGAAACATGGACCGCTGTTCACCAAAATCAACAGGCTGCGTTATTGGGCCAATATAGGTCTGTGTACCAAATTTCATCAACATATCTTAATATTTACGACCTGCAGCGTATAAACAGTATAATTTTGGTAGGACCCTTATATGGGCACTAGGTCTAAACATGGACCGATGTTCACCAAAATCAATAGGCTGCGTTATTGGGCCAATATAGGTCTGTGTACCAAATTTCATCAAAATATCTTGATATTTGCGACCTGCAACGTATAAACAGTATAATTTTGGTAGGACCCTTATATGGGCACTAGGTCTAAACATGGACCGATGTTCACCAAAATCAATAGGCTGAGTTATTCGGCCAATGTAGGTCTGTGTACCAAATTTCACCAAAATATCTTAATATTTACGACCTGCAGCGTATAAACAGTATAATTTTGGTAGGACCCTTATATGGGCACTAGGTCTAAACATGGACCGATGTTCACCAAAATCAAACTTGTTCATCCTTGGGCCAACATAGGTCTGCGTACCAATTTTCATCAAAATATCTTAATATTTGCGACCTGTAGAGTGCGCACAAGATTGCATGGACAGACAGACAGACAGACAGACGGACGGACGGACAGACGGACATCGTTAAATCGAAATAAAAAAAAATTCTGAACCGATCGGTATACTATAAGGTGGGTCTACGACCAATATTTTTTGGTGTTACAAACATCAGCACAAACTTATAATACCCTGACCACATAGTGGTGTAGGGTATAAATACAACCGTGAAAGATTTTTGTATTTGTGTTGCATACATAAAACAAAAGCACGCCAAAGGATTGCATACACATCAAAATATAACACAATAAGATAAAATATGATTTAAATTATAGACAAAATAAAATATTTAAATTTATTGAAGAAAAACATAAAAAGTGAATGTATAAACAAAATGATAATTTATATTGATTATGTGAAAAACAAGGGCAGACATTTTTTTTCAGTAGTTTGGATAAGTTTTTTGTGTTCCCTTACGCTTCTTTAAGAAAAAAGTTTTTATAATATAAAAGCCATAGTTTATTTCCTTTTTTGTTATTTAGAATTGTCTACTAATATGGAAGTCAGTTCATTTTTATATTTTGCGAACTTTTCTAAATATTGTTCGAAAGAATAACAAAAACACATTTTTTAGACTTAAATTTTTAGGAAATAAATTAACTAAAGTACAATTTCTATACAAACTTTTTGAGTTTTTTTCGGTCTACTAATAATAAGCAAAAAGTTTTATTGATTTTAGCAAGGATTTTTTGTTGAAATTACCAACTTTTTTGCAAGCACGCTCTTGACTAAAAATTTGCTGACACTGAAACATTTTTTGCTGACTTTACTGACTTTTTTTTGAGTGTAGTGTACATACGCTATTACAAAATTGTATGTAAAAATTTTAGTTAATAGATTATAACAACCTATCCTACTGAAATCAGCAGAAACTTTTGCTAAATAAATTCTACAGTATAATTTGCCATTTCCAAAGAAAGTTATCAGAAGGGATAATCGAAGCTATGAGGGAGAAATCCAACATTATGTGAAGTAGCTTTTCGATGAAGACGATGCAGCCGCCTTAGTTCTTACTGGGCACGAATTAACTGCACCATCCAGGACAGTTGGCCAGAATTTGTAGAAAGCCCTCACAATACAATACACCTCGGCTCTACTCGGCTAAACCGACTCATTTAAATTCCAGCTCTATCTGAACCCAACCCATTTATGTGGCGGCCCGCTTTTTGGATTTGGACGTAGATGAGTCTACGGAGCAACAATAAGAAAACTAATACAATTTTTTTTTGAATTTCTGTGCATACTGCTCTAACAACAATAAAATTTTAACATTGAGACATAAATAAACAATTAATTTAAAATACCATTCGCTGCAAGAAGTAGTATTAACAATATAAAATTTTTAAATACTATTTCCATATTTTCTTTTATATTTTTTATTTTTAGTTTAACGACTGCTTAAAAGTTACTAATTTATTTTCAATGTATCGTAGACTACGTAGACCACTACGATTCGTAGCGGAAAACTTTTAAACTCATTTGTTATAGTGCGCCTTTTGTCTGTTGAGAATTTATTTATGGCTGATATAAATCTTAATATGGATTACTGATTACACTGTTCTACAAAAAAAAATTGATAAATTTTTTGAGAACAGTGCAAATCTATAGTCGTAGAAAAATTACATAAGTGCAAAAAGTACAACCATACTTACATATTAGAGAAATCAATTACTAACTGTCAAAAAATTTATAAAAATTTTCAACTTTAAAATAACATTTAGTGATTGATTGTCCAGAATGTTGTCAATTTTCTAAGTTTTTCTCCGTTTCTAGCGTTTTTTCTGTGTTTGTGACGATTTTTTTAACAAATTTTAACGATGTTCCTTTGGAGCAAAGTGTGCATCACTGTTTATTTGTTTACAAATTTTATTTTTTACTCCCTCTAATATTTGCTATTTCTTTTCATCAATCCAATATCAAGTCAATACAAAATTAAGCAAGTGTCGTACGGGATTTACCCCGTAAATCACCGTAAGTTGTTTTTTACGTGAAAAAATTTCACTCGAAATTTAAAGGCCAATTAACAATTTTTTTATTTTATTAGAAAGATACAATCACAATAAATACAAAATGTTTCTTTTTCACAAAAAAAAACAGAAAAAAGTAGTCTTGTATATTAAATTTGCGTGAAATCAAAGTCTACACGATTTTCACGAGAAACTCATTATCGTGAAGAATGTTTTTTTTATATGGTGTATAACAGTTTTTTATGTGAAAACGAAACAACTTATGGTGCCACCAAAGAGGATATAAAGGAAAGAGTTTTCTTTCCAAGAAATTATGTTAACTCGTGCTCAATTATTTGTATGGATGCTCTGACCTGTTAATTTCAGTAAAGAATGAGAAAAACAAAAGAAAAGTGAAAAAGTTAATATTTTGTTTTTTGCGATTACTGATAAAAACACGAACAAAAACAACTTTAATAAGGTAAAAAATAATAATTAATTAATTTAAATAAATTTTTTTGCTTTTAACTTTTGTTTTTTTTTTTTTTTGTTGTAAAAACGATTTTATTATTTTTTTTGTTTTCCCGAATTCCCTCATTTTATCTCATTCGCTGTTAATTTTCTTAATATTCCTTCTGTTATTCCTCTGTTTCTTGCGTGAAATTTTTTGGCTCAAAAAGCATTTTAAAATCCAGCTGATGGAAACCCCCTGGTGCTACTATAGTCTACACGAGACATAAATTAGTTAACATGGCCACTAACATCATGTTAATGTTAAATGTGGACCACTCATTTTAAAGTTATGAATTACGTTTTTCCTGTGTTAACATAGTTGTTCTGCACCACGAAAGTATTCGATTTTATTTCTGACTCTCATAACAGCTATATTAACAGAATCTCATAGCTAATGGAGACTCAAAGTTAAGCATGCGATTGAAACAAAATTTTTTGTGAATATCCGAATATTTACACACTCAAGTTGCGATGTAAGAGAAAGTAGCGAAAGGTTTTATTATCTGTTTATTTTTTTTTATTAACTTTACTTTTTCATCATTTAAAAACAGTTTTTACAAATTTAAAATAAACTGAAAAATAATTATTAATAAAACCACTTCAATATTACTTGACAAATTCAAATATCCTTGATTAGATAAATTAACTGACGAGTAATCAGCATCTTCTTCAAAATCGTTCATAGGTGTAACTAGACTCCAATTGATTTCTGCATTATGTGTTGCTGCTACATACGGTTTGATCACAAACCCATTTGGTGTTGGATAATTATCAAATTGACCCATTAATGGTTGATGATCAAACGTTTGTAGTAGGTGAAATTCTTTAATCTGTAATAAATGATTTTGATGAAAATTATATAGTAAATTCAATTTGAGAAATTAATTTAAATCATACAAAGTCTCTTTTAACTGCTATTGGCATTCTAAAATCAATCCATATGACATCGTTGCCACAGGCATATCTAACCAATGATCCATTATAAGTGTAATATTTGTATGTCTCAATATTTACTTCATCCACTATCCAATCCATTAAAGCTTGATTGCGTATCTTAATTTTTTGATAACCAGTCCTGACATGTTTCAAGTTTTCTTGTAATTCATCATACAAATGTAGGGGTAGTAGATCTGCATATTCACTAAGATAACCCTAAAATTTCGAATGGTCCATTTTTAGTTTTAACACAATCCGGCAATCCCCTTCCATTTGATCTCAAGTAAATGAATTTGGGAAAACCAATTTTGGGGAACTTTAACCCGTGCCAAATCGATTAAGTCCCGATTTCACGCTTCCCGGATCCACCCTTTCACGTTTTTTCTTGATTATTATTATTCGAATATTATAACTTTTTTTTTGCGGCCCTATGCTCCTTGCAGGAGTAAAAGGAACAAATATATATATATTATAACTTCATAAAAAAACGTGTAAAAAGGTTAAAGTCTGCCATGCCGACTATGTGATACCCTACACCAGCCCGGCCAACTAATGTTTGGAAACGAAATTTTATTGGGTTGAAATGGATTTGTGCCAAAACTTGTCTGTAAACTTTTAAAAACTAGGAAATTAGTAAGAAATTTTGATTTTGCATAGTTAGTTGTATATAAGACAAAATCGGAAATATAAGTCCAAAGATGGACAGGATATATCTGAAAAAATCATTTTTCGACGAAAAATCTGAAAAATTTGCAATTCTGGCAGCCCTGCAGGACTAAATTCATGAAAAATTTAATTCAGATTTTAAAAATGTTCATATACCATTCCATTAAACTACCTATTCCTAAAGAATTTTTCTTTATTTTCATAAGCTTCATTCTCAAAGCTCTAATAAGAACTGAATGAATTCCCAACTTGAAACATTCAAATTACTCGTACACGTTCATTTAACATTATAGTAATTGAACGAAGAAATTTCAATTTCAATTTGTCATTTGACTAAATAAATGAAAAAACACCATTTTTTATTCAGGATTTTACTAAATGAATTAAGGTAAATTTGAATTCATTCGAAACAGAATTAATTCATATAATTTAAATCTTTTGTGAATTAAGCTATCGAATTAGTTCCATAAGACTCCTATTGTGGAATGAAATTTAATTAAAATTACATTTAGTTTTAAAAGGTGAATTGAAGAATTACACATCAGCACAAATTCAATATGCCCAGTCCACATGTGGTGTAGGGTATAATAAAAATTATTTAAATTTGTTAAAACATACTATAACTCCAAATGCAAAAACAGCTATAGAATTTCGATGATCAATAGCCTGAACAAAATTTTCATATTTTGTATCATAGAACAGCGCATGCATTTCTCCTGGAAATGGAACATTCTTATATGCATATGTTGGTGGCGCTTCTTTAACCCAATGAAAGTACATACTATCAAATCGAAATGAACCAATGCCTTCAAATGGACCCATCTCTACTGTTGGTACTTCACCGGCATACTTCATGTTAATAACCAAATTGAGGTTATCGTTTTCTAATACAGTTTCATAAGGCAGTTTTTCAAAATTTTTAAACACAAATGGTTTGTATTTTTTTATCAGAACCAGTCGTTCATGACGAAATGGTATTTCGAGTTTGCCAATACATTTGTCAGTCGGTATATCTTTATAAAGTACAGCTGAACAAGAAAAAAACATGTTTAGAAAATGTGGACTCATGTAAAGCTTGTGAGCTCTCAAAAAAGTTTAATCGTAACTGCATGATAATTGTGTGGGTAGTAATCAGTAGTTGTTGCTTTCAACTGTAATTTTAGTTGTTTTTCTATGGAAAAACACAAAACAACTTGTATGACAGTTGTTTAAAAAATCAACCAGCGAAAAGTACCGTCTTTCGTAACAGTTATTTAAAGTAGTTATCTTTCAACAGTTATTTTTGGTAGTTATTTAAAAAATAAAAATTTCGATGAATTTTTTTTTAATTCTTGTTTATATTGATATATTCTTATTTTGCAAATAAAAATCAGAAAATTGTAATGTATCTCCGATATATAAAAATATAATAACTGGAGAAACGTATGGAACTTTGACTTCAAGTTTTAAGTAGGATAAAGTAATTACCCAGCAGAAATTACTGCTTGCTTGGAAGCAGTTTTGTCAGGGAAAGTTGAGCAGTGAAGCGATTGTATTATTTATGATATCATGCCTGATTTTTATTCGAGATAGCTCGAGTGAAAGCATTTGTTTCGAGATCCGAAAAGGCATGAATTTACCGCTTTTAATTAGTGCTCCTGTTTTTCTTTTAAAATGTCGATAATTCATGCCTTTTCGGAAGTGCATATTGTAACGCTTTTCAACTATTTAAAATAATGCCTTCTCAAAAGCACAATATTCCTGCGTATTTTTCCGTGAAGAGAAAATGCTTCTTATTTTCAGTAAAACCTCTTCTTCTCATTAAAATAAACGTTTTTACTGCTTCCACATTTTTGCTGGGTAAACATTGTTTTGTAATCGAAAAAAATATTTTTTGTTAAAATAAATTTTTTGTTTTTGAAAAAAGTACTTATTCGGCGCTGTTCTCAGTTCCGAATCCACATAAAGAAATTCTAAAGTGGAACATTCCGAACATTTTTGCTGTTTTGTGGTTCACATCCACAAAAATTTTTGTGAAATATTCCGTGTATAAAAAGCTGGGTGAAAGTAAAAATGAATGAACTTTTTTTCTATGAAATATTTATTAAATTATTATAAAAACATGTGTGAATAAAATTTTGAAATGTTTTCATTGTATTTTCACTAAAATATTGAAATTTGTAGAACGTTTAATACATAAAAAGATTATTTTAAAAACTGTCTATAAATAATCTGCCTATAAATATAAATTTTAACATTTTCTTTCGGAATCAAAAAAAGAGGAAGAAGAAGAAAAAATGATTTAATCAAAATTTCAAATTTATTTTCACAATTGTTTTTTGTTTATATTTACATCAGCTGTATTACCAAAGTTTACCCGAAGAAAAAGTCTGGGTAAATTTTGGTAAAAAAAAAACACTAATACACTCTCATTAGCGCTCTCATTTACCTAATTTTCGAGTACGGGAACGCTTCTGGGTAAATTTCGGTAACTTTGGGTAAATTTCGTTAACTTTGGGTACGTACGGGAACGCACTTAATATGTGAATACCAAAATAGCAAATTTCCGAATATTTTAATTCCATGTGCTTTTAGAAATCCATTCTAAATCAAAACCCTCTAAACTCAGATCAGCAGTGATTATGTTATTTCATAATAAGGAAATAATTGACCTCGAACAAGAATAAAAAAAAAAAATTGTTCAATATATTTTTATAGTAATTAAAAATATAACTGTAAAAAACAGTTGTTTTATCAATTTTCTCAGTTGTTTTAAGATTTTTGTAGTAAACATTTGTTATTATTATTTTTACGATATTGTCTTTTTATTTTTAATTCATTTGTTAGTTATTTTTCAATAGTTAAAAATAACTACATTTTTAGTTGCCTTTGTCATCTTTTTAACTATGCAGTTTTAACTGTTGTTTTCAGTAAAAGTATTTTCATCTAAAGCACCGTAAGTTGTTTGAGTTTCACGTGAAAAAACTGTTATACTCCATATAAAAAAATGATTTTCCACGACAATCAGTTTCACGTGAAAATTGTGTAGAGTTTGTTTTCACGCAAACAAGACTATTATTTTTCTTGGCAAAAAGTGACATTTTGTGTTTATTTTGATTGTGTCTTTGTTATAAAATTAAAAAATTGTTCATTTGTTTAAATTAAATTTCAATTTGAGGCATCTTAAGTTCGAGTGAAATTTTTCCTCGTGAAAAACAAGTTACGGTGTTGTTAGTTGATGTTTTTTGTGAAAACTTCTTTTATGATACCTAGTGGTGATTTCAAGTCGATTTCAAAGTGTACCTAGGAACGACCAAAGAAAATTTTTGAAGAAAATTTAAACCCATTTCTTTAAACAATTAAATAAAAATAACGTTTATTTACTTAACTGAAAAATAGTGTACTTTGGAGATTTTTAAATATCTTCTCTGTTGTATATCCCATATATTTTTATACATGATAAATTAGATCTACCAGCAGATTGTGTTTTTTGGCACTTGATTGAATTTATTATTTTCATAAATTATTAAAAAATTTTCAAATGCATTTTTTATGAATTACCCATAAAAAAAATTGAGAGTCATGCTTTACAAACCACTTCTTTTATTGCTTCAAAAGTATCCGTTAGTATACTTTTACTCAGGGACCGAAAATAACAGTTATTTTTGAATTTTTAAACAAAAAAAGCACATATAACCAAATATCGGAGAACTCATTCAAGTACATCATAATGATCCTTGTGGCCTAGTCTCCAAAAAAATGCATTGCTTTTTAAATTTTTGGCTTTTATTTTTTTGAGCAAAAATAAAAGTTATTTTTTGAGTTTTACTTTTTTGAGCAAATATAAAAGTAATTTTTTGACTTTTATTTTTTTAAGCAGAAATGAAAGTTATTTTATGACTTTTATTTTTTCAAGCAAAAAATAACAGTTATTTGTTTACTTTTATTTTTCTGAGCAAGAGTAATTTTTTTTAAATTAATGACAGCTAAAAATTCCCATGGAGCTCGGTTTTATAGGGATTTCTCATATTTTTATGTGTTTGATATGAATTTGTCAAGATTTTAATATTTTAATGTGTAAGTATTTATTTTTGCTCAAAAAAATAAAAGTCAAAATATTTATAACTTTTTTATTCTGACTTTTATGATAATAGTCATAACCGATAAGGTCCCTGGTTTTACTGCTTTTTTATAAGTACTTCTGAACAACTTAACATAAAATCATTTCTTCCAAAGCAATTCTGAATAACAGCCAACAAATCACTTAAGTATTGCTTCTAAAGCATTATTTCTCTAATACTGAATTTAGACTGAACAAAAACCAGCTGGTTTTTGTACAAAACTAAATTGCAAAAGCCAAGTCATTTACACTGATTATTTAGTTTTTCTTTGCCACAACACTTTTTTATTACACACTTTTCTTTCTTTTTTTATTGTTAAATTAATGTAAAAAAACCATAACTACATTTAAAAAAGAATAACAACACACAATTTCAAACTAAACCAGAAATAAATATAAGTATTTTGTAACAGGGTGTATCGAAAATTAATTATAATTGATACGGGGTGTATCAAAAATAAACATTTCAGATATTTTTACTTGATTCTCGGCAAAAACCAGGTAGAATCTGGTTTTTTGTTTGTATGAATGGAAAACTAAATTAATTTTGCAGTTTTCGGCTCAAAAACTAAAACTGGCCAAAAACTACTAGTTTTTGCCCAGCCTAAATACACTATAAAAGTGATCTGAAAAAGTGATTTTGATACAGTTCGATTTCTGGCGGATTTTTTTTAGTAATTTTATATTTTTTTAATATTTATAAATTATTTGTTTAAATTCAATATGCTTTTAATTTTTCAGTTTTACTGAAAAAAATACTGGATTGCAGTGCTTTGCACTTGGTTAGTAAGTTCTTTCATTAAAGAGAATAAGACACAATTACCGCTTTTTTTAATCACTTGGATTTAAAAAATCCAAAAATTAGTTCTCAAAGTGCTCAATAGATGGAGTTGGTTTCCACCTATTTTAAAAGAATTTTCTATCCGACCTTCATTCACTCTAATTTTTAATAATAAATACAATGAGGCAGGCTTTTATTGCAACTTGAAATTCTTTATTTTATTTAGAACAGCAAGAAATAGCCTTTCTATTGAGTTTTATCACTTCAATTTGTATTTCTACACTCAGATAAAAAAAGTTAGTAAAAGAATTTGTTAACAGTTTCCAATCGAACTTTACTATTTTTATACTGATTTTTAGTACAATTTTTTTTAGTAATCATTTTTGCTTTTCTCTTATTACAAATTACGGATTTTTTCCTAATTCTCGCTGCTGATTTCAGCAAAACATTTTACTAATTTTTCAAAACCAAGTGCTAAATTTAGCAGAAAAATATACTACATAATTTAAAAATTAATTTTTTTGATTTTTTACAATTCTTATTTAGTTTATATTTGTTACTATTGATATATTCTTAGTTTGGAAATAACACTCAGAAAATTTTATTGTATCTCTAATGCATAAAAAGGTAATAACTGGAGAACCGTTTGCAATTTTGACTCCAAATTTCAAGTACGATGAAGTAATTATGCGCTTGTTACAATCGAAAAAAAATATTTTTATATAATTTTTTTTTTAGATTTTACAGTTTATTTTATTTTTTAGCACACTTTTTTGGTAGTTTCAGCAGATTGATTTTAAATTACAGTTTCCAACAATTTACTGAAATTTAGTAGCGTCTTGTAATTATTTATACTAATTCCATTGTACTAAAATTATTGAGATTTAGTAAGTTTTTGAACTGATTTTAGAAAATTGATTTTGAATTGCAGTTTACAAAATTTTACTAAAATTTAGTAGCGGCTACTAAATTTTTTCTACTAATTTTGTTGTACTACAGATCAGCAGGTATGTGTTGTTGAAATTAGCAAAAAATACCGCTGGGCTCAAAACAGTTAAATTTCCCGTAATAACAGCAAAATTTTCAGTAGCCATTACAGACTTTTTTGGTTGAGTGTACACAATTAAAGTATTCCATAGCGTGAAAAATTGCGATTTCTATTTCAGGTATTTCTCCATGTCCTAGGTGGAAACTAAGTATTTGGTGAAGTGTAGTTTTTTTCTAAACACATCTAACACAAAAAATTTAAAAAAAGCTTTTGTTTGGTATTTTTTCAATTTTTTTGTTTCTGTTTTAACTTTCATTCGTATTTTTTTTTCTAACATTAAATTAACAGAATGTTTCATGTATTTCTGTTTTTATTGTTATCTGTAAACCCAGATAAATAAATCCAACTTTTCTTTTGGATTTAATAAATCTACTTTTTGTATGAAAAAATCTAAAGTTGATTAAAAAATGCGCTTAATATCTCGCAATGAAAAAGTGGTGTTTTTCAACTTTTAGGTAAAAAAATAGCTCAGCGGTAGAGATCTAGACTAGCAATCTTGAAATCGTTAGTTCGATAACGAGTGGCGACCACAAAAAAAATTAAAAATAAAAAAACATAATTTGTTTTTGCGAAATTGATGAAAATAAGTTTCTTTTACACTCGTTCAAAAAGTACTGAAAAATGTTGAAGTGGGACAACTCAATGTAAAATGCATTAGTGTTTTGAATTCATTAGTGTTAAATTCATAATTGTAGTGATTTTTCTACAACTTCGGCATCTCTTTTTTTTCTGGGTAATTATACATATACATTGCACATAACAAATATACTAGCGAAATTTGCTTAGGTTTCTTTACAAGTTCCAAGGTACAAGTCAAAGGTACGGTAGGGAATGGATTTAGCACTTAACTTAACCCACCGATGTAAAATAATATAACAGGGCTATGAACTAAAAAGCTTTAACAAAGTTCACCAACTCACCATCAGATGGCGCGCAAGAAATGTTCTAAAATTCAACATCTAGTGCAATTACAGTGTTGCTATATTTTAAGCCCTTCATCTTTCACCACCTTTCACTTCTTCTCTATCCCCTTTCCAAAGGAAGCAACACGTTAGGAAGAATTTCCTGAGTGTTGCTTCTCTTAAAAAAAATTGAATGGAATACCCATCTTAAAATGTATAGAAATACTTAAAGTTTTTAATACGTGCAATTTATTACAACATCAAAACTAATATTTTTGCTTTTAAAGATTTTTTGTGTCTCACTGATTCTAAGAGATATGGAAACCAATTTCTCAAAAGTACCAAGGTACACGTCCTTTCTCTACACTAAAATTGTCCGAAAAATGAAACTGAATGTTAAGAGCATAGTTTCTGGTTAAGAGTTTCGATTGATAAAATACTGTTATGAAAAATGATGGGGATTGAATAAAGATTATTTTGCGTGGAAAGCGTAATTTAAGGTTTGTTTTTTTTCGAATTTTATATAAATATTCCATACAAATTTAAACATTTATAAAAATTTTAAGTAGGTATAAATTTAGATTCTTAGGCCCGATTACTGAATGTCAAGTTAAAATTTAGCCAACAGTTAAATTCGAATTTTATATGGGAAACAGTTAAAGTCGCAGTTAAGCCCCGTTTAGATTATCACACAAGTGTGTTATACATGTCAGAAATGTGTTGTATAACGAAAATATATAATAGTGTGAACACTGTTCGTTACACACATGTCAAAATGGGTGCAAACATTTTAAAAAGCGGTCACACTTTTTTCACAAGATTTATTTTTTGAAATATTTCATAAAGTTACCACTTGTCTCAACACAAGTGTTGTCTTATTCACAAATAAATGTAAACAAGATTAAAAAAAAAATAATGGTGAAAAAAAGTAATAATAGAAGAAAAAATAACTGTTTTATTTTATTTGTTGTGTGTGTCGATAACAGTCTGAACACTGAAAAGATTTTCTTTTATACTTTTTTGACAACCAGAAAATTTCAGCATACTTTTTGTCATACTTGTGTGAAGAAAAGTATAAGCACTTGTGTGATAATGTGAACGGGGCTTTAGCAGCTAACTGGACATTCAGTAATCGAGCCTTAAAAATTAAGTAGTTATAAAAATGCTGCCAAGTCTTGAAAATGCTTGGCTTTTCTCTTTTAAATGTAAACAAAAATATTTGTTACAGAATTTTTTGAAATTTTAGTATTTTAAAATTGATAAAATATTAAAAATAACAAACGCTAACAAATGAATTATGTGGTTATTAGTAAAGGGAGAGCATGCCACTCAAGGTAATAGCTCTATTTCGCGTTCCGGGCAAGCCCATATACGAAAACAGATTTCGGTCAAAGCCGGCCCCAAATGTTTAAATGTTATTTATTTACAAAAAATAAAAACAAGTCACATAAGTACGGATAGTCGTTTTTTAACAAGTATTTATAGATATGGATTTACCCCTAAATTCATAAACACTTTGTAAAATTATAGGAGGTTTAATGAACAAATTTTGTATGAAAATGACGTTTTGGAAACTTGCTACCACTTTACAAAGCATTTATGAATAGAGGGGATAAAATTCGAAAAACACAAACCTCTAATTTAATATACTCGTATTTATATTTTTTTTATATCAAATTATTACAGAATTGAAAATTATTTTTAATTATCTTGCCAAAAATTTAAACAAAATACATCGATTAAAAAACAGTACATGTGTAAAAAAGAGTAGTTCTTATCAGATCTTAATGTAATTAGATCTTCTGCCAAATCTGATCACATATTATAAGATATGTCATATGCTATATATACAGTTTATTGCCAAATCTGATAAGATCAAATGCCTGAACACTAAGGTAGGGCGTTGAGATATGTATGAGGGATAGAAAACTAATAAATATTATTTTCATAAATTTTTATGTCGTCGCTGGGACACGAACTCCCAAAATTCTGTATAACATCGCCCACATGTGCGAATTATTAAGGTAGTTCACAAGGGGCATGCTATTTATTGTATCGCCGTATCGTCCTAACAAAAAACAGAGTTGTTAGAATTTAAATTGGAAAAATACAATTAGGTTGTTCATAAGGGGTGTGCTATCTGTTGTATCGTTGTATCGTCCTAACAAAAAACAGAGTTGTTAAAATTTTTATTTGTGTTTAACAACGATTTTCTATTCAGTTTTCTATCGGTTAGCACACTCAAACATAGGACACTAAACATACGTAAAAATGTTGTATCGTGCTATTCTCAAATGTTGTATTTTTTCAATTTAATTTTTAACAACACTGTTTTTTGTTAGGACGATACAACGATACAACAAATAGTACACCCCTTGTGAAAACCCTTAATATTTGAGAATAGCAAGATACAACATTTTTACGTATGTTTAGTGTCCTATGTTTGAGGGTGCTAACAAATAGAAAACCCAAAGGAAAATCGTTGTTAAAGCCAAATAAAAAATTTAAAAACTCTGTTTTTTTTGTTAGGACGATACAACGATACAACAGCTAGCTCACCCCTTGTGAACAACCTTATTGTTAATACTATTATTTTAATATTGTTAAGAACTTTATTCACCACTTGTCGTAAGAAGTAGAGTTAAAAATTTTAATTTTTTAAATATTTCCATTTGTGCGTCAAAATATATTTATTTAATATATGGTGAAAAACTGCCTATAACTTACTAACCTATTGTTAGTTAATATCAATATAAATATGTAGTTAGAATACCATTAAACTAGTTAATATCAATTTAGTTATAAAAGCAGAAAATGTATTATTGTTTTGCTCTCTTGGGAATTTATGTATGGATGATATGAATCTAACTATGCATGGTCAATAGGGTGTCACACTGAAAAAATTTGCCATCATATAGAGTAAATAATAGAACTGTGGTAGCTGAAAAATTCTACAAGCGGGTCAGTCGGTGAGTAAAACTAATTCGAGTACGCTAAATCAGGTGGTGCTAGACGTTTTTCTAAAAAAAAAGATATATATTATAATTAAGTTTAAATTATTTTTATGTCACAAGCGAAATTGTAAACGTTTTATCGCTAGCACTGTCATGTATAAGATGTCAATCTTGTTGTGCTAGGTTTATCCAAAATATTAAATAAAATAAAAATAAAAATATATGAAAGTTATAGTCCCAAGTATCCCAAAAACCAGATTTTTCTAAATTTTTGATTATTTATTTTGCTTGGGGGAATAGCAGATTGTTTGCTATTGCCTCAAGCAGCTTTGGGTTAAAAGTATTAATACTCGTATGTAAAATTTTGTATGGAGATTTTTAAGATGTCGTAACGTCTCCAATCACAACTTTTGAAGCGCTAGACCGATTTTGATAATTTTTAATACAAAGCTGCTTAGGAGAGTAACAAACTAAAAATTAATTTTAAATAAATTAGAAAATAGAGTGTTTTGGGGTCCTTGGAGTCATAATTTTCAAAATAAAATCAGTTTTTTTTTTTTAAAGAGGTAATCCAGAAAAACGGTTAGCACCACCGGAAAGATATTGCTACATGACGCAAATACTAAGGTATTTTCATGAAATTTGGTACACCGACTTATATCGATCCAAAGACGAATCTTATGAATTTTGGTTTGAATCAGTCCATGTTTGGACTTAGTGCCCATATAAAGATCCCCCAAAATTGGCTTTTTCGCAGGCTAAATGTCGCAAATACAAAGTTACGCATAAAAAATAATTAACCTAAAATCAGGCACCAGAAAACGTTTTTTTTTGTTTTTATCAAAAATAAATATCACTAAAGTTCAAAATGTTTTTATTTCTCAATCGAAAACAAAAAATTTCAAATGTACTTTAAAACAAAAATATCCCTCAAGTTGAAATTCCAAAAATATCCTTAGGTATAAATATCAAAGATAAAAAAAATTGATAAAAAAATAAAACTTTTTAAAACGTTTTTTTTTGTTTTTCATCTTTGTACTAAGTACAAAAATATGAATAGAATTTTAAAATTTTTGTTTTATTTTTATGGTGGAGATACTATTCTGGTTTTTGGTTTCAAATCTGTAGAAAATCATATAATACCCTGGATTGAACTGTTGAGCGGTATATACATACAAACATATATTGCAAATATTTTTTTTTTTTTTTGCTAAAATGTTTGCCAATTGACCATTATTTTGCACTAATATTATTCATTTTCGGAATGAAATCGCTGTATAAGTTTTCTAATTAAATTTTTGCACCATGAAACCTTTTTTGCATTTCGCAATTTTTTAAGTGCAGATTTTTAAAATTTATAACCTATGGACCATAATACCCATATCTCATACCAATGTTTGGTAATTAGTTCGCAAAAAAAAAAATTGCCAAAAAAAATGTGCAAAAAAATTTTTTTTCCATTAATGTATTCTTTTGCAGAATATAACTTGCTGATTAGGTTTCTTAACTATTTTTTTGTATCATAAAGGCTTTTTTCGCATTCCGCCAATATTTTGGAATTTTTTGAGTGCGGTTTTTTAAAATTTTTAAGCTTAGGACAATAATTCCCATATCTTATGCCGAAGTTTGGTGGTTAGTTTGCAAAAAGTTTCGCGAAAAAAAATTTAGCAAAATGGAAAATTTTTCATCAACATATTCATTTGAAGAATGTAAATCGCTGACTGAGTTTTTTAATTTATTTTTTGTACCATAAAGCTTTTTTTCGCGTTCCGCCATTATTTTGCAAATTTTTAAGCGCGGTTTTTTTTTAACTCACAACCTAGGGACTATAATACCTATATCCTATACCAAAATTATCTGGTTAGATTGCAAAAACAAAAAAAATTGTGAAAAAAAATTTTCCAAAAAGGAATAGTTTTGCATCAATATACTTATGTATATGTATGTAACATATGTATAGCAGAATGTTAATCGCTGATTAAGTTTAAAAAATTTTGAGTGCGGTTTTTTAAAATTCATAAATTTGGGACTATGATACCCATATCTTATGCCAAAGTTTGGTAGTTCATACGCAAAAAATTTCGCGAAAAATAAATTTTGCAAAAAGGAAAATTTCTGCATCAACATATTTGTTTGCAGAATGTAAATCGCTGACTGAGTTTTTTAATTTATTTTTTGTACCAAAAAGCTTTTTTTTCGCGATCCCCGATTTTTTTGCAATTTTTGAAGTGCAGATTTTTAAAATTCATTTTCTTGGGACTATAATACCAATATTCTCATATCAAAGTTTGGTGGTTAGTTTGCAAAAAAAAATTCGCTAAAAAAATTTTACGAAAAGAAAATTTTTTGCATCAGTGCATTTGTTTGCAGAATGTAAATTTCTGATAAGAATTTTTAATTCATTTTTTGTACCATAAAGTATTTTTTTCGCGTTCCGCCATTAGTTTGCAATTTTTTAAGTGGGGTTCTTTAAAATCCATAATCTAGGGACTATAATACATATATCCTATACCAAAATTAGCTATTTAGATTGCAAAAAAAAAAAACACGACAAAAAATTTTGCAAAAAGGAATAGTTTTGCATCAATATATTTGCTTGCAGAATGTTAATCGCTGATTAAATATCAAAATTAAATTTTTGTACCATAAAGCCTTTTTTCGCGTTCCGCCATTATTTTTCAATTTTTTAAGTGCAGTTTTTGTGGTTTTAATGACCACAGTTTGTCTTTTGCATAAAATTATTCAGCCTATCATGCTTTGTAGAAGTCTTTTCGGCGGAAATTTTTATTACTTTTTAATAACGCAAAGGTATATATCATTGGATGCAGAAATGTGTCTATATGAATGTTGTTTTAAGAATTTTTACAAAATTTATATGTAATTGTAATCAGAAAAAACTGGAAAAAAACGTTTTAAAACGTTTTATTTTGTTTTTTCCTCAATACAAAAAAAAAAGTTTTTTTTTGTTTTTTCCTCAGTACAAAAATAAAAATAATTCTCAACTTTCCTGAAAATATCAGTACGGATATTTTTTAAATTTTGTTTTCGAAAAGAAAACAAAAAATAAAAAAATTGATGAAAACAAAATATCCATCAAGAAAAATAAATTCATTTGTACACAAGTGATTTTTTTTTATTGAGGAAAAAACAAAATAAAACGTTTTAACAGTATTAATATCGGGTACCTGATATAAACTATAAATTGAATTTACCATTTGTAAGTTTAAGTAGGATTAAAAATTGGAACTTTTTAAATAGCAACATATTTGAATTTTTCCCTTAATATTTGTGATTTAGTATAAAAACTGCTCAACACGTACTAACTTTGTTATTGTTAATAATAGTTAGCAAGGATTAAACGTATGTATATTTTTCATGGTTTTGGCTCCTTTGGGGATTTTAATCATGTTTGATATAAATCTATACATTCGGTTAACCCTCAACCCAGGCAATTGCTTTTCACTTTGGAGTTTAACCTATTTTTTACCAAACATAGAATGAGTGGTTAGATTTTTTTGAAATTTACTACTTAATCCTCATTCATAATGGAACCCAAAACTAGAAGTTTTCGTTTTTTTTTTAAGTTTTCGATTTAAAATGTGTATGGGATTTGACAATCGAAATCATAATAAATTTGAAAACTACTGGTTTTGGATGCAGTATGAATGCGGTATTAGCCCTCAATATGAAAAAATTTACCAAAGAAAAATTTCAAATATCCGGTTTCGTTGGAATATGACGTGTCTTTAAAGACACGTTGGCAAAATGGTTAACTATTTTTTACAACCTTAAGAAGAATTAAAATTTGAAACAGCCCAGTTTACAAAAACTTTTTGAGCAAAAATAAATATATCAGTCGTTGCAAATTCAAAATACACAAAAACATTTTAAAAATTGATGAAAATATGAAAGTTGTTTGGAGGTCGACCAACTTCTATATAGGGAAAAATTTCTATCCTGAGGCAGAGCAAATAAAAGTAGAGCATGGCTTTTAAACACACATTCCTTCCAAATTTCAGGTCTCTATTACTATCAGGTTTGATTTTGTTGCTACTTTTATTGACGAACCGACGAGCAAAACAGCTAAAAATCGCACAAAAATTTCAGTATTGATTGAAAACGGATATAATTTTATTCCTAATTACCTACTAACCAGTAGTACCAGACTTTGTTAGCGAAAAATCGTCAAAAATAGAAAAATAAATCGTTAAGTATTTTATGAAATTTGGTACAAAATCATCATATGTAAAATATTTTAAAATCACAAGTTATATTTACTTTTAAATCAAAATTGCTTTATAAAATTGAAGCAACAATTCATTTTAACTGCTTACCTAAATAAGAGCCCTAAATGTTTTTCAGAACTTTTGTAATTCTGAATTTTCGTTAAGTGGATGATTATTTATTTACTCCTCAATTCATAAACGCATTGTAAAGTTAAAGGAGGTTTACAAAACGAAATTTTATATAAAATTTGTTCAATAAACCTCCTATAATATTACAAAGCGTTTATGAATTTAGGGGTTATTAGTTTTTACAATTAAAAAAAACCTTAAAAAGCGCATTTCTGCATTTCCAACCGCGATTTTATATAAATTGTGATAAAGAAATTTGGAAACCGAATAAAGAGTCTAAAAATAATTTACAAAGTTTGACTTCATGGAAAATTATTTTATTAATGCTTTTTAACCCCAAACTTATTTTTTCGGCTCATGCTCGACGAGTAGTACGAATACCAAAGAACACGGTTCTGACGAAACGATTTGCGATTTTTAAATTCCTTTTTAGCTTATAATCCGTTAAAAAACATTTGCTTTGCTACTAAAGGAACTTGGCTGAAGCAACAATAATAATATAGAGAAAAATAATAGCATTTTAAAAAACGTGTGATTTTCATTACACAAAAACTACCCTTTCGGGAAAGGAACCGGTCGGTGATACGTAGGAGTTAATCGGACTTTTTATTTGAAAGTGAAATGTCACTTTAACATGGTGTTGTCATTGGAGGTGACAAATTGCCACGGATTAGACGCACTTTGACATATCACAGGACTTATTTAAAGGACATGTCACCTAACTGACGCAAAGGGACATGTCACCGAACTAATCCAAAAGAAACCATCATAGAATGAGTCACATGAAAAATAGTTACCGGAAAAAATTTGCACTCTACCGGTAGAAATATAGAACAGTTTCCAAAGAGTAAAGAGCTAATTTTGGGGCTTTCTATTACATACTTATGCAGTTAATTCGTGTGTCCTCGTTTCACCAGTTACGGGGACAGCCCTTTAAACTATGTCATAATCAATCAAATTACATCTAATTGCATCAAATAATTATCCAATTGTATCAATTTATATCTTATTAAACCAATTTAGATATAATATGATGCAGTAAGATGTTCTCATTTTTCGGATAAAATCATGTATAATACGATAAGTCACAAAATACTTTTTTTGCATGGGTAACTAACACTGCTTAAACCACATCGATGGTAATACCCCGGCGAAAGGGGTCACCTCTATCCAAAAATGCACCATGGTAGGGCCTTGGACCCTAGGAAAATTTTAATAAAAGCTTTACACTTCATAAAATGGCCCATATCTCGAAAACTAAACGAGATAGAGCAAAACGGACAAAATGTTTGCTCCTTTGGAATGACCTTATATGCCCTTAGATGATATGGACTGGGACCTGGGGGGGGGGGGGGGGGGTCCCGAGACCCAAAATTTTAACAAAATTTACAACTCAGTATAATTACAAATAAAACGGCTATTTTACTAATTTCTTACTTAAATTTAGATTTGTTAAATTTAACAAACGAATTTGTAAAAATCAACAAATTTTATTTTAAGCCAAAAAGCAGGAATAAATTTTGTTAAAGTAACAAATTCAGCCAACAGACTTATTGTGTTGAGTGTATATTAGAGCGTACCACCTTTCAGGCAAAAAAAAAGTGCCTAATGTACTACCCTAATGTCAGAAAATTAAAGCTCGCAAAAAATCATTAAACTTTTGCTAAGGAAGTTTTTCGCTAAACCCATAAATTTTTTTTATATATTGGTTGCCGAACGTAGGGGTCGCCTTTTTAAATTTTTTTTAATTGGATTTTTACTATATAACAAAACACTGGTCTCCTCGAGGCAAAAAAATCGATATATCACACTTTAAAATCCGATTTTAAATGCCAAAGCTATAACAAAAAATTAAAAAAGGCGACCCCTACGGTCGGCAAAAAATAAAATTTTTTTTTGAAATCGCCTTCCAAAAATACATCATATTGGAGGGTGTACGGCGAACTTTTTTTTTGAGGTACGGTCTAGTGTACATACAAGCTGGCTTACTTTGCCCAGGGTATGGCCGCATTGTAAGAGCCCACAAGCCAATATACTTCGTAAGTATATACAAGTATGTCATGTAAGTTAGACAAAATTTTTGGAAAATTAAAAATTTTTTAAGTTTCATATACAATTGTTATACATAATTGAAGTACACGAAATCGATTATATTGTGTGGACTTACACGTTTTTCTAAAGGGATTTGATCTTAAAACCGAACAAAATAAACTCATTGTAAAAATCTGTAATTGTTAGGAATCGTCAAGACTTATTATATTTTTAAACTCCTAGAAATAAAGCTGTAAAAATAGCAGAAAAAGCTACTAAAAGTAGTTGAAAATTCCCTTTCGGAATACTTCTTAAATAAAAACAGCACAAAAAAAACTGTTAAATTTATAGAATTTTAGTTATATTTGGGTTAACTTTTAGTTAATTCAAAATGACAAATTATACAGTAAAATCTGCAGAAATTTTCCTAAATATTAGTAAAATAAAAATAGCAAAAACAAACTGTTATATCTATAAATTTTTTGTTATTTTTAACTTAAATTTAGTTGAATTCAAATAGCAATCTATCCTGCTAAAATCAACAGAAATATTTGCTAAAAAAATAAATAGTAAACTACTGATTTCGGTAGACTAGATTTTTATTTGCATTAAAAAAAAAAACACGAAAAAAATACGAAAAAAAATTACGGTGTTCTAACAATGGTTTCTGCTACAGGAGATAAAAAATATATACTTGTGTTGGCGTTTTGAAAGATCACATCGGAATTTTATTTTAGGGGTGGTAAAATTTTCCCCCTTTTTCAAATGTTTATTGTGAATCGGCACAGGAAACCATGTGAATCATCCATTTTATGTATAGGATGTGTTCAGCGAACTTATTTAGAACACTATGAGGAATATTTTTGTGCAACATTTTAACCCTCTAACTATTCAATTAAAGGGAGTTTGTTGGTCCCAAAATAGACCCGTAAGTGGAAGAGTTAAAATGTTACACAATAATGTTATTCGTTGTGTTTTACAGAAGTTCGCTGAACACATCCTATACCAAATATACATGGTTTCTACCCAAAATCCAGATTTGTTGGACATTTGAGCGCCAATTTTGAATAAGTACGAGATTAACCCTATAACATATTTTAGGTTTTGACTTATTTCTGGCATTGAAGTTAAATTTTCAACTTTGATATCTTCAGAGACTTATAGTAGAATTACATGACAAATATTTTTGCGGAACATTTTAATCCTCATACTCTTCAATTAAAGGGACTTTTTTTACCCCTTTTTTAGCACCGTAATTTGGGGTTAAAAATTTGCTAAAAATATTGCTCGTAGTGTTTTTTGGACTCCTCTAACACAATCCATTGTCAGAACGCGTAATTTTGGGAAAAGCTCGAAATTGTTGTTCAGTGTAGTAGTAGTTTTAACTAAAATTTTTCGAAATGGTCTATTCATTCTATGACTTCATTGACTTCAATGATACCTATTTCATAGATTTTATGAAAAGTTTCATTGGATGAGTTCCAATTACAATTTTTGTTGAAACTATGAGGAAGTTCATTACTGAAGTGAAGATAATTTTCTCAGTGTAGTTTTATATTAACATGTTTGTTTAAAATTGCCTTTCAGCTGTCTGTGATAGTTCTCCTCCACATATGTGTGTACAGGACAAGACTTTTGTTTTTTTTTTTGCCAAATTATTCTACATTATCAAGATAAACGTTTTTGAACGTGCTTTTGCTGGTAGACCGTAATCTTCATCAGTCCACAATGAATCTGGCATAGTAATGAACAAGTGGGGGTACATCTACTTCAATGGTATTCTGAATATATTAAAAATTTGTGTGACTGTTAATTGTGTTTGCCTTATTGCCTTTTACAAGGGTTTAAGTATTAGATTTCAATAAATTTGCAACAGCATTAGTAACTTTTAGTTTTACAAACCCAGCAAAATTTTGCTAAATCCTATATGATAAATGAGAATAATTCTGAATGTTGTATACTACACGAAGAGGATGATCTGCATGATATTAATGAATTTTTGCTTGAAACCAATGAAGTTTCACTGGAACTCGTCTATTGAAACTTTTCATTGAATTGATGGAATTTTTCATAAAATATTGTGAAAAATTTCATTTTATTTATTAAAAGTTTCATACACTCAATGAAAAAGTGCCATTAAAACTGGATGCATAAAATATATCGTCATATGAAATCAAAAAAGCCGTAAGTTACATTTAAAAAATTTTACTGGAGAAGCAAAAAACTTTTTAAAATTGTTTGCGCTTACACTTGGGGCTGTTTAGAATTTTTTTAATAAAATCTTCGTGTTTAGTCGTAGGAGTGTAAAATTTTTGCATGAATATGTATTTTGATACGGTGCATCAAAATCGATAAAAAAAAGTCGATTTTAAATTTTTTGTAACTTATGGCTTTTTTGAAAATTTTTCATTTACCTTGTGGAGAAAACGTCATTAGTTTACTGAACAATTTCATTAAAACTCGTCCAATCCAAACTCATTGAATTCCCATTTTGTTAGTCCAACAAGTTCTCTTAATAAAGTTCGTCATAATCATGTCATACTGTGAGCATATAAACATTTTTATAGGAAAACATTCATGTGTATGCACCTTTTCGGATTTATTGACTGGACATGTAGTTGTAAACAGTTTTTAGCTTTAATTAGTAGAAAGTAAACATTTAAATTAGAAAAAAAAGATGCGTTTCAATTGTTTATATCAAAGTAATTTTATTTCCTCCTAAGTATATCAAAATAATTGTTTTGTACGTTGACCTTTATTTAGTGTAGATATTTTGTTCGTGAAAACCAGTTCTAAGATAAAAAAAATATATAAGTTTATAAATAAAAGTATTTAAAAAAGTGGTTTTCTTAACACAAAGAAATTGTAAGTTTTTAATTTAAAAGATGAAATAAAATATTTGAATTTTTAATTTCAAATAGTTCAGTGATATACTTAAATATTTACAACTACTTGTAAATTATTTAGTTTAAGTTTAATAATACTGTGCTAGTTAAAAGATCCGACAAGTGGGGCACCCGGTGGGTAAACCTAATTCGAGTGCACAGAAGCCAGTGTTGCAAGACATTTTTCTAGACGAGCTCTTAAAAGAAAGATATTTGTTTTAGTAGGTTTGAGGTTAAGAAGAAGAATAAACCTTTTTCTCTAAAAATTATAAACATCAATTTTAAAATCAGACTAGATCTAGATTTTAAAAAACAATGAGATTATCAAAACAATGTTTTGCATGGGAAAAGCCCTGGTATGCTTTTCATTTAAAATTATTTTAATTTTTCCATTAAAAAATACAAAATTGAATTTTTGCACGTTATGTAATGTTTCGATATGTGTGTTCCAATCATCATTTTTTTATTGCGGACAACTGATGAGTTGGGGTGATGCCCACGAAACAATTGTATCGTATTGTCTATCAGGAAAATGGTCACCCCTTTTTGAAAACATCTAATATGACAATATCAAGGCACATATACACGCTAGAGAAAACTGCTAGAGATAAATCAAAAAGCAACCCTAAATAGCTTAAATCATTCACAGTTTTCTCTCGCGTGTAAATGTGCCTTCATATTAGAATTTAGACTTGAGGTAGAACAATAATCCAACTAAATATATATAATTGAAAATTTCTGAAACGCAATTGATTAAACTGATCATCAAATCAATTGATTATTTCTGAAATACAATTGATAAATCCGAAAACCAGTTGATAACTTGTGAAAAACAAGTGGTATAGTTTGCGAATCCACGAATCGATCTAGAAAAACTGAAAGACACTGGTATTTTATTTTAAATCCTTCTTTCAGAATAGATACTTATATTGTCAGCGTGTTCGTTTACTCGAAATTCTTACTACTTTTACTACAATTGGAAAGTTTTGTTTACTTTTTGTATTGAATTTTTCCAGCTGTAGTAAAAGTAGTAACTTGTAGTAAGTAAACGAACACGCCTTGTATTTTTTCATGGGTGCAAGCAAAATTTAAAATTTGGCTGGCGGAGTGTATCATGAAATTGCCATAGAAAACCCAAACTTATAAAAGTTTAAAAAAAAGTTTCCCACAAAAAATCATATTTTGTTATTTAATAAAATTTTTATATTGCCGCCACCGGTTACCGAACTTGCGACCAGAGATACAAGCCAGCCGACTTTAGCCGGTCAGCCGCCGCAAGCCGACACCTTTGCCAAGCCGATTCAGCCGCCGACAATAATCGGCTAAGCCAATTTTCGGCTAAAGCCGATAGAAAAATGCAAAAATATTATTTTTTTTTTAAATTTATAAAATTTATTTAAATATACATAATTATTTGAAAAATAAAATTTTTTTGTTTTGAGGTATCGTTGATTTTGAAAATGTTTTGCATCAAACTGGCGGTAGCACAACCAGGCGGTTTTGTTGATACTACAATTCTACAGGTTTCCGCATTATTAAGCGACCCATACATTAAGGAACATTAGTAGGGAACAAAAAATATCCAAACATTTTGTAAACACGAATTGCAAATTTATTCCTGTTTTTGGCTTAAAATAAAATTGATTTTAACACTTTTTTTGTTAAATTTAACAAATCAATTTAAGTAAAAAATTTGTAAAACTTCAGTTTTAACTTTAATTATACTGAGTCGTAGAATTTATTCAAATTTAGGGTCTCGCCACCCTCCCCGGGCCTAATCCATATCATGTGAGGCCATATAAGGGCACTCCATTGGAGCAAACATTTTGTCCGCTTTGCTCTATCTCGCTTAGTTTTCGAGATATGAGGCATTTTATGAAGTGGAAAATTTTTATTAAAAATTTCCGAGTCCATTTTTGGATAGAGATATCCCCTTTCTCTGGGGTATAAACGGTTAGAGGTAGTCGAAATGTTCATCAATTTTGCTCTATCTCTCTTAGCTTTCGAGATATGGTCCTTTTTAAAAAATCGGGAGGAAAAAAATGGTACACTTAAAAAAATTTTAAGTGTACCTATAAAAAAATTACAAAGTTGACTTCGATATTTTTGCAGTTGCTTTTTTTGCGTATATGTATCTGTTGAAATTCTTGGAAAATGTACCTTTTAGCCGACGTTAGCCGGTTAGCCGCCGACAGTCGACACTATTTATTTAAGTCATCCGCCGCCGATGCGTTTGCAGCTTAACTCTAAAAATCAATCGCCGCCGACCATTTTAACCATTAGCCGCCGCCAGTCGACAGAATGGACCGGCTTGTATCTCTGCTTGCGACCTCATGATTGCTGGTCTAGCTCCCTATCGTTGAGCTATTCTTTGATATGAAAGTTGACTGGCATAAAAACACCACTTTGTCATTGCAAGACCTTGTGCTTTATTCTCTGCAATAAAAGTACTTATTAAACAAGTGCAAAACGTGCACTGCAATTCAGTATTATCAAAAGCAATTATTCATAATTTTTATTTCATATACATATTTTTAAAAATATTGAATTTAAACAAAGTAATTATATATATTAAAAAAACTAATTTTTTTTAAATATTGGTCCCTCCAAGATCTGAACACGCGATCACCAAATGATACCAAGAGCACTTTTTAAGATCTCTTTTAGAGCAATTGTGCTTCACAACCAATATTTAAGTAATTTTTTGGATGTTGTTCAGAATTAGTTCTAATAGAGCTGTAAAAATATATAATGGATAATTTGAAAGCAATGCAAGAAGTGATTTTTTTTAAATTGTTCTGAACTACTTCTAAAAAAGCAGCAGCAAAAATACACTAGCGAATTTTTGCGAAGCTGTGAAAAAAGTGGTTTGTAAAGTATTGTTTCCATTTTTTTCTGCTGGGATGCGTTGCATAAAAAAAATTACTTTTGTAACATCTCGTTTACTTGAGCACAAGTTAGTTGCACAGTTTGTAATGAGAACATATTTAAGAACTATAATGTGACAGAACATGATTTTTCATTAGAATTCGAAAGATTTTATACAATCTTTTTAATGGAGGGGGGTCTGCGGTCTGGTTCACTCCGATTTGGATAAAATTTGAATATGAGACAAAGGGGAAAGAAATGATAAAAATGTTTTTAAAATTTTATCTCAACACATTTTTTAAACTGTTGAATTTTTAAAGAGTTAGTGAAAGTAGTTTCGTTTCTTTTTCTTTTAAATAAAATGATTAAAAATTCGAAACAAATCAGAGACACTTTTATATTTACCCAGGAAAAATTTCTGTTCTAAAGTTTTTATAATATAAAATCCGTAATTTATATCCTTTTTTGTTATTTAGAATTGTCTACTAATGTGGAAGTCCGGACATTTTTATATTTTACGAGCTTTCCTAAATATACGAACGAATCACAAAAACACAATTTTTAGACTTAAATCTTAAGCAACTAAATTAACTAAAGTACAATTTCTCCGCAAAATTTTAAAGTTTTTTTCAGTATAATAATATTCAGCAAAAAGTTTTCTTGATTTTAGCAAGGATTTTTTTTCATTTGCAATAGACTAAATGTTAGCAAAACGTTTGCTGAGATCCCGAGTAAAAAAGTTTTGATATAATCATATATTATTTTATGTAATTGCATTTAGTAACTTATAGTTACATATGGCAGGATATGCTTTTAAATTCAAGCAGATATACTTTTATATAGTCATATGTTAGATATTTTTTCCTCAAAGGTTTTAATATGGAGGCATATGTGATTTTATATTATTACATACTGGCCTACATATAATTGCATGTGCTATATATAAGTACATAAAGTAACATATTACAGATATAATTACATATACGTTTATATATAATTTAGTATGACACTATACATAATAATATAAAACTATATGTGGAGCCATATAAGAAATATTTCATAATTTGTGTTAGATATGATTATATATTGACGAATAAGAACCCATATATAACTTAATACGGTTCCATATCTACAATATTTCATGATTTCTTTAATATATAACAATATAACGTTCTTTATAAAATCATCTATAATTATATATCATCCCACATAAGCAATTATTTCAAAGTGATTTTATATAAAAATATATAAGGTCCATATAAAACCGTATTATATTATATGTGGTTCTATGTTAAAATTGATTTTGAACTAAATAGAAATGTTCGTGAGTCACGAACATCTCTGTGAATAACACGCGATCGTGAGTAGTAATTACTATACTCAAGTGATTCGTGCGTGAGCGTGAATAAGAATATATAACCCGTGCATGATTCGTGTGAGTTTATTTTTTGCATCATATATTTTTAGTAATTTTTACTACTTTGTAATATTTGACTATTTTTTTTTTACTATTTTTCTTATATCTTGGTTGTACATATAACATGATCGTATTGACTTTAAAATTTCAGTCTTGTCAACTTTAATTTAAAATTACTAAAAATAAAGAAAATTTTGTTCATGTTTAATGCACTGTCATGGTAAATCTGGATAAAAGTAATGGAAGATTTATCGAAATAAGAGGATCTTCAGCAGACCTTTGGGTTAATCATTATATTTGGAAATTAATTACACATGCAATTACACAATTACTTTAATTGAAAAAAAATCAATTACAATTACATATTATTTGTAATTGTAATTAAAAAAAAACAATTACAAGTAATTTGTAATTTAAAATTTGCAATTATACATTACATATAATTGTAATTGAAAAAATTTCAATTACAATTACATTTTTTTCGGAAAAGAAATAATGACAAAAAGCACAAGTGAGGGGTCAGCCCAACATGACGTATTCTTTTTATACTTATCCACGCCTATCCAACCTATCCCAGTCAGTTTTTTCTACAAAATTTTAACAAAAAACACTTTAATTCTAAATGTAATTGAAATTTGTAATTGAAATCACTTTCAATTACAATTACTTGTAATTGAAAATTTTCAATTACAGTTACATGAAATGTAATTGTTTTTTTTTAATTTCAATTACATTTATTTGCAATTGTAATTGAAATCCCCCAGGTCTGATCTCCAGATATTGCATATCTTTTTTATTTAAAAAAATAATTTTTGTATATTGTTAGATATGGTCCTATATAATATGATAAAAAGTATAAGGTCAATATTTAGATATAATTGTATCAAACTATGTCCACTTTTATAACATTTTATATAATTTTATACAAAAAGATATAATTTGATGTAATTGGATGAGGACAAAATTCGGATACAATTGTATCGAATTGCATAAAATTGTATCAAATTGTACCAAATTGTATACAATTGTATACAATTCGATACAATAAGATACAATAAGATGTTCTCATTTTTCGGATATAATTATATTTAATTACATAAAAGATTATATATAATTAAATATAACTTCATATGGCTCCATATCACTTTTTTTTACTTGGGATTACAATTTTTTTTTTTTTGGTAAAAATCAGATCGCTGATTCTCAGCAAACTACTCTTGCTGAAATTTCTAACTTTTTTGCAAGCAGGCTCCTGACTAAAAATTTGCTGAAACACCTACATTTTTTGCTGACTTATTTTTTTTTGAGTGTACTTTACCATTACCAGCGAGGATATAATATAATAGGAGATGCAAAATCGAAATGTTTGGTTTGATGTTTTGTCTTTTGTTGTGTTTGACAGGTTCTGGGACTCCTATAATATATCCTCGTTGCTATTACTGCAACCGAGTTATGAATGAATACAACAATTTGTTTCTCTCTTTGTTTTTTTTTATATTTCGCATGTAAACATATTGCGCAGCATCCTGTGAGAGCATAATTGTTAAATTTTTATGCCAACCAAATGTTATAATACTTAAGGAATAAAACGCCTGACCTTGCCATTCACGTCTACAGTTAATACTTGACCGTGAAATCGTCAACATGTTCGAATAGTTGAAAAAAAAAACGAAACGAAATAAAAGTGCAAATTGTAACAGTGTAAAACGGATACGGAAAGCGGTTATGCGTGATTAATAAAAGAAAATAGTAAAGCGGCATTTTGAAAAAATTTATTTTTGTTGTTTACACTTGAATGTGTTTGTATCAACGGATTAAAAAGATTTCATACAAAAAAAAACGTATTTTCGAATTATGTGTAAACAAAAAACAAAAGCTATTTGTGATAACAGAACAATGTTTTTAAAAGTACACTCATAGAAATAAACCTATAAAAATAGCAAAAAAAATCTACTAAATATTAGTAAACATGACTTAGCGGAACAACTGCAAAACTAAGCTGATTTTTTTTTTTGCTAAATATACTTAAAAAATTTTGTTCGTAAAGCGGTAATTAATTAAAAACAAATTAAATTTCACTTCAAAATAGGAGTACACACTAGAGCGTACCACCTTGCAGGCAAAAAAAGTGCGCCTTACCCTACAATATGAAGTATTTTTGCAAGGAGGTTTCAAAAATAAATTTTTTTTGCCGAACGTAGGAGTCGCCATTTTACATTTTTCGTTATATCTTTGGCATTTACAGTCGGATCTTAAAGTGTGATACATCGATGTTTTTCTCTCGAGGAGGTCAGTGTTGTGCTCTAAGGGCCATTGACCTCAAGTTCCCGTTCTAGTAGTTACCCACCAGATCTCAGTTGCTACCATTCTAATGAACTACCCTAATTTCAGAAAATTGAAGCCCGCAAAAAAGCATTAAACTTTTGCTAAGGAAGTTTTTCGATAAACCCATTAGAAATTATTTTTATATATTGGTTGCCGAAAGTAGTGGTCGCCTTTTTAAATTTTTTTTCATTGGATTTTTCCTTTATAGCAAATCATTGGTCTCCTCGAGGCAAAAAAATCGATATATCACACTTTAAAATCCGATTTTAAATGGCGAAGCTATAACGAAAAATTGAAAACGGCAAAAAAATTTTTTTTTTGTAATTGCCTTGCAAAAAATACTTCATATTGCAGGGTGTACGGCGAACTTTTTTTTGCGATACGGTAATGACACCGACTTGCTTTCTGCATTATTTAAAACATAATAATGAGTTACTAATAACTAGTTACTTTTTCCATTATTTCAAATAAAAAATAATGTTATCGATTTTTTGTAAATTTTTTTGAAATTCATTTTTGGACTCAATATTTTTTAACACTGGTAATGATATACATACATATGTAACCAAATATTTTTTGTATATTGGCTCGTAAGCTTACTTGTGCGCAGCAGGTCAATATTTTTATCTATCAAATATAACATGTCGAGATAGCTCAGACAGTGGAGCTATCGACTAGCAATCTGGAGTCCCATGTTTCATTCCCAGCATGCACAAATTTTATTAAAAAAAAATTACAATAAAAAAATATTTTCTTTTGTAAAACTTATTTTTTTTTTTTTGAAAATCTATTTTTAGATAGATTATCTTTGTCCATACTGGCAAGCATATACATAGGTAACGACATATTTTTTGGTTTTTAAATGTATTGTGCCTCCATGACACATTTTGGATAAATTTGGACACTGATATGTTTACTAATATCCAAAAGAATATAAGTTAGTTTTGTTCGGCATTTACTACCTTAGTTCATACTACATTAATTTTGTTTGGAAATTTTTAAAAAATTTTAAATACTCTTTTGTAGTATGGCAAAAACCTTATAGGAGTTTAAATTTTAAAACCAAAATTTCATTGTAACTGGTAATCCTAAAGACCTAAAAAGCGTTAAAAAAGTCGTTTTATGTGTTGAACATTTAAGTCGTATATGCCGAACTTATTGATAGTAACTGAAAACAAGATTTCTTAAATGCATATTTACGTCAAATTTATACTACTCAGAAAAAACTAAAAACGAATTTTAACAACGAAATTGATTATATCAATTAAAATTTTAATTGATTTTGCACCTATCACTCAAATGATACTATTAACTAATAAAAATTGTATACGATTAATTGAAGCAAATTTCGATTAAAGTAGTAATAATATCAATTAAAACATTAATTGAAAATAAAAAATAACAATAATATGAAATTGTAAAAAAGTGTGTGTATGTCATGTTGATATACTTGGAGTACTGCATATGAGTTTGTTTTGTTTGTGAACTGCAAAGTTTTTGGTTCTTATACTAAAAATTTCCTATAAGAAAAAAAAAGTTTGGGAATTATACAACACATAATTATGTAACAAATATTTGCAAAAATATTTAAAAGTCAATTAAAATATTAATTGATTCAATTAAATACTTGTTTAGGAACAATTTTTATTTTTAATACCCTAGTAAAAATGATTTTTATATAATCAGATATGATTTTTATATAATCATTTATGATTTTATACAATTATAACTTGTCGAGTATTGTGAAACATATATTTTTATATGATTATATCAAAAGATATTTAATTATATAAAATTATATTAACCAGATCCACCATTTTCCGGATCAAATCATGTATGAGTTAATATAATTATATAAAAAATATATTATCTGATCCAAAAAATGGTGGATCTGGTTAATATAATTTTATATAATTAAATATCTTTTGATATAATCATATAAAAATATATGTATGTTTCACAATACTCGACAAGCTATAATTGTATAAAATCATAAATGATTGTAAAAAAATCATATATGAATATATAAAAATCATTTTTACTAGGGTATATATTTAATTAGATATTTAAGGCTAATAATTTTTTCTGTGTACCCGGGTACACTGGGTGTGCTATAGACGAATAAATTGCAATGTTAAGGAAGAATTAAAACAAAATTCTTTTAACACGAACATTTTCTAAAATAATTGTATTTTCTCTTTTCAAAAAGGCCTTTTAATTATTTCTAATGAGCAATTATTTCAAATTAGTTTTATTCCTTCTTGTTTTTGTTCTAAACAACCAGAAACATTTTTCAATATGTTTTATGTAGGTACTCTCTAATAAGCCGCTTAAAACAAAAATGTTTAAAAATATAAAGTTTGTAAATCAAAAGCAATAAAATTATTATAAAAGAATTCTGAAAATTTTTATGAACTGTTTTTGATATTTTGTTAATGTTTTCACGACAGAAACTGTTTCCCTTGCAAAACGAAAAAAAAAAAAATATTATGCATCTATACACGCAGACAGGAGTTGATATCACATTTTATTATGTATTTCCAATGTAAAAAATTTTGTTTAAAAGTTTTCATTTCCTTGCTGTAACGGTGAATCATTTTTTGAAGTGAATAGGGTAGAGGGGGGATCATTCGCCACTTTTTATGAAAGCATTGTAATTTTTTAACCCCTAATTATTTTTCAAAAGTTACTTTAAAATTGAAGATACACATACCTTGGCGTTAACTTTTATGATTTTTATTCTAAATATTTGCATATTTTCTATTATTTTTTTTTTTAATGATTTTCAAATTAACTCAAATCGGCGTAACTGCCCCAAACTTGGGGAATATTCGCCAATAAAGCTAGTTACAATTTCAACAACTAAATTTGTTAATACAACAAAGTCAATCTTTTAATGACTGAAATAAATAATTTAGAATAAGTTCTTTAAGATATGTGATTTTTAAGCAATAAATCTCCAATGTATTAAAAAAAAATTTTAAAACTATGATATAATGACTAGGGCAAGGAATTCCATGCAAATGCATGTTTTTTCTCGATATTCCAAAACTAATATGGACTAAATATTTATCCGAATCATAAAATTTAGAACAAAATGGAATCGATTTGTAGTTGCATATTTTTGCATATTTTGTCAAAAATGCATGTTTTTGCATATTTTCACTTTAAATGCATGTTTGGTGACTTTTTAATGCATAAATATTTGTGCATATTTTTAATTTTTAGGAGCATATTTTATTTTGTAAAAATATATAAAAGATTTATACGTTTTCATATTTTGATTCAATTAAAATAAACATTCTTATAAACCTTATTGTCCTATGGGAAATCTTCGAGTTCTGTGCCTGTTTGCAAAATAACCAGAGCTTTGAAGAATTAATTCCTTAATTCAATTTTTCAATTCTGAATTAAAAATTCTATGAATTAATTCACTAAGCACCATATATTGAATGGAATTAATTCATATTTGCTTTCGTTCGATTTATTTTGTTACGAATTAATTCAATTGCAATAGTTCTTTTTATTAAATCAAATGAATTAATTCACCGATGAACGCGTTCAATTTTATAAATCGAACGGAAAAAAGTGAATTAATTCCTTACTGAATTAATTCACCACTGAATTCATTCAATTTCATTTTCATTCAGTGAATTAAAAAAAAAATAAAATTACATTCAGTGAATTAAAAAAAAAATAATAAGTTCACTGAATTGAAAAAAAATAAAATAAGTTCACTGAATTCAAAGCCTGTTTTCTGCCGTTCAGTAGAAGAAAACAATAATGTACAAATAAAATTTTTAAATAAGCAATTTTACAGCGTGTGCTAGTAACAAATTAGAAACCGGATGCTGTTTATCAACCTACATGATTTAAAAATAAATCCTTTTACTATTAAAAATAAAAACTTTACAGATATAGATAAATTTGGAAAAAATATAACTATTAATTTTTCAAACTAGTTATATAGTTATATTTTTTTTCCAAATTTATCTATATCTGTAAAGTTTTTATTTTTAATAGTAAAAGGCTTTATTTTTGAATCATGTAGGTTGATAAACAGCATCCGGTTTCTAATTTGTTACTAGCACACGCTGTAAAATTGCTTATTTAAAAATTTTATTTGTACATTACTGTTTTCTTCTACTGAACGGCAGAAAACAGGCTTTGAATTCAGTGAACTTATTTTATTTTTTTTTAATTCAGTGAAGTTATTTTATTTTTTTTTCAATTCAGTGAACTTATTATTTTTTTTTTAATTCACTGAATGTAATTTTATTTTTTTTTAATTCACTGAATGAAAATGGAATTGAATGAATTCCGTGGTGAATTAATTCAGTAAGGAATTAATTCACTTTTTTTTCAGTTCGATTTATAAAATTGAACGCGTTCACCGGTGAATTAATTCATTTGATTTAATAAAAAGAACTATTGCAATAGATTAATTCTTTGATTTTGTTGTTTGATGAACGCATTCAGTTGAATGAATTCAGTGAATTACTTAAGAAAAGGAATTCATTCAATTCTAGAGAAAATTGAATTCGATTGGTAGTGAATTCATTCAAAAAGGAATTAATTCTTCAAAGCTCTGAAAATAACTAATTTAAATATATTTTAAAGTGCATATTTCTTATATTTTTAATGCATATTTCTTATATTTTTAATGTATATTTTTCTTTTTTAGCCGCATATTTTAGGCGCATATTTTCCATTTTTAAGTGCATGAAATCCCTTGCCCTAATAATGACTCTTTAAAATTACAAAAATCTGAAATATTAATATAAATTTAGGAATGAATACGATTGTTATAATTAGACAGAGATGTACCAACTATTTGTAGCTGGTGATTGTGCCCCAGGGGACACAAAATTTATATTTTTTCCCACTTTCTAAGCATTTATTAAGATCAAATTATTTTTATTTGAAAGCTTGGAACCATATGTCTAACATAATGAAAAATTAATTTTTTATCACACGAGTTGAGGAAGTTATTATTTTTCTGGGACCCCAAAAATAAATATTTATCCGAATCATAAAATTTAGAACAAAATGGAATCGATTTGTAGTTGCATATTTTTGCATATTTTGTCAAAAATGCATGTTTTTGCATATTTTCACTTTAAATGCATGTTTGGTGACTTTTTAATGCATAAATATTTGTGCATATTTTTAATTTTTAGGAGCATATTTTATTTTGTAAAAATATATAAAAGATTTATACGTTTTCATATTTTGATTCAATTAAAATAAACATTCTTATAAACCTTATTGTCCTATGGGAAATCTTCGAGTTCTGTGCCTGTTTGCAAAATAACCAGAGCTTTGAAGAATTAATTCCTTAATTCAATTTTTCAATTCTGAATTAAAAATTCTATGAATTAATTCACTAAGCACCATATATTGAATGGAATTAATTCATATTTGCTTTCGTTCGATTTATTTTGTTACGAATTAATTCAATTGCAATAGTTCTTTTTATTAAATCAAATGAATTAATTCACCGATGAACGCGTTCAATTTTATAAATCGAACGGAAAAAAAGTGAATTAATTCCTTACTGAATTAATTCACCACTGAATTCATTCAATTTCATTTTCATTCAGTGAATTAAAAAAAAAATAAAATTACATTCAGTGAATTAAAAAAAAAAATAATAAGTTCACTGAATTGAAAAAAAATAAAATAAGTTCACTGAATTCAAAGCCTGTTTTCTGCCGTTCAGTAGAAGAAAACAATAATGTACAAATAAAATTTTTAAATAAGCAATTTTACAGCGTGTGCTAGTAACAAATTAGAAACCGGATGCTGTTTATCAACCTACATGATTTAAAAATAAATCCTTTTACTATTAAAAATAAAAACTTTACAGATATAGATAAATTTGGAAAAAATATAACTATTAATTTTTCAAACTAGTTATATAGTTTTCAGTGAACTTATTTTATTTTTTTTTAATTCAGTGAAGTTATTTTATTTTTTTTTTCAATTCAGTGAACTTATTATTTTTTTTTTTAATTCACTGAATGTAATTTTATTTTTTTTTAATTCACTGAATGAAAATGGAATTGAATGAATTCCGTGGTGAATTAATTCAGTAAGGAATTAATTCACTTTTTTTTCAGTTCGATTTATAAAATTGAACGCGTTCACCGGTGAATTAATTCATTTGATTTAATAAAAAGAACTATTGCAATAGATTAATTCTTTGATTTTGTTGTTTGATGAACGCATTCAGTTGAATGAATTCAGTGAATTACTTAAGAAAAGGAATTCATTCAATTCTAGAGAAAATTGAATTCGATTGGTAGTGAATTCATTCAAAAAGGAATTAATTCTTCAAAGCTCTGAAAATAACTAATTTAAATATATTTTAAAGTGCATATTTCTTATATTTTTAATGCATATTTCTTATATTTTTAATGTATATTTTTCTTTTTTAGCCGCATATTTTAGGCGCATATTTTCCATTTTTAAGTGCATGAAATCCCTTGCCCTAATAATGACTCTTTAAAATTACAAAAATCTGAAATATTAATATAAATTTAGGAATGAATACGATTGTTATAATTAGACAGAGATGTACCAACTATTTGTAGCTGGTGATTGTGCCCCAGGGGACACAAAATTTATATTTTTTCCCACTTTCTAAGCATTTATTAAGATCAAATTATTTTTATTTGAAAGCTTGGAACCATATGTCTAACATAATGAAAAATTAATTTTTTATCACACGAGTTGAGGAAGTTATTATTTTTCTGGGACCCCAAAAATAAATATTTATCCGAATCATAAAATTTAGAACAAAATGGAATCGATTTGTAGTTGCATATTTTTGCATATTTTGTCAAAAATGCATGTTTTTGCATATTTTCACTTTAAATGCATGTTTGGTGACTTTTTAATGCATAAATATTTGTGCATATTTTTAATTTTTAGGAGCATATTTTATTTTGTAAAAATATATAAAAGATTTATACGTTTTCATATTTTGATTCAATTAAAATAAACATTCTTATAAACCTTATTGTCCTATGGGAAATCTTCGAGTTCTGTGCCTGTTTGCAAAATAACCAGAGCTTTGAAGAATTAATTCCTTAATTCAATTTTTCAATTCTGAATTAAAAATTCTATGAATTAATTCACTAAGCACCATATATTGAATGGAATTAATTCATATTTGCTTTCGTTCGATTTATTTTGTTACGAATTAATTCAATTGCAATAGTTCTTTTTATTAAATCAAATGAATTAATTCACCGATGAACGCGTTCAATTTTATAAATCGAACGGAAAAAAAGTGAATTAATTCCTTACTGAATTAATTCACCACTGAATTCATTCAATTTCATTTTCATTCAGTGAATTAAAAAAAAAATAAAATTACATTCAGTGAATTAAAAAAAAAAGTAATAAGTTCACTGAATTGAAAAAAAATAAAATAAGTTCACTGAATTCAAAGCCTGTTTTCTGCCGTTCAGTAGAAGAAAACAATAATGTACAAATAAAATTTTTAAATAAGCAATTTTACAGCGTGTGCTAGTAACAAATTAGAAACCGGATGCTGTTTATCAACCTACATGATTTAAAAATAAATCCTTTTACTGTTAAAAATAAAAACTTTACAGATATAGATAAATTTGGAAAAAATATAACTATTAATTTTTCAAACTAGTTATATAGTTTTCAGTGAACTTATTTTATTTTTTTTTAATTCAGTGAAGTTATTTTATTTTTTTTTTCAATTCAGTGAACTTATTATTTTTTTTTTAATTCACTGAATGTAATTTTATTTTTTTTTAATTCACTGAATGAAAATGGAATTGAATGAATTCCGTGGTGAATTAATTCAGTAAGGAATTAATTCACTTTTTTTTCAGTTCGATTTATAAAATTGAACGCGTTCACCGGTGAATTAATTCATTTGATTTAATAAAAAGAACTATTGCAATAGATTAATTCTTTGATTTTGTTGTTTGATGAACGCATTCAGTTGAATGAATTCAGTGAATTACTTAAGAAAAGGAATTCATTCAATTCTAGAGAAAATTGAATTCGATTGGTAGTGAATTCATTCAAAAAGGAATTAATTCTTCAAAGCTCTGAAAATAACTAATTTAAATATATTTTAAAGTGCATATTTCTTATATTTTTAATGCATATTTCTTATATTTTTAATGTATATTTTTCTTTTTTAGCCGCATATTTTAGGCGCATATTTTCCATTTTTAAGTGCATGAAATCCCTTGCCCTAATAATGACTCTTTAAAATTACAAAAATCTGAAATATTAATATAAATTTAGGAATGAATACGATTGTTATAATTAGACAGAGATGTACCAACTATTTGTAGCTGGTGATTGTGCCCCAGGGGACACAAAATTTATATTTTTTCCCACTTTCTAAGCATTTATTAAGATCAAATTATTTTTATTTGAAAGCTTGGAACCATATGTCTAACATAATGAAAAATTAATTTTTTATCACACGAGTTGAGGAAGTTATTATTTTTCTGGGACCCCAAAAACACAAAAACACGTCTGTCTGCGACCACATGTGATATAAATTCATCAAAGTGGATGCCAAGAAAAGGTAATTGAAAAATGCAGAAAATATATTTTTCCCAATTTTTAATCGCCCTTAACATCGGAGAATAGTGGGATTAGTGTATGTGCCCCACTGGCGAATGATCTCCCCTCTTCCCTACCTTTCGGTGGTTTAAAAACTATTGAATTATATATAAACGAATTCCTCGAAGATGAATATAAAGTAAAAGAAATTCATTTGGAAGATGTTAAAAATAATAGGCTCGTTTTATTCCTATACGTGTTATGAAATGCCATACAAATTTTGACATTTCACATGTTAAGTGTTAACTTTTTCCATTTTTCAACGTCGATAATGTACGGGCAACTGTCAGATTGTATACACAAATATGTTGTCGGTTTTTTCGTGTTCATGTTAAGTGTGAGCAACAAAACAAGATTAATGTAAAATATTTAACTATACAACCCAGTGATGACATATCATTATATTTTGGACTACCAGTAATGACACTGACTTGCTTTCTACATTATTTTAAAACATATAATAATGAGTTACTAATAACTAGTTACTTTTTCCATTATTTCAAAACAAGACACATACAGACAATATCTAGTTTATGGGATTGCAGATTTTTTCCTATGAGTTACAAATGGAATGACAAACTAACCCTCCTCCAGAGTGGGATGGAGGACATAAAAATAAAATCATTACCACTCAGTGCTAATCATAAATAACATAAATCTTTACGATATAAAAGGTTTTTCGTTGCAGCAACTGCTTGTAAACACCGCTGGGATCGCAAAACATACATACTCTGTTGGAGAAAACTTTATTATATTTTTCCCTAATGAAACATTTCATTATACGAGGGATAATATTTATATTTTGGAAATAGCAAATAATAACAAACATTTTTAAATGAAAATGGCTTTACTTTTTTTTTCGAAATATTCCCCTTGATGATCAATACACTTTTGCATTCGTTCAAACCATTTGTCGTATTAGTTTTTCCATTGCTCTGGAGACACCTCCAAAACTTGGTTTTTGAACGCTTCAACTGCTTCTTCGGCGCTCGTAAATCGTTGACCACGCAGTTTACCTTTGATATTCGGGAACAAGAAGAAGTCATTGTGTGCCAAATTAGGACTGTAAGGAGGATGAGTCATCAATTCGATATTTTGACTGCTGTGTGTGTGTGTGTGTGAGAGCTCGCATTGTCATGATGGAGAATGATTCGTTTGTGGCGGTTGGTTTTACGAATTTCTCAGAATTGACCGTCATACGTTGCTCAAGCGGAACAGTGGCCACATGACCCATTCGGCCGAAGAAACAGTCCCGGGTTCTGTAACTATGTGAGAAGTTACTCACATAAAAATTGCAACTCTACGATATTTAAAACAGGATGAGTCACAAAATTTCAAACTGAATATAAGAAAATTTTTTTTACATACCTCTGGCTAAATTTGACATTATCATACTCACTCTGTTTTAACTATGGCAGAGTTGCATTTTTTATGTGAGAAACTTCTCACATAGTTACAGAACACCGGTACAGGCGACCATTTGCTTCGCTGTGCTTCCTCCACGAACAACTTTTGTTGGATTTTGCTCGTCTTGGAATACCCACACGGTCGATTGCTGTTTTGTTTCCGGCTCATACGCATATATCCATGATTCGTCACCTGTCACGATTTTATACACGTCTTTTGAAGCACCACGGTCGAACTTTTTTATTATTCCATTACACCAATCGACGCGAGCCTTTTTTTGATCTATTGATAAATTATGGGGTATTTAACGAGAGGAAATTTTTTTTACAACTTAATGTTCATGCAAAATCGAATGTATTGAAGTGGAACTAATTTGCAAGGATGCCTCTATCTCACGATATGTCACATGACGATCTTGCATTATCAGTTCACGCACTTCATCGATATTTTGTGGGTCAACAACCGATTTTGGACGACCTTCGAGGAATTCGTCGGCGACCGAACTACGGTTTTTGATGGTGATTTATCGTCATACAAAGAACTGAATTCATCGACACATTCTTGTTGAGATAATTCACGTCGAATGTTGTGAAAAATAATCCAATGAAAACCTTCTCTTGAAATTTCCATTTTTTGGCCAAATTGATTTTCTTAACTCACTGTAAACAAAACATAAAGCACTTGTACATCAAAACCTTCTGAGTACGTTTATGCTAAAAAATGAAAAATTTTATTATGGTGTTGCCAGATTTTAGCTATTGACATTAGTGTTGCCAGTTCCCGAAATTTAAATAGTACCCCTCGTATTACTTACATGTAGGTGAAACGTATAACCCATCTAATAACATTTAATAACAAATTTATATTAAAACATATTCTCGTTATATACTTCTTCTACTAATATATTACAAAATATCGAATATTTTTGTATGCAAGTATAAACATGTGGGTACAGAGGCAATATGGGCGTATGTTAAATATACGTTAATCATTCGCCAAGTTGTGCTTTTGATTTTAGTTATCAAATATTATTGAAGTATACTTTTATATACAGTACCTTCAATGAATACTGCATTTATGTCAATATCTTATGGGTACCTTTGATATTAAATATCATTTTAAATTTAATTTTGCTTCGCTGAACATGGATTGGAGGAAAAGTAATCGTCCTCGGCAACCTCATATGCAGTTTTTAAAGTTTTTGTTTGTTTTGTTTTACTATATTTTTACACAGCCCAATGACAAAAGATTTTTTTGCGAGATGGCTATAAATAAAATAAAAATGTTTGGAAAAAATAATAATAATAGGCCTTTTTTTAAATCACTGGATTTATTTTTAATTTTATTTTCTTTAGATAAAAAATCCATTTTATTTATTTATTTTATAAATCAAATTTTGAGTTAGTCTAATTCAATTCCTGTGTTCACATTTTTACAAAATTTAGTGATTTTCTTTTACATTAGCGAATAAGTACTAGATTTTGATAAAAAACATTAAATTTTAAAAATTAAAAGCCAAAATGTAGATTTTTTAACAAAATAAAATAAATCCAAAAATAAATCCAGTGATTAAAAAAAAAGCCTAATGTGCTTTTTTAAATATTTAAATTCATTAATATTTTGAGCACTAACAAGATAACTAACTTCCCTATTGAGAAGAGGACTAGTGGGACTGGTCTTTGATCGGTCTATTTGTTTGAAAGGGACCTGTCACTTTATCATGGCGTTGTCATAGTTTAAGCACCTTTTGATATGTCGCGGAACTAACTCTAAATGTCCTAAACGCACATTTTACCAAACTGATACAAAATTAATCATATTTTATACATTTTGTGATATGTCAGCGAACTAACCTATAAGGAACTGACAAGGAGCCAGCCACATTTTGTAATTCCACTAGAGGGCAACACTAAGCCATAAAAAATAAGAAATAGTTTCTGGGAAACATATCTTTCCATTCCACCAAATTTGGTCAAATGTAAAACATTTCAAAATATTGATTAGTTTCCAAAAATTTTTTTTTTATAATTTTGGGGTTTGACCTCGTTGCACAAGTCACGGAACCAGTCCGCTAAGTATTTTACTCTCTTTAGAAGTCAGTTTCCTTACATCAACTGTAATACTTAGTATATATGTAGATAATACCTTTCTTTATTGTGATATTTTATTTTTGAATATTTTTACATTTATTTTATTAAATTAAATTTTTTTACAGGAAAATTTTCTGCTCCAAAGAATCGGTTGTAGAATAGCTACTTTTATTTACAACCCCTTCTACTGTCGATTGTAGTTGTTGGCTACCGATTGCAAAAAATTTTTATATTACTAAAAGTAAAGTTTGACGAAAAGATTATTTACTAAATAAAAACATTTATCCCTGGAAAATCCCAGAGCAACGTTGGATATGAAGCAATGAATAAATAAGTCTTTTATTACATTGAGCATGCGCGGTTCTAGCAATTAATATAAGGGGAAAAATCATACGCCTCAGTGGCCAACTCAATGTATTTGTCTACTGTGGCGTATGATTTTCCCCTTATATTAATTGCTGGAACCGCGCATGCATTGAGTTATACATGAGCTTAAAAGTCCGACTTGGAAAAATTAAAAAAAAAATTAATAATAATAAAAACGACAATATCTAAACAATTGAGTAGCTGAGATTCAAAACTGGTTCGTCACACATTAACTAAATTTTGGGAAAAAGCTCAAAACTTGTTGCGGCTAATTAAATTAGCCAAATTAGTTGAATGCTTTTAATCCTTAAATGTTATGCCATTCTTGATTAAAAATGTAACAGTTAAAAAATCGAAAATCACAAAGCGCAAAAAAAACTGTCAGAATCAATTGTCATCTCGTTTTTTTTTTAATTTTTGTAACGAACGAGTTTTGCATCTCAGCTTCTCAATTATAAAAAACAAAAGAATAGTTTATTAAAAAAATTATTAAATTAATGTTTTTTTGTTAGATTTGAGATCATAGGAGGGAAGTTGTTCTTTTTGAAACAAATTATGTATATTTGAACCAATTAAAAGGAAGTTCTTTTTCACTTGTTTTTATTTTAATTTAATTTAAAAAAAACTCGTCATGCATCGTGTGGGTTTTGAACCCACACTCGTTGGTGTTTCAAGCAGACGCTCTACCCACTATGCTATCGCTTGTTATAACTGATAGCTGATTTTTAGCAGTCTTGTTCAGTAAATTGTTTTTATCTTCATTTCTTTAATTTCTTATTAACAAAAATATATAAAGCGGCGAATACGAATACGAAATATTTAACATATTGGGAAATATATAAAGTTGTTTTTTTTAAGTGTTTTTTTTTTTTATAAAAATAATACACTCAGAAATAAAGCTGTAAAAATAAGAGAAAAATCTGAGATTAGCAGATTGTTTTTTGCTAAATCCTAGTAAGATAAAAAGGAGAAAAAAACTGTTAAATTTACAAAATTTTGGTTACATTTAAGTTACATTTAATACGAATTACCTTGATAAAATCCGGAAAAAAATTTGCAGCATATTAGTAGATAAAAAATAGTTTTTTCTGCAAGGTAATTTTTAATTTATTTTTACTAGTTCTAACTAAAATGTTTACAGGATTTTTCTTTTTCTGTTATATTGAGTTTCTAAATATATTTAGTAAAAATTTTATCAAAATGGATTTTTTAAATTACAATTTTTAAATACAAACAAATTTGTAATATTTACATTTTTCGTATTTTAATATTTGAAGAATTACATATTTATTTAGAACTTTTATATTTTCATAAAATTTCATTAAAAATTAATAGAAAATTTAAACCGTTTCAAAAATTTATTTTTGAGTGTACAAAATAGAAAAAAATAAAAATTTTATGGTGAAAACTACAAAAAATTATTAATTGTGTAAAAAAAGTTCCAAAAAATTGTTTTCGACCTGGTGGGATTCGAAGCCGCAACCCTCTGATTTCTATGCCATTATTAACTTCTTATCACCCATGAAAAGGAACTTCCGACTAGCATATATTTATTGTAGCATTAGATTTTGTTTAAAACCTATTCCTAAGGGAGTAATTCTTTGTGATGTAATGAAGGAAGTTATTCATTTAGAAGTCATTCCATTTATTATTGCTGGGTTCCTCCTCCGTTGTAGACACACAGGTCTGCCCTTCCTACCCCAACCCCTTTGGATAGAAATCTGAAATTTATACGACCTGCGATATGAGCTAAATCACTGAAGATATACTTTTTGAATCTAAAAAAGTGATATAAATCGATATTAAAAGGAAAGTTAGCCTTTTAAATTACCTGTACAAACATTTGAAACTACCCAAGAAAATTTTCTGTTCCAAAGAATCGACTGCAGAATAGCTACTTTTCCTTTACAATCCCTTCTACTGTCAATTCTAACACCGATGATTTTTATTTTAAATTGTCCCAAAATTAACCGCTTCTATAGCTCCAAAGTAGAACCGGTTGCCCTAGAATCAGTTCTGGAACTAGTTGTAGAACTGATTCTACCCGAGTAATCCCTTCCATATAAGATACGCGGAACTGATTCCGGAACCAGTTCCATGGAATTGGTTGCAGTGGAACCAGTTGCAGAATTGGTGTGTTTGGCAACCGATGGTAAAAAATTTTCCTGGGTAGTAATCTAAAACGTAGAACTTAAATATCCCCTATCATAATGTTAAAAAAAATTTATTATTCTTAGTATATTCAAAACAGATAGTTTTTTAAAATTTATAAATATTTCTTAGCTTTTTTTTAAGGAAATTTCGTTTTTCATTAATCACAAAGACAAAAATAAATATACTTACTAACTTTCTGTCAATAATAAAACTTAATTTTATATTTTCACATCACTTTTTAATAAAAAAAATCTCACAACTGAATTGTTGATATTGAAAACGTTGAACAAAATCAATAAAAAATGCATATTTTTTAAACCTTAAATGAATATTTTTTTCGATTTTAATACATATTTTAAGTATGCACAACACGATTGTAAATGCATAAGCTTCCTAGCCCTACTTATGATGCTTTATTAACCCTCTAATGCTCTTTCTTCTCATTGTGATAATATTTAAATTCAATATTTGGCATGGAAAACTTAGTATATCACAAATATTGAAAGTTTAATTTATGGCTGTATTTAGGCGATACAGCACAATAAAGACGAATCAAGAAATCTAATATTAAAATAATATCGGTGTTGGTATAAAAAATACAATCAGTAAAATAAAATTACCGAAAATTGCGTTGTTATTTCAGAAATTATGGCCATTTGAAGCTTAGAAGTAAAATTAATAACTCATTTTATAAGCAGAGATTCTAAGCTAGCTTTATTATTATCAAAGAGTCATATTTTCCTAGGGTTGCCAGCCGTCCTCTTTTCCCCGGACACCGTCCTCTTTTTTAGGGCGTCCGGGGCAGTCCTCCTTCTTTTTCAGTAAGTGTCCGGGGTTGTCCTACTTTTTGCGCTTTTATCCAAAACTTTTTTTTTAATTGTTGGCATCGCTGTTTCGCAACTATTATTTCACTTACTTTAATTCCCAAATTTGAAGCTTATCAGCAGTGAGCCAACAGTTGAATTAAATAAAAATTAACATTGCTTTTAATGATGAAAATTTATTTAATGAATTCCTTATCCTGAAAAATTATGTAAAAAATTTTAATTCAATTAACATGACCGATAACAAGTTTTGGTACGATTTTATTTATTAAAAATGATGTTTGCTATGAAATGAAAAAACTTTTAAGGTTTTATTTTTTGTTACCAGCACATAATGCCAACGCAGTGTACGCCAAAAAGAAATAAATTAAATCCAGAAACTATTGCTGATATTATAAGAGTCAAATATAATTTTGAGATGAATTGTCAGGAATTTTATGAATATTTGAAGAAATGCGACAGTAATATATTGATTCAAATTGGAAGCGTTGAAAAATATTCATGAAATTCTTGATAATTCATATCAAAATTAAATTTTACTCTATTATCAGAAATAGTGTCTGAATTCAATTTATTTTTTTTGGCGTCCATTGCGCTTTTTTTTTATTCACGTATTACTAATTTTAAGTTCAGAATGATTTTTTATATTTTTTGTGAAGTTTTTTTTTTATCAAGGCGCAGTGGACGCCAGAAAAAAAATTTAATCCAGAAACTATTTCTAGTTCTATTTCTGATATTATTAGAGTAAAATAAAATTTTGATATGAATTTTTACGAGTTTTTTGAATGTTTGAAGAAATGCGTCAGTACTATACTAATTCAAATTGGAAGCATTGAAAAACATTCATGAAAACCTTTACAAATCGTATCAAGAAATTATAGAAATGTACATTCCTGAAAATGTATGCAATTTTAACCATTTTTTTATATATGATTTTAAAGGCGTGTACATTTCAAGAAAAACACCAAAAAAAGGTGATTTTTATTGAAAAAGATGTTTTTTTGCCAAATCGCTAAATTGTGATTATTTTGACATGCATAAAAAAAAAATTATATAAACTAAGAATTATACATTTATTGTCGCCAAAATTAATTTTATTGCGAGAATACAACTTTAAATATTTAAACAAACATTTTTTAATATTATACTTTTTGTAAAATACGCGTCTTTTAAATTTTTCACAAACATATGAAGCAAAACCAAGATTTTTCCTATAACTGTTTAAAAAATCTGAGCTAAACTATAAGGAAGCTTTATACAGAAGCGGCCCCAATGCCCAAAAATGCAGTTTTGTGCATCAAGTAGGTTTTATTATTAAAAAACTGGTATATTGCCAGTTGGCTACACAATGCATTTAAGGGTTAAAGTTCAGAATGATTTTTTGTTTTTTGTGAATTTTTTTAGTGGGGAAAAAATTGTTTTATTTATAAAATAAATAATTATTTGTATATTTTATCGCGTTGTTGATTTGTCCTCTTTTTTAAGACAAATGTCCTCTTTTTTGAGGTTGACGTCCTCTTTTTCTCGAAATGGAAATGGCAACCCTAGGAATATATCAATAATAACAAATATAAACTAAACAAGAATTTTTAAAATTCAACGAAATTCAACAAATTTTTTTTTTTTTTTAAATAACTAGCAAAAACAACTGTTTACTATAAAAATACTGTTTTGGTAGTTCTTTCTTATGATATGAAAAATAACTGATTTAAACAACTTTTACGAAATGACAGTAATTTTCGTCCTTTGTTTTCTTAAATAACTGTCATAAAAGTTGTTTTTGAATTTTTCCATGGAAAAACAACTGTAATTACTGTTAAAAACAACAACTACGGTTTACTACACAAACAAATGTCATGTAGTAACTGTCATACTTTTTTGAGTGTATGTTTACAGGCGAAAATATTATATTTGCAAGCAAACATAAACACGGCGAATATATTCTTATAGTTTTTCCAAACATATTTATATAAGTACACTTAAAATTATACGTCAGTATAAAAATCTGCCAAACTGGTTTCAAATCGATTTGACTAATTTTTCACAAATTTTTAGTTGAATCACTGATTTAACTAGAGATTTCAGTTATCTTCATTTAACACTATGCTAAAAATCCTCATTACTTGAACTATTTTTGAGTGTTAATTTTCAAAACTAACGGGGGGTTTCTATAAGAAGTTCATCGTTCGTCGAATGAGTGACTACATTGCATTTTCGTTTGTGTGCCGAAAAACGTCATCTAGAAACATAACCTAATTATAACTAATTTTTAAGAACCCATTCGTTAAATTTTACACAATTTATTGTTAAAATATAATATTTTCATGTTTCTGTTATTGCGCGGTAGATGGCGCCACCAATGTATCCTAAGTTTTAAAAATGGCGCTATTTCTATCCCTCCCGATTTTTTTAAACTAACAAATTTTTCTGTTCAGCCAACAAACTTATTATAATACCAGCAAATATGCTTTTGACGGGTTTTGAAATATTTTTTCTATTTTAAAAATAAATTTTATGCAATTTAGGAAATTTTGAACTTACATCCTTCTCACTTGAAAATCCTTCAGTGCACAAAAAAAGTTTTAAGGCAAAAAAGTAGTTAATTATATTTTCTATCGATATAAATAATACAACTATTTTAATAATAAATTGTTATTTAGCTAAATCCTGCTTAAGATCTGATGATCGCTTTTTGGAGGCCTTTAGCATTTGATGGTTAAGAAAAAATTTCTATATTTTGCAGCTTTGAAGATGAACTAGAATTTTAAGTCTTGCCACATTATTTTATCATACCATTTTCATTGTAATAAACTTGAAATATTAACTGTAGTGCACTTACTTATAGTAAGTAAAACAATGGTCTACATTTACGTTTAATTGTGTTTAATGTTCGTATACATTGTTTCCAATTTACATCAACTTACAAGGAATGTATCACAGTGGGTTGCCTTGGATTAAAAAAAAAATTCGAACAAGTGAGGACAGGGGAGGTTAAGAAAAGGGATGAAAACATGTCTGAAATTTGCGAAATTTAGATTTATTAATACACAGCGTTTGTAAAAAGTTTGATACCATATTGCCCATATCGTGGAACCAGGGTTGTCATTTATTTTATTGTAGATTAGATACGAAGGCACTACGCACCGCGACCAATATAGATCTTTTGTTTCGATTTTTTATTGTGAATATTGGTGAAAAGGCGCTATGGAAGAAGTTGTTTCAAAGCCGAACGATAGGGATTATCGAAACTCAGACACTCCCCAAATTGAATTTAATGGGCATTATTAAATGTAAAATTGAGCTGAAACCAACAATAATTTGCCATCCCAGCAAAACCTTGGTAATATGTTGGTATTACAGAACACATTACCTGGTAATACCGTACCCCTTACCATTGCATTATTTCATAACTAAAATGTAATGTCTTACGTATAATGTGCTGTATAACTACTGGGTAGTAATAGCAACTTATTACCAATGATATATTTAAACACCTCAAAGAAAAGAGTTACTTGTAATACCCCTACGGGAAATTTTAACAAACTGTCACCGAACTGGCCCCTTTATATGAAATAGACTGGTCACTTTTACATGGCGTTGTCATAGGAGGTGGAAATTGACCCCTTGTGACATGTCACAAGACAAATCCCAGGACAGGTCCCTGAAATTGAGAGTTCAGTAACCTGTCCTAGGATTTGTCTTGTGACATGTCAGAAGGGGTCAATTTCCACCTCCTATGACAACGCCATGTAAAAGTGACCAGTCTATTTCATATAAAGGGGCCAGTTCGGTGACAGTTTGTTAAAATTTCCCGTAGGGACACAACATGAGTTCTAAATAATAGCAGCGACTTATTACAGATGGGATATTTTAAAACCGTAAAATAAGAAGTTACTTTTAATGTGATACGTGATCACTTAATAGAAATAGCCACTTATTACCGATGGTGTATTCAAATACCTCAAAATAAGGAGTTATTTGTAATGCGATACATGAGTGTTATTTTCTATTTAAAATATTCGATACAAATAATTTATATGGGTGAAATCAAAAAATGTGATAAATTTTTGGGCCAAATTTGTGAGAAGCAAAAAGTGTTAATATTTCGGTTTTTTCTTAATGGAATCAGTAAGCTTGTCATTATAAACCTAATTGCAAAAAATTTCTTCTACAAGTTGTCGCAATAACTTTTTTTGTTGTAACGGAGTTTACATTTCTGCAAGCAAAAGATATAACAAAAAAAATTGCGTACGAATTTTCTTCAAATTATTAGTTTTTCGTTTTGGGTTTTGAACTTGCTTTCCAATGATATATAATTTGTGTTTATCAAATTGGCGGTTTCGCAAATAAAAATACAATTCATTCCGCGAAAAAAAATTTTATTTTTTTTTAATTTTGTATTTTTGGTCCTTTTAAATGCTTTTCAAAAATATAAAATTTTTTAAAATCCAAACAGCGGTTGCGCAGTTACAAAATAATATATTAAAAATATAACATTTCGCGATCAAAAAATTCTTAAATTGTGTGAAACAAATTTAATTTGTCAAACTAATGTCAGTAATGACTCGAAATATCGATTCAAAACCAATGAAATACAAAATCAATCGTTTTTCGCTCCAGCAGCTTAGGGTAAAAAACTGATAAATTTTTTTGATTTGACGCAAAATTATTTGTTGAATCGTCTTTTGACGCATAAATATTAGTTGAATCACCTCTGTTTATGGTTATTTTAAAATATTTTAAACATTTATCTACATTTATCTACATTTATTTGAATGAAATCTGATGCAAACAATTGTGGATACGGATTTTACACTTACGGAGTTTACATTTGGTTACTTTTTTCGTTTTCTTTCAGAAACGCTTTGTCAGAATTTTTTTTCCGAAACAAAATCGCATGATGCCTACAAGGTGAATCCAAATATGACATTGTTTTTCTTACTCGTTAAATAGTTTGGTGTAAAAATTAGGAACGGAGTTTACAACATTTTTTCAAATCTTATTAAAGACATCCTTTTTCATCTCGAGAATGTTACATGCTGCAGAAAAGCTTCAAGTCTGTTATACTGGATGATTACTTACAGTCCAACGATCATTTGAGTATAAATAACATTATACTTTTGGCAATATAAATAATAGATAACTCCAAAATTCTGGTATATGCATTTTTATCAAAAATTATGACGAAAAATCGTTACAGAGCTGAAGTCGTGATAGCTGAGATATACGAAAAAGTTTGTAAAATGTATTAATTTTTATTAAAAACAGCACTTTTCCTCTTCATAAAAATTCTTACGGTTAGTGTTTAGCTTTATTGGTTATTAAAATATAAGCTGTTAAAATTAAAAAACCTTATGAGTTACTTGTTACGGAGTTTACATTTGGCCTATAAAATTGGTCACAAATTTTATGTATTAACCAAAAATTGGTCAGATTGTTATAAATTTTGTAAAACAGGTGACAATGCGCTGATATATATCGAAATATGTAACTTAAATGTAATCCATGCATTAGAAATTAGGTGGTTACACGGTTTTTATTACATTTTTTTATATCACCCATATGCTTTATACATATTGACTGAAATATTTTTTATGTTTTTTGTTAACTTTATATTAATCTGAGTAAATATTAATTAAATATGAATATGCTTCGTTTTTGCATTTATAAAAAACCAACACGATAACATCTTATTTTAATTTTTTTTGTAAGAAGTAAGTATATATTTTTATACAGTAAGTAAGCGCATAATTTTAAAGTGTTATTTCAGACCTGTTTGTAACACTTTTTTTGCCTTACTTTAAGCTGTTATGTAAGTAGTATTGTGCTCAGTATCGGTTATGTAAGTGGTTACGTAACTCCTAACATGTAACATTAAAGTAACATATTCTTATGTTGTTACCTAGCCCTCTTTTGGAAAGTACATACCTCCAATGACATGCCCTTGTTAAAATAATAGCTGTTGGAATAGAAAAGTAAGAGGTTACATACCTTAATTTCTTCTTACAAACCTTATTACCAGGTAATAGAAAGTTTTGCTGGGATACAAATGTGCTATTCGAAAAAAAATAAATAATTGTATAACAAAAGTTGGACATGTTCGGACATGTTTTGTATACCGGTAGATGCGCCTTCAAAAAAGCTTTGATCTCATATCCAATTTGTCTCTTGTCAGAAATTACACTATGCGACAGTCAAAATCGGGATGGTATGAATGTTATATCGGTCAAAAACAAGTTATATCGGTCAAAAACAAGTTATACGTGTCCCGGCGTTTCGCTGGGTCACCCCTAGGAATCGAGATATATCTTTTTTTTTGACATAACTCGAGAACCACTAGTCCGATTTTGCTCAAACAATTTTAAAAAAATTAAAAATAACAATTCCTTTGATCTGTTCATATAACGTTTTTCTATATACTCAACAGTTTTGCCGGTAAAAATAAATGTTTGTTACCGCTACCATAAAAATCAATAACCTTTTGTTTATTACTTTTTTTTAATATTTTAGGCAAAAAATATTTTTTTCTTCATACATTTATTTTTACCGGCAAAACTGTTGAGTATATAGAAAAACGTTATATGAACAGATTAAAGGAATTGTAATTTTTAATTTTTTTTAAATTGTTTGAGCAAAATCGGACTTGTGGTTCTCGAGTTATGTCAAAAAAAAGACCACCAAAGGTCAAATCGATATATCTTGATTCCTAGGGGTGACCCAGCGAAACGCCGGGACACGTATAACTTCTTTTTTACCGATATAACTTTCCCCGGTAGTTTGAACCCTTCCCGATCACTGACCCCTACCATTTGTCTCACAGTGTTATAAGAAATAAATTTAAAAAAAAAGCAAAAATTTTGTCATTTTTGCCTCTTCGTGAGATTGGGCTGCTAAACAAATGCGTGTAGATTATTGTTTTCTCCTCTACTACATACCCAAATCTTATTAGAATTGGACAGCACCCATTGACATACCTTCCTTGTTAGTTCGGAAGAAAAATATTTAACAAATTGTTACGCTATGTAAAACTAAAGACCCAAAACAACAATTTTGTCTCTGCATAGGTAACAGTGTAGGACAAAATAGAGAGTCAGATTTTCAAAAGACAATATGCATTAGAGTTATAAAGTGAAGCTATTTCCAGATAAAGGAACCAGTTTAAAGTTTTCTGATATTTGGTTAATAAGTCCCAAATGTTTTTTAGCTATTTAGTCTCAGATTTTCACTGAAAAATCTTTCTTGGAATATAAGTTTACCGGTTGAACATGTCAATGTTTAAATATTTTCCCAAAAACATTTGATTTTTGTCTTGCAACTCTTAGCCGACACTGTATAAAATTGAAATTATTATAATTCAAAAGCAGATAATGTCAGGTGAAATACAAGACAATGTAACAAATATTTTCATTTTGTTAGAGAAGCAAGAAATGTCATTAGAAATTTTAACAAATTCTTTTTTAAAACAAATTCTTTTTTAAAACAAATTCTTTTTGGTTACAAAACTATAACATTTTCTGCAGAAATATTATTCAATACAATACATCATAATCCCTCAACCCCATATTATATTTTTACAGTGCCACAAAAAAAAAAAAAAAAACACGAAAAATAAAAACATTTTTTAGAGCTTATTTACACGAAGAAGAACCAGAAAACATTTTTATTGAAAAATTTAAAAGACAGACTTTTGCAGTTTCGTCACAAATCATTTATTTACTAGAGAGACTACCGTCCTCACTGTTTTTTGTTGTTGTGTGTTGAACTTGGGAAAGCAAATGAAAACATTTTTTTTACATAGAAAAAATTTCATTGCAACATTTTAACTAAAATTCAGTGTTGCCATTTCAGTGCTTTTCGGGTATTTTTTGGTGCTTTTTTCCTTCCCGTACCCGGTGATTTTTTACAAATACCCGTTTATAAAAAGCGGGTATTTACAGTGCTTTTTCAGATTTCTGGCAGTGCTTTTTGTACAGTTTATATTTTTGGTATTTGTTCTCCTTTTTTAAATTTTTATTGAATTTTCTGTCAAAGTTAAAAAAATAATACGAAATATACAAAAAAATACATTTTTTCACAATGTTTGTGGTACAATTTTAAATAGCAACTTCGTTATATTTAAACTTCAAAATTTTGAAATATTAGTTTGGTGCTTTTTTACCCCTTTTTTTGGTAATTTTTTGAACCTTTTTTACACGATTTTACAAAGCTAGAATGTGTTTTTAATATCTTGACTTAAATTTTTCAAAAAATTATTATCGTGCTTTTTTATCCCATTTTTGGTAAATTTTTACCCTTTTTACCCGTTTTCAAAATGCTCACGGTGCTTTCCTGCCTCAAAGAGTTGGCAACACTGCTAAAATTGTTGCTATCAATACGAACTTTTATTTTGCTTTTATTTTGTTATTTTCTATTAAAATTTAATATTTTTTTATTTTATTTTAATTACACTATGGAACATTTTTAGGATTATTGTCTGGGGGTGAGAAATTCCAAGCCAGGGTGATGGTACTAGGTCAGTATAGTAAAACCCTCAAAGGGTTTGGCGTTCGTATGTGAATTACAATTTCTTTAATCCGTTCATATAACATTTTTCTTTATAATCAACAGTTTTGCCGGTAAAAATAAATTTGTGGAGAAAAAAAAATATTTTTTTGCCTAAAAATTAAAATTTTTTATGAATTTAAAAAAAAAAAATTTTAATTTTCTAAATTTTTCTAAATTTGTTTCATCAAAATCGGACAAGTGGTTCTCGAGTTACAACTAAGCGAAAAAACATCAAGATAAGGAAAAAATTTAAAAGGTCATAAAAAAAAATGACACATACGAACGCCAAACCCTTTGAGGGTTTTACTATACTGACCTAGTACCATCACCCTGACTTGGAATTTCTCACCCCCCAGATTGGCTGTTGTACTGTGTTATTTGTTCGTTAAAATACTGAATATTTAAAAAATATGTTGAAATATAATAAAAAAAAATGTGAAAAAAGTGAAGGTCATATTTTCTTTTGCTTTGCCCGACTTCACGAACAAAAATAAAGAACAAAGGTTGAGCGAGGAAGAGAAGTAGAGAAGGCCACTGGTTTCGTCTCAACCGAAGACAGTGGTTAGTTTATATGTCAATTGATCAAAGTATTTTTAACCCTCTAATGCTCTTTCTTCTGATTACGATAATATTTAAATTATATATTTGGCGTTGAAAATCTACTGTGGAATAAATATTAAAATTTTAATTTATAGCTTTATTTAGGCGATATAGCACAACAAAGGTTGAAGACGTATCTAGAAACCAAGTAGTCAAATAATTTCGATTTTTGCTATAAATAACACTATCAGTAAAATAAAATTACGTACCGAAAATTGTTGATCAATTGTTGTTATTTCAGAAGTTATGGCGATTTTCGGTTTTTTAAAATTACGAAATTTGACGAATTTGGCACAACACATCAATAGATTTTGACTAAATTAGTCTGTTGCTTAGTTTTTGAGTTAGAGAGATATTCGTAAGACGTAGAGACCAGAGAAACAAGCTAGCCGCCGTGAGCCGTTTAAGCCGCCGCCGCCGGTCAGTTTTGCCTCAGCCGCCGCCGCCGATTTCTTTCGGCTCATTTCGGCTGGGAGTATCAATTTTACAAAATAAAAAATTTTAAAACTAATGCCATTTTTAAAACAAATTTTCTACTTCATCATTTCCTGAACCATCATGAGTAAAAAAGAAATAAAAGAACCATTTTTGTAGTCAGAGATTAGAAAGATTTTTGTCAAAAATATTTCTTAAGATGGAAATTTTGTTTCAAAATTTCTGTCCTGTTAAAGGCTTATAAAAAGAGCTAATTTTGATATTTGGTGTTCACATTCGTGAAATTCATCCTAAAATCTATCAGAATTGATATGTCCGATGCATTTCTAGTGTTGTTCTGTGTAATATATAGGGCGCTTATTATTTTCTTCGTTTTATTTCGTGTAAATAAAGCTTTGTGAAAGTAAAACGAATATATATTTTTTTGCAACAATGAATATGTAAATATTTTAAAATTTATAAATAAATGCTAAAATTTGTTCGAAACAGCCAATTTTTGACATTTTGAATTCTGTGTGATTTTACAAAACCACTCTATTTAAATATTTCGGAACTCAGAACAGGGTTGATAATGTTAAAGCTCTGTTTTTGAGCGACTTCAAGCACTTAAAAATTTGAACATCAGCAATTTTTCAAATTTTTAGCATTTCAAATATGTATAGAATTATTTATTTGTAACTGAAATATGTTGACATTTTTTAAAAATATTGAAATTAAAAAACATTTTTTTTTAATTTGTATACTTTGACGGCTTTTTTGACAGTATTTAAAAAAACATTTCTTTACTATTGTAATTGATTCTGAAAATGGGTTTAAAGCTTAGTAAAATGAGATTCTTTTGTTTAAATTAACTGAGAAAGTTATCGTACTTTTTCTATACAATTAATTTCAGCTGTTATAAGACCACTCGATGTTCTTGTTTCCACACTCATTAAGGTTAACATCAATTTTCTTATAAATGCAGATATTCCATGTTTATAAAAAAAATTATAACTTTAGCAATTTTAAAGCCATTAAAATAAAAAAAACTTCATTTTACTCTGAATTAAACCCAGTTTAAGAATGAATTAGATAAAAATTAATTTTTTCTACAAAATGTTGCAATTAAAAGATGTCGAAATAAAAAAAATTAGGAAAATCAGTTTTATTTGAAAATATTTTCACACAATTTTGTTGAACATATAAACATATGTACACCTACAAAAATTTTTGTTGTCCCAACCGAATTTGGTTCCAACCGAATCGTTCGGTTGCTGCAACCGATAAATCGGTTATCACAGCCCTATTTCCGTTGTTCCAACTTAAATAGGGTTGTTGCAACCCAAATAGGGTTGTGATAACCGAAATAGGGTTGAAATAACCGAATTTTCGTTGCAGCAACCGAACGATTCGGTTGGAACCAAATTCGTTGGGACTACAAATTTTTTTTGTAGGTATATATATTTGGAAATCCCATTTATCACTCCTTCTAGGTCTGTTCAAAAACTAAAAATTGTAAATTTTATCAATGAATTTAACTTTAAATTCTTTTTATCTGATAATTCTACCTTTTTTGTACACTTTTTTACTGGTACGTTTTGGAAAAAACGTTCTATCCAGCCGATCAAGCCGCCGCCGATTATTTTGGTCGGCTTGTTTCTCTGGTAGAGACTCTAAACTAGCTTTGTTATTATCGATAATGTACGCCAGATCGTAAAATTATTTTTTTTTTTTTGCGATTTTTCAAATATTTTTTTCTTTTTTAAAAAGTTAATTTTTTCAAATTTAATAAAATTTTCACTTTACATGCTTCTCGCTTGAAAACCGTTCGTTATACAAAAAAATTTTGAAGGCAAAAAAGTAGGTAATTAAGTTTTCTATGGATATAATACAACTTGTTTAATAAAATATTGTTATTTAGCCAAAAACTATTTAAAATACATATGAAGACCGCGTTTTTGCGGCCTTGGGCATTAGAGGGTTAATTGTTAAATCGTCTCTATATGAAAAGGTTTTTTTGTGTGCCTTGGCCGGGAATAGAAACCCTCTACACGGGCTATGACTCGTACCATCACCTATTTACGAGATACATACAACACGGTCGGCACAGCGATAAGTGTGGCTAATTGAAGTTTTGTTCAATCATAGCTTACACAATGTATGTTTTGTAACCAGAAGAGTCAGAATTAACTAAGGGGGTTAAATACTGTAACAACAGAATTTTAAGGGGCATATGTAAACGGTTGTCAAAAAATCAAATAACAAAATTTTTACTATATTATTTTTTTATTTAAAATATATATTATTGAAGTATTTTTAAAAAATATTAGTTTTAAATTTCTCCAACGAAAATTGCCAGGGTTGCCACTTCTTATTAGCCTTTTTTAAAAAAGGCAAAATCGGCTGCCACTGTATATCCTTCATTAATTATTGGAAAATAAAAATGTAAAGTGATTCTTAATACCAGAAAAATTCTCTAGTCCTTATCGTGGCCCGATTTTTATTTAAAAATTTGTTTTTTTTAACAAAGTTGCCACACAAATTTGAAAATTCCAAAAAAGGCAAGAAAAAACAATTTTACTTGGGAATAAAAAATTTATTTGACTGAAATTCAAAAAAAGGGCTACGATAAGGACTACAGTTTTTTGTTGACTACGAATGAAAAAAAACCGGATCGAAATCGGTTAATCCACCTTGGCTGGCGTTTGAAATCTAAAGTTAATTTTAAGCTAAGAAAACAGCAAAATTTCAAAAAATTGTAAATGAAGAAAAGTTATATCTCCTAGCTTACTATATGTCCACCAAATTTGGGACGAATCGGTTAATTGGTATTTGATATATTAAACCCAATAGTCTTAAAAACGATATTATTTTGTAAAAATGCTATAATTTTGTACGATTTTTAATTTATTTCGTATTTTTTCCATCAGCACCTGCCTCATATGACGTGTCTTCAACATCCATCCAGGAATCGTCATTGGCTTTTATTTGAAGACTGCGTGCAATTTTACATCTTTTGATGTAGTTTTTATATTTTTGTTCTGCCCTGTTATAATATATACGATTTCTATTAAAAATAAGTTAATAAAAATGCAAACAAAAAGTGTTACACACAAATTTACCACATACTTTGGGACTGAAACATATTTTACAAAAAAACATGTGAAAATTTAATTTCTTAGAATTTTTTATTGAAATTTTCGGAGCATATAGAGAGAAGTATGCTCCATCCAAATAAAGTATAAAAAAATTCGAAAACAAAAATTTTCCTAGAGTCGATACCCCCTAATAAATAAGGAATTTCCCAGCAAAAATAAATGGAATAATTTCTAAATGAATCAATTCCTTCATTATATCACAAAGAATTACTCCCTTAGGAATGGGTTATAAACCACATCTAATGCTGCAATAAATATATGCTAGTCAGAAGTTCTTTTTCATGGGCGATAAGAAGTTAATATTTTGTATGGGGGTTGCATAGGAACGTGCTGGCACAGAAATCAGAGGGTTGCGGGTTCGAATCCTACCAAGTCGAAAAAAAAATGTTCGAACTTTTTTTACACAATTAATCATTTTTTGTAGTTTTCACTGTAAAATTTTTGTTTTTTTTTTATTTTTGTACACTCAATTAATTTTTGAAATGATTAAAAGAATTTTGTTTTAATTTTCTATTAATTTTTAACGAAATTTTATGGAAATATGAAAATTCTAAATAAAAATGTACAATAATTCTTCAATTATTTTTTGTTAAAATAATACAATTTTGTTTGTACATATTTAAAAAATTATAATTTAAAAAATCCATTTTTAACAAATTTTTACTAAATATATTTATTATTACACTAACAGAAAAAAACCTGTAAACATTTTAGGTATAACTATAAGTTAAAAATTACCTATTTTTTATATACAATACTAATATGCTGCAAAATTTATTGCGGATTTTATCAAGGTAATTTGTTATTTTTAATTAACTAAAAGTTAACTTAAATGTAACTAAAATTTTGTAAATTTAATAGTTTTATTTTCCTATTCTTATCCTATTAGTATTTAGCAAAAAAAAAATTGCAGTTTTTTTACAAGGTAATTTTTAATTAATTTTTAGTAGCTTCTGCTTATATTTTTACAGCTTTATTTTCTATGAGTGTATTATTTTTTTATAAAAAATAACACTTTAAAAAAACAACTTTATATATTTTTTCCTATATGTTATATATTTTTGTTAATAAAAAATGAAAGAAATGAAGATAACAACAATTTACTGAACAAGAATAAAAGTCAGCAATCATGTATAAGAGGCGATAGCGCAGGGGGTATAGCGTCTGCTTGAAATAACAACAAGTCTGGGTTCAAACCCCACACGATGCATGATGATTTTATTTTTATTAAATAAAAATTAAAGGAAGTGAAAAAGAACTTCCTTTTCATTGGTTCAAAAATACATAATTTGTTTTTAAAAAGAACAACTTCCTTCCTATGACAAGCCAATGTTAAATTCATCGGTGAAAAACCCGAAAAAGAACAACTCCCTATTCAACAGTTGCAGTGCTTTAACTACTTCTTTTTCCTCACTTTTTTGCTGGGTTATTTCTGAATTAGAATATTTCCTTATTTTATTACATTCTTGTAGTTATTTTTGTCACCGTTTTAAACAATAATCATAAGAAACAATAAAAAATACAGAGTTAACTTTTTCGTTTTTCTTTTGTTTCTCTTGTTCTTCACGGAAGTTAACAGAACCGACTATCCATACAAAAAAAAAGGGAGCCAATAGGGGATTCAAATTACTCGGGTTTTGCTTTGTTCGAGTAACCGAGTAACTCGATTTTGAGGTTTTGAAATTACTCGATTAATCGTGTAAGATTTTGAAATTACTCGATTAATCGTGTCAGATTTTAAAATTACTCGAGTAACTCGATTAAACGTGTAAGGTTTAAAATTACTCGAATAACAATTTTATTTTTTATTTTTTCGTAAAAATGATCCATTTTCATAGGTTTTATAGTTTATTAGTAACAAAACATAACAAATTAATAATTAAAACGAGTAAAAAGGTTAAAGTCGGGCATGCCGACTATACAATACCCTACACCAGTCTGGTGTATTGTTTAGATCCGAAATTCGAATGGGTTAAAATGGGGCTTGTGTCAAAATTTTCTATAATGTAAGTCAGCGCACCAAATTTCATTAAAATTTCTTAATATTTCCAACCTGCAGTTTGTAACCAAGCCAATTTTGGGGGGACCCTTATATGGGCACTAGTTCTAAACATGGACCGATGTTCACCAAAATTAATAGGCTTCGTCCTTGTGCCAACATAGGTCTATGTACCAAATTTCATCAAAATATCTTAATATTTGCGACCTGCAGCGTATAAACAGTATAATTTTGGTAGGACCCTTATATGGCCACTAGGTCTAAACATGGACCGATGTTCACCAAAATCAATAGGCTGTGTTATTGGGCCAACATAGGTCTGTGTACCAAATTTCGTCAAAATATCTTAATATTTACGACCTGCAGCGTATAAACAATATAATTTTGGTAGGACCCTTATATGGGCACTAGGTCTAAACATGGACCGATGTTCACCAAAATCAATAGGCTGCGTTATTGGGCCAATATAGGTCTGTGTACCAAATTTCATCAAAATATCTTAATATTTACGACCTGCAGCGTATAAACAGTATAATTTTGGTAGGACCCTTATATGGGCACTAGGTCTAAACATGGACCGATATTCACCAAAATCAATAAGCTACGTTATTGGGCCAACATAGGTCTGTGTACCAAATTTCATCAAAATATCTTAATATTTGCGACCTGTAGAGTGCGCACAAGATTGCATGGACAGACAGACAGACAGACGGACGGACAGACGGACATCGTTAAATCGAAATAAAAAAAATTCTGAACCGATCGGTATACTATAAGGTGGGTCTACGACCAATATTTTTTGGTGTTACAAACATCAGCACAAACTTATAATACCCTGACCACATAGTGGTGTAGGGTATAATGAATCTGTAAGTAGAAGTTTACAAAATTGTTAGATCATTTATTTTTGTTAATTTTGAAATCTAAGAGAGGGCTGTTTTATACACGTTTAAAAATAATTTGTAGCGCAGTATTCTAAAAAACTAAAAAAATTTGGATGGTTTAATTTAAAATGATCCCAACTAGATTTTTTATTTCTTTAGAGGAGGAGGATAAAAAAATAAAATCTAAAAACTGTGAATATGTGTGAATGAAAGTTTTTAGTGATAAAAACTGCATTCAAATAAATTTTAGATTCAAAGTTATTTAGATTTTATTAAGTTTTTTATATCCCTCTAAAAAAATAAAAAAATAGAGTTATGGGCTTTTTCTATGTAGTTGGATGGATTTGGCTTAATATTTCGTTAATAATATTACAAAAAAAAAAGCTTATATAAAATTGACAGTTTTTACTTAAAGTTAAAGAGATCTTCTAAAAATATGCAGTAAGGTGTTTTACATTTTAAAAGACTTTCCGTAAATTTTTTAGAAAGGTCTTCTTCAGCAATTTTATTTTGCTTACACAGTACCTTCAATGATAGTAAAATACAGACCTTCAAAAATATAATTCCTTAATTAGATTTTTAACTCTGATTAAATTTTGAACGAATCGATATAAATCAATTATATACAATTTTATATAAATTTATTATATATAATTTTATATAAATTTATTATATATAATTTTGTTCAATTTAAATTGATTTAAAATTCAGAAAATGATTATAGTATTTAAATTCAAACTGTAACTGAAACATTACTTAAAAATCTAGAAAAAATAAAAAATTAGTCAGCAAATTAAAAACAAATTGATATAAATTAAAATAAAAAACTTTTTTAGATTTACTCGAGTTACTCGAGTAATTCATTACTCGAAATTGGCCGTTTGAAATTACTCGAACAAGTTTTTGAAAGAAGTTCATCGAGTAACGGTTAATGGATTGAACACCCTAGGAACCAAAGAGCGTACTTGTTTGACTTGCAACCTCTTCAGTCTTTACCCTCATTGGTATTCCTGTTGCTATTGCAAAAAACAATCATCTCAAAGAATTTGTGTTGAAGTAAAAGAAGCAATTAAAATTTGTGGTTCAATAATGAATAACTCACAACAAAACCACAAAAGAATATTTTTGATTGAAGTGTAGTTACACTCAAAATAATAGTAACTACCAGGCTTTCAGTTTAAAATTTGTAAACTCATGAACAAAATTTAAATTTATATTAACTGACAATTTTGAAGACTTACAAATTTTTAACTAAAAACTTCTCAATTTTCAACAAAGTTAATCTTAAATTACAGACGTGTTATTTTGAGTGTACGATACAAATACTAGGCTAGGCACAAAAAATATTAATCTTTTGTGCATTTCACATGGTTAAGCACCGTAAGTTGTTTTTCACGTGGAAAATTTTCACTCAAACTTTAAAGGCCTTAAATAGTAATTTAAATTCTAGAAATGAATTTGTTTTTATGTAATTAGAAAGCCACAATCACCATAAACACAAAATGTCACTTTTTCACAAGAAATATAATAGTCTTGTTTATTAAATTTGCGTGAAAACAAAGTCTACACAAGTTTCACGTGAAACTCATTGTCGTGAAAAATTATTTTTTTTATATGGAGTATAACAGTTTTTCCACCTGAAATCAAAACAACTTACGGCGCTTAAAGGTAAGAAAAAAGCTCTTATACCATTTAGTGCAATATCAAGAAAGGTTGCATAGAACGTTTGATAACTTAAAAACTATTTCCAAAGTTGTTCTAGTTAAAAAACATCACAAACTACCCTTTATTTAAAGGCACAAAGAAAATTAATAACGAAATAATTATTCCCTACCTTGCGAAAGGACAAACTCTGATAAAACTAGAGTAAGTAATCGCTGAATATTTTTGTAAAACTTACTATTCCTACGCTTAAAATAATACTTCAGTAGAAAAATTAAAACCGGTTTGACGGTTTTAAATCGATTTGACTAATTTTTAACAAATTTTTAGTTGAAACACTGATTTAAGCAAAGATTTTAGTTATCTTCCTTTAACACAATACTAAAAATTTTCAGTACTTCAGCTAATTTTAAGTGTTAATTTTCAAAATTATTTGAAACTAATTTTTAGGAACCCATTCGTTAAGGTTTACAAAATTTATTGTTAAAATATAATATTTTCATGTTACTGTTATTATACGGTAGATGGCGCCACCAATGTATCCGAAGTTTTAAAGATGGCGCTATTTCTTTCCCTCCCAATTTTTTAAAATGGCCCATATCTCGAAAACTAAGAGAGAGAGAGCAAAACGGACAAAACCTTTGCTCCGCTGGAGTGCCCTTATATGCCCTCACATGATATGTACTAGGCCCGGGTAGGGTCCCAAGACCCTAAATTTAAATAAATTATAAGACTCAGTATAATTGCTGATAAAACTGTAGTTTTACAAATTTTTTACTTAAATTTAGATTTGTTAAATTTAACAAAAAAAGTGTTAAAATCAACAAATTTTATTTTAAGCGAAAAAATAGGAATAAATTTTGTTAAAGTAACAAATTTTTCTGTTCAGACAACAGAATTATTATTTTGAGTGTATGGACGAAACTACATTATCAACACCAAATTATAAAAATTGCAGGAAATGTAATTCAAAAGGCAATTAAAAAAATCATAAATAAAAAGAAAACTCCGGGTTACGTCCAAATTGCAGAAAAACTTCTGAAAATTACAAAAAAAAAAATTTTGTCTATTTAAGAAATATTTTCTATTTAACAGTAAATATCAAATACTTTTCAAAGGTACACTCAGATAAAAAAGTGAGTAAAAAAATATGTAAACAGTTTCCAATCGCACTTTAATATTTTTATACTGATTTTTAGTACATTTTTTTAGTAATCGTTTTTGCTATTCTCTTATTACAAATTACGGATTTTTTTACTAATTTTCGTTGCTGATTTCAGCAACACATTTCACTAATTTTTCAAAACCGAGTGCTAAATTTAGAAGAAAAATATATTAATTTAAAAAATGTTATTAACAAGAATTCGTTGATTTTTTACAATTCTTGTTTAGTTCATATTTGTAACTATTAATATATTCTTAGATGGAAATAACAGTCAGAAAATTTTATTGTATCGCCAATGCACAAAAAGGCAATAACTGGAGAACCGTTTGCAATTTTGACTCAAAATTTCAAGTACGAAGAAGTAATTATACGCTTGTTACAATCGAAAGAAAAAAAGTTTTTTTTTTATTAATTTTTTTCTATTTTTTTAGATTTTACAGTTTGTTTATTTTTTAACTTTTTTGCTAATTTCAGCAGATTAATTTTAAATGACAGTTTACAACAATTTACTGAAATTTAGTAGTTGCAACTAATTATTTATACTAATTTCATTGTACTAAAATTATTGATATTTAGTAAGTTTTTTAAATGATTTTAGCAAATCGATTTTAAATTGCAGTTTACATAAATTTTACTAAAATTTAGTAGCGGTTACTAAATTTTTCTACTAATTTTATTGTATTACAGATCAGCAGACATGTGTTGCTAAAATTAGCTAAAAATACCGCTGGGCTCAAAACAGTTAAATTTCCCGTAATAACAGCAAAATTTTCAGTAGCCATTACAGACTTCTTTTTGTTGAGTGTACTTTCGTTAGTTCTTTTTTGAAATAACTGTTATAATAGTATTAAAGGAATTAAATGTGCTGAAATCCTAAAACTTAAAACAAATTGTGAAAAATAATCTGTTGAAGGCATGTCAATATCCGGAGTTCATTTTTTCCGAATGAAATCGTCAGGGAATTTCCAGAAATATAGGTTAAATTACAAACTCAATGAGAATTTCTTGTTCTGGTCTAGAAGCGTTATTCAACATTTAAAATATCAAAGAAACCATTAATTACATTAAAGGAATAAAATATGCTAAAATCCCATATTTTGTATTTTTCTATAGAAAAACAACTGTAATTACGGTAAAAAAAAAAACAACTACTAATTACTAACTGTCATGTTGTAACTGTCAAACATTTTTGAGTGTAGTTTATTGTATGAATTCACAGTAAAAACCTAACAAACTAAAGAAAAAAATGATTCTCACAACCTTGATTCCATTTTTTGCAATTTCTTTAAACTGGAATTAAGAATTTCAAGCCTTGTTAACCTCAGTAAATTAATAGAGTTGAGTTTATATATCAACTTTTATTTTTATTTGGAAATGGTTTATATTTTTTTGTTATTAATATTTCATATTTACAATTTCTGTAGCTGATGATTACCTATGAAATAAAATCATTATTGATTTCCGCTTAAAATCTTCTTATTAAAAAAAAAAAAAAACTTTTTAAAAAGTGCTTGAGTACTTATTCTTAAATTTACTTTTATAGTTTTTGCCACAGAAACAAAAAATTAAATAAAAATTGCAAAGTTAAGTGTTTTGTGTATACAATTGAAGGAATCAGATGCATGGGGGAAAATGGAAGCACATTTAATACTTATTTGTAATTTTCGAAAATTTCAATATGAAAAACAAATTTGTTTGACACATCATTTTATTATTGTTTCGCCGAAACTTTGTAAACGCTTCTTGAAAATTTTTTATATAAACCAGTTTTGCAGCATTCTTAACACCTTTGATGTATTTTGCCGTTTTATTCAGTTTACAAAAATAAATTTATCACTAATTATTGCACGAAAAGTGAAACAAAATCCAGTTGAAAGTGCTGTTAAAATATCCGACACACATTTCAGAATGCTCACGTTTCAAAGTTAACGGCTGAACATTCTAAAATGTTCTCAGATATTTTAATAGCAGTTTCAGTTGGACTTTGTTTCACTTTTCGTACAATCGATCGTATTTCAGTTCCATTTAAGGCTCCTTTAAGCCCAAATTAGTTTGGAAGTAAAGTGCGGCGAAATGAGGTATCGTGAGGTAGAAATCTATTTTCAATAGATTTTCTTATCTCAAATGTACTTTCAAACTAATTAGTTGTGTATACTGTCGTTAACTAAAAGTAAACAGCTGACACGATACTTTACGATACCACCAGACTAATGGAGCCTTTAGTTATTGTACGAAAAGTGAAACAGTAATGGAGCCTTTAGTCTGGTAGTATCGTAAAGTATCGCTTCAGCTGTTTACTTTTAGTTAATGACAGTATACACAACAACTTTGTTTGGAAGTACATAACGGGGATATTTTTCACCCAACTTTTTAACCCGCAAATACGAAAATGCAGGCCGCTAAAAAGGCGAACATGCTTATTTTTTCTATCATCTCTATCACATTTCCAAATTTCATTCAAATTTAAGGGATCCACATTCGAAGACCTTCCTTGTAAGTGATTTTTTTATCCAAACTTTTGGAAAAGAATACCTAACATATGTAGTACGTGCACGAAAAAGTTTGAAGCAAATAAAATAGTATCTAAATATTAACATACTACACCCAAAAAATTATATAGTTACTGATCACTATTTTTTCAACTATGTCATAGGTGAAATAACCCTCACTATGCCGTAGTTGATATTAAATAGTGAACAACAACTATGTTTGCTTTCAATCAACAAATCGACTATGGAGGTAGTTATTGGCAACATTTTGCTAGTGAAAACAAAATAAAATTTATTCATAGTAAGCATCGACTATGTTCAATTAAAAAATTGTCAATAGAAATTATGAATCGTTTGTAGATTTCTTTTACATTTACAACAAAGAAAAATCATACAATAGCTCTGTTCCACGTACGTTACCGCGGGTGCCCGCGGTATTTATTTATTTATTTATTAAATAAATAAAATTTAATAAATAAATTTTTAAATATATTTTTTTCTTTGACAATTTGTGTTTAAAATTTTTGTAGTGAAATTATGAAGTCAACTATGTATAAAATTGTTCCCAATAACACTGTGAGACAAATGGTAGGGGTCAGTGATCGGGAAGGGTTCAAACTACCGGGGAAAGTTATATCGGTAAAAAAGAAGTTATACGTGTCCCGGCGTTTCGCTGGGTCAACACTAGGAATCGAGATATATCGATTTGACCTTTGGTGGTCTTTTTTTTTACATAACTCGAGAACCACTAGTCCGATTTTGCTCAAACAATTTTAAAAAAATTATGAAGAAAAAAATATTTTTTGCCTAAAATATTAAAAAAAAGTAATAAACAAAAGGTTATTGATTTTTATGGTAGCGGTAACAAACATTTATTTTTACCGGCAAAACTGTTGAGTATATAGAAAAATGTTATATGAACAGATTAAAGGAATTGTAATTTTTAATTTTTTTTAAATTATTTGAGCAAAATCGGACTAGTGGTTCGCGAGTTATGTCAAAAAAAGATATATCTCGATTCCTAGGGGTGACTCAGCGAAACGCCGGGACACGTATAACTTGTTTTTGACCGATATAACATTTCCCGTTGGTTTCATCCCATCCCGATTTTGACTGTCGCATAGTGTAATTTTATAAATAATTATTAATGATTATAATAGTTGATTTATAAAACATTTCAAATGACTATGGATTTTGTTGACTATGCAACCATGTAATTTTTAGGGTGTAGGATTTATTAGTAACTAGGGTTTATGTCCCGGGAATTCCCGGGACGGGATTCCCGGGAATCCCGCCCTTTTTTCAATCCCGCATTCCCGGGAATTTTGTGCGGGATTTCCCGGGATTTTTTTTTATATTTTTACACAAGTTTTAGCAGAATGTTATAATTTTTAAAACTTTATTTAAATTTAAAGCATTGATTTTTTTGAAATTAATTTAAATAAAATATTTTTAAAATTGAAACATGCGATTTCAAATTCAATAAAATATTAAAAAAATACTATTTAGCCCGAGTGTTTTTTTATAAGTTGATTTTGGTTTAGTTAAACCGAAACCATTACCAAGTTTACCAACAAAATTTGCCGTACCTTGGAAAAACTTTGTTCTTTAAAGCAATTAAGCAATATTTCATCACCAGTATTTCAGTTATAAATACCTCCAAAATTTGTAATATTTTCATATTTTTAATGGATATATGTATTTTTCTTATTTTAAATAATTTAAATTGATATTCCTTTATTTCAAATGTATTTTTTTAATTTTATTTATTTTTAAAATAATGCATTAATGCTTTTTTAAATTATTTTGGATTTTTTTTATATGTTAACTTAAAATTCAAGTATGAAAATTAAACAATTTCTTTTTAAGTAGTCGTGGCATAAAAAATTTCTATTCAAAAATAGCAGTTGAAGTTAAAAAACTATTTAATAATATTTTAGTGTCTATTTTTATAAAAATATTTAGGCGAATTTGCCTAAGAATTTATGTGAAAAATACTCACTTTTAAACTTTTTTGTAAAAATAATTATAGACGAATGCTTCTGAAAATCTGCATAGAAACAAAATACATATCTAGAAATATAAATTTTTTGATTCCATATTTATAAAATATTTAATAAAAAAAATCGATCTTAGTTCGTTAGATATCATTTTATATCGTAATTCACAAACCACGGCTCAAATTTAAAATTTGTGTAAGATGCAAAATGAAAAAATAAAGAACACGGACCACAATTTTATATAAGAAACATCTAAAAATATTTTTTAAATCCCTCGAAAACTTCAGTTTAATAAATTTATTATTTCACCGTCCGACACATGTTTGCGCCCATTAATAATTCCAATACTCGTATATCCTAAAAGAAGGGATGAAAATAAAATACCCATGCCTTCACTTTTTTTAAATCAATTCGTTTATATTAATTCGCGATTTAAACTGTTAAACGAATTGATCTAGGAAAAGTAGAAGTTATGGATATTTTATAAATAGAACTTCTTTTAGAACATATTAAGTAGATTTTCTAATGGGTACAACCAAAAAATGGACTTTGTCAGACGGTGTTTTAATAGGAATTAAGTTTTTCAAGTACTATATATGTCGGATTTATTTATTTTCTAACGAGCGGGAATTCCCGGGATCCCGGGAAATTCTAAAAAAAATCCCGCTGTCCCGGGAAATGAAAAATTCCGGGAAAAGAAAAACCCTATTAGTAACACAAGTGCATAATATAGAAAACTTTGTAGATTTAAAATGTAAAAAATGCAAAAACTGATTACATTGTTAAAAATATATGTATACTCAACAATAATACAAGCAGGACCTTAAGTAAAAATTTTTTTTTGACAAATATTTAATCAACAAATTTTTAATAAAATGACATCGTTTTAAGACCGCATTTTGCTGCAAAAAATCATATTTTAAGCCATATTTACTAACGGTGGTTATTACACAAAAGGAAATGACAAAAAGTTGTATCCAAAATAACAACCAATTTTTGGATTAACTACACTCTTATAAATTTTTATTTAAATTTACTATCATAATGGTAGGTAACTGAATGCCTACCTTTATAGCCCTAAAAATGTGTGTAAATTTAAATGTCTACTACAGGTGTGTAAATTTCAAATTTATGTGCCTAAAAAATACAAATAAATGAGAATAAATACATTTGAATGCCAATAAATACATAACTAATCTTTCTATTTATGGATTAAAATTCCGTTAATAAAAAACACCGCGAAATTTTTTATAAATTTTATTTATAACGAAATAATTTATAATACATAACTGGTTTATGATTACACACCCAAAAACCATTCTTAAAGATTAGGCCTGAGGGAAATCCTTGAATAGTGCTAGTTTTGAAATTTCGTTGTTTTGGGCGCCTTTTATAAGGACTTCTGCATCTCTACAGGAAACAGAAAAAAAACATTATAACCTTATTAAGGCTTCTCCAAATAACATATAAACTTACCTACAACCAATTTAGAATTTGCAGGGTCAAATCTAGTGAAGAAAATATTGTATAATCCAATGATATTATCGAAATTGGGCCATATTTTATAGCGATTTCTATGAACATTTACGTCTGTATATATTTTTTCAATAACAAATAATTTTTTGACAAATTTTAGTTAAACACAAACTATTTTAGATTTAGGCACAAATGTGTAAAAATAAAATATAATACAAATTTGCTCCAAATTATTCGTAATTTTATATAAAATGTGCTTGTAAATAATAAAGCATGTCCAACTTTGTATACAAAAATGTGTTAAATAATTTTTTGAACATTTCGTGCGCAATTTAAAGCATTATGTGTAATTTTAAATAAAAAGTTACACACAATATTGTAGTAAATTTCAATGCATTTTTTAGAGTCCCGAGTAAAAAAAATTGATCTCGCGCAATATCTAATTATATCCAATTTGATATTGTTTAAGATCTGCTGTAATATCTAGCTGATCCAATCTCAAAAATGGGTGTATCCAATCATATCGTATTAGATCCCATTGTATATATGGGGATAAACTAAGATCAAGTTATATCTCAAAAATGGGAGGTCCAGTGATATCTTTGGGGATAAACCTAGATCTATTTTGATCCGAAAATTGGCGGATCCAGCTATATATTTGCGGATATTTTTAGATCTAATTTGATCCGAAAAATGGCGGATCCAATTAGATCCAGCTATATATTTGGGGATAAACTTAGATCTAATTTGATCTCAATTTTGGCAGATCAAATTAGATCCCGCAATATATTTGTGGATAAACGTATATCTAATTTGATCCGAAAAAGTGGCAGATCGAATTAGATGTAGCTATATATTTGGGGATAAACTTAGATCTAATTTGATCCAAAAAATGGCACATCGAATTAGATCCAGCAATATATTTGTGGATAAACTTAGATATAAATTGATCTGAAAAATGGGAGATCAAATTAGATCCAGCAATATATTTGTGGATTAACTTAGATCCAAATTTATCTGCAAAATGGCAGATCGAATTAGATCCAGCAATATATTTGTGGATAAACTTGGATATAAATGGAATAGAAAATTGGCAGATCAAATTAGATCCAGCAATATATTTTGGGATTAAGTAAGATCTAAATTTATCCAAAAAATTACAGATAAAATTAGATGCAGTAATATACTTCGGGATTGCGTAAGATCTTAACTTTTCCGATAAATTGCAGATCGAATTAAATACAGTGATATATTTGGGGATTTGGTAGGATCTTAATTTATCCCATAAATTGCAGATCGAATTAGAAACAGCAATATATTTGGAGATTGACATCTAAAACTATCCAGAAAAATGACAGCTAAAATTAGATCCCGCATTATATTTGGGTACTACGTAAGATCTCCATTTATTTGGGATTAAATAAGATCCCAGACAGATATTGACAATAGTTCAAAAAATAATACACTGGAAGAGCACTGATTTTATATAAATTACAATATCAGATCAAAAATCTGATACAATTTCATCTGATTAACACATAATTGAATCAGGTCAGATCTAAACTGATACATTTAGATAAAAATTGATAAACAATTGATAAAAATATATCGGGCCATTCTTCGGATGAAACTGTATATTTATACAGATATAACTTAATCATATATATGACTATATGTAACTATTTTTCCTCGGGTTGTTTAAATGATACGATATATCAAAGTATATGGTACTATATATGGTAGCATATATTATCATATCTGCATCTGTATTAAAAATGTCGTTCATCAGGTACCATATATGAGCATATATTGTTGAAATGGCACTGTATATGACAATATATGGTTTAAATGGCACCAAATATGTTAATATATTTCTTAAATAAAAGCATATATAAACATATATGGCACTATATAGTAGCATATATTATCATATCTGGAACTGTATTAAAAATGTTGTTCATGAGGTACCATATATGAGCATATATTGTTGAAATGGCACCATATAAGATAATATATGGTTTAAATGGCACCATATATGGTAATATATTGCTTAAATAACACCATATATAAATATATATGGCACTATATATGGTAGCATATATTATCATATGTGGAAATGTATTAAAAATATTGTTCATGAGGTACCATATATGGGCATATATTGTTGAAATTGCACCATATATGATAATATATGGTTTAAATGGTACCATATATGATAATATATAGCTTAAATAACACCATATATAAATATATATCGCACTATATATAGTACCATATATTATCATATCTGCAACTGTATTAAAAATTTTATTCATGAGATACCATATATGACCATATATTGTTTAAATGCCACCATATATGATAATATCTAGTTTAACTGGCACCATATATAGTTATATATTGTTTAAATGATACCATATATAATTATATATTGCTAAAATGCCACCATATATATTAAGATATAGCTCTATATACAACTATATATGCAATAAGATCAGCCATGCTATGTAATATATAATCATATATACCATATCTAATATTATAAAGGCCGATATCTAATTAGATGAAATTATATATGGCATAATATAAAGAAAAATTTTGGAAAAAGACGTCATATATAATTATATATGGATATACATAACGACATGTCTAATTATATATTGTAATATATGCCATATATGATTATATATAATTTTTTTTACTCGGGGTGTCATAGTTAACTCATAATCTGTCTCTATTAGTTCCACCTTAAAATTTCGTGATTTTGATAAAAATAATTTTACTACTTTTCGGAAATTTGAAAATTAAATTTACTGGGAACAATTAATGGCAAACATGCCAAATTTAAGAATTGGGAGAGGAACTTAAACATTAAACATGGGGAGCGATATGAAATGTAACAGGGCGACAAAGAAAATTACAGGGAAAATTACGAAATTGTTTTTGCTAGGTGGCGCTTTGCTCAGCAAACTGACTCTTTTCTTTGTTTATTTAAATTTAAATAATAAGGCCCGATTACTGAATGTCCAGTTAAAATTTAGCCAACAGTTAAATTCAAATTTTATATGGGAAACAACAACAAATGTGTCAGTTAAAGTCACAGTTAGTAGCTAACTGGACATTCAGTAATCGGGCCTAATAAACAAAAGACCAATAAAAAAACAAAAGTTTATTTCAAATTCTGTTACTCGACATTAATTTTTTTTAACAATTTTTCAATTTCCAAATTAGGTTCAGCTGATATTAAACTGATACACTCAACCAAAAAAGTCTGTAATGGCTACTGAAAATTTTGCTGTTATTACGGGAAATTTAACTGTTTTGAGGCCAGCGATATTTTTTGCTAATTTTAGCAACATATGTCTGCTGATCTGATCTACAATAAAATTAGTAGAAAAAATTAGTAGCCGCTACTAAATTTTAGTAAAATTTATGTAAACTGCAATTCAAAATCGATTTGCTAAAATCAGTTAAAAAACTTACTAAACATCATAATTTTAGTACAATGAAATTAGTATAAATAATTAGTTGCAGCTACTAAATTCCAGTAAATTGTTGTAAACTGTAATTTAAAATCAATATGCTGAAATTAGCAAAAAAGTGTACTAAAAAATAAAAAAACTGTAAAATCTTAAAAAAAAAATAATAATTTTTTTTCTTCCGATTGTATCAAGAATATAATTACTTCATCGTACTTGAAATATGGAGTCAAAATTTCAAGCGGTTCTCCAGTTATTAGCTTTTTATGCATTGGAGATACAATAAAATTTTCTGAGTGTTATTTGCAAACTAAGAACATATCAATAGTAGCAAATATAAACTAAACAAGAATTGTAAAAAATCAAAAAAAAAAAATTGTTTAAATTAGTATATTATTCTGTTAAATTTAACAATCGGTTTTGAAAAATTAGTAAAATGTTTTGCTGAAATCAGCAGCGAGAATTAGTAAGAAAATCCGTAATTTGTAATAAAAGAATAGCAAAAATGATTACTAAAAAAAGAAATTGTACTAAAAATCAGTATAAAAATAGTAAAGTGCGATTCGAAATTGTTTACTAACTTTTTTATCTGAGTGTACTAAATTAATATATGCTCAGGTAATATTAAATTTTAGGGTCCACTACCGGTCAGTTGTGCAATTTCAGATGTCTTATCCCTATAATTAATAGACTCTGGAAAATTAAAAATAGTTTTGCTGCAACGAATAAGAGTGACACCATGATTCTGTATGCCGTGTTTCGATACCGAAAAATTTGAAATGATATCAAGATTTTCTAATTTAGAAATTTTCATTTGATTTTTAGAAAATATCATTTGCTTTCCAGAAAATAATAACTTGAAATTCAAAAAATATCATTTTAATCTTAGAAAATATCAATTATAATTGAGAAAATGCCAATTGATATTTAAAAAACATCGATTGCAATTTTGAAAATATCAACTGAAATTCAAAAAATTTCAATTAAAATCCAGAAATCACGTTTTCGGAAATTAAATTGATATTTTCTGAATTTCGATTGACAATTTATAAAATTCAATTGATATTTTCTAAATTATATCGTACAATAGTTAGTCTATCAGTTAGGTCTCAAGTTCTACTTTGCGTATAGGTACGATTCATTTAACAATTTTATACCAAAGAACTCGAAGATGAGATTTGAGAATCAATTCGCTAAAAATAGAATAAGGTTTTAAATCGAATTAAGTACCCACTTATGTATTTAAAGGTCTGATATAAAGGGAACAGTATCTAATAGGAGAAGCCACAAACGACGATTACTTTTATACGAAAGGCAATGTAGAACTTCTGTATTTTTATTTTAAAATAATGAATAATAATACTAATAAAAAAATGTATTTCTTCTTTTTCCAGCATAAAGGGAAATTTTGAATACAAGTACTTAGTTCCGAAAAAAAAATATTTACATGACGATACCTCTTACTGGCAAACAAATCTTATAGTGATTACAAGAAGCTGAAAGAAAGGAATGCACTAACAACTACTTGCAACAAGCATTATGTTATCAACCAAGCTTGTGGCTTTGTCCAACTAATTAATATTTATGTAATATTAAATCATAATGATTTTGACAACATATTTGTGTAAACCAATAAATTAATACGAACGAAAGACTCTTCCTATAGGAAAAAGTTACATACTAATTTTTACACTTTCATTCACAACACAACTCGAACAACAAGTAAAAGAAATTGAAGTCGGTCATGCCGACTATATGGTGCGTTACAACACCCCAGCAAAATTTTTTTTGAACTGGTTGCCTTTGAATCTGTTCTAGAATAGGTGTTTTTACTACCGGTTCCGTGGAACAATTTCTAGAACTTATTCTGAAAGTAAAAATGGAAGGCCTCACTGTCGCAGAACCGGTTCTGTAACTGGTTCTAAAACCGGTTCCAAAACAACCTGTTCTAGTTTGGAGGAACAGAACCTGTTGCTTTTGGGACAAACTCAAACAAAAATCACCGATGATAGATCATACTTAAATTAGAACAGGTTGCATGCAAGTTGTTCTACAAGCGGTTCTTTGCATCCGACAATTTTGCTGGGACAGTATTATGTGAGTCATGTTTCGTGAAGTGGATCAAATTCTGGAAAGGGAGTTTCAATTAACGGTGCAATAAATATAGTAAAATATACAATAATTAGTCCAAAGGTTGGTTACCTTTATCATTATAATATCGTTATCGCTAAAATACCGTTTCAAATTAAATATCGTTACCAATGCCTCTAAAACATTTTCCAAATATTGTTATCCTTACCGATACCTTTGTTTTTATAAGTAGTTACCGGTATTTATTTATATAAAGCCGAGCACACACGGTCAATATAATTTAATATTTTCTATCCTATAAAAAATTGCAAAATTTTGCAGAGTTTAAAATAATTAATATAATAATTACATTCATTATTTTTTTATTTTGCAATAATTTATATGCTTTTTTTATTTATTTATTTTTCAACAATAAGAAACAAATTTAAAAAAACTAACATTTCAATATTGGCCACAGTTGCAACAAACAAGTTTAATTGAAAAAAAGTTGGAAATTTTATTGATACAATTAAAAATGTTGTTGAAATAGAAATTGAATTTTAACAATTATTTTTGTCATATTTTTATCTGTGTACCATACACTATGTGGTATAATATATATGACATTATTTAATATTTCACTATGTTTATTGCACCGCTAATAGGACTTCCCTTCCTGGAATATGACCAGATTTATATTGTGGTATATATATATATATATATATATATATGTGGATACCTTTTCATATAGTCGGATGTCCGAGTTTAAGTTTTTTTTAAATTATTATACCAACATCAATCACTCTGTAGTATAGCATCACTTTATAAGTCGATTTAGCGATGTCCGATGAAAACAACCTTTGTAATCAAACCTATTGAAAATAGTTTAATGCAGTCCATGTTTTAACCTTGTTGCTATAGAAAGGTTATATCTGAGCTTCAATATATTAAGCTTAAATGGTATTACCATAGAGATTTTAAGTTAAGTTATTGCACGGGACCTTTGGCTTTTGCCTTTAGCCGAGTCAGGCATCCAAAAGTTGATCTGTAAGTTAGACCTCGAATTCTAATTTTCAAGTTGGTATGATTCACTTAACAATTTTATGCCGAAGAATGAAAAAACCTTGAAAGACTACTTCAGTTTGCTAATTTCGTGACAGCTCCATATAGTTAAGATCAAATACAACCTTTCTATGGTGACTACACAGACTGTATAACTTTTAATAAATAAAATGAAATTTTTTACAACATTTTATGAAAAATTCCATTAATTCAATGAAAAGTTTCAATGGAAATCTAATTGGTTTTATGCAAAAAGTCATTAATATCAAGCAGATAATTCTCTCAGTGTAGGTTAAAACATAAACCATTTTCAATAGGATTCGTCCTATTGTGGCCTGTAGTTTGATTACAAGGGTAGTTCATTTTACATGGACAGGCCCACGGGCGAACGGATATCGCTAAATCGACTCAGAAAGTGATTCTGAATCCATCGGTATATTATAAGCTAGCTCTACTTTCATTATTTTTAGTAGTTGAAAACATCAGCTCAACCTCAATATGCCCTGTTCAATATAGTGGGTGTAACAACATTACAATGGACGTATCAAGTGCCAGTGGCAAATCAATCTCCATGTCTATTGTTCAGTCAAAACACTATGAATAAAATAATAACAAAACCACTAAAACAACAACAACCGCCACCATCAACATCATCAATACAACGAAATCCTATTAACGCCATGGCGACCTTTGAACAGTCAATAGCTATTCGTTATTATAATTTGAACATTAAATTTAGAATAAGATTGAATGAGTTTTTAAAATGGAAAATTTGCACGAGCATAACAATATTATCATATTTAATATCATTGGGCAAAGCATATCCAACAAATATCATACCAATTGCTGAAGCTTATAAATATACCGCCGATGATTTAGTCGTATGTCTTCCTTTAAATTCCAGCTCGTGTACAACATTTGTCAATTCTCCTCTAAATGGTTTAATTGAAATTAATGAAACGTAAGTATTTTGAATAACAGATATTGTAATTAAAAGATTCAAGTGTAATTAGAGTTATAATCATAAACAAGAGAAAATTGTATTCAAAATATTATATTACCAATCTAAATATGGTTGGACCCCCTATTCCATACACACAAAGAAAAAATAAAATCAAACAGAAACGACATTAAATTAAATGAAAACAGCTTTGAAATCAAGCTAAGTTTTTTTCTTTTTAATTCAAACATATTTATACTTATTTCTAAATCAAACCTAAAATATTACGACAATAATTTAAATTCGAAAAAGTTTATTTGTACTAGAATCCTATTTATTTTAATAACATTCATACTTAATTTAAACATGTTCATAAAAAATAAGATAAGATAATTCAAATGCGATAAAATAATTAACTTAACTATGATTTTATTTCTTTCTTTCTTTTCCATTTAGAATCCTTATAATAACAACCTTTAGTTTTCTTGTTTTGTTGTATTTTTCTATAGCTTATATCCTGCTCTTAAGGCCTTTAGAGGATCATATGATTTCAAAATGATAGCACGTGTAAGCCCATTTTGGCTTTCCTTTGAGCCACCCAGTAATACGTCCTATTTCGTTATGGGTACATTGTATATGATTATATTCTTTTTTGGAGTAACCGGTAATGGTTTAGTTATTTATATGTTTGCAAGGTAAGATTTTGCTTAATTAAAAATAACATATATAATTTTAAAATTACCGCATGAATTTGGGTCGTTTTTTGAATAATTAAAATAAATCGATAGTACATTTCCTCGAAAATACCGTACTAAAATTTCAAAATGATTTTCAAACTAGTTCCAAAATTATATCCTATTGAAGTCAAAAACTTTAGTCGAATTCCACAGGGAGCCAGGAATACCATTTTGTTGGCCAATAGGCGATTTCAGGAATTCGAAATAACTGAGTACACCAGGATATATTTGCAGACAAACTCTTCGCTAAATTTAAACCATGTTTTCAATAGAAGAGTTTTCGTTTTTGATAATTTAATTTATCGAAACCGACAAAAATAATTTAAAAATTAATTTATCAAACAGGAGAACTCTTTTCATTAAGTAGGTTTGAGGTTAAGAAGAAGAATAAACATTTTTTCAAAGTTATAAACACATTATTAATTTGCAAATCAGACTATATCTACCCTACGGGAAATTTTAACAAACTGTCACCGAACTGGCCCCTTTATATGAAATAGACTGGTCACTTTTACATGGCGTTGTCATAGGAGGGGGAAATTGACCCCTTGTGACATGTCACAAGACAAATCCTAGGACAGGTTACTGAACTCTCATAAAAAACAAAGTTCAGGGACCTGTCCTGGGATTTGTCTTGTGGCATGTCACAAGGGGTCAATTTCCCCCTCCTATGACAACGCCATGTAAAAGTGACCAGTCTTTTTCATATAAAGGGGCCAGTTCGGTGGCAGTTTGTTAAAATTTCCCGTAGTGTAGTTTCTGCCTTTTTTATGGACATGCTTCATCAGTGATTTTCCATTAAATTATATTATTGTTTATATTTTATTATCAGATTGTCTCTATATGATAATTTTTTTCAACAACCTGTCGGCTGTAGAAATCGAACCCAAGCACTCCTACATTACAAACGTAACTATACTAGAGTTCGACAGCTTAGCTATCTCACCCACGTAAGGCCTTGCTCATAGTGTGGCTAATTCATAGTTTTCTTTCCTACTCAGCTTTCTGTTATTGTTTTTTTAACTCTCAGAAGTGATCAAACAGACATATAATCATTCTACTTTAGATTTTTTGTTTTTCTTCTTATCTCCTTGCAAACATAGTTTAAATAAAGCGAAAAGAGTGTCTGTAAATATGTAATACTCAGTTACTGCGAATTCTAGAAATTTAAATTGACCAAGAAAACGGTTTCTCTGGCCCTCTGTTCAATTTAACAGAAATTTCTGACTGCAAAAAATATGTATGATTTTTCTATCACTCATACATATCGCAGCGTCCTCCTTCGGTGTTCCCATAGCACTTAACCCCACCGAAGTAAAATAATATAACAGGGCTATAAACTAAACAGCTTCAACAAAGTTCGCCAACTCTCCATCAGATGGCTTGCAAGAACTGTTCTAAAGCTGGCCACACACTAGGGAACATGGTTGACGGAACAAAAAATATCAAAAAATTTTGTAAACACGAATTGCACGATCTCAACACGCACACACACACAAACGCACTCACACATTCACAAAAAATGCTCTCTTTTTTAAGAATGTTCCCTAGGTTGTGGGCAGCTTAAGATTCAACACCTCGCACAATTAGAGTGTTGCCATATTTGAAGCCCTTCATCTTTCACCTTTCATCTCTTCTATAACCCTTTTCCAAAGAAATGAAAACGTTAATTAATAGGAAGAATTAAAAAAAGAACATATTTTTTTCGATTATTCGGTTAAGAAAAAACCCGTATAATTATTTGGATTAATTGAATGCCCCAATTGAACACGATTGTACTAATGTTTCGAGCCGAAATTAAAATGGGTTAAACTGAACTTGTACCAAAATTTGTCTTTAAAATGATTAAAAAAAGTAGAATAACGATAAGAAATTTGGATTTTACCTACACTAATAAAAAAAGTCTGTATAAACTTTAGTTAAAACTACTAAAAATTAGCTAAAAAAGACTGCTGAAATTAGCAGATTATTTTCGATATATTCTTGTGTGTAACAAAAAATGTAGTTATTTTTATCTGTTAAAAAATTACTAACATTAAAAATAACTAACAATGTCGTAAAATGAACTCATACACGCAAAAAAAAAATATGGTTTGGGTTTTCATATATTTTTGGGTTTCTGATTGCGACAATCATATTATGAAATACCTTTTTCTATCATAATATGATCCCTTAATTACTACATCATGATTCCAAACTGATCCCAATATTATCATATTATAGTCCTGTATGTCATACTATGATCCCTATATTTTTTCCCAGAATTCTCTTGAAGGTGAGTGAAAAGCTGCGCACGATTTATTTTATTCAAAATAGTACATTTATTTATTCAATGACTAATTTACAAACTTAAACAATTTAAATTAATTTTAGTTATCACTTATAATTAACTAAAAATAAATTATGGAAACATCTGATAACAGCGCGTAGAAAAATATTGTTAAAAATACAATTTTTCAATGCATCCGAAATGATCACAATATGTTTTCAGCAGTGGCGGTTCTAGCTTTCGATTTGGGGAGGGGGGGGGGGAGGGATTTTAAAATTTTGTTTAGTACTCATACGTCACGTATAATCAATAGGGTCGCTATATCAGCCGAAACATTTATCATTAACTACTTGTCAACCCATTTTTGCCCACTTATTGTTCCAATGAGAATATTGTGACCACCTTCGTATTGATTACCTTTGTGTGAAAAAACTCATGTTAGTATGAAAAATTCGGCTTAGACAGAAATTGCGTAATTTTACGGAAGTAACGAAAACCTTTTGTAGTTTTTTTAGAACAATCGATTATGTGCCAGAACTAAGAATTAATTTGTTCTAAAATTTCACTTAAGTAAAAAATTTTCAAACAAAATTTCTTACATACCTAAGTTATATTTAACATAAAAGTCGTGTTTAGTTCTGATTATCAAAATATTCCTTTTATTGGATGGATTTAAAAAACTTAAATTATACTTTTATTTTAATATACAAATATATTATATATATTGGAAGCGCTTCATCTCTCACCAGTTTTTATCTGTCCTCTATCTTCTTTTGAAATTAATTAATATGACGAATTTCTTAGGTTTTGCTTCTTTTTAAAAAACAAAAAAATGCAAAAGTAAACATATCCAAAGAAAAACCTAAAATTTAATTTTTCATTTACTTTGTGAATAAAACTTCCTTGGTTTACTGAAAAATTCCATAAAATATAGGGATTTACTTTTATGAAAAATATTGCGGATTATGAGGACTGTTTCATAATAAAATCTCTAACAATTTCTTTAAAAAATTTTAAGATTCTAACAGCAATTTATTACGATAACTTTTAGATTTTGAGAAATGCATCCCTAACATTCAAAAGACTCTTTTATAGAAATATTACTCGAATTGTGAGGACTCTTCCGTAGAAAACCATTTAGATTTCCTGGATATTTATTTTAAAGAACTCGTTTAATTAACGTTACCGTATAAGAAATCCTCCTGATTCTAAAAATACATTTTTCTATATGAAATTCCTCTATGAATTGCTACATTAATTCAATGAAATTTCGCTGGAATTCGTCCGTTGAAACTTTTCATTGATTTTATGCAGTTTTTCACAGCAGTTTCAAAATATTTATTAAAAATTTCATACAGCCAATAAAAAAGTTTCATTTAAAAGGGGTTCATAAAAATTACGAAGCTTTTCATTCACTTAAAATAATACTTCAGTAAAAAATCTGTCAAAAGGGTTTCAAATCGATTTGACTAATTTTTAACAAATTTTTAGTTGAAACACTGATTTAGACAAAGATTTTAGTTATTTTCATTTAACACAATACTAAAAATCCTCAGTATTTTAACTAATTTTGAGTGTTATTACCCGGTAAATGTAAAATGGCGCTATTTATTTCCTTCGCGATTTTTTAAAATGGCCCATATCTCTAAAACTAAGAGAGATAGATGAACATTTCGACTACCCCTAACCATATAATACTCCTTTGAAAGGTTATCTCTTTCAAGAATGGGACTTGGTGGGGCCTTGGGCCCTCGGAAATTTTTTATTAAAATTGTCCACTTCTTAAAATTTCCCATATCTCGAAAACTAAGCGAGACAGAGCAAAACAGACAAAATATTTGCTCCTTGGGAGTGCCCGTAGATATTATGGACTAGCCCCGGGGAAGGCCCCGAGACCCTAAATTTTACCAAATTTTGCGACTCAGTACAATTGCAAATAAAACTGTAGTTTTATTAATTTTTTACTTAATTTATATAAAAAAGGTTTTAAAATCAACAAATTTTATTTTAAGAAATAGGAATAAATTTTGTTAAAGTAACAAATTTTTCTGTTCAGCCAACAGACATAATATTTTGAGTGTATTATTTAAGAAATTGTTCCTCCACTTCAAGAAAAAAACTTCTTTAGCTTAATTAAAATTTTCATTAAAACTTAAATTTCTATCTGTGTAGGAGAAAACAATCTAAGAATTTTTTGTTATATGTACCACGAGGATGGTCTGAATTAAAATTAATTGATTACTGAGAGCTCTCATATGTCAACAACACACTAACTTTGAGAACCATGAAACTGTTATGCTCCATAAAAACAGAATTATTTTTCACAATAATCAATTTCTTGTAAAAAATTTGGGTAGAATTTTTTTTCGCGCAAATTATAATCATAAAAAATTATGACTATATTTTGAAGTTTCAGTGTACATACGATAATTTTAAAAGAGAAACAATTGTAGAGTCTGCAAAATAAGAGTCCCCACCTAAAAAAAATTGATTTGCGAAAATGTTTCTTTAACAATTTTTTAAAAATTTCTTACTTGAAGCTCATTAATTTGTTTCGATTTTACATATAAACAAAATATTTTTCACGATAAAGTGTTTCATATTAAAATTGTGTATAATTTTTTTTTTCAGCAAATTTAATATATATGACTATTATTTATCTGGTGAAAAATTTACGTGTTTGTTGGAATAACACCTTTAGAAAATAAAAAATGTTTTCATTCACAATTTAAATAACCATTTGAGTCCTTTAAAGTTGAAGATCGAGTGAAGTTTTTTCAGGGGAAAAGAGGAAAAATTTCTAAGGTTCCTGTAAAAATGTAGTTTTTGAAGCGTTCGCCCTAAATATAGAATCATTGATTTTTAAAACTATATAATCTTCTATAAAAAAAATGTCCTTACGAAAAACAATATCTCAATTGATCTTTAATTAAAGTTAATTCTTAAAAAGATTATTTTTTTAGTTTGATCAAATTTTTATAAAAAAAACTTCTCAAACGAAAAATATCCCAAATTTTCTTTAGGAAAATTTACATAATCGTATTTATTTGTAGTTCTTTTCTTAAAGAAACATTGCCAGAAAAAAAAATTAACTTGAGTACTTCGTTATTTGTGTATTCCTTTTTCGTATTTAATTAAATATTTTGTAATTTTTTTATGATCTGATACATCTGAGTATAGGGGAGAGTTTTTGTTAAATTGCTTTAGAACTGTTTTGAACTTCGGAAAAATTTTGTTTCCATCTTGCTTCCTTTTTAATTTTATTCGGACAAATCGAACTGTCTTATTGGTGACGGTATAAAAATGGTACGTTTATTTCCAATGTAAAAAAAATCTGCTACCACCTTACAGACAAACTGAGGATACAAACTTGATATCTCACAATGCGCTAATGTTGGTTTAATATTCCAGTAAACTTGATACTTTTTAGTATATTATTGAATAGGTTTTCCACGAATATATATTTAAAATTATAATCGCTCCAATACCCCGATCAAATATAATCTTTTCTCCAGAACTATTTTATTGATTAAATATTTGCTTTCCAATGAACGATTCCAATTACTTATTCACAGAACTTCCAATATCCAATAGCGATCTAAATCTCATAAGCTTTTTCTTTATTATTTTCCTAATTCCCAAAATTTCCAAATATTCAAATCCTGTGTTATTTCACACAAATTACAATTTCCATTTTGAAGAAAATTTTCCAAATTTTCTGACAACCTCAAAAATATATAAAGCAAAGCTTTATCATAAAGTGTTTTTGAATTTACACTCAAATAAATATGCTAATAAATAAAAGGAATTAAAAGGACAAAATTTAGGAAACCAATGTAAATCCTTAAACCACTTTGTTAATGCGAGATACTGTGCTTTATTCTCTTCAATAAAAGAACTCATTAAACGAGTGTAAAACGTGCACTCCAATTCGATATTTTTTCAGCACTATTTTCACAGGTGCATAAAGAGCAATTTCTCACAATTTTTTTATATATACATATTTTTAAAAAAAATTTAAATTAAAAAATATTGAGTTTAAACAAATTAATCATAAATATTAAAAAAAAAATTAATACAATAAAAAAAAATAAAAAATGTTGGTCCTGCCGGGAATTGAACCCGGGACCCTCTGTTTGGAAATGCCAAATAATACCAAAATCACTTTTTACGATCGCTTATAGAGCAATTACTCTTTAGAAGCAATACTTAAGTGATTTTTTGGATGTTGTTCAGAAGTAATTTTAAAAAAGCTGTAAAAATATTCTAATGACACTTTGGAAACAATGAAAGAGGTGATCTTTTGAAGTTGTGCAAAATAACTTCTAAAAAAGCAGTAAAAATACACTAACAGATACTTGTGAAGCATTGAATAAAGTAGTTGGTAATGCATTACTTGCAATTAATATATTTTAATAAAAAAAAAACAATTTTTTTCTTTAGCAAAAATGCATCGGGCAAGCGACATATCAATTCTGATAGATTTTAGGATGAATATCACGAATCTGAACACCAAATTTTAAAATTAGCTTATTAGTTTTTGAAATATTCGCAAATTAAATTTTTAGCAAAAAGTCAGTTTTTTCGTTAAAATTTCTTATTTATTCATATACCTGACTAAACCACGGAGTATTATTAATAATATTGAAGAGTATAGACTTTGGGCTTTTAGAACCATACCACCTTAATTTGATTAGGTAAAGGATCTAGGATATAATTGCAACTCAATTGAAAACTTCTCTTATTTTCCTATTTTGCAAATATAGTAAAATCCCTTAATCGCATTTGGAAACTCTTAACACATGACGTAAACTTATAGTCCACTAAATTCGTTTTATCAAAAAAATCACAACATTTTCAGAAAATTCAAGCTGAAACACAAATTTAATCGCCAAATTTTCCAAATGTATATTTTTGTTAAAGTCGACTTCATTTAAAATTTTGGGTAACTTCGTTTATTTTTGGATCATTCTGATTGGTTAATTAATTTTCAACCAATCAAAATGTTTGAAAATATAAATATTTTTGTAGGGTTTTCATACGAAAAATGAACATAACCGTATGTTTAGAAATAAAATCAATTAAATTTAAAATGCTCTTTTATAGTACTTTTCTGAACATGCATATTTTAAAATCGTCTTTTCAAGAATTTGCAATTCAATTATCTAAAACTGTGTTGAAATTGATTAGGAAATATGTGTATTACATATTTCAATGGTTTTATCTGAGTTTTCAATTTAAGATTAGTCACAGACTCCTTTTTTTAAATTATGTAACATGAGATGTTTACTAATGGTATAAATTAAAAAAATTGATATTCATTTCATCGCAGATTAATTGTTAACAAAATCGTAAAAAAGAGAAATTTCAACTTCAAATGCTGTCAAAACGTGCGATATATCAAATTAAAGGGCATGTTTCGTAATTTTAAAATGTTGCACAAAATAGCGTTATTACTTTCAATTTTGTATTTATTTGCAAAAAGTTGATTGAAAATTGGATTTTCCTACAAAAATATTTTTGCAAATATTTCTTAAACTATAGCTAACTTTAAAATGCTAAGGTCATATCCGTGATCTGCATCCCAAAGTCTATTTATAAGTGATGTGTCGCAATCCCAATGCATCAAATTTTTCTTATTTCGTTGTACTGTGTAATTTACATTTTCTTTAATTGCAGATGCAAAGCTTTAAGGACGGCCTCTTACATATTGTTATTTCACTTGTCTATAAGTGATATAATGATAGTCATTAAATGTCCCATGGCAGCCTACAACAATTTTATGCGTGGCCCAGCATTGGGTGATTGGGGTATGATATCTTATTTTTGATAAACTCACTTCCAAATTTCTTAATTTAATATTTTCTATTACAGGTTGTCGTATATATGGTTTCATCGGCGGATTCAGTGGTACAGCATCGATTGGTATGTTAACGGTCATATCTTTGGATCGTTATAGTGTTGTTGTAAATCCGCTTAGTCCGTTACGTTTCAATTACAAATCAAAATATTATTATGTACTCCTATCAGTGGTTTGGTTGGATGCCCTAATATTTTCCATGTTACCGCTGTGTGAAGTTGGACTATCGACATATGTTCCCGAAGGTTATCTCACAACTTGCTCCTTTGATTATTTGGACAAGAGTACAAATGCTCGAATATTTATGTTTGTATTCTTTGTATTTGCCTGGCTTATACCGCTGATCATTATATGTTATTGCTATTTTCACATACTAAAGGCTGTATTTACCGCTAAGAGCATACAGAGTAATCGCAATAAACAACAAATCGAAGTACGATTGGCTTTGGTTGTATTGCTGGTAATTGGTTTATGGTTTTTAGCATGGACCCCATACGCTTTGGTAGCTATGGCTGGTGTTTTTGGCAAAGAAGAATATCTAACACCGACTAGATCAATGATACCGGCACTATTTTGTAAAACTGCCTCCTGTTTTAATCCATTTCTATATACCATATCACATAAACGTTTTCGCAATGAATTCCAACGACTATTTTGTAAGAGACCACCAATTTATCAATATTCTGTGACCAGATCATCATATATGACTAGATCAACAAAACGTTCATGTAATAGAGTTGATTTATGTAATGATCGTATGGGAGTAGGAGGAACTGTTGACCAGAGTGCTTATAAAATGGAATTGGATACATATAGAAAAAATCTTCGATTAAAAATGTCTATTGATGGTGGCTCTAGTGGTCATAAACGACATAATAATAATCATCATCAGCATAATAAGAAAGACACGAATATGAAACACCGGAGATCCGTAATGTCATCAGAAGAAAGTAGTAGTATATTTGTATTAGATGTAGAATCCCCGAATATAACAAAGTCTGCAAGTTTTACATCACCACAACCTTTGGAAACTGATTTTTAATACAGTTAAACCTCCCAATAGTGGAATTCGTCATATAACAATCCATTTTTCAGCAACCAAATCAAAAGTATGAAGTAAAATGATGGTCAATGCCTACCAATGATCATCCATCGTCGCTGTTGGGAGGTTTAACTGTTGTATTTGAACTGCAGAAGAATGGATTATGTGTCATGAATTATTTCTTGTCTAAATCACAAATAATGTCATTAGTTCATGCTGATTTAATTTACATGAGAGCACGTATGCACGCAGAGAAAAGATCATTATGTTAAAATTGAAGTACGAAAGAATAATAAAATGATCGTAATGATCATAATATTAATCTACTGAGAACGAAATTATCACCACTGATAATAATATTATCAGCTAGAACTATATTTGTTACCAATAGGATTAGGAACCATAGCTTTTCACTGCGTGCGATTAATAGCTGGTTACCGATTTTGAAATGTTTTTCGAAGCAGTGAAGCGATAAAAACTGTCAATACCCGGGTGAAAATGGTCAAATATATGAGTTCATATATGATTTCATATATGCTCGGATCCGTAATTTGAGGATATATGACCGTATATGATCATATATAGACATATATGAGTTCATATATGCTCATTTTTGAAGAAAATATACGATTCGAAATATTTTGAAGAAAAGTTAAGTTTTTCCCATATTTTTATGCCTGCACTTGTAAGTTTCCTCAAGTACTGACATGTACTCAATAATGATCCCCACTGTATATACTTTTTCAATTTAATTCCAACATGTATCATGTTTTTATGAATTATAAAAGGATACTCTGGCCATACTCTTCAATATTGCTTGCAAATGCCAGCTATAATAAAAAATTGTAAATTTTAATACAATTTTTGGAAATGAAATTAACTTGTTCACTAGCATAATGTTTTTTCAACGAAAGATTTATAAGATTTTATCTTTTCTTCTAAGAGGAATATATCTAAACAAGAAATTAATTTTAAAAACTCCTTACCTCCAAAAAAGGTATAGTTCAATTGGGTTGCATTCCATTAAATAACATGCCCTTAATAAACAAAAAAAAAATGTTCTTAACTCAAATTTTTCAAATTGTTTTTGATACGAATTTCAATTTGGTGATCATAATTTATTTATTGCAAAGACGTAAAGTCCAATATCCATGTAAATATCGTTCAGTAGATCTAATGAAAAAACATAATGCGATTAATTAGAATTTCTTAAAAAAATTTTAGTACTATAGTACTGATATATCATTTATATGTTCATACCAATTTCCGTATGGATAAAAAAAAAATAAAATTAAAAAATCTATATGACTCCGTATATGGATGTATGTGACTTATTACCATATATGGAACAATATATAAATTCATATATGAAGATATGTGGTATATATGGAACAATATATGCAACGTATTATCATATATGGCATCATACATTTCCATATATGAACTTTTATTTTGAATGCATTTACCAATATATGCTCCCATATATGCCAGATATGTTCATATATCATTCATACATTCAACCTTATATGCCAATATATGAGCATATATGATCATTTTCACCCGGGTAGTTACCAATATTTTGAAATGAGTAACAACTAATTTTTCACCACTTCACAGCTTCGTAAACATTCAGAATCGGTACCCTGATGATGCGGGGAGAGCTGATGTGATTTAATATAATAAAGAATTTATAAATTACGAATTTAAAAATACTTATTCAGTTTTAAATTTTTAGAATTAATAAAACACTACGATGATAATACCAGAGTATAATATAGTAGCTCTACTCTTTTTCTGTCATTTGAAAAAATGAAGTAGTGGTTGTAATTTTACTTGTACATATGGTTCTTAATACCACTACAACTACAAGAAATAGGGACAAGCTCTCAATTTTTTAATGAGTGGGTCTACTATAGTATACTATGGATAATACAATAGGTTCAATCCACGCAACGGACAGTTAAATTGTAACTCACGATTTTTTGATTTTAACAAATTTTTTTTTGTTAAATTTAACAAATCTATATTCAAGAACACAAACAACAGTTTTGTTTTTAATTTTCGCATAGGTTAGGTTAGATAAAAATTTAGCTTACTAGAATGGTAAGCCAACTAGGAGGCCATAAGGCCCGTTGCTATTCTTTCATTCTCCCCACATTCATATAAAAAGAATAAGACCAAAAAAAAAATCAAAACCATTCAGATCCCCTTAAAAAGTCCACGAGAACGGGCAGAGAAACAACTCGCAAACTTTCCATCAAAGAACCTGCTTCCCGGCTGCTATTCGGCTGTATACCCTACTTCCTCCCAAAAGTCCCCCTGTAGATATAAAAAGCATATAAGCCTTTTTTCATCCTTTCCTCGGTATTCCTCTTACAGGAAAGTTTAGATTCCAGAATGACACCTAGATACTTCGCCTCCCTCGAGAGTTGAGCAGTGGCCCCTCCAGTATAGGGATATCAAACTTCTTCAGAATGTGTCGCCTAGGGCACAAAATGAGTTCAGTACACTGATCGTTTTAAGAAATGTCCGCCTTATCAATAGCACAACGTCGTCAGCGTAACCCACAACTTTTGTCCCCATTCTATCCATCGAGTTGAGGATTCCATTGATCACAAGGTTCCACATTAGAGGAGAAATGACACGATCTTATGGAGTACCTACCCCTTGTAAATACTTTCCGCGCCGCACTATCCCTAATTTGATATATTTATGTTGTTGAACGCACCATTCACATCCAGGAAAGATTACAATACATATTCACGGTAGTGAAGAGCATCCTCAATTGTGGAGACAACCTTAATTAAACGCTCCTAGACGAGAACAAGAAATTCTTATTGAGTTTGATATTTAACTTAACAAATATTTCCATAAATTCTAAAAACGTCGTCCCCTTCCGGATTTCATTCTTAGGCAAGAATGAAATCCGGAAAGGGACATGCCTACAACGGATTATTTTTCACAATTTGTTAAATACGTTTGTGATTTTAGCATATTTAATTCCTTTAACATAATCGAAGTTGTTTGCACCGATCTCCCTCGATGTTTGCGTTATGAGCCCTACTAAAATTATCTACCGAGAGGATGCTTCTCATATGGATGCATTCCAGCGACTTCAAAAAAACAATGGCAAACTAATAATCCTTAGCGATGTTGTGGTTTACTTTTCCTGCTTTGCGGATAAAGGCCACTTCGACCTCCCTCCATACAGAGGCTGTAGTGGGCGCTGTGGTGTAATGATTAGCGCGTTGCACTGTTACACATGGTTAGTGTGTTGAATTGTTACACATAAGGTTACGTGTTCGATCCCCAATCAAGGCAACATCAATTTATAAAAAATAATATGTATGAGTTTTTTTTATCACTCATATATACCGCAGCGTCCTCCTTCGGTGTTCTCATAGCACTGAACCCCACCGAAGTAAAATAATATAACAGGGCTATGAACTAAAAAGCTTCAACAAAGTTCGCCAACCCCTCATCAGATGGCTCGCAACTACTGTTCTAAGATTCAACAACTCGCGCAATTACAGTGTTGCCATATTTGACCACCTTTCACTTCTCTCTATCCCCTTTCCAAAGAAAGCAACACGTTAATTGTGAAGCTACCATCTGGCTTCATAAATAATTCTAGTGAACTGGGAGCCTTATAGTCCGTTTAGACACAAAACTTAATCTTATTTGATTAAAGTTAATCCAACTTTTTAATCTTCATCGTTACACATGCATTTTTTGATTAACTTGACAGTTAAAAGTTTAACTCTGTCAGTTTAAAATACCAAGGTGGCACCGATAGCGCTCCGGCACATGATGAACATGGAAAACGTCGGCGTTAGCAACATATTTGTCGACAGCACCAAAATATTTTTACCGCACCGTCTTAACGTTAATTTTTATCTGACTTTAGTGTGTGAGTTTTACAGTGCTGCCGAATTATAACAAAAAACTGCGTTGCATACAATTAGTAGTACGAATACAAAGTCGTTTAGAGTAGTAAAAGTGGGATTATTTGTTAATCAAAAAGATCAAAATAGGGTTTAATCGACTTGTTTAGTGCATGTTTAAGCAGATAATCCGACTTTTATGGGATTAACTTTTGTATCTAAATGCACTATTAGAAACACTTTACGAACCCTCGCGGCTTTCGTAAATAGTATCCTCTAATTCGCCTTTGAATCTCGCTCGCCATTCCCATTTTGCCTTACGAGTTTTCTTCTTGAAAGATTTAAAACTGAGACGATACCCTTCCCAGTCCTCTAGTCCATTTTCCTTCTTCGCCCTATTGAAAAGTTTTCTCTGCATTCTAAGTAGCTTAGAATTCGGTGTACACCACCACGTACACACCACCACAAATTCGGTTGTCAGCTGCAATATGGTGCAACAATTAATATAATAGGTGTGTTTCTTTACTTTTTGGGTAAAGTTCGGTAAAATGAGAGTTAACAAGAAATACTCTCACGAAGTGACAAAAATGCCCAAAAGTAAAAGAACGCGAAAAACCATATTTGAAGCCCGAAAAACAAACGTCAATAGATTTGTGCATTATAGTTTGTTTTGGTGAGCGCTCTTTCTAGTTCTTGTTCAATTTGTTGTAAAAATCTAGACAGATTTTCTAGTTAAACCCCTTTTTAAATCAAAAATTTTAATAAAAATTTTCTTCTCAGGCATTTTTATATACAAAAAGGAATACGTACTTTATTAAATTTGGTAAAGATTTTAATATTAAACAAAAGCTTCAATTTATTTACATATTTATCTCTTTAACGCATTTAAACAAAAAACATCTTCAAAAAATTGTCGGTAATTTTATGGAGTTGTAACATAACCGATAAACTTTTTCAACTTTTATACTAATTTTTGTAAAGGATAAACATATTTTCTGAATGAATTAAATGAGCGATTGAACTAAAAGAGCTATTAGTTGTGCACTAGGTCTTTGGTTCAAATTAGTGCATAGTTCAATTGAACTAGTTGAACCCAACTGATGATATAACAGCTGATAAAAACAATTTACCCAAATTTACACGAAAAAAAAGTCTGGGCTTTTTCGTGCAAGAAGAACAAGAATAATACTCTCTCATGACAGCTCTCATTTACCCAATTGTGCAGTAAGAAAACGCTTTTTGGTAAAATTGGGATCCCGCGGGATCCCAATGTTGAGTACCCGAACACAGCTAATATCAATGTTTTAAACATAACAAGAAATTTATATTCTAAATAAATTTATTGAGCTTATTTATGTGTATAAAAATATATGTATAAGAAAAAACTGAAATTAATGTGATTGTTAAGTGTAAATACTATATGAATGTTAATCTCTTATACACAAAGAAAATAAATTCATTGCAACAACCGATTCTCTGATAACTGATTCCGTATAATTAACGAAATTAATTATAAATAATAGCTGAATTTAGTTTAATATCTATTACCGCTAATAAATATATCTTTGTATTCAACCAAATAATATAGCTGGCAAAAAATTCGGTTGGCACAACGAATCTATTTTCTGTGTTTGTTTGAATATTAAGTCAAAATATAAATTATTAATTAAAATACTAGGTTAAGTTTTGTAAAATGTTTGAACAAAAATATTTTAAATTCCATATTTGGTTTTAAAATCGTTTAAAACAATTCTTACAAATTAAAAATATTTTTAATAATACCCAGCAAAATTTCTAAGAAGCGGTTACCTCTGAATCTATTCTAGTTATGCTATTATGTTACCGCCGGTTTCATGGAACAGATTCTAGAACTAATGCCTGCGAGTCAATGTTGGAGGTTTCACTATTCCAGACCAAGTACTATAACTGGTTCTAGAATCCGCTCTTAAGCAACCTTGTAATAGTTAGACGGAAAATAACCTATTGGTAATATATCAAACTACCCAACAAAAAAAATTTAAGTGATTCTTAAGGAATCAGTTTTTCATTGATTCCAAACTATCATTAAGTAATGATTATCAGCTTCTAAAGCAGTTCTTTTTCACAATTTCCAAAAATGAGACTTTTAATAAAATTAAGTTTTTCAAATCTATGTCCGGTAACTTATTCTAAAAACAACCAGATTTAAATGTTTACTACAGATATTTCCATATAAATTTGACATTTATAACTATGGTTACGCATTCAACTTTGGTTATTTTGAGACAATTTATCAGGTCTAAGTGATTTGCTTAAATTCTTTACGAATAAAAATTAAATTTTTTCTACTACTCAATTAAAAAGAACATCAAAAGGTCTAAACTTTCATTAAACCATAAGCACTGCTTTAGAAGCAATAATAAAGATCACAAAAGAAAACGTCCACCCTATGACAAGCCTATGTCAAATTCATTGGTTCCGATCCAAATTTTCACAGTATCGAAATCCAAATCACTGCTTCTTTTAAAGATTTTTTTTTACTGGGCGGTTGTAGAACATAAGTTCTAACCTGTGCCAGCATAAGGTGTTTTTCAACTTGTTCTTTGATTTTACCTTCTTACTGGGTAAAATTTTCACACCAAAGAGTTAAATAATTTAAGATTTATAGTTAGTTATTCAATTCAAACTTGTTAGTGCCAAAGAGGAAACATAAGTTTACTTTTTAAATTAAAAATTTTAGCTATCCCAGCAAGCATGGAAATACGAAGAAGATTTCCCGATGATATCGCGTGGAAGAAACATATATTGCCACCAATATCAATTTCGTATTGCGGGAGAGAAAAAGGTGCTATGGCTAAATAAACTCACAGGTACAAAATAAATATTTATTTTATTCTTTATTTAATTTAACTTTGAAAAAGAGTTATCTCTTGACCAACACAATAATTATCTTGCTCTCATCATACCCGATTTTCTGTAAATCTGGATTTTTCTACGAATTTGTTGGCCATATCTTTTCATTGTTTCTTGTACAAATTTTGTTTTAATTTTTACCAAAATAAAAAATTTCAAGCAAATTGCTTTTATCCTCCAGATGATAAAAAGGTGATATTGCCGCAATATTATCAAAAAAAAAAAGTAAATAAAAAAAAAATAAAAAAATTATGACAAAAAATACTATTTTTGAATTGGTTTTTCCAAATATCTCCGAGTATATTCCAAAGAAAAGGAAGACAATTTCAAAAAACTATTTTCATTCTAATGAAAAATAGATGCCATCGCTTTAATATCTTCTTGGACGATATCTTCCAAATGTTTGCAGGGATAGTTTATTTATGATTTTTGATTCGAAGATAAGTTTATAAGAATATAAAATTTTTAAAAATATTTTAGATTAAAAAAATCGTTTAAACAATAAAATAATTAGGTTGTTCACAAGGGGTGTGCTATCTGTTGTATTATTGTATCGTCCTAAAACAGAGTTGTTAAAATTTTTATTTGACTTTAACAACTCTGTTAGCACACTCAAATATAGGACACTAAACATACGTAAAAATGTTGTATCGCGCTATTCTCAAATGTATTTTTTCAATTTAAATTCTAACAACTCTGTTTTTTGTTAGAACGATACAACAAATAGCACACCCCTTGTGAATGACCTTAATAATAACCAAATTTTAATTCAAATTTGTTTTTATTGAAGGTAAACGAGTAAAAAAGTAAAAGTCGATCATACATACTATATTGATAACCTACACCAGTCTGGTGGAGAGTCAACTAATGTTTGTATTCAAAATTTCAATAAGTTAATAATAAATTGATACAAAATTTAAAATCAACCAAAATTTTAATTTTGGCTTATGTTAGGTGGAGAGTGCGAATTAGATCTTGCTAGTTTTTAATTGTTAAAATGCACATATAAAAAAAAAAAACAAACAAGCCCTAGTTTCTTACGAAAATTAGATAGTTTTTCTTCAGTCTACATTCAGTATAAGTGCCAATATTTGTCAGACCTGTATGTAGGCACTAGGTCTAAGCATAGACTGATTCTAACCAAAACTCAACAAGTTCTGTCCGTAGGCCCATATGAGTCATTGCACCAATTTTCATTAAAATATTTTTATGTTTGCTACCTACAGCATTCCAACATTGAACGAAATTTTAGGGGGATCTTTAGATGAGGTCTAAATATGGGCCGATTTGAGCCAATATGAGCCAGTGTATAAAATTTTATGAAAACATCTTTATATGCGCGAAAAAAAATACATCGACGGACAGACGCACGGACGATTAACAGTGTGATCAAGGCCCAATATTTGTTGTTGTTACAAACATCAGCGCAAACTCATTATACCCTGTCTCAGTAGTGGTGAAGGGCAAAACTTGAAAAAGATAATTCTTTTTAAAATCTACTCGCATAAAATTTGATTCATTTTATAAATCAGTGAATTTTTCCATTTCCTCAATAAATAAAGTGTGCTTTTTCTTATTTTTTATCTTTTCTCTCCCCGTGATAAAACATTGTGCAATTTGAAATTGTAAAATTTTAAGTCACAAATTATTTCACATTAATTGGAAGACTACAATCTTCATAAGGCCAAAGTTATTTTTTGCGACATTTTCAAATCGTCCTGTCTATTTAATTAATGCGAAAAAACTTCCACCGCAATTTTGTAACAATTCCAGAGCAAGTGAAAAATTATTAGAAACAGAAAAAACAAAAAAACACAAACAGCGCCTTTAGAAATAATAACTTTTTGTTTTGAAGGTGGATTCGCACTAATGGAATAATTTATGCTGCGAAGTGCTTTCAAGAAAGGAAGAGAATAGTGAGTTTCAAGATTTTTAACAATTCTTTGCAAGTTTTATAAGAAAATTTGCACATATAGCAATACAAAATGATTATTTACAAAAACCCGAATAACCGGTTTTGAATTTAAAAAAACCGAAAACCGGTTTTTCAAAAAGGCGGTTTTTAGAAGTATTCGAAAACCGGGTTTTCAAATAGGTCGAATACTTGACAGCTCTAATAAAGTGAGGATGTGATTTATCCAAATTTCAATTCGATTCGGTTGAATTATTTGTTTAATGATTTGATTCTTAAATTTAACTATGATTTCTTAAAATTGAATCAATTCGCTTGATTCTATGGAAAGAATTAATAAAAATCAAATTTATTCTTTGAATAAGATATTAGCAGCTTTTTCTTATCACTTGGATTTAATTAATCCAAAAAGTAGTTCTAAAAGTGTTCAACAGATAGGGTTAGATTCTCCCTATTCTAAAAAGAATTTTCTGTCCGACACTTCTTTCACCCTAATTTTTAATACCGAATTCGATGATGAAGAATCATACTTTAACTTTTAATTTTTAATTATATTTTATATAAAACAGCGATAAACAGTCCGCCTTTTCAGTTTTATCACTTCACTTTATATTTTTAAGGCACATCTACACGGGATAGAAAACTCGCTAGAGTTTATAAAAATGCAGCACTGTTTAGGCCTACGAAATGTTATTTCTAGGCCATTGACAATTGCTGCCAAAAATAATTTCTTTAATTAGCAACAATTTTTAAGATGTCTTGTAACATTATTGAACATTTCAGTTCATTAAATACACCTTTTGGTATTTGAAGAAAAATTATTCTTTAAAATACAGCAATTTAAAAAAAAACAAATACTTGAAAACTAGAGACGATACTTTTACGATAAAAATTAGCGGCAAGTATATTAGAGATGAGAAATTTAGCGAAAACTCTACGAGATTTCTATCCCGTGTAGATGTGCCTTTACACAATTGAAAAATTCCATTGCAATATTTAATATTCACTAATTGCATTTAATTAAATTACTTACAGTAGAGTGAAAAATTGCCATTTCTATTTCAGCTATTTCTCCATGTCCAAGATGGAAAATATGTATTTGGTGAGGTGTAATTTTTTTCTAAACATATTTCATAAAAAAAATTTAATAACAACCTTTTATTTGTTAGTTTTTCAATTTTTTTTTGTTTCTCTTTTAATTTTCATTCGTATTTTTTCTGACATTAAATTAATAGGCTGTTTCATATATTTGTTGTTTTATTGTGGATTTATTGAATCCAGCTTTTTTTGGATTTAATAAATCCACTTTTTGTATGAAAAATTATAAATCCAGGTGATTAAAAAATACACTAATTGATTGAATAAAGTAGGAAATAATTCAATCAATAAAATGAGTTTTGCGAATCGTTTCGTTCAAACTTAAATCGGTGCCCAGATTCTTTAAAAAATTGACGATTATCGTCCACTTATCGAAGTTAAATTTCTAACATTTTGAAGATGTTAGTTACAAAAACGTTGAAATATGTCATGCGACATTGCTACAATATTTAAAAAATTGTATGTAATATGGTAGATATTAAAGTTCGAAAAATAGACGATAATCGTGTATCGTCTTATGGAATCTGGGCACATATTTAAAAATTAAATTAAGGAATCATGTTTTAAAGGACTGCTTATATCAAGCAAAATGGGTACTTTGTATAAATTACCATTACTAATTTTTATATTGGCACCTTTTATCAGTGTTGCCACAAAGTTTTAGATGATATCCCTATTTTACAAGAACTCAGTAAGAACCATCTAAAGCCTTCAATTTTATAGTCTGTTGTGATTCAGTATTTCAGAGCGCTCTAAAATTTGTTGGCTGGATAATTTAGTTTTTCTTTAAATATACTTTTTAGTTAAAATTAGATTAAATAATCAATTTGGGACCAATTTAGAGATTCAACAATTTCAACTTACAAAATGGGGAGATGAGCAAAATATTTTCTGGTAACACTAAACATGCATCTTGGCCAGTGTTACCATATATTTAAAAAAAAACTAAAAAAACTGTTTCTCTATAGAAAAACTGTTTTTCGAAAAAATTTTAAAAATTATAAGAAATTCTGAGATCCCGAAGTATCCTGGGACTAAAATATTATCCCAGGGTCTCAATTTTCAAAATATCGAGATTTGAATAATTTAGTTGAATTTTGGTTTCCTAGGCCCGAATCGTAAGTTAAAAAAAGTTCATTGAATCACCCTTCCGAGATGTGAACCTTTTTTTATTAACCCCTGACTTAGGATAGAATACTTTACTGGTCAATGTTGTACTTCAAAATATTCTTTATGGATTTGCATTCCACATAAAATACCTTTCATTTGATTGAGTATTGTTATGTCGGGAATTGTTTGACGGTATATAAAACCCCGTTAAAAAATTACGTTTTCTGAATTGTCCTTGATCATAATTGAAAAAATAGTAATAATCCAGAATTGGCAAATATTTATTAAAAAATTATAAATCATTTTCGGCCTTTTTTGATGAGACATTGTTTTAAAAAAATTTAAAAAAAAATATAACTTTCTAAATTATCCTTCATTTAGAAATGATCTGAAAAGTTCGGCTAAAATATGTCCGTCGGGTCTAAAAATAGATATCAAAAAATTTCCAAAAACATCTAGAAAATGACTTTCTATTTGAAATAATGATAAAAATAAGTCATTATAAGTAACTCATTATTATATGTTTTAAAATAATGCAGAAGGTATGTGGATGTTATTTTCGGTAGTCCAAAAAATAATGATATATTATTACCGTTTCTACACTGGTAATTTTATAAATGTCTTATAAAACAAATATTTTATACAAAATTCATTTTATAAACGTGCTATAAGGTTTTCAAATTATTATGCACAAGCACTTTTATATTTAAATTCTTAAATTTTAAAAAAAAATCTAAAAAAATTGTAAATGAAATAAATGTGCCGATTTAATACAAAAAAACTGTAAAAAAAATCCATAAATTTAAAAAAACAGTTTTTACATGAAAAAACTGGAAAACCGTTAGGCATCCCAAAAAAACTGTAAAAAACAGTTAAAACTGGCTATATGGCAACACTGATCTTGGCTTAAGTAACTCTCGTGTCGTGTAATGTTGTTTTGTATTCCGCTGTCTTTATTATATTTAAAATAACGGCTAATTTAACAACTGACAATGCTAAACAGTTAATTTTGGAAACAATATGGTAGATGGCGCTTAAAAATTCCTGGGTGTTCTATGTATAAAAATCTCTCAAACCTGTTATAAGGCAAAAAGCACGGAAAATAATACAAATTTTGTGATCACCCATATTTTGGAATAAATCATCGATTTTAAGAAATTTTTTACATTTGAACAGTTTTAAAATGACTTATTTTTGCTTCTGCGCGCCTAAAAAATACAACTATAGCAATAATTTTAAAAAATTTACTTAATAGATTTTTTTTGTTTTTTTCCAAAAAAACAAATTTTAATATTATTTCAAATAATAATTAGTAGCAATTAAATTAAATTTTAGAGTTTCAAAATCTATTCCATATTTACATACACAGAGAGAATTTTACTGGACGAATTTTAATAAAAATTTTCAGTAAACTAATGAAGTTTTCTTCACAAAGTAAAAGAAAAATTTCCTAAATATGATGAAAAAGCTTCATATATTTTATGAATCTACTTTTAATGAAACTTTTTCATTGAGTGTTTAGATGTTTTAATAAATGAAATGAAATTTTTTCAAAAATTTTATGAAAAATTCCATTAATTCAATGAAAAGATTCAATGAACGAGTTCCAGTGCAGCTTCGTTATTTTTATGCAAAAATTCATTAATATCATGCAGATAATTCTCTCAGTTTAGGCAGTTTATAACTAGGGCTAGGAAGTTCATGCAAAAAAAGTGGCAAAACTATGCTGTATATTAGTCAAAAATGTCTTCATACTATGCGCTAGACCTAGGAAGAGTTTGAGGACAGTCCCCAAACTAACCAAATGTCTCCATACTAAACTATAGATCGAAAATGTCTCCATACTAAATATAGATCGATTTAAATGTTTACAATAAGGGTTTTCATACAAACATATTTTTTATGTATGGAGTTTGACATTAAACTCATAAACAGGTTTACACTATTTACGAGTAGAATACGAGTTTATATAAAAAGCCCTAATATTTTAATTACATTTTAATATTTTGTTGTCTTAGAAAGCTGTTTGAACATTGAAAATTAATACCAATAATAGTCGAAAAGTAAGTAATAACATTTCGCTGATATTTTAAAATGCAAAATATACTATTATGCCATCCCGGTTAAAAATGGTTGTCTGTGAGTAACGTGACATCACATAAAATTATAAATTTTCATATCGAGGGCTTATATTCGACCTTGATGTACCTATAACACTTTTCAAGAAAATGACAATTGAGTAAGTACAACCTTGCACATTTTTATAGTTTTTTCGATTTTCACGAACTTGTACAAACATTGTCCTTTCTTAGTTCTGTCATATACTTTAGCAAGTTCTACTGCTTCGACTGCATTTGTAGTCGTATTGACAATTCTACAACAGTTTTATATTTAAACTGCGTTTTACATTTGCATATTAATATAGACCTATTCATTGGCAATTTCATTTACTTCATTTTCAGTTTATTTTTATCAACATAATTCTGGACTTTAGAGATAATTAAAAAACACAGAACAACAAATTTCAATATCAGAGTGCAATTTTATTACAAATGTGAAGTTAACTTAATATTTGTAAAATATACCTTAAAATTTAAGCGCATATAAAACATACAACTATTTAGGAATCTTAAAAAATATATTTAAAATTATTTTAATGAAATGAAAGCTTAAAATAATTTTATATACAATACATATGATTGATCTTAAGCTATAACCTAATCAAACATCACAGTTCATATTTAATAAAAAATAGGGTATAAATCTAATATTAAAGTAAGGATTCATTATATTAAAGTAAATTTATTAAAAATATATTAAAGCGAAAATTCCTATCAAAAAAGTTCCATAGAGGCCATATTTTCATGTAATATCATATCATGAACATCATTAAATACTTTACGTATACAACTGGTATCAGTGGCCACTGTAAAATGATAATAACATTCACGTTTTGAATTATTCATATGATTTCGGGATGGACGTTTCACCGGTTCTTGGGTAATATCAATAAGTTTTTGTTTGATAAACTTTTTAGTCCAATCACATTCATCGAAATAACTTTCAGCCTGCGGACTATTACGAAATTCATCAAATTCCGGGAAATAATCGACAATATGTTTGCCCGCTCTTATTTTGCGTTCCATAATATCTTGTTTGTTAAGAAAGACAATAAGACCAGCTGAGGCTAAAAAGCGATTTTGCCAAACACCACGAAATAGATTTAAGGCTTCCTGTAAACGATTCTGGGCAGGATCTTCTCTCAGTGATTGATCAAAATCACTGCATGAGATCAAAAATAATACGGCTTGTATACCCTCAAATACTTGTATCCATTTATTACGTTGATCACGTTGACCACCCACATCGTACATATGGAAAATTTGTTCACCACCACCCAAAGCTTTGGGTATTTGTACACGAAATGATATATTATGTATGCCAGTGGTAATTTTTCGACTATGTAAAATATCTTCTGTGGTAGGTATATAAAAATCTTCTGAGATACGTTCAAAATTATCGAGAAAACTATAAGTACATAAAGAAAAAGGATATACAATTAATATAAATTTATAGGGATGAGGTCCAGGGGGAATCTCCTCCTGTTCAAAACTTACTATTTTGTACTATCCGATAAGGGAAATTCATTCGAACGTTCATAGCAAGTACGTATGCCAACATCATTCCATAGTGTCATAACATGATCACAATATTCCTGAAAATAAAAAATAAATAAAAATTAAATAAAATAAAAATAATAATTTATACTTTAAAATTCAATATTTGTTTGTTAATAAAAAAAGAGAAACAAAACTGTCAGATGTATAGAACAATGTCCTTACCATAGATTAGATAATTATCTCACTCTTTTTCTTCTTTCATAAACAAACGCATTATTTCAAACACATTCAAATAAATTTTGTATACGTATAGGACGTATGTCCAACATTCTCACGAGATATGTCCACTGACAGCGAAGAATGTCAAAGAGTAAGAGATCTATGCAATCTATGGTCCTTATATATATATTCTTATTGTCCCTCTCGTAAAAATTTCCGAAAATCTTGTCTTGTAAAATATTTTTACTTCAGACATGATCTTGTGAAATTTGTGAAACAAGCCAAACAAAATAAATTTAATAATCTATCAGATTATCGAATGCTGGCAACAATTTTTTACTATTCCCAACTATTAAAAATTAAAAACCGCAAAATCTGCCGTGGCGTGGTATTTTTCCAAGCAAAAACTTAAAATTTCTTAATATTAGTGTCAAATATTATCTTTTCATCCCAGCGTATCTGGAATGATATAAAACTTATAACAGGTGGTAAAAGCTCAAATATAATTAACCTACAATCGGTTTCAGCGACGCTTTCGTCTCCGTTTGATATTGCAAACTACTTTGCAAAACACTGGTCAGAACAGTCAGAGGACAAACATTTCACTCCAAGTTTTCAACAAAACAAATTGACGTCAGTTGCACAAATCTATAACCCACAAACATGCAATAAATATGCAGAAAAAATTGAGAGCCCAATCAACATCACAGAATTAGAAGACGCGTTGCATTCAGCTAAAGGTAAAACACCAGGCAATGACCGCATCCCCTATCCAATGTTAAAAAATCTCCCTTCTTCAACAAAAAAGCATCTCCTTACACTTTTTAATAATATTTTCACATCCAATGTCTTCCCACAAACTTGGAAAACTGCAATTGTCATTCCAATCCCAAAGCCAAATAAAGACCCTCTTACAGTTTCTGGATACAGGCCAATATCGCTTATATCATGCATTAGTAAAACTCTGGAGAAAATTATTGCTAGACGTCTAATGTGGTTCCTAAAAACCAATAACTTAATCACTCCTAATCAAGTAGCCTTTATGAAAAAACAAGGGACCGATGACGTTCTCCTCTATCTTCAACATTATATTTCAAAGGCTTTATCTAGTCGAAATCATGTCAGTATACTATCTACCGACTTTGAACGTGCTTTTGATCGGATCGTTATTCACGTAGTTCTGCAACAACTAACTAAATGGAAAATCGGCAAAAATATGTATTCTATTGTCAAAAGCTTTCTTAGCAATCGAAAACTGAAAGTTAGAATAAACGGCGAATTATCTAACACTTTCCCCTTATATAACGGTATACCGCAAGGGTCGCCACTATCAGTTGCGCTATTTGTTATTGCTTTTAATCAATTAAGCAAAATTCTGTCCACGCAAAAACACATTGAACATGGAATTTACGCTGATGATGCAATAATTTTTACTAAAATGAACGAAAACAACAAAGTGAAAGAAATATTTTCGAACACTTTAAGAAAAATTGATGAATGGTGTTCAACATCAGGTGCAAAACTATCCGTAGATAAATGCAATCTATTACACATCTGCAAAAAACATAACTGCAGTAAATTTGATGTGGAATACAATAATACCAAAATCAAACGTGTAGATAATCTACGCATTTTAGGAGTTATTTTTGACAAAAGCTTTACTTTTAAAGATCATTGCCAACACCTGAGAAAAAACTTAATTTCGAGATTAAATATAGTGAAATATTTAACATCAAAAAATTTTATGATTCATATCTCGACAATGATAAATATAACCCGTTCAGTTTTACTTGCGAAAATCGATTACGCCCTTCCAATATATGGTTGGTGTGCGCCCTCTCATATAAAATTAATTCAAGGACCCTATCATGCAGCAGTTCGTCGCAGCATCGGAGCCTTTTACACCAGCTCTACCATAAATATATTAGCCGAAGCTGGAATGCCGTCTATAGAAAACCGTATATCGTATCTAACATACAAATTGATACCAAAACTCTTCATTTGTCGCAATAAAATCCTTTTCCAAGAAGTTAGAAAAACTGTTAATGGCGTCAGAACACCCAGGATTCAATCTACTATCGTCAGATGTATAGACTTTTCCCGCAATCTTGGTGTACACTTTCGCCCAATATACATAAAAAACCAATCCGAACCTCCATGGTTTTTAAATAAATCTTCATTCATTCTTTCCATGAGTGATTTACCCAAAACCACGACTTTGCCTATTGTTTATAGACAAACTTTTAAAAATATATCTGACCATTCCTTTGGACTCAATTGGAATTTTCTATTCACTGATGGATCCAAGTCGACTGAGTTTACAACTTTCGCAACAGTAGAACAAGATGGAAATCTCATAAACTCTGGCTTACTAGATAACATCTGTTCTAACTTCACAGCTGAAGCTTTAGCAATATTGCTAGCAGTGGAATTCGCCTCAAAAAAAGACACTAAATATGTAATTTGCACTGACAGCCTTTCGGCTGTCTTAGCCATGCAAAGCTCATCGTACGACTCACCATTAATAAATGAAATAAGGAACATTTGTATACAACAACCAAATAAAATTAAAATAATGTGGGTCCCTTCTCACGTTGGTATACCTGGCAACGAGTATGCCGACTTAGCTGCAGAAGAAGCAAAACGTAGGCCACTACTAAAATTCTCCACCTGGGAATCTCGTGATATGTTAAATGCGATATCTTCGTACTTGAGGAACCTAAACCATCAAAAATGGTCCAACTATCAGCACAACTACAAAAATGTAAATCCCCTTGGAATCAAACCAACATATCCAAAAAACTGTTCCAGAAAATACACTAATTTAATAGTTCGCCTAAGAATTGGACACTGCAAATTCTCTCACAAACATCTATTGGAGAGAAATACAGCCCCACGATGTTCTACTTGCAACACGCATCTAACGGTTTCCCACATTCTAAATGAGTGCACCGACTACAATTCATCCAGAACCAACATCTTTGGATCAAATTCACCAACCGATCTCTTGAAAATACATGTGACACTAATATTAAATTAATTTGTAAATTCATATTTGAAAATAGTTTATATAGTCAAATTTAATGTACTTTTTTTTCTCTATTCGGAGTCGAAAGCCCCTGCTGCTAGTACTCCTTTCTTAAATTAGTTACGTAATTGTATTACGTAATTAATTATAAATAAATAAATAAATAATAATCTTTTCAAACAATTACAATATTCATAATTATCAAAATAGACAGTGTAAACGATCGTGATTTTAAAAACTATATGAGATTACTAGCGGGCGCAGCCCGCTACGTTGTTAGCGTGCCTTAAAGGTTAAGGGGGGGGGGGGGGGGCTGCGCCCCCCACAATTTTTATTAAATTCGTTTTTTTATTTAAAGTTTTTTTATTTAAAGCCTTCACCCAGCCACCACAAATAAATAATTCTGCACAACAATGGGTTTAAAATAAATAAATATTTGATCACTTTTTCTCATGAAAGTGGATTGTTAGTAATGAATCCATAATAAATTGCAATATACGTGTGTATGTTAAGATAATTTGGTAAAGTGCGAACTTAGGTAGATAGACCCGTAAGTAGTTTTGTTCATTTGTGTTTTGAATGAAAATAAATAACGTAAAGCAGGGTTGGAAAGCATTTTATAATATTAAAAATAGCGGGCAAAGCTACGTTGTTAGCGTGTCTTAAAGTTTTTTTTTAATTCCAGTTTATGTAAAGGTAGACCTGGCAATTCAAGTAAATTCACAAATTCAGTTGGAAAATTTACTGCGTCGGTTTCTTCCACCGGTGCTTCGTTACATGAAGTTTAAATATCGGAATATATAAGTTCCATTCCTTTTCTAAAGTTTTCTCTTTCAGAAAATTTGTTTAACTTTTTGGGGAGTATGTTTCAATGCTACATAAGTCTCATATTCCGTTGATAGTGTTTGAACAGGTAATTCCCTCTTCCAATCCATTTGCATTGTCTATAATTTCAATTCCACTCGTTCAACGTTTATATCCATTTCATTCCACTTGTGTAGTGTTTCAATCCCACTCGTTTCCTATTTAGTTTGTTAATTTTAGTGTTTCATATACACTTGTTCTTTAAGTTTTAGGTTTCTAGCTAAAGACGCAGACGTTAAGGGGGGGGGGGCAATTTTCCCCTTTTGAACCACCATTTTTACCACGTTCCTGTCCAAAGTCCTAGAAATGCCTTGTCGATAAGTTAGCCCATACTCCAAGGAAAACATATTATATATTACAGGTTTCTAGCCGAAGGGTTCGGTTAGGCCATCAAGGTGGAGAATTATTCCGTTTTTACCCCTCCCGGTAGGAATTTCCAAAAATTCCGTCTTAGAGGACGTCTGCGTTGGAGGAGGAACCTACTACATACATAATTTTAGGTCTCTATATCCAGCAGTTTGGCCAGGCCGTCAAGGGGGAAGTTTTTTCCCTTTTTACCCCTCCCGGTATGAATTTCCAAAAATACCATCTTAGGGGACGTCAACGTTGGAGAAGGAACTCAATTTAAGATCCCTTGTTCCAGCAGTTTGGCCAGGCCGTTAAGGGGGAGACTTTTCCTGTTTTTGACCCTACCTGTAGAAATTTCCAAAAATCTCATCTTAGCGGATGTCTACAATAGAGGAGGAACTTTAATACCAAATTTCAACTTCCTACCTCCAGCGGTTTGGGCAGGCCTTTAAGCGGCACTTTTCTCTTCATTAATCCCCATTTTTGCAATGTCCCTGTCCAAAAAGCACCTTCTCGGTAAGTGAGCACATACTCCAAGTAACATATGTTTTACATTTCAGGTTTCTAGCCAACTTTTACTATTTGTGCCCCTCTCGGTAGGAATTTCCGAAAATCCATCGACAGGGAATTCCAGCTTCCTAGTTCCAGCAGTTTGAGCAGGCTGAGAGGAACTTAAGTACCGAATTTCAGCTTCCTAGTTCCAGCAGTTTGGACAGGTCGTTAAGGGGCAACTTTCCCTTTTTGAGCCCCCATTTTATAACGACCCTCTCCAAAATTCAAAAAAGTATCTTTCTAATAAGTTAGCCCTCACTCCAGGGACCCACATTTTAAGCTTCAGGTTTCTAGCCGAAGGGGTTTTTACCGGCCCCCAAGGTGAGGCTTTTCTCCTTTTTGCCCCTCCCTTTAGGAATTTACAAAAATTCCATCTTCGCGGCTATCTGCGATGGATGAGGAACATTCATATCAAATTTCAACTGCATTGCCATAGCGGTTTGGGCAGGCCGTTAGTGGGGACATTTTTCCCTTTCAACCACCATTTTTACTATGTTCCTGTTCCAAAATAGAAAAATTACGTTGCCGGTGAGTTAGTCCTACTCCAAGGAATACATATTTAAAATTTTAGGTTGGCCAAAAGGGATTGGGCAAGCCGTCAGGAGGAGACTTTTACCTTATTTCCCCTCCCGATAGGAATTTCAAAAATTCCGTCTAAGCGGACGCCTACACAGAAGGAGGAACTCACATACCGAGTTTCCTTTTGGGATATCCTGTAGGGAATTCCAAAAATACAAACTTAGTCGATGTCTACTACAGTGGAGGAACCTTTATACCAAATTTCAACTTCTTACCTCCAGTGGTTTGGGCTGGCACTTTTCCAATTTGTGAGACTGTTTATGGGGAGACTTTTCCCCTTTTTGCCCGTTCCGGTAGGAATTTCCAAAAATCCCGTCTTAGCGCACGTCTATGCCGAATATCAAGAAACCTTGTTTTAGTGGCGATATCCGTGGGTGGAGGAAAAAAGTAGTTTTTTTGAAATTATATATTATTTTAAATGGTACTTTTTGGAAAAACGAAATTTTTTGGAAAAAGATACATTGTTTTTACAAAGTACTTTATTTGTACTTTTTTTGCAAATGGTATTTTTTTTTAAAAAGTTGTTTTTTTTTGGAAAAATGTATGTTTTTTGGAAAAAGGTACTTTTTTTGGAAAAGGTACTTCTTTTGGAAAAGGAAAATTTTTTTAGAAAAAGGTACTTTTTTTTGGGAAAAGGTACTTTTTTTTGGAAAAGGTACTTTTTTTGAAAAAGGTATTTTTTTGAAAAAATGTATGTTTTTTGGGAAAAGGAAAATTTTTTTAGAAAAAGGTACTTTTTTTGGGAAAAGGTACTTTTTTTTGCAAAAGGTACTTTTTTTGAATAAGTTATTTTTTTGGAAAAATGTATGTTTTTTGGGAAAAGGTACTTTTTTTTGGAAAAGGTACATTTTTTTAGAAAAAGGTACATTTTTTGGAAAAAGGTACTTTTTTTAAAAAAGGTACTTTTTTTAAAAAAGGTACTTTTTTTGGAAAAAGGTACTTTTTTTGGAAAAAGGTACTTTTTTTGGAAAAAGGTACTTTTTTGGGAAAAAGGTACTTTTTTGGAAAAAGGTACTTTTTTTGGAAAAAGGAATTTTTTTGGAAAAAGGTACTTTTTTTGGAAAAAGGTACTTTTTTTGGAAAAAGGTACTTTTTTTGAAAAAAGGTACTTTTTTTGGAAAAAGGTACTTTTTTTTGAAAAAGGTACTTTTTTTGGAAAAAGGTACTTTTTTTGGAAAAAGGTACTTTTTTTGGAAAAAGGTACTTTTTTTGGAAAAAGGTACTTTTTTTGGGAAAAGGTACTTTTTTTGTCCCCTTTTTGCCCCTCCCGATAAGAATTTCCAAAAATGCCGTCTCAACGGACGTCTACACCGGTCGAGGAACCTACATACCAAATTTCAACTTCATAGCTCCAGCAGTTTGAGCAGGCCGTCAAGGGGGAGACTTTTTCCCCGTTTTGCCCGTCCCTGTAAAAATTTCCAAAACTCCCGTCTTGGTGGATGTCTACGATAGTGGAGGAACCTTTATACCAAGTTTCAACTTCCTACCTCCAGCGGTTTGGGCAGGCCGTTAAGGGGGGCCTTTTTCCCCTTTTTAACCCCCATTTTTACAACGTCCCTGTCCAAAATTCTAGAAAGTACTTTCCAGAAAAGTTAGCCCCTACTCCAAGGAACACATATCTTAAATTTCAGCTTTCTAGCCAAAGGGGTTTTGGCAGGCCGTCAAGGGGGACACTTTCCCCCTTTTTGCCCGTTCCGGTAGGAATTTCCAAAAATCCCGTCTTAGTGGACGTCTACCCCGAAAGAGGAACCTACATAACAAATTTCAACTTCCTAGCTTCAGCGGTTTGGGCTGGGCGATGTTGAGTGGGTCAGTCAGTCAGTCAGTCAGTCACGTTATTCTTTTATATATAGAGATAAAATCAATTTAAATACCCTGTTAGTGGGTGTCTAGCCGGAATTCAAATAAGTTCCATATGTAAAGTTCAAAGCTGTTTTCATTTTAGATCCAAATGTTTGAAATGCCACTTGTTTCTTCTACATTGAAGGAATTCACAGTCTAAGTGATAACGTGATATAGCATTATTTTTGAAGTTTAACCCATAGAAAGTTGTAAAATTTATAATAAGTGATACTTTACTACTTAAATTAATACGAACTGTGAATTCCATATGTATTTAAAATAAGTGTTTTAGCTAAACACATGTTTAAGAATTACACTAATAGAAAAAAAATCTGTACAAAATTTTGTTAAAACTACTAAAAATTAGTTAAAAATTATGTTGCAGAAAACTTGCTAAAATAAGCAGATTATTTTTGCTATATATTAGTAAGATAGGAACAGCATAAATAAAACTGTTAAATATACAGAATTTTGAGTTAATTTTTTGTTAATAGAAAATAACAAATTAATCTGCTAAAAAAAAGTCCGCTAAATAATTAGTAGCCTGAAAAAACCCGAAATAATTTTAAATTTTCAAAAGTTTTTTTTTAATTTTCTTTAAAAACAAATAAAAATCGAGCCTTTTGAATACAGCAGTTTACAATTTTTTTTAGCAAATATATCTGCTAATTTAACAAGATAGACTGCTATTTGCATTCAACTAAATTTAGCTTAAAAATAACAAAAGTTTTGTAGATATAACAGTTTATTTTTTCTATTTTTATAAATAATATTTTGCAAAATTTTCTGCAAATTTTACAAAACAATTTGTTATTTTCAATTAACTAAAAGTTAACCTAAATATAACTGAAATTCTGTAAATTTAACAGTTTTAAGTTTGTTGTTCTTATTTTACTAGTGTTTAGCAAAAAAAAATCTGCTAACTTGAGCAGTTTTTTCTGCAGCATAATTTTTAACTGATTTTTAGTAACTTTTTCTGCTATTTTTACAGATTTATTTCTATGAGTGTAGCCCACCTCACTACACCCTACTTTCCACGTTGTGGTGCAGTATAATCTTATCATTCTATAATACTATACTAAAACACGATTTATTTTAGTTACATATTAATAGCCAGTTTCGATTTTTCCCTACACTCACAAAAATAAACCTGTACAAAGAGGAAAACAAGTTACTAAGAATTAGCTAAAAAGGGCCCTGTAGAAATAGGCGCCTCTGATGAAATCAATATAATATTTTGCTGAATGTTAGTAGACAAAAACAGCAAGAAAACTGTTATATTTAACTATAAAACTTTTGTTAATTTAAGTCGAATTTTGTTAAATGAAAATACAAATTATCCTACCAAAATCGTCAAAACTATTTACTGACAAATAGAAAGTGCTGATTTCAGAAGGTTTATTGTTATTCACATTAAAAAAAAATCTAATAGAAAAATCTACTAATATACAACAAATATTTTTGCTGATTTTAGCAGGATAAATAGCTAAAGTTTAAGGCACTTTTTACTAGATTAATTTTCTTGCCTACATGCACTTTAAGAATTTCATATAAATACCCTGAGCAGATATAATATAAATGATGTCATCTAAATAGTTCATTAAACCTAAAAGTACTTTAAACAATATGATAGCTGTTAAGATAAATGTAATCTAAATGATCTTTCAGAACTTGTAAGGTTTTTTTTGTATTATTAACCCTTATAAGTTTACGAAAACCTCAAGGTAGTTAATTATATATATTATATATATTTATTCCCGTTCCAAGTTGGAGCATAGGGTTAATTACTCTTAGATATAATTTTATTAGAAATATGCAAAATTAATTACTCTTAGGTATAATTTTATTAGAAATATGCAAAAGATCTCTAATAAAAAATGTCCAACATAATAAATCTTTAATGCCCAATTCACATAAAAAAGTTAACCTAGTAAAAGCCGGATTAACACCTTAATCGATTACTACCCAATTCACACAGAAAAGTTAATCTAGTTAAAGTTGGATTAACTGCTTAATCGAACACTAAATAATACGACTAAACAATTTTTTAATATTTGTGATTACCAGTTAACCCAACTTTTGATGTGGTTACTTTTTCTTAACGACCTGTATTTACACTGATAATTGTGTGCAACCAAAGATTATACATTTTATAGATTAACTATGTCACTCACGGTTCTCTCGATAATTAGCGAACTCGTGCAAAGGCATAAGAAAACTTATTTATAAAAAATGCGACCAAATAAATAGAGCGAAGGTTGAGCGAGATGAGGTGGATAGATACCCACTGGTGCAACGCTGTTTTATTATAACGAAGCTTTCCAACACTTAAGCATTAAACACATAGACGACTGCAGCTACACGACTACAGCCTGTCAAAAATAAAATACACACGTTTATATGAAAACGATTATTTTGACACCAACACAGCTACACGGCTACACGACTACTTTTGCCGCTGTAGTCAACTTAGGATAATTTCTATTTTTGTTGGCTACAAAACAAAAATAGTGTTGACAATATAACAAAATATGTAAAACAGGACAAATTTTCCCGCTAGAGGCGAAATAAAATCGCTAGTTCTGACTAGAAAATCACCGTTTTGGGAACACTGAAGAAACAGCTGTTTATATTTTACAATTGTTTGAAGGTTTCATTAATTTATATTTGGAAATAACTTTATTGTGATGTTTTGTAAAAAAAAATGGATCTTACAAAATTAACAAAATATTCCTCAGCCATTATTTTAGAAGCACAAACCAAAAAAGATTAATATTTATCAAAATGTCAAATATTTAGGATTATCTGTTTACATGTTGCTGTCGTTTTCAAAAAAATTAAGTAGCTGACTACACGACTGCAATTGCAGCCAGCAGCATTTGTAGTCGTGTAGCTGCAGTCGTCTATGTGTTTAATGCATTAAGGAACATAAACTCAAAATCAGAAAAATGTACGTTACCCGGTGTCTTCAAATGCAAAAAATTATATGATATGAAATGTCAAAACCATTCCAGAGAAACGGCAAAATGATATCAATTGCAATGTGGTGGAGAACATTTAAACATTTCATTGCTAAGAAATATCATAAATTTTTCTTCGAAAATCAGAAAATGTTACCAAGCTTTAATTTTTATCTACAAATAATAAAAAGTTAAACACTTTCCCATTCTTTTTTACCAAATTTTCTGTTGTTTTTTATTACAAAATTAAAACAAAAAGTGACATTTCATGGCAGGCATCATTGCAATAAAATTGAAATTGAGTGTCTTCACTTGAGATAAAATCATTTTGACAATTGCTTGCTATTATTTTATTGCCTGTCAAGACATTAGGTTACCTAGTGAAGGCATCATTGCAACTTATAGTCTTGACTAGCCATGGATTTGTGCGAACATGAAACAAATCACACGTGAAACAACAACAAATTTTATTTGTTGTTATTGTTTTGCATTTAATTCGTTTCATGTTCGCACAAATCCATGGCTAGTCAAGATTATAAGCAAGCGACTCTTGCAATGATGCCTGCCATGTTTTAATTTTAATTTTGTAATTAAAAAACAACAAAAAACTTGCTAAAAAAGAATGGAAAAATCTTTAAGTTTTTATTATTTGTAGATAAAAACCAATTTATTATTTGTAGATAAAAATTAATGTACCTAGTGTCTCCAAATGCCATAAAATTTGCAAATTACACACAAACCAACAAAAAAATTATTTTCGTTGTTGTTCCCTTGTGTGTTATTTTTAAATTTCATTACACATATTATTTCATTTGTGGACACTAGGTTAAGATGAAGCCGCAAAAATATTTTGAAGCTTTCCACAAATTTTTTGCTAAAACCAGAATGACACTTGCTTTATTATACCCTACACCACTATGTGGCCAGGGTATTATAAGTTTGTGCTGATGTTTGTAACACCGATTTAACGATGTCCGTCCGTTTGTCTGTCTGTCCATGCATTCTTGTGCGCACTCTACAGGTCGCAAATATTAAGATATTTTGATGAAACTTAGTACACCGACTTTTGTCGGCCCAAGGACGACGCCCATTGATTTCGGTTAAAATCGGTCCATGTTTAGACCTAGTGCCCATATAAGGGTCCTACCAAAATTATATTGTTTATACGCTACAGGTCGCAAATATTAAGATATTTTGATGAAATTTGGTACACAGACCTATTTTGGCCCAAGGACGAAGCCTATTGATTTTGGTGAACATCGGTGCATGTTTAGCCCAAGTGCCCATATAAGGGTCCCCCAAAATTGGCTTGGTTACAAACTGCAGATCGCAAATATTAAGATATTTCAATGAAATTTGGTGCGCTGACTCACATTATAGAAAATTTTGACACAAGCCCCATTTTAACCCATTCGAATTTCGGATCCAAACATTAGTTGGCTTTTACCCAAACTGGTGTAGAGTATTGTATAGTCGGCATGCCCGACTTTAACCTTTTTACTCGTTTTGTATTGAATTGATATAGGATTGATGAAATGAAACAGCAAATATTCGAGAGAGTAAAAAATATAATTTATAAACAAATAAACAGTGATGCACACTTTGTTCGAAAGGAAAATCGCTAAAATTTGTTAAAAATCCTTACAAACCCAGAAAAACTTAGGAATTTGATCAATATTTAATCAATAACTAAATGTCATTTTGAATTTTAAAATTTTTATAAATTTTTTGACAGTTTGTTATTGATTTCCCTGATATATATGTAAGTATGATTGTACTTTTTGCACTTATGTAATTTTCCTATAACTATAAAATAAAAATAAAGTTAGTGTCATCGCTGACATTTTCTATGTTTTTCTTATGCCGGATCGCTGTCGGCGCCACCTTGCTATTTTAAACTGACAAAGTTAAAGTTTTAACTGTCAAGTTAATATTTTAACTGTCAAAACATGCATATGTTAGCGATTAAGATTCAAAAAGAGGAGTAACTTTAATCAAGTAGATTAATTTCGTTGCCTAAACGAGCTACAAGGCAGCTAAACTTATATATTTACTTGATTAAAGTTAATCTACTTTTTTAATCTTTATAGTTTACTCATGCATTTTTTGACAGTTAAAAGTCTAATTTTATTAGTTTAAAATACCAAGTCGAAACAACAGCAGCACACAAAATAACGTGGCACCGAAGGTATCCGGCTATTATCTAATTAAAAAATATTTGGTGGAAACAAAAAATAATCATATCAATTTTTGACAACAATTGACAACTATAGGACACATTTGTATTTACTACAGACTATGTGGGTTGGTTAAAATTAAATGATATGAATGAATGGAAATATTTATATTTTGTATTACTTACGTATAATCCACTAATTAAGATATTAAAACAGATATTTTAAAGCGATTAATATGATGTTTATGACGCAAATGTCAATTATTTTGTATATTTAATAAAACATTAAATATTATTTTATATTTGTTTTATTGATTGCGAACATATAGAGGGCATATATGAAATAGGGGCTCTCTATGGAAAACTAGTATTTGATTGAAAATGAGTTTTTGATAACAAACGCTTCAGTTTTGCAGCTGTAAACTATGATAAACATTTTGAAGTGAAATAATACTTCTAGAACCACTTTTTACAGTTTACCTAGTGTCTTCAAATGCAATAAAATATGCCATAAAATTTACGAATTACACACAAAGCCGTGTTATTTTCAAATTTCTTTGCACATTTCATTGTATTTGTAGACATTAGGTTAGTTATTTGACTATTTGCCAAAAATATTGCATATACATATATGGGCGATCTACACAAATTTCCTTTGATTTCTTAAATCCGAGAAAATTATAAAGATCTGTAGAGATATTTTTGACTTTTGAGTCCAAGTTAGTATATCGACTAAAGCCTTACGAGTATTCATGCTGAACACAAAACTAGAAGTTTTCGTTTTCTTTAAGTTTTCGATTTGAAATTTGTATGGAATTTGACAATCGAAAACTAAATAAATTTGAAAATTACTAGTTTTGGGTTCAGTATGAATAAGGTATAAGTGATTCTATATCTCTTTTCAAAGTTTTTCTGTCGCAGCTGAAATTAGTGCTTTTATCGTTTTTGAAAGTATTGCACCAGGCAAAACACTTCTTGAAGACATTTACAATACTAGGCAGGGCAACCATAAATATGCTCTAAAAAACCAGCCTAAAAAATTGCTCTTAAAAATGTAAAATATACTCTTAAAATTAAAAACAGACTTTTTTTAAACGCACATGTCCGTCTGTCCGTCCGTCTGTCTGTCTGTCCGTCTATGCATTCTTGTGCGCACTCTACAGGTCGCAAATATTAAGATATTTTGACGAAATTTGGTACACCGACCTATGTCGGCCCAAGGACGACGCCTATTGATTTTGGTTGAAATCGGTCCATGTGTAGACCTAGTGCCCATATAAGGGAAATTTGGTACACCGACCTATGTCGGCCCAAAGACGAAGCCTATTGATTTTGGTTAACACCGGTCCATGTTTAGAACTAGTGCCCATATAAGGGTCCCCCCAAAATTAACTTGGTTACACGCTGCAGGTCGCAAATATTAAGACATTTTAATGAAATTTGGTTCGCTGACTCACATGGTCGCGAGAACAAAGCCGATAGATTCTAGATAGAATCGGTCCATATTTGGACCTATAGCCCATATGGGCTATATTTACGATTTTCTCGTCTTTTATTATTTTATATAAAATTTTGACACAAGTCCCATTTTAACCCATTCGAATTTCGGATCCAAACATTAGTTGGCTTTGTACCAGACTGGTGTAGGGTATTGTATAGTCAGGATGGCCGACTTTAACCTTTTTACTCGTTTTTTCATAAGTTTTTATCTATTTGTTAAAAAATAAATTGTGAATTCTATTTGGAATTTGTCATATTTGATCTTAAAACCGAACAAAAATAAAGCTGATTATTTTTTTCTTTCGATAAAAAAAAGTGTGTAATAACATCATCCTACGCTTATAAAAATAAATCTGTACAAATAGCAGAAAAGCTACAAGAAGTTGGTTAAAATAGGCCCTACAGAAAAAAACTCTTAATTTAGCTTTTAGTAAGATAAAAACAAGAAGAAAAAATTTGTAAATCCTTTAAAATTATAGTTAATTACCCTGCTGATATCAGCAATAAAATTTGCTGAATAACTTTTAAAAAACAACTAACAAATGCTATAAAAATAACTAACAATGTCGTAAAAATAACTGAAAAATTTGTACTACAAACATTTTGGAACAACTGACAAAATAGATAGAAGCTACTGTTTTTTGGAATTATTTTTTCCTAAAGTTTTTTTTCAAATTCAAAGTTCATATTCCAAATGGCAATAAAGATATTATAAAATTTTCCGAGTTTTATTTTCAAACTAAGAATATATCAATAATAATAACAAGTAATTTCAAACAAGAATTGCCAAAAACCGAACGCAATGTTTTATTTTTAAAATAACTAAAAAAAATTAACTGTTTATTGCAAAAATAATGTTTTTAGTAGTTGTTTATTATAATAATAGTAATAATAATAATAACTGCTTTAAGAACTGTTTCCAAACACAGTACTTTTCATTAGTTGTTCTTTTAACTAACTCTGGTAATAGTTGTTTTGTATTTTCCATAGAAGACAACTCTAATTACAGTTAAAAACAGTACCTACTGATTGCTACGCAAACAGAAAGAGGAATAGCAGAAACACAATAAAAGATACTGGCAATTGGAGATTTCTTATAATTAAGCTAGAAGATAATGGCGCAAATTGTTAAACCAACGTGGATCCTGCCATTAAAAAACAGTCTCTGTACATTTAAAGACCCTTTTTTGTTAAAATGTTGCAACCCTAAAAACAAATAATGATAGTAAAAAAGAGAACTCTGAAATTTTCATGATGAACATAGAATAGATTTTATCACAGATTAATACACAGATGTGTTAACAATGGCAGGTGTCAAAAAAGTATTCTCGAATCGTATGGTTTTGTTTACATGCAAGTCATGTCAAGAGGGAGATAACAATATAAAATCTCCATACATTTTTTATTGCGCCTTTTTTGTATATATCTGTCTCCTTTTAGACTATTGTGCTTTATCTTTTACGTTTTTCTTAAATTTTTGCATTTCATTTTGCTCATTTTCTGTCGGCCATATTGCCCAAATCAACTGATTCTTATCTGTGTATAATCTGTGGATTATATTCTGACGAAATTTAGTCAGTAGGCCCACGAATCTTTGCGTTTCCTACAAAAGGTATGAATTCGTGGGGTAAATACAACGGATGAGGAATGCCGCAGGTTTTTGTTTACTATTTCTTATGCATTCCAATTAATACTACACTCAAAAAAATTTGTCAATAACTAGGTACATGAAAGTAGTTTGTATCAGTAGTCATTGTTTTTACTGTAATTACAGTTATTTTCTATGTAAAAATACAAAACAACTATTAAATTAATATTAACTCAAAATCTCTAAAAAGTCCAAAAATCTTTAATTGTAAATAAATTTACAATATATCAAATACAAAATTTACAATTTTCAACAACTTCAATTTTAATACTCAGACAATAATCATGCTCAATTTTTGAAACAAGTTTCGGAATCGATACTATAAAATCGGGTTAAATGTACTTAAATAAGTAAGTAGTTTTCTATGGAAATTGTAGGGACATTTCTAAGTTCATCTAGATCGGAATACAAAAAAAAACTTTACCAAATATATCTAAATAAATAAACAGTTCAATAAGAACCTATTGAAAAATTTGTTCTAACATTTACTTAACTCATGAACCAATTGCAAATACGTAGGTAGTAAGTACTTCATATATTATAAGTACATATTTTTTTATTTTTTGTTTTTGCAAAAAAATTCCATTTTAAATACATTTTTTTTGTTTCTATTTATCTACAAATTATGGGAATACTTACCTCATTCATATATTCTGGTGCAGTTTCACCCATTGTTAAGATATAAGCGGCACTATGGTTGCTGGCACAACTTTGATATTCAAGACCCAATATAGACATATATTGGACTAACTGAAATATGGATTCATGGATATTTTGATATATTTCGGGAATTTTATCACGGCGTTCACTGGAAATTATAAAAAAAAAACTATTTACTTATCACAATCTCATATAAAATATTTCAGATTTTAAAATTTGTAAATAAATTTTAAGAATTAGGTACTTACTCATCTGTATAGCCGTTGATGTGTAATATACGCATCTGTTTTATTATTGTAGTTTTTCCTGATTCTGCTGTTCCTAGCAGTAAAATTTTAACCGCTTCTCTAAAGTTTTTATGAATTTCATTACATTGTCTTTCTAATTCTTTAGACGATTTCTTCAGTTGTTCCGGATGTGTTTTGGAATGTCGTAAACAACGTAACATTCTGAAAATTATAAGAAAATGTATGGAAATAGTTATTTTCAATAGGGTACAAGAAAAAACGTTAAAAATATAAATTCCGCATTCCGATTCCGTAAAACCACAGCTAAATTTAATATAAAGAATAACTGATTATAGAAAAATGTATTCTGCCAGTGACTTAACCTGATCTTTTTCTAAAGCTCATTTACAGGAAAAAGAAAACATTTTTATTGAAAAATTTAACGGACTTAAGGGAAACTACCATGCTGCCACTGTTACGTCTCTTTCCAATGACACACACAGAGAAAAAATATGCCATTTTCCAACTGAAATTCGGTTACATCTACTAAAATAGGATGGTGCAACTGAATATTGGTTATTACAACAAAATTCGGTTTATACAACTGAATTTTGGTTGCAATACCCAAAATATTTAGGAATCACATTCCAATATGGTTTCACCAACCGAATTTATTTTTTGTAGCAACCAAAATAGGCTTAGCAATTCGGTTGGCAATTTTTTTTTCCTGTGTGCACTGTCAACTTTTCAAAGTATTTATAATTTTAAATTGTCCCTATATAAAAAACTTTTTGTGGATGCCATGATCGGGAATTGAACAGGCAACCTTCAAATACAGGCTTTGACTCGTAGCATACACCACGGTCGGCACAGCGATGGTTATTCTGTTTAACCATTGCTGATTGTTGTTTAGAATTGTTCCTTAACTAACTGGTTCTTTTACTTCAAAACTGGAACAATTTTTGGAACTAATTTCTGAAATAGTAAGTTACATATCTTGGATATATTACAGAAGTATAAATTATTACTTAACTAACAAGTAGCCACCATTTTTCTTGCATTACCATTTCTCTAACAACTAACAACTTATAATGTGAATCATGGTAAGTAAAAGCGGAAGTACTTCTCTCTAATGTCATTAAATATACAAATAATGACTATATGAAATTATTAAATATTTTTGTTGGGTTATCAGTATTTTAACAGCTTTATTTTATTTGATCTAAATTGTTAGACTTTTGTATTTACACAAAGTCTCTTTTGGTTCAATGGCAAATATTTATCTTTCTCTAAAACATTTGTTATATCTAGGATTAGCAATACTAAAATTTTAAATTAAAAATAACTTTGTAATAAATTAGAAGAAAAAAAAATATTCTGTAAATATAATTCCTTTATAACTGTACTTATTGTGAAATTGTATCTAGTTCTGTATAAATTAATTAACGAAATGTTTTCTATTTGTTGTTCACCATAAAAACACAAAAATTTTAAAATAATGGTCGGCAAAGAAAAAGGTTGCAATATGAAGAAGCTAACAAATAACTATTAACCCTGATATCTTATCGTATAAAAATGTTTACAGTTACTGTGGAAAAATATATCCAAAACTCTAGAAAGGGTTCATACAGCAGAGTTAATCAACTTGATTCACTTTCATCGTTCATATATCCATTTTTTGCCAGTTAAAAGTTTAACTCCGTCAGTTTAGAATACCAAGGCAGCGGCGATGGCGATTCGGCATAAGATGAACATGGAAAATGTCAGCTTTGGTGAGTGAAGAGAATATTGACACCTAGCGGTAATTTTCAGAGTTGTTTGTAATTTTATTTTATTTTGTAGTTAAGTTAAAGTTTAACTCTTCGGTGTAAATGCTTTTTTTTGCAATATTTAAAATTTTAAATGAATTAAATTTTAATTGTTAATTAAAAATTATTGAAGCTATGATATTTTGAAGCTACGTAGATTTATTAATTCTTAAGCAAAAAATTTCACAAAATTAATTACAAGCAATTTCTGTTGAACTATAGATGTGTTTTTTTCAGTGTTCACTTAATAGTGTAAGTAACTATACATATATATGGAGCTTTCCACTCCTAGTACCCCACTGAAAAAAGTATATCTGGTTAATCGTCATCTTAGTATTGGTTTTACCCATACGCCAAAAAGTCGTTATGGAGAAAAACGATAAAGAAGGTTTAAATTTTTTCATTTTTGTATATAAAATGGGCAGGTGCACCAAAGTCGATACTGAATATCTCAGATATGCTACGAGATATCGTGAAACGGGTTGCGGAGTCAGAAAGAGGATTTTTCCATTATATGCAAAGGGGAGCCTTAATAATTATTTACAGACATTTCAAGAAACTAATAATCCATCTGAAGACACCTTAAAGCTTATAACATCTATTTCTAATGCTGTTACAAATTCTACCGTAGAAAAATTTGAAAAAAGGTTAATAAAGAATGAAATGACGCCTTGGATGAACAAAAATTTACATGCTCTAATAATATTTAAGGAAAAGTTATTAAAATTGCGAAGAAAAGGTAGAAGTGATGTTGAAAGTAGACTGAAGAGAGTGAGTAATATTATTAGGAAAGCTTGTAAAGAATGTATGAACAATTATTACTATGACCATTTAAATAAAATTCAACAATATCCGAAAAAATGTTGGAAATTTTTAAACGAAAATCTTGGACGAAAGCAAAAAAGTCAAATAAATGTTAAAGATACTAATGGAGAACTAATTGTAGATGATCAAACTAAAAGTGATATGTTAAACCGCTATTTTCTTCAGATGCCTAGAATATTAAAACAAAAAATTGGGCATTTATCTGGCGATTCATGTAATGGTTTAAGAACATTAAGTCAATGCAGAAGCAAATTCGATTTTTCACATACTACATCTTTAGAAATTACAGAAATTATTTCAAAACTGGACGTAAATAAAAGTTGTGGTTATGATGGAATTTCTGCTAAAATGATGGTTCAATTCAACAATATAATTTCTACTTTTCTTTCAAGGATTTTTAATAATATAATTGATACTTAAATATATCCCGATGATTTGAAAATAGCCAAAATTGTGCCAATACCCAAAGAAAATAATGCTTCACTGATAGAAAAGTTTAGGCCAATAGCCCTACTTCCGTTGATTGATAAAGTCTTCGAGAAAATTCTTTACAAACAGCTGTCATCATATTTAGATCAAAATAGTCTATTATATGATTGTCAATATGGATTTAAAAAGGGATGTGGTACGGAAGAAGCTGTTGTTAATGTAATTAATAATATATGTCAAGGATTGGATGGAGGATTTAGTGGGGTAGCTGGTATTTTTTACGATTTCTCAAAGGCGTTTGATCTTGTAGATCATGAAATAATGATTCAGAAGCTGAGTTATTATGGTGTTGAAGCTAGTGCAGTAGCTTTGTTGAAAAGCTACTTAACAAACAGGAAGCAATATGTTGAAGTGAATGGTCATAAGAGTTATATGGGTGATGTTGAATATGGTGTTCCACAAGGAAGTGTGTTGGGTCCATTGCTATTTACTATATACATTAATGATATACAAAATCTACAATTGTTTGGTAAATTGATTATGTTTGCCGATGATATTAGTATTTTTTATCCGTATAAGCATGAAACTGCATTAAAAGCTCATATGGAATACGATGCAGCAATGATCACAGAGTTTGTCAGAATAAATAAATTGAGTTTAAATGCCGAAAAAACCAAACTATTAAGGTTTAGACCATATTTAGTCCACAATCAGAGTTTTAGTATTTTTGTTGATGGAAAGGAAGTAAATGAAACTCATTCAACGAAATATCTTGGTATACATTTACAAAGTAACCTCTCGTGGGATAAGCATATACTACATTTGAAGTCTAAAATTGTATCTGCTAATGGTTTACTTTACAAGTTTAAAAATAAATTTAATACAAAAACTAAACTAATTATTAACCAATCGCTGATACATAGTCACCTAAATTATCTGCCTATTGTTTATGGGTGCAAGAAGAGTACTGCGTTAAAATCGTTGCAGAGATCTCGAAACAAGGCGTTAAAAACTGTTTATAATCTTCCACTTAACTTCTCAACATTGTCTCTATATAAAGATGTATCTATAACAGTTCTTCCTATTCATGGATTATATAAAATGCAACTTTTGCTTTATGTTTTCAAATCCTTAAACAATATTGGTCACCATACTATTTATTTTTCAAGGAATCAAACTGTATTTAATACAAGGAATAATATGAATTTAAGAACTTCAAGATGTCGATTAGAAACAACTAAACAGAAAGTAGAGCACATGGGTAGTTTGGAATATAATAATCTTCCACAAAATCTAAAAAATATTGAAAGAATTTCCATTTTTAAAAAGAATATTAAAGCATATTTGATAAATAACTTAGAAATGCTTCTATTGTGAAAATAATGAAATGCTAATCTCATTTTTTTTATATCTTTTTTTTTTTTTTTTTAATCCTGTTTTATTTTTAAATTAAATTTTATACTTCGTTAAGTCTGTAAGATTTTTGCCAACTCGCCTCAATAATGTCCAAGTGACGCTGAGGCACTCTATATTTGTAATACTTATTTTTATGAATAAAGAATTATTAATAAAAAAAAAAAAAAAAAAAGATGTAATCCATTCCTAGCTCAATTTTTTCAAAAATGGTCAGTAGGTCAAACCAATAATAAGCTGACGTAATGCCAAACTTACAGTATTTATTGTCCTATGTGGTACTAATAAAACATGAAACAAATTTTTCAATTCTTTCAAATATTGACAAATTTATAATTTTTCTTTAATATATTAGCCGTGTTTGTGCGGCAAGCTAATAACGTTGGCTTACGTCATTTCCATACAAATTTGACATTAGTAACTTTGAGAGTTAACACTAAGCGTTGGCTAATGTCAAATTTATATAGGAATTACAAAAGCCAAAGTTGATAACCGACATAATTCGCTGAACATTTCCCAAATTCCTTTATATGGTAATAAATATTATATTCGCCTAGTTTTTGGAGAAATTAAAAAAGTTGTTTCACGTTTTATTCGTATTCGCATCATATCGGACAATAAATGTTGCAAGTTTTACATGCTATGATAAACTTTTATTTTTGGCTGGACAGTTGGTATTGATAGCCTCATATAAAGATATTGTAGTTTTACGAAACAATTTTTTCTAATTAATGTTGCTCTAAACTTTGTACTGACATCACGAAATCTTTGAAAAGTTTTTAAGGGGGTTTTTTCGATAAACATATACGAAACGAATTCCCACCTATATTTCTAGATAAATCTTCATGCTTTTATACCCTACACTACATTGTGAAACAGGGTACTGCATTGCTAACCGAATTGCTAAGCCTATTTTGGTTGCTACAACCAACAAATTCGGCTGGTGAAATCATATTGAAATGTGATTCCTAAATATTTTGGGTATTGCAACAAAAATTCAGTTGTATAAACCGAATTGTGTTGTGATAACCAATATTAAGTTGTACCAACCTATTTTAGAAGATGTAACCGAATTTCAGTTGGAAAATGGCATAAGTAATGGCCGTAGAGTATACCGTATATCGATCCGATCGACATAGAAACACTTTAACCCTGTATCCCTTCAATCTAACTACATTTTGCAATTCTTAAGATAATTGGACGAAAATCAATGCACAAGTTTGTATTGGCTCATGGATGACGCTTAGTGAAAATTGTTAAAATCCGCTCGTGTTTTGTCCTTTTCGCTATCTGAGCTTAAATATGTTATAACCAAACCAAAGCGATTTTAAACGTATTCTTGCAAGGGTCCTTTATAATTTTATTCATGAATTAGACAGTGTTTATTCCAACAAGAAAAATCGGTCCAACTTTGCCGCAGTCCCTCCCGATTTTTGAAGTCGGAACAATTTTAAAAATTCGGGAATGGAATTCGATGTCTAACTATATAGAAAGCCAAGAAACCCCGAAAAAGCCCAAAAATAGGAAAAACAAAGAAAAAGCCCGAAAAATTCGCGATAGCCGTTTTGGATTTATCTTGAGAACTGTCAAGTAGGTATTTACGAAACTTACCAATTCATAAACTAGAATATCTGATCAAACTGGAGATAGGTACGTGAGTGAATTTTGACTCACACTCACTCACGTTTAGGTCAGTAAATTCAGATCTTACTCACACTTACGCGTGATCTCGCCTCTTTCATGCAAAATTCTGCTCGTGTGCCTTCTGTAGATAAAACAAACAGCATATGGCCCGGAGCTACGATCCGTTAAACGTATTTTTGTAGAATTATACCCTATACTATGAGGTATATTGTATAATGACTTTGTGCTGACGTTTGTTACTACGGAAAAATACGTTGATCACCCAGGTAAAAAAGATTAGATCTGCTCGGATCTAATTAGATATTATTGAATTTATTTAGATCTTGTGCCAGATCAGATCATATATGATCAGATATGGTATGTATGAAACACTTTATAGGAAGATCTGGTCATATCTAGTCCCAGATCTGTTCATATCTAAAGTGATCTGGAAAAGTGGGTGATTTTGATGACCAGATCTGAGTAGATCTGGCCAGATTTGGTATCAGATCTGCTACCAGATCTTATCCATTTAAGCTGACACCAAAATAAAAATGTAATAGTATGTAGTATAAATAAATTTTGATTGAAGAATTTCTCGGTAGTAACATCAGTTTATAGGTATAAGTTTTTTAATTTTAGTTGAAAGTCAAAATCGAATTAGATCTGATTATATATGGTTCGCCAGATCTGTATAGATCTAATTAGATCTCAAATTTGTCTCCAATTTTGAGATCTAATTAGATCTGGTGCAATTAAATCTGCTGAGATCTGATCTTTTTTACACGGGCACCCCTATTATTATAAATTTCACTATATTTATTGCAACGTTAATTGAAATTCACTTTTCTGAATTTCATCCGCTTCTCGGAATATAACCCAAATGTAACTTTGATGTAGGGTATCACAGAGTAGGCATGCCCGACTTAAACTTTTTTCTTGTTAGACTTAAAATATGTATTAAACTATAAACAATATTTATATTGTTATTAAACTCTTATAAAAAATTTTTATTTATAGTCAGGGTAATGAAATGATATCTCGAAAACTAATACACTTAAAATACTACGTCAGTAGAGAAATCTTTCAAATCGATTTTTTTTTTTTAAGAGAAGCAACACTCAGGAAATTCTTCCTATTAATTAACGTGTTGCTTCCTTTGGAAAGGGGATAGAGAAGAAGTGAAAGGTGGTGAAAGACGACTAATTTTTAACAAATTTTTAGTTGAAACACTGATTTAAACAAAGATTTTAGTTATCTTCATTAAACACAATATTAAATATTCTCAGTACTTTAACTAATTTTGAGTGTTAATTTCCAAAATTATTTGTAACTAATTTTTTAAGAACCCATTTGTTAAATTTTACACAATTTATTGTTAAAATATAATATTTTCATGTTTCTGTTATTACTCGGTAGGTGACACCACCAGTGTATCCGAAGTTTTAAAGTTTTAAAATGGCCCATATCTCGAAAACTAAGACATATAGAGCAAAATTGACGAAAATTTGAACTCACCACTTATAGAAAAGAAACTATTATTTCTTAAAAGTTTAAACAGAATTCTGAAGAAGGGTATTCCTTTCAAGTTGGATTTAAAGTTCAATTCAACTAGGTGCCATTTTAATTTGGCATTTGAACACATTTAACAGATAGTAGTTCTGTTTCACCCAATTTTCTATTTCAAAATTGTGTATATGTTTCTTCGGGCAGATTGAGTTCCTGCGGGTATCCGCGGTAACGGCGTGGAACAGACCTAATATGACATGATAAGAAATTAAAAAAATCACTCATGCCATGAATATTCATAAATTTATAATGGAATGTAATTAATTACTAATTAATGAATAACGGAAAATATAATTAGACCCTCTTTGTAAACCATAAGCTAACTGATCTAAAGGCAGGCGTTTAAATAAAAATATTACGATGAATCATAAAATTTATAATTTATAAAAGTTTACGATTAACTAAACATAGGTCAGGTAAAAGGTAAGCAATTGTGCAATTTTTTTTATTATTTATTGATAAGATTTTGGTTTTGTTGGGGTTCTGAGTCCCATGACTTTTATTTCTGTAAGGCGGTATATTTTTTTTTTTGATTTTTTGGTTTTGATAACTTAATCAAATACAAAAGAAAAAAGTATACACATTTATGAAAGATTTTTTTTATAAATTTTTTTAAACCGATGCCAATAGTTTGATAACAATTAGCTGATTATTTTTATTACAAAGAGCCAGCTGGGACAGATAATATATTGGATTAACCAAGTATTTTGAATTTATGAAGGAATTTTGAATACATTTAAAAGGCAATACTATGAATTTAGTCATAAAATATTAATGTGAAAATTCATAAATGCTCTATTAAGTTATAGGAGGCTTATGAAACAAATTTTATGCGACAAATTTGTTTTGTAAGCCACCTATAACTTTATAAAGCATTTATGAATTTACACATTAATTTTTAAAAATATCCAAAACAAATTCCATTTATTTTATAATTTAATAAATCTTATCTGTAATATGTTATTGTTTTTTTGATTTCATATGACACCCTCTTGATAAATTTCAATACAATTTCATTGACCACCAACCAACCTATAGATGATTTAAAATTATTTAATTTGGACTTTATACATAATTTTAGTATTTGCCTTTATTAATGTCAATATTGTTCTTGTTATTTTTACATTCATTAAAAACATTTTAACCGGAAATTTTTGTTAATCTATGTTTTTATTATCAATTCTTTAAAAGTATGAAAATCAGCGCAAACAACTTAAAACACGATTTTAAATTAGACTAAACGTGATTAGAATATCGATGGAAACAAATTTTGAATACTACTTCTTTAAACAGGCTTTAGTCAAATTAAACGTTTTACGAATTTTAAAATAACTTCACACTTTTATTATTCAATGTATAATACATATTAAGTGTTAACAACACGTGTTGCTTTGATGTTTGCAATTTGCACATTGTATAGATTTCAGTTAAGTCATAAATCCATTTAGAGCTTTTTAGCAAAACGATCTACAACTGCAAAACTTAAAAATTGAATTCCAGTTTATTGGAGCCATGTTACACTTTTTTACAAAGCGTTACAGAATATTTATTTACTAATGGCTCATTCATACTGAACCCAAAACTAGTAGTTTTCAAATTTATTGTGTTTTCGATTGTCAAATCCCATACAAAATTTTAAATCGAAAAATTAAAGAAAACGAAAACTTCTACACCTAAAATAATACGTCAGTAGAAAAATCTGTCAAACCGGTTTCAAATCAATTTTACTAATTTTTAACAATTTTTTTTGTTGAAATACTGATTTAAGCAAAGATTTTAGTTATCTTCATTTAACACAATATTAAAATTCCTCAGTACTTTAACTAATTTTCAGTATTAATTTTCAAAATTATTTGAAACTAATTTTTAACAACCCATTCTTTAAGTTTTACAAAATTTATTGTTAAAATATAATATTTTCATGTTACTATTATTACCCGGTAGATGGCGCCACCAATGTATCCGAAGTTTAAAAATGGCGCTATTTCTTTTCCTCCCGAAAATGCCCATATCTCGAAAACTAAGAGAGATACCCCTAACCGTGTATTTTAAAACCTTGGAGGCCTTGGCCCTTCGGAAATTTTTTATAAATATTTTCCACTTCATAAAATTGCTCGTATCTCGGAAACTAAGGGAAATGGACAAAATGCTTGCTCCATTGGAGTGCCCTTATATGCTCTTACATGATATGGACTAGGCCCGGGGAGGGTCCCGAGACCCTAAATTTGGATAAATTCTACGACTCAGTATAACAGATAAAACTGTAGTTTTACAAATTTTTTTCTTAAATTTAGATTTGTTAAATTTAACAAAAAAAAGTGTTAAAATCAACAAATTTCATAGAGTTGATTTATAGGAAAAAGAAGAAGAAAACATTTTTATTGAAAAATTTAACAGACACAAGGGAATCACCAGACTGCCGCAGTTTCGTCTCATTTTAAGCCAAAAAAACAGGAATAAATTATGTTAAAGTAACAAATTTTTCTGTTCAGCCAACATACTTATTCACATTCGCAATAGGTGTGTACTTAGTGTAGATTGCTAAATGAGAATACTTAATAATCTACCAAGTTCCAGATCGGTATGGCTTTACGACCATTATTTTTGGTAATTAAAATCTGAATATACCTTGTTCTACAAAGTGAATAAATACAAATAGTAGTTTGAAAATTTGTTAAATTGAGTTAACAGCAGAGTTTCAGATTTTATTATGACTTCGCCGTGTAGAAAATCATTACCAGATATGTGGGGATGTAACTACATACTTGGTAGTGGTAACTAGTTACTTTTGTTAATACATTTCTTATTACCTTTATATGGGGATGTCGCGAAAAATAATGAGTTATGGTTACACACCAGCATACGAAAAATCAAAAAATATATCGTTACCTATGTGCTTACCAGTACTGACAAAAATAATGAGTCTAAAAATAGATTTTCAAAAAAATAAATTATGTAAAAAAAATATTTTTTATTGTATTTTTTTTTTAAATAAAAATGGCTGGTGCGGGAATCGAACCTGGGTCTACAGATTGCCAGTCAATAGAGCTACCATCTGAGCTCTATGGACATGTAATATTTAATAGATAAAAACATAATTGACCTGCTGCACACAAATAAGCTTACTCGCCAACATACAAAAAATCAAAAAATATGTGTTTACATTTATCCTTACTAGTGTTTATAAAATATTGAGTCTAAAAATAGATTTCTATAAAATTATTTTCTATTTGAAATAATGATAAAAATAAGTAATTATCAGTAACTCATTATTATATGTTTTAAAATAATGCAGAAGGTAAGTGGGTGTCATTACTGGTAGTCCAAAAAATAATGATATGTCATTACCGTTTCTACACTGGGTTATTAATTTCAGTGTAGTCCAAGACTCAAAAACTAAAAAAAACAATAGCAAAACGGAAACTATTAATAGTAGAAATTAGGCTTCTTATAAAGGGTGGATGCGAACTGGCTAAATAAAATCTAAACTGAATTTAGGTTTCCAAATTTCTATGTAATTTGAAAAAGGTTTCCAAAATTATTCAAAGAAATTTTAAATCCTTTTGTCATGGTTGAAAGTAAATTAACCAATCAGAATGCTCCAAAAATAAACCAAGTCAAGGCATACTGCCACCCAATATTTTAACTAAAGTCGACTTTAACTAAAATATCAGGGTTGGCAGGCAATACCGCTAAAATACCGTTATCGATTCAAAACCCTTTCAACTGACTACCGTTACCCCTAAAATACCGTTATCGAAATACCCGGAATACCGTTGTCCTTAAAATACCGTTACCGAAATAACTTAAATACCGTTATCCTCAAAATACCGATACCGAAATAAATTAAATATCGATAACCTTAAAATACCGTTACCGAAATACATGAAATAGCGTTATCCTTAAAATACCGTTACCGTTATTTCTAATTCTCTACTCTTGGTGGTGCACGTGGTTATTGAGTATTTCACATAAATTAAGTCAATTAATTCGTTTTGTTTTTACTTTAGTTTGGTTTTTGCAAAAAAAAATATGCGGTATGTACCGAAATAACTGGCTACCGTTATCCTTAAAACGGTACCGTTGCCGTTACCGATGTAACTGAAATACCGTTAACCTTAAAATATCATTACCGAAATAACCCAAATATCGTTATCCTTAAAATACCGTTACCGAAATAACTCAAATACCGTTATCCTTAAAATACCGATACCGAAATAAATGAAATAGCGTTACCCTTAAAATACCGGTACCGAAATAACATAAAATATCGTTACCCTAACGATAACCGCATTCGTTTCGGTTACCATCCATGTAAAATATACATTTGAACAATTTAGATAGTAAGGGCGATTGTTTTTATATTTAACCTAACCGATTTACTTACTCACTGTTACATATAAGTAAGTATCTAAATAGCTGACGAAATTAACTAAAAAAATTATTTATATGTTAGTAAATATCATAAAGATTTATTTGATTAACTAAACCCTATTATCTTTATGATTACAGAAGAATTTTACAACTCTTTTGGAATTTTGTAAACAAATTTATGTTAAGGCCAGGGGGCGTATGATTGTTATTATTTTTATTTTTATATTTCTACTATGTATGTACATATTTTCATAATATTGATTAGCATGTAACTCATAAATTATTTCTAAAGCAACAATGTGAAGCTACCAGAAAAAAACAACTTGTACAGCCTAGTAACAAAAAATTTAAAGAATTTCATAGAAATTGTGGATTTCTAATATTGATGATATTGGAAATATGCCATATATTTAAAGATAATTCCAAAGATATTTAATAGCTTATAATTATTAACTATTTATTAAAATTAAACTATCTATGTTCATACTCACTTCAATTTCATTTTGGAGAGTATTTTTAAGCAGTTGTATATTATATTATCCACAATGTTAAAAAAAAGTTATTTATAAACTTTGTAGTTTTTCAAGAATATGGTTATTTGATTAAATAAAAAATGTATTTGAATTTGATATTTTAGAGGATTTTCCGTATTTTATTGAAAAACCACTTTATTGCAAAAGCACTTGTGTACAGACAGATAATAGTTTCATGTATATTTCAAGTTTTTTTTTTTTATTAAAAATGTAATCCTTTCCCTTTAACGGAAGTATCTCATTTGTTTTTAAAATTTTTAAACGATTTATTTATTGTTTATATTTTTAAGAATTGTTTATGATTTTTATCTTTATTTTGTTATGATGATTAACACTTTTTTCATATAAATTTTCTTAGCGATATTTATTTTTTTAATAAAAATATTTTTTATTATCAATCCGTTAACAGATGGTTTTCTCTTTTTTTATTTAATGTCTTATTAGTATTTCATGTGATCCGCAACTGAAACTCATTTTCAGACCAACATTTACTTATAAATGAATCGAAGAATAAAAGTCTTCTAGTCGACCGCCCCGATCAATTATTATTTTAACACAATAGTCATACATAACAGAAACAACATCAACCATTTTTTTTTTGATAAGATTAAGAACAAGCCGACTGACATACCGACGTATATACGATAGTACCTTTGCTCCATTTAGAGAGAATTTGGTTTCATTTTGTTGGCTATTTGATCAGAGATGGATATTGTTGACGGCTATATTAAGAATTTGTGTGCCATTTCCACCGCTATACAGGGCCATCTAGTGGAAATATTTGTTTTTCAAATATTTACTTATTTATTGATTTTTAAAATTCTAACATTATTTCATATTATGCCCCTTTTGTCCGTTTTTTCGAAAATGGGTTTTGTATGCATTACAAGCTGAACTGGCACAATACATTCCGAATACAGGCAACATCGATATCAAAAAATTTTGTCTTTTACTATACCATACTGAGGATATTTTCCAACTAGAAATTCACACGGGGAAATTGCACAAACTGGCAGTTGACTGGACCATTTATCTGCTCTCTAGCAGAGAATGGATTGAGTGCCACGATTAGCATCCCCATTAGGATGCCAATCCTGAGTCCCGAAATCCCGGGATTATTCAATAAAAATGAGTACCAAACCCCGGGATTTTTGCAATTGGAAAAATATATGGTAATTAGTCCAAAATTGCAACCCTGTTAATATTTCTCAACAGTTTTTGTTAAATATAATTTTATATAAATCTATATTTTACAGTATTTTCGCATTATAATTCGGAAATCATCGAATAAAATTCAGAATAAAGAGGTGTTTTTCAGAATTTTTCATTAAATTTTTTGCACTTAATGTGGAAAACAATTAAAAAATTCTGAAACTAATTGAAAATTCTAAAATTTAATTGACAATTTTAAATTAAAATGATATAAGAATAGTGAATATAAAGTTTTGAAAACAAAAACAGCACACAACATATCGACGGAATTAAATTCTTAGGTTTTTTTCAATTCTTTCGTTCTTTAAAAATAAACAGGAGTATGTAAAAAACGTATAAAACAGTTATACAGTCTGAGACATTCGTTTTCACGCACATAGAAATAGTTTAAATATGCTTTTCTATTTTCTTTCTAAACCAAAATAAAAATTTTTGTTTTCGGTTTGTATTTACTTTATTTAGTAGGTTTTCCAAAACAACCAAAATAAAAATTTTTGTTTTCGGTTTGTATTTACTTTATTTAGTAGGTTTTCCAAAACAACTGTAAGGGCATAGCAATTTTTTTAGCAAACTTTTATACTTTTTGTAAAATTTACTTTTACACGCAGAAACGCAAAAATAGATTTCGCGTGCGTAATATATAATTTAGATTTTTGTACTTAATTATTTAAGGTAAAATGTTATTTACCTTTAACAAGCATATTAAGGATTGTAAGTCGAGTTTTTTTAACCTTTTTAAAGAAAAGAAAAGAAAAGAAAAGAGAAATTAGATAAAATCAAATAGGGAAGAATTTCTTTAAATCTTTGAAACTGAATTTTGAAGTGAGCGTACAGAATAGTTCTTGCATTTTTTCCAAAATTCATCAATAAAATTGGAAACATTTTTAATTAAAGTAGGTTTAACCAACCTCCGTAAGGATTAACATTTGGTACAAGCAAAAACTCATATTGAAGTCCTCATAAATGAAAGAATGTTAACATTTTTTGTTTTTAGGGCCTTATTTTGCAATAGACATACTTGAATTAGGGGTTTTTGACTGGCTTTGTAACTTGTATCATGATCTTGAGCTCCAGGAATATTTTAGATTGTGTCGTGAAATCGGTGCAGGAATTCTCATATAATTTTTTTTATTCATATCTTAAAAAATTAATGACCTTTTTTTGCTAAGAATTGTAAAGAATATGTTTCGTTTCCTTAGCTACAGAAATTTTTAAATTTAGTAAAATTTTGTATTAAAACTGTACTAAAAGTAAATTTTGAAAAAAAAATCGTTGTTTTTAGATAAATATTACAACATTTATACAATGTCTGCATTCATTCCTGGTCACAACCACTTTTAATATTTAATAGAAGTCATAACTAGATTAATTTATTAACATAATACACAATTTTGATCCTAAATATAGCTTAACTATGCTTTTTAAGGGAATCAGCCAGTTTTTAGTATTTTATAGCTTCAGAAAAAATAAAATTAATTTTATTTGCAAATTTTTGTAAATTTCAAATCCTCCTAAATACAAATTTATGCAAGAGAAAACTATATAATAATTAAATTTATCGTTTTTTATTATATAAACAAAGTGCCTGCAAACGAATGTTCCACCCAATTTCCAGATTTTTCCATATAAATAACGCAAAAAAATTAATTTTAATAAAATTGTTATTGTGAACTTGTACACTATGAAGTAAATAAATCATTGTATAAAAAGAAAATTAATTTCTACCTTTTCGTTTCTTAAAAAGCAAGAAGAATATAGTGCACTCAGGGAATTATGTAGGTAAAATCAACTGCAAATTACAGTTAAAATAACTGCATTTGCACTTAAAAAGGTGTAGACTACATTTGCAGTGAAATTAACTGCAATATGAAGTTATTTTTAACTGTTAAAAATCAACTGACAAATGTAGTAAAAACAACTACAAATGCAATTGAAACAACATACATGCAAATTATTGTAAAACTGTACAAACAACTGCAAATGTAGTTAAAAAACATAAATAAAAATTATTTTAAAAATTATTAATTTAATAAAAAACAAATTTATGTAATTTAATTTTATTCTATTTAAAATTGAGAAATCAAAATTTACACTAATGTCACTTTTATTTTTCACTAGTAAGATATTGTTGTAGATGTCCGTCTGTGAGGGATGAAATATGGCGTTGTTTGGCTTCCTTTTTTTCTCCAGGTAGAAAGAGATGAGAATATAAAAGAACTGAAAGAAAATAAATACAATAATTTTTAATAATCCTGTAAATCAATTTATATTATAAAACTTACCTTATTATTTTAATAACTTAATAAAAAATATATAAACTTTTCCGTATTACGCGTCCTCACTCTTTGGCGTTGTTTTATGACTAAGACAAGAGAAAACATGTTCTACTCATATTCTTTCACTAGAAATTTCTAAACAAGCTCGTCATACACATGCTCCTGATTGCTTCGTGTGTGTGCACACTAGGGTTTGGGGTTCGGGAATTCCCGGGAAATCCCGGGAAAAGTATGCCGGGAATTCCCGGGAAAATAATATATTTTTCCCGGGAAAACGGGAAATTTTAAAAATATTAAATTTTTTAAATTGTTTTTGTTTCGAATAGGATTTTTTAATTTTAGTCATAAAAAACATTTTAAATACCAAAACAAAAATGTCATTGTTAAAATCTTTTAAAAGGGAATACATTTATTTGACACACAAATAAAATCTTTGCCAAGTAATAAGGAGCATTTCAACTAATAAAGATTTTTCGCATAACTTATTCAAAATTTAGGTAGTAAAACCTAAAAACTTGGTAAAATGTTTAAAAGAAATATGAAAAAATAGCTTTGTTTCTTACAAATAATCGCCCTTACTATCTAAATTTTTCAAATGTATAATTTAGTTAAAGTCGACTTTATTTAAAATATTGGGTGGCAGTATACCTTGACTTGGTGTATTTTTGGAGCATTCTGATTGGTTAATTTATTTTCAACCAATCAAAATATTTGAAAATATATATATATTTTTGTAAGGTTTTCATACACAAAATGAACAAAACCGTTTGATTAAAAATAAAGTCGACTTTAAATTTAAAATACTCCTTTATATTAAGGGTCAATAATTTTATAAGTAACGTTTTCATTAATAAATATGAAAAGAAAGGACTAATGGTTAACGGTGGTATCTAAATTTGGTTATCCGACATCTAAGTTTGGTTCACAAAAAAAAAAAAATTGATGGTCATGCAACTTCTCTTGAAGAAAACAACAACAAGAATAACGTTTCAGCTAAAATTAGCAAAGTACCCGAAGAAAAAAGTGTAAGCTGAATAGGCATTAAGGGTTTTATGGTAGGGCAAACATTTCCTGAAATGGTATCCAAATTAGTTGCAGTCAATCCGCACCATAACTAGATCTTAATTTATTCGAGAAAGTTTTTATAATAAAAACCTGGCATTGCAAAAAAATGAAACCGATGTAAAGAACATTATATTGAATTACTACAATCATGTAAAAGATATCATGATAAAAGAAATATCGAGCAATATTTCTAACAATAGGAAATTTACTATATTCTTAGATGAATGGACAAGAATATCACAAAAGAGATATTTGAACATATGTATAAACGGAAATAATTCAGTTTATAATCTGGGGTTGGTTTATATATCAGGAAGATGTAATGCTGATGAAATAAGAAGAATTGTAGAAATAAGACTAGAAGAGTTTTATTTGTCTTTGGAAAATAACATTGTGGCCATCATATCTAATGGGCCAAGTGTGATGAAACGGTTTGTTTCCGACAGTCCAGTAGTAGGTGCTTTCTGCTGGAATCATGCAATTCATTTGGCAGTGCTGCGAGTAATTTATGTGAAATCAAATGTTCAACATTCTGATATTTTTTACTTTGAATTCTCACTACATTTGTACTGAATTAGTGTTTTTTTTTTAACAAAAATTACTTATATAGGTGGTTTTCATTAACAATTTTGTTCAAAAATATTTACCGGGATTCCCGGGAATCCCGGGAATCAAATTTTTTCATTCCCGTTTCCCGGGAAATAAAAAAGTCCGGGAAATCCCAAACCCTAGTGCACACACACTTGAAAATATAAGTATTTGTAAAAAAAATTCAAAATAACTGCATAAAATAAATGTTACTACAATTGTAGTTAAAATAACTACAACCGCATTACTACACAAATAACTGCCATTTAGTAACTGCAGAACTTTTCTGAGTGTGCATTCAAACGAATGTCTCAGACTGTATTTTACAGTGCTCATACATAATAATTTTAAAAACTTATAACATGTTTATAAAATTTAATTTGTATGAAAAATTTGTTTTATAAGTCACTTATAAATTCTAAAAGTGTTCATCCATATGACCATATAATTCTTTTACATAAATTTGAAGTCTTTACACATTTTTTTATATAAAAATTTCCCAAAATGGCAAAAAATCACGAAATCCCGAAAAAAATTCGGGATAATTTTGAATTCCCGAATCCCGGGATTTTAAAAAACCAATCCCGATTGGCATCCCTAGTCGTCATAGGAGATAAATGCTCCCACTTCAACTTTTGCTCAGTACTTTTTGAATGAGTGCGAAGGAAACTATATTTTAAGTAAATGAATGTTCTTTTTAGTTTGACTCTAGATCATAAATTAATATTACTTTCTGTTTAAATTATTTTCAAATCAAAGAAAGATGATAGAATTTTTACAAGTAAATTACAAAGAATAAAAATATATTTGAAAGAATTCGATAAGACCAGCAATACAGAATACGTATTTTCGGCTTTCGCTACAAAGCCATCATCAGTGTATTTCGTCTTGTGTGTGCTAATATTTTAATGTTGTCTACTTATGTGACCGCTGAAAGAAAATCTAATTTCGTATCAACAACTCAACTTAGACTAACATCAACGAAATTTAACAATATATTGCTGGTATTATCGAATTCTTTCAAATATATTTTTATTCTTTGTAATTTACTTGTAAAAATTGTATCATCTTTCTTTGATTTGAAAATAATTTAAACAGAAAGTGATATTAATTTATGATCTAGAGTCAAACTAAAAAGAACATTCATTTACTTAAAAATAAGAGATCAACTAAATTTTCCCCCATTCATCTTATATTTTATCAAGCGAAGAAGAAGAAGGCTTTCCAACTCTATAAAACTCTGCCAAATCACTCTCTTCTTAATTTGTATCGAAAAATGTTAGCATATGAATTACACATGTCTGCAAAGGCTAACATTTTTCGCTAAAAATTTTAGATCTTCGAAAGAGAGAGTTGAAAACCGCCTGATAGAAACACCACTTTGTCCTTGAGAGATATTGTGTCTTATTCTCTTTAATAAAAGTACTTATTAAGAAAGCGCAAAATACAATTTGCAATTCAATATTTTTTAGTACTTTTTTTACAAGTGCAATATTTCATAATTTTTATTTTATTTTTAAAAAAATATACAAAATATTGAATTTAAACAAATCAATTATAAATATTAAAAAAAAAAATATTGGTTCCACCAGCATTCGAAACCGCTATCAACTGTTTGGAAATAAACTGAACCCAAACAGTTTTAGAGAAATAATGCTTTAGAAGCAATAATCAAGTGATTTTTTTAATTTTGTTTAGAATAATTTCTAAAAATCTGTAAAAATATCACCGTGAACATTTTGAAAGCAATGAAAGAGGGGGTTTTTCTTTGTTTTTACTTCTTTGAAGTGGTTCAGAATTACTTCTAAAAAGCAGTAAAAATACACTAGCGAATACCTTACAAGCAATGAAAGAAATGCATTACTTCTTTTCTTGTTTCCTGGGAAGGTTATTAATTTAAACAAAATATATTCTGTGTAATGATTTGTGCATACAAAAATACAATTTTCAAATTTACAAATTTTCTAAATAAGAATCGAATTTTATAATTTATAGAACAATAGATTGACTTTAAGCAATTTTTGTCTAATTTAAGAGTTTTTTACCGCAAACTTTAATACTACATTTACACTTAACCAAAAACTAGTAATTTTTCAAAAATACTTGTATATAGTTATCAAATTTCATACACATTTTGAATAAAAAAAAAATTGTTTTTAAAACCTTCTAGTTCAGTGTGAATGAGGTATAAGCTGTTTTAAAGAAGAAAAACTATGTACATATATATATTCCTCACTTACATCTCTGCGTTTGTATACATATTGCTGGCTATGTTAGATTGCGTTAAGTTATTGGAACGTTTGGAAATAATATATTATTCGATTTCTTATCTTACCAATGATAATACACAAAATTTTAGAAACACAAACACATGCACACACACAGTTATGACTATATTTCTACGATCATACTATAACTGCATGTATCTTCATTCAGTATCATTGTCAAAAAGAAAATAATTTCCGTTCCCCACTTATAAAAAAAATATGTATAGAGAACCACTAACATTCTTTTGAAATCACATATACTACATCAAAATTGTATGGTGGCACTAACCATTAATTCAAGGTATTAAAAACTTAACACAACTTATTAAGACCTTATTAAAGCTTCATTCACATATTTCACGTCGTGTAACGATTTTTGTTTTTCGGAAAATTCGAATTAAGCGAAAACCTAACTTCAATATTTATTAATTTAAAGTTGTATTTATTGGTCCTTTAAATTCTTGTTTGAGTTTACTTTTCTAAATGTTTTTCACTTTGAAAGTTAACATATATACAAAAACTAGAATCTACATTATAACCTAGAGAGAACCACATAAGGACAATCTGATGATAGCGCTTGGTAGTACTTGAAAATGCATTAATTGTCAACCATTGGTTATAGGAAAGTTTTTTTCATCAGCTTTTTCTCTATTTGTTGTAAAATAAATTGTGAATTCTATTTGGAATTTGTCATATTTGATCTTAAAACCGAACATAAATAACACTCATTAGGAAAAATTTTAATTGTTTCAATTATATTTTCCACCAATCTATATTATTTTTTAGCGGCTTAATCTCACAATTAAGGGTTAAAATGTGGTACAAAAACTAACCTATTTTTCTATGAAAACATGTCTAAAATTTACGAAATTTAGATTTATTTGAACGCAGCGTTGAAGTAATCGAGAAAATAAAATTTTTGATACCCACATTGTTATGGACCCAGGGTTGCCATTTAATTGAAATATTTGAAATATTGGTGAAAAAGTCGTGCTAAAGCCAAACACGAACAAATATAAAAAAAATCTCAGACACCCCCTCAATTATACTAAGCAGACATTATGGCGTGTAAATTGGAACAAAAGACAACAACAATTCCCCATACAAATATTATATTCGAAAAAATATTGAGGGTATTCACAGTTCATGCTATTTTAAGTAGTAAATTAGCATTTATCGTAAATTTGACAACTTTCTATGGGTTAATTTTAGGGAATGCAAAATCCCGCACTTTTTGATTTCCCGGGAAAAAATATTTTATAATTTAAAATTTTTTATAAATAAAATGTCTTAAAGAACTTAAATTTTCATGATTGTGAAAAAGCTCAGGTAGTTTTTCATGGAAAAGAATTAATTTTATATTAGAACACCCAGAAAACAGATTCGGTTGCCAATCGAATGGTTCAGTTGTATCAAAGGAATTTTTCGCTTGTGGCTACCGAATTATTCTTGATACAACTAAAATTCCGTTATCACAGTCAAATTAGTCCTGTTGGTTTTCTGTTGCCACAACTGAAAAATTCGGCTACCACAACCGAAACATGCGATTGACTACAAATGTGGTTATCAGAACTGATTCTGTTTTCTGGGTGCAATTATATAAATCTAATTACATATTTTTAAAAATTTAATAAACTAAAACTAATTTTTAGAGAAAAAAATTAGGCCGCCAAAAAAATAAATTAATAATAGAAAATTATTTTAGAAATTTGGAAAATTTTTTAAAAATCAATGGACAAAGTGGTTTTTAAGTGCGATTCAAAATTTGTTATACAAACACTGTTTAATTGAGTGCCCACAGAAAAGATATTCGTGCTTACAACCGAATTTATTGCCAATCGAATGCTTCGGTGGTGATTACAGAATTTTTCAGTTGTGACTACCGAATTATTGTTGAGGCAATAGAAATTCTGTTGCTATTATCAAATGACTATTTACCCTATTGATATTCAGTTGCCACAATTGAAAAATTCGGTCACGGCAATCGAACCATTCGATTGGCAACAAATTCGGTTGTAAGCACGAATCTGTGTGGTTTTCTCAAAAAATATATTTTTTAAATTCTTTTCAGTACCTGTTTTAAGAGGCACTAAAAGGAATTTTTCCTATTGTGGGAAAAGTAGCAAATTGTACACTCAAAATAATACGTCCGTAGGCTGGACAGAAAAATTTGTTACTTTAACAAAATTTATTCCTGTTTTTTTTGGCTTAAAATAAAATTTGTTGATTTTAACAGTTTCTTTTGTTAAATTTAACAAACCTAAATTTAAGTAAAAAATATGTAAAACTACAGTTTTATCTGCAATTATACTGAGTCGTGGAATTTATTCAAATTTAGGGTCTCGGGATCCTCCCTGGGCCTAGTCCATATCATATGAGGGCATATAAGGGCACTCCAGTGGAGCAAACATTTTGTCCGTTTTGCTCTATCTCGCTTTTTGTTTCGAGATATGGGCAAATTTTATGAAGTGGAAAATTTGTATTGAAAATTTCCGAGGGTGCAAGGCCCCGCCAAGATCCATTTTTGGATAGAGATATCCTTTGTGCGGTTAGGGGTAGTCGAAATTTTCCCCTATCTCTCTTAGTTTTCGAGATATGGGCCATTTTAAAAATCGGGAGAAAAAATAATAGCGCCATCTTTAAAACTTCGGATACATTGGTGGCGCCATCTACCGGGTAATAACAGTAACATGAAAACACTATTTTTTAACAATAAATTTTGTTAAATTTAACGAATGGATTCTTAAAAATTAGTTTCAAATAATTTTGAAAATTAACATTCATAATTAGTTAATCTTTGCTTAAATCAGTTTTTCAACTAAAAATTTGTTAAAAATTAGTCAAATGGATTTGAAACCGGTTTGACAGATTTTTCAACTGACGTATTATTTTAAGTGTAGTAAGTAAACGAACAAGCCTTATATGAAATTTTTACTATTTTGAAAAACTTGTAAAAATTTGCATAAGAAAATTTGAAGTAATTTACTTTAGCTGTATTTTGTCTCATGCCTATCAACGTTAAGTATTTAAAGCAAATCTACATTAAACCGATAGTAGTATAAAAAAATTTTAAAAAGGTTATGTTTATAATTGTTGCGTCATAATCGAACGTACGTCAGCAAGAGGTTTTAGGAAGTACCGCGAATAAGTAACGCTAGATGTGAAAATGTATAAACGTTGAGTTTTCAACGTTGATAATTATCCGTGTTGAAAGTTAACGTGCATACGAAAAGTAATGTGTTAGTTTTCGTCTGAAACACGTTTTTGTGCGCTTCGAGTTTTTTGTGAGTTAACGGATATAGTTAAACCGAAATCACAGCTTTTATTATTTTAAACTGTATTTTTTGAAATTCCGGGATTGCCGATTCATATTCCCGGTAATGCGGGAACTGAAAAATGCTTAATTTTCCGGGAATCCCGGGATGGAAAATCCCGGGATGCATTCCCTAGTTGAACTTCAAAAATTATGCTATTTTACCACGATAGCATATTAGCACTTAAACTTTAAGTTCCTTCATTAATTGCAAAAGAAAAAAAGTTACACATGTTCCGACCTGTTTTGTATACCAGTAGATGTGCCTCCAAAAACGCTTTCATTTGTTACCCAATTGTTCTATTTTCCTTTAAAATTATAAGAAATAAATTTAAAAAACGAAAAATCGGGTAATCTGTGACCCCATTTTTTAACCCCTTAATGTGAGATTAGGCTTGTACCTACATTTTTTTTTTTCCTTTATCACATGTCTAATAGGGGTATAACCAATTTTTGGCCCTAGCACCACGCGATGGCGAAGGTTGTGTTATTTACGAAAAAATAATTTTGGGGTCATTTCGGATAAAAAACCTCACCCACGACTTCTTTTAAAATCCATTGTTTTTAAGTATTAAACACAAACTCGGAATATTTGAAACACATTAATAATTTTCTTTGAATAATAAAAACAATTAAAGTACATAACGTAATTTTCAATGACATACATTCAGCTTCGTAAGTATTTACACAAATGTTAAATGCAGGTTGATATATTGATAAAAAAAACTTTTTTGCGCCTTTTAGGTAAATAAATAAAAAAAAAAAATCATTTAAAAACTTTACCGCGTTTGGTGGGTGAACTTTTTTGACAACTGCGAAAAAGTAATAGCATTTTTTTATATAATTTTCAATGGCCTATTCGACTATGCTAGGGCCATTTTGATATTTGCAAAAAATTGCAAAAAGTTATATCCCTAATGTCTAAATCTCATTAAGATCGGAGAAAATCCGTTGGGATACCTTTCCTTACGAAATTTTGACTACAAACTTTAAAGCCTCTGCAGGCTATGTTAGATCCCGCTACGTATGTTTTTTGAACGTTTCGAAATATTGAAGAATAAATTATTGAGAAAAATTGAGAAATAAATTAGATTTTAAAATAACAACTGGGCAGAATCTCGAACAGTGTATAAAAAGTTTGTGCTGATGTTTGTAACGCCAATAAATATTATTCCTAGACCCACATTTTAGTATACCGATCGACCCAGAATCACTTTTTGATTCAATTTTGCGATGTCTGTCTGTTTGTCTGTCTGTTTGTCTCTAAATGTATTTTTGCGCACGCTATAAGTCGCAAATATTAAAATATTTTGATGAAATTTGATACATTGGCGAAGCCTATTAATTTAGGTTAAGATCGACCCATTTTTAGACCTAGCGCCCATATAAAGGCACACTAAAATTTGCCTCTTAAGCTAGTTTGCACGCATTAGGTTGCAAATATGAAGATATTCAACCCATTTTTATCAACATATCTTTCAAGACACGTCTACTTTTAAGAGCCTATCATTTTTGAGAGCAAGACGATATAACAAAGTAGTAAAAACCATGTGAAAATTGAAGGTCTTGACTATAAACACTCTTTTAAAAAATTAAAATAATTGCCATTCCAGGGTTAGCATATAATGAATTCAAAAAAACTGTTTTAGACTTTTTTTCAAAGCACATTTTTTAAAGAATATAACAAGGATGGGCACGGATTTGTCACCGAGGGCCAAATTATAGTTTTTCACAAATTATAAAGGGCCACACCATACATTTAAATAAAAGTAAAACTACTAAACTAAGCGGAACTACTGCTTTACTTTTTTAAGAAAAATTCGGTTCTAAACTCCATCTGTTCCCAAACTGGTTCCACAAAAACCGATTGTAAATTCAGATTTTTGCAACTTCAACCCTACACCACAACTTATTATTATAGCCTACAGCACTAGTGGACAGGGTAAAAGTTTGTGCTGATGTTTGTAACCATAAAAAATATTGGTCCTAGACCGGCCTTTTAGTATACCGATCGACTCAGAATCACTTTTGTTTCGATTGTCTGTCTGCCCATGTTTTCTTGTGCTAACGCTACACGTCGCAAATATTAAGATATCTTAATTAAATTTGGTACACCTATTTATATCGGTCCATGAACGAAGCTTGTTGATTTTGGTTTGAATCGGTCCATGGTTGGACATAGTGCCATATAGAATTGGAAATTTTTAATAAAAATTTTACACTTCATAAAAAGGCCCATATCTCGAAAACTAAGCGAGATAGAGCAATACGGACAAAATGTTTGCTCCCTTGGAGTGCCCTTATATGCCCTCACATGATATGGACTAGGGCAGGGGAGGGTACCGAGAACCTAAATTTGGATAAATTTTACGACTCAGTATAATTACAGATAAAACTGTAGTTTTACAAATTTTTTACTTAAATTTAGATTTGCTGAATTTAACAAAAAAAATTTCAAATCAACAAATTTTTTTTTAAGCCAAAAAACAGGAATAAATTTTGTTAAAGTAACAAATTTTTCTGTCCAGCCAACAGACGTATTATTTTGAGTGTAAAAATTAACGGAAATGGCATTACAATGACATCATAAAACTTTTGTTATATTTAAGTTTTTAAATATTAAATAAAAACATATAATAAATGTATAACGCTTAAAATATTTTTATTAAAATTAATTAATTTAATAAAAACAATTTTAATCAGATTGGAAATTTCCTCATCAAATCCGTACCACGATTTATAGACCCCAACATCGGAAATTTCCGTCTAAAAATTTCCGTACAAAAAGAAAAATTAGAAAATTTCCTACATTTTTCTTACGGAAATTTCCGATTGTTGAATTCTATAAATCAACTCTCCGGATTTGATGAGGAAATTTCAGATCTGACTAAAAATTTTTTTTGTTAAAATAATATATTTTGACAGCCAATTTTTAGTTATTTATTTGTTACACATATTCATTAAATTTTCTGAAATATAAATATTTAAAAAGTTCTACGACGTCATTGTAATCATACATGGGAATTTTGCATTACCATTGAATTTTCATTGCCATTAGTTCATACCATTACCATTTAATGGTAATGAAATATTTTTCATTAGAAAAATCTTTACTAATGGTAATGAAATTACACTAATGTATAAAAAAACTAATTACAATTGACTAAAAACCATTTGTTTACAAAAAATTCAGACAAGTGAAAACGAACAACTGGTTTGGCCAGGTAAGTTATAAAACATAATTTATTAAGGAGGATCCATTTAATTCCGTTAAACTCTACCTGGATACAAATAACAACGGAATGGAAAGTAATATTTAATTTCAAATGAGCATGAGCCTGAATGAGCATATTCCATCTTCGATTTCAGCGAGTTTTACTCCATTTTTACGTTTTTCTGTCAATGGCAATTATTTTTTTTAATTTATTCATTTTCAATGGTAATGAAATTTAAAATCATTGTCATTAATCAATGAAATTAAATTTTAGAATCATTACCATTAATTAAAAAAATGGTAATGAAAATAATTTCATTACAATTGATATCAATGTAATGGTAATGAAATCATCAATTAATTAGTCCACCTAATTAATTAGTCCCATGTATGATTGTAATGCCATTCCCGTCAATTTTTTTAAACCGGTTTACACCAATCCATTTCCTGTGTGGATTTTAATAAATTCCGGTGTGGATTTCAAAAAGACCACATTGGTCAGTTATTTAAGTGCTTTTAGATAAATTAAAACGCTAACTTTTCACACAGTTCTAAATTTACTATGTACAAATATTATTATAGTCGGAAGTAATTACGAATTTTTACTAACTCAAGTAAACAATTTTTAAACAAAATTTGAGTATAAAGTCTTAAGTGATTAATTCTGACTATAAAACTGGCCTATAGGTGCTATTTTAACTTTCAATTTAATTTGTAAATAATTAAGTCAGTTTAATAGTCAGAACTAACATCGATTTGATTCCTAAAATTTCTTAAGTGAGAAATTTTCAATTCAAAATCTTAGGTCTGACTATAAAACTGCCCTAAGTTTTTATCTAAAATTTTAGATATAAAAAATTTTAATGAAAATTGTGAAAAAAATATTTTAAAAAAAGTGAATTTCAACAAGTGCCGCACTAAAACAACAATCGGCCGCATTTACCCACCGTTGGAATACAAGAAAGATCGGCGTAAAAAATGTGATATGCTGTTTTCAATAAAGACATGTGAAGAAATATTTAGGAGAAGAAAAATTCTTGGTTCAGCATGAACCTACTTTAAAAAAATAAATTGTCTGATCTAATCAAAGGGTTTCCGTGTTCGTAAAATTGTAATATTTAAAATGGGCTATTTTTTCCCAAAAAGCAAAGAAGCATACAAAACTGAGAGTTACAAAATAAAATTTTTTAAGAAATTCTTAAAAATAGTGCGCAAAAGTAATTAAATTTGTTTTTAATTTTTTCACAGAAATTTCTATCATCAAAATATAAAAATTAAATTTTTGAAAAAAGTAGTAGCCCTTTAAGCTATAAAAATTACAAAATATGCTTACTGCGAAACCGACCTATAATTCATGCTTGATAAAAAATCGGTTAGTAAAATTTGGTACACTGGTTCACATATCCCCAAGAACAAAGCCCTATACTTTTCGTTAGAATCAGCCAGACCTGGGGGATTTCAATTACATTTCAATTACAATTAATTGTAATGGAAAATTTTCAAGTTCTAACACAGATAAATGTAATTGAAATTTTAAAAAACACCATTACATTTACATGTAATTTTAATTGGAAATTTTCAATTACAAATAACATGTATAAAATCAATTTATTCACTAAAACTTTAGTAATTTTTGTTTTCTATTGGAATTAGGGAATGCATCCCGGGATTTCCCGTCCCGGGATTCCCGGGAAATTAGGCATTTTTCATTTCCCGCAATCCCGGGAATTTGGACCGGGAATCCCGGGATTTCATAAAATGCAGTTTAAAATAATAAAGTTAATTATTTCAAATTTAGTTATACAGTTGTCCAACATTTTAAAAATAGTAAAAATCTTACATTAGGCTTGCTCATTTACTTACAAAATTGTAGTACGAGTAAAAATAGTAAGATTTTTGAGTAAACGAACACACTGATTAATTTGTGTACTTGATCGAACTTTTTACGTTCAACTTTTGACGTTCAAATCAAAATGTATTTCGTTCACTTCGTGAGGCACACTTTCACCTCAATGGATTCGTTAAGCAATCCACAAGTGATTGTTGAAAAGCCGATGCATCCACAAAGAGTGACTGTTTGGTGCGGTTTATGAGCTGGTGGACAAGCAGTTACCGTGAATTGTGTTCGCTATCGCGAGATGATAAGGGACTTCTTGTGGCCATAAATTGAGGATATGGAACTGGACGATATGTGCTTTCAACAGGATGGTGCCACTTGCCACATAGCCAACGAAACATGGACATGTTATCTCACGTCGTGAAAATGTTAATTGGCCGCCACGATCATGTGATTTGACACCGTTGGACTTCTTTCTTTGGGGATATTTAAAAGAAAAAGTGTACGTCAATAAGCCAAGAACAATTCAAGCGCTAAAGAATGATATAATTCGGCAAATAAATGACATTGAACCTCAATTATGTCTCAATCATTGAAAATATGGACCATCGGATAGAGGTACGCCACCGAAGCCGTGGCGAGCATTTGGCCTATATTTTTTCACACATAATTGTCATATATGCTTCTATCATAACAAAAAATATTAAGATAATTCTCTTAAAAATTTTTGTTTTATTTACAATTAACATCGTGCGTTTTGGTTGGACCACCCTTTATTAATAAAAATTTTTAAGTTACTATAAAATATTTTCTAATTTCTGTCCCTTGCGGGATCCCGGGAATTCAAGATAAATTTCCCGCTTTCCCGGGAAATCAAAAAGTGCGGGATTTTGCATTCCCTAATTGGAATGGATTAATTTCAAATTATAAAATAGTTATTTGATGCATTTGTGCCAATTTCATGAACCGCGATCTTGCCGGTTAGAGGGTTAATAATTTATTTTTACAATTGCATTATCTCTATCTAAGTACATTTTGATACAAATAATTGTAATATATAATTAAAAAATTATAATTGTTAACAACCCTAGTAAAAATTATTTTTTTATATTCATATATGATTTTTATACAATCATTTATGATTTTATACAATTATAACTTGTCGAGTATTGTGAAACATATATTTTTATATGATTATATCAAAGGATATTTAATTATATAAAATTATATTACCCATATCCACCATTTTTCGGATCAGATAATATATTTTTTATATAATTATATTAACCCATACATGATTTGATCCGGAAAATGGTGGATCTGGTGAATATAATTTTATATACTTAAATATCTTTTGATATAATCATATAAAAATATATGTTTCACAATACTCGACAAGTTATAATTGTATAAAATCATAAATGATTATATAAAAATCATATCTGATTATATAAAAATCATTTTTACTAGGGAATGCTATTAACGTCATTTAAAAGTCTTTAGTACTAACTTCTATTGATAAGCATGTCTCGTGTAAAGCAATAAAATTAAGATTGCATTTTTGTTATAAAGGCATAATAAATTCTGATTTAAATTCAAGAGTTCCAAAGCTGAGGGATCGATTATAAATAAATGTGTTCACACCGTTGTATTAAAAAAAGCACAAAAAATGATCACAAAATAAAGTTTATAAATCTACTAAATTTATCATCTTTGATTTTACTACAGCATATAACACATTTTTTTTTTTTTGGGTTAACTTAATTCCTCATAGTAACGTTAAAATAACAAACATAAAAACTGTTACAATGAATAACAACAAAATGTTAACCATGATTTATTGATTATTTGTTAACAATATTTAATCAATTGTTGTGATTATGATTTGTGTGAATTTATTCAGCCGTAACCTTAACAAGACCAACTCAATAGGTTAATGACGGATTTTGTTCAAGTGCGTAATAACTTAACTGCGGTTAAGCAATGCCTAAAGTCAACTTTAAATTTAGAATATTGAAAATGTATCCTACATTTAAATAGAGCTTGAAAAAAATATTCTTTTTTTAATCAATTCACATTACAATAAAATTAATTTATGAACCATTGAATAACTAATAAATTTACACCAATGATTGCTGTTATACGAGGGCGGATCAATTAGTCCGTGAATTTTTGAATGAAACACAGTTTTTTAGAAAAAAAAAGTTTTTATTTTTCAACATAGTCTCCTTTTAGCTCAATACACTTAGTCCAACGTTTCTTCAATTTTTTTATTCCTTCCAAAAAATTGGATTTTCCGAGGTCTTAAAAATAGGCATTTGTTTGGGCAATAACACTGTGCGATAAATGGTGGGGGTCAGTGATCGGCTTAGGTTCTGCTTACCGGGAAAAGTTATATCGGTCAAAAAAGTTATAGGTGTCCCGGCGTTTTGCTGGGTCAGGTCTAGTAATCGAGATATATCGATTTGAAGTTAGTAAGTATCGTATAGGGAAAATTGTCAATTTTAGTGCCTTTTTCATGCATTTCGACCATCTAAATGTAAGAATATCGCAAAGTAATGTTCAGCAAAGTTGTTAACATGTATGGAAAACCAAAAAAAAACTTTGCTGAACATCACTTTGCGACATTTAGATGGTCGATTTAGATTTTAGATTTACAATTTCCCCTATACGATACTTACTAACTTCAAATCGATATATCTCAATTCCTAGACTTGACCCAGCGACGCCGGGGCACGTATAACTTTTTTTTACCGATATAACTTTTCACTGTAAGCATAACCCCCGCCGATTTGAGCTGCCGCACAGTGTAATTAAATCTCTTTCCGCTTAGCCATTTATTTAGGCTTGGAAATAGAAAATGGTCATTTGGGATTAAATCCGTAAATCCGAGGGCTAAAATCGCTCATCCGTATTGCGGATGAACAACGCCATAAACTTCTTTGAAGTTCTCATACGATTGCGTTTATGGTAAATTGTGAGCGAACGAGGCACCCAACCTGTGGACAGGTTTCTAAAACCCAACTGATCATTTAAGATCGAAATCACAGAGCCTATGGGATGCCCATGGTATCAACAATTTTACCGACTTTTACCCTCCGATCGACCAACACAATATCGTGAAGTTTTTCGACATTTTCTGGTGCATTGACCTCAATTGTCCGTCCAAAACGTTCAGCGTCACTAGTGCTTGTGCGACCACAACGAATTCAGTAAACCACTTTATTACATTGAAGTTGATGGTGCAGAGTCCCCATATCACTTATCGAGCTTTTCCTTGGTTTGAGTGATGGTTTTTTCGCAAAAACTAATGTTTGATGAGCACTCGAAATTTACTTTTTTCCATTTTTACAAAAATCTACGAGGTTGCATGCTTTGAACACATGTAAAACGCAAAGTTAATGACGGAACTTGCTCAAAATTTGACAGTAGCCTATTAACAGATGTAACTACGACGGAAGTCCGAAAGTCACGGACTTATTGATCCGCCCTAGTATAAAGTTAGAAAGGATTTATTTTAATTTATAATGCTTCAATTTTAATTCGACTAAATAATTTGTTTTATGATTATTAGACTTGTGTCGTTCGTGAACGACAATTTTTAATTATTTAAAAATAAAAAAATTAGTTGCATTTCGTTGAATTTTAAAAATTCTCAACTAAACATATTAACAGTCTTGTTTAGTTTATATTTGCTGTTTCTGATATATTCCTAGTTTGCAAATAAAAATCAGAAATGCATAAAAGCATAATAACTGTCATTTTGCCAATTGTTATACCCTACACCACTACGGGCAGACGGTATAATAAGTTTGTGCTGATGTTTGTAACATCAAAAAATATTAGACTTAGACATACCTTTTAGTATACCGATCGACTCAGAATCACTTTTTGTTTCGATTTAAAAATGTCCGTCCGTCTGTCTGTCTCTCTGTCCATGCATTTTTGTGCGCACGGTACAGGTCGCAAATATTAAGATATTTTCATGAAATTTGGTACACAGACCTATGTCGACCCAAGGACATAGTTTATTCATTTTGGTTAAAATCGGTCCATGTTTAGACCTAGTGCCCATATGACGGTCCCTCCAAAATTGGCTTGTTTAGTGCATGTTTAGACCTGGTGCCCATTAGGGTATTCAATTAATCGACATTTTTATTTAATCGATTAATCGTTCAAATAATTATTCGAGTTTTTTTCTTAACCGATTAATCGAATAAAATTTTAAAATTAATCGAATAATCGAAAAAATTTTATGTAAAGTAATATACATACATTTGTTGTATTTTTAATAATTTTATTTAAAAAAAAGAACAAAAAGAGTTTCGGAAACTCTTCTAAAATTCATAAAAACAAAAATAATATAATTGTCCTCTGTCTTCTTGTACTTCTGTCCTCTCTGTAATATATTCAAATTTTATCCAAATCGGGGAGAACCACACCGAAGACCTTGCTTTAAATTTAGCATTTTATAAAAATTATCCAGATTTTCCCTCCATGTTTACGTACCTCCATCCCTTTATTTGATTTTAGCAACTATGCCGCAGGAAATTTAAAAAAACCTTGTGATTAATTTTGACAAATTTGTTTCTAGCAGAGTTAGCTGAATTGGGCTCTGAAAAGTTTTTATATAAAAAGGTTATTTAGTTCTCATTAACCATTATTTAGAAATCATACATACTAATTTTGACTATAATCTTGGATATGTTTATTTGTCTTTTAATTTGCCATTTATCAATTCGAATCATATGGCATCGGATAATATCCTTTGCTAAAGGATATTATGCATGCAGAGTGCTCACTACTGTTTATGATTTTGTTTTTTCTTTGATATTTAAGATGTTTTTTACAATTTGTTAAATAAGTTTTAATAAAATCCCATATTTACTTTAATAAAATATATATATATATATATATTTAAAACATTTTATTAATTTTTTACCAATTTCGATTAATCGATTAATCGTATTAAATTATTCGAATTATTCGTTATTCGAAATATGGCAATTTTAAATTATTCGAACAATTTTTGAACAAAATTGTTCGATTAATCGAATAACGATTAATCGACTGAATACCCTAGTGCCCATATAAAGGTCCGCCCCCTCAAAATTAGCTTGTTTACACGCTGCAGGTCGCAAATACGAAGATATTTCAATGAAATTTGGTTTGTTGACTCTCATGGTCCCAAGGACTAAGCGTATTGATTCTAGATAGGATCGGTCCATATTTGGACCTATCTTATATATGAGCTATATTTTCGATTTTTCCTTCTTTTATTTCATTTTATAGAAAATTTTAACACAAGTCCATTTTAACCCATTCGAATTTCGGATCCAAACATTAGTTGGCTTTTAACCAGACTGGTGTAGGGTATTATATATTCGGCATCCAAAACTTAAACTTTTTTACTCGTTTTAAAATTTTTTAGTAAACATTTTTCAGTTAATTTTACGATATTGTTAGTTACTTTTAATGCATTTATAAGTTATTTTTCAACAGAAAAAATTACAAAATTTTTAATTATTTTAAAGGTTAATACCTTTGTCGCCTTCTTAAATGCATATACCTTTGTTTTAACTGTACTTTTCAGTAGATTCTACCGACAAACTTTTTTGAGTGTAGTTTCTGATTGTAAATCCTTATTAATACCACAACCGAAAACAGTAATTTTAATTTTTTTTTTATTCAAATTTTGTATGGAATTTGACAAGTAAATAAAAGTTGTTTTCAATAACTACTAGTTTTGGTTAGAAATTTTTAATTTTTTTTAAATTTCATTAAGTTTAAAAGAAATTTAGCCATATCAATTTTAGCGGTTGATTATGTTATAATCAATATTTTGGTATTTTGCAAAAGTATTTATCATTTGTGTTCAATTGTGAAATGTTAATTATTGTGATCAACAAAGAGCACATGTTTGCAACAATATTTAATGGATGTAATTTTGTATTTAATATAAAACGATAAAAGTTAACAATTGGATCACAGACAGAGTTGGGAGTAATTCATTAAATTGTAAGAACCGATACATATTTTCATTACCATTATATAATTTAAAAAAATACTACTGCAATGAGATATTTTCATTTCCACTACATTTAAGTAATGGTAATGAAATTTTGTTTTCATTTCAATTACAAAATTACTTGTTTTTAAATAGTAAATATACATTTTTTTCGTAACTTCTGATTTGAATTTATGGTATGCCGATTCCTCTTTAAAGCCTAAATAAATTATATTTGGGCTTTAAAGAGCGAGTGAAAGTGGAATCACATGTAATTTTCCAATCTATAGAAAAAAAATAATAATGAGGATGTCACAAAAATTTTTTTAAATTAGATCACGTTATATCAAATAATATATAACCTGATCAAATTTAATGAGCCTATTTTTCGGATCGAATTGTATCAGATCAGATCGCATGAGTTGTGTTTATGTATATCATTTTCGAATCAAATAAGATGTAAAGTGATATGGAATCTCATATTTATATGACTACAGGTACGAGTAAGTATGTATATCGAAACTTTTTCATCAAGTATACAATAAAAAATATGAAAATATGGCACCATCTCTATGGCTTACAAAATGTATTTTTCCTACAAAATTCATTTTATATATAAACGTGTTATAATTATTATGCATAAGCACTTAAGGTATCTAAATACGGACATAACCCCCTGTTTTATAAAGCGAACGGAATTATTCCCCCACAGGAATTGTGTGTATTTTGTTTTTGTTACAATAATAAAATACACACATTCCTCAGGTGGAATTAATCCGCTCGCCTTTTAGAAACAGGGGGTAAGTCTCGTAAAAAAATGTGTAAAAAAAAGTTATAGAAAAAATAAGTTCTTTTGTCAAAAGTCTATAGATATCTAGTCTACTCTAATGATTTAATATTTTTTGTTTTTATAATGATTACTTACAAGATAAAGATAAGAAAAGCATAGATTATATAGAAATCTTACTTTTTGACATTCGCTGTCAGTGCACATATCTCATGAGAATGTGTTGGACATACGTCCTATACCTATACAAAAAATATTTGAATGTGTATGAAAAAATGTGTTTGTTGACAAAGGAAGAAGAGTAAGATATCTATGTAATCTATGAAGAGAAGTTACCTCTTATCAATGGAAATCAAATCAACACTTTGCATTTTTGGTTCATGGACGTTTAATTGTCTCATTTTGTAAAACCTCTTCGGTGTGTTAAACCCAATCAATAATCAAATCGTTTTTATGTTGACATTTAATAATGATTGATTTCGAGTACGGTTGATTATTTTGTTTTTCGTTATTAACTTGTTGATCTCGAAAATATGTTTCTTTCATTCTTATCAAAATTAAACTTTTACTCGTTCGAATTTTATTGAAAGTATCGCTGTCCTAACATAAATGTGCTGCTAAAAATTTCACTACCGATGGAATTTATCCAGAAACTATATATTTTATCTAATTGAAGTGAAACACGTGCGGTGAACTTTAATTACAAAGAAAAATAATAAAATATCTTTATTATAGGTACATAACAGTGTTACCAGATTTATAATAAAATAAAAATGTTAATAAATAATAGTGTCGCTAACTAATTTAAATTAATCAAATAAATCTTACACATTGCTAAATACACAGACAATTTCAGTTAAATTAGCTAAGAAACTAAATGATGTAACTTAAAGTTTCTGCTAAAATGTAGCTTAAAATCCGGATCTGATGCGATACAGGCCCATATTTCTTATTGGGAGTTTAGGTGGTTTATAAGGATTCACTTATAGGTACACTTAAAATAGTTTGTAGTTTAAATCAACTGAAAATGTAATTTAAAATAAATGGAAAATCACTTGAAAACCGGTCTACTAACTTTTTATTTAAATCAGAAGAACTTTTCATTTATTTTTAAATATTAATAAATCAACTACAAAATCATTAAAAAAATAATGATGTTTCATTTATTTCGTTATTTTAAGTTTCAAAAAATTAACTACAAAATCCGTAAGAATAAATGATTAGTTTATTTCGTTTTTTAACTGACCTAGAAATCTAAAAGGATTTATTTTTTTAACAAAACATTTTAAATGAAAATATTAACTGTAACAGAAAATCCGTATTTACGTTATGTAATTTATTTTTTAAATAAAAGACAAAAACATGTATTAATTTGCATTTTAACTTTAGAATCATTTAAAAATAAATGTACGGATAACTTTTTAAATAAACTACCCAGTGTAGAAACGGTAATGACATATCATTATTTTTTGGAGTACCAGTAATGACACCCACTTACCTTCTGCATTATTTTAAAATATATAATAATGAGTTACTGATAATGACTTATTTTTATCATTATTTCAAATAGAAAATAATTTTGTAATTTTTTTGAAAATTTTTTGAAATCTATTTTTAGACTCAATATTTTTTAAACACTTAAACCACATATTTTTTGATTTTTTGTATATTGGCGAGTAAGCTTACTTGTGTGCAGCAGGTCAATTATGTTTTTATCTATTAAATATTACATGTCGATATACATAGCTCAGATGGTAGAGCTGTTGACTGGCAATCTGTAGACCCAGGTTCGATTCCCGCACCAGCAAATTTTATTTAAAAAAAAATTACAATAAAAAATATTTTTTTTTATATAATTAATTTTTTTGAAAATCTATTTTTAGACTCATTATTTTTGTCAGTACTGGTAAGCACATAGGGAACGATATATTTTTTGATTTTTCGTATGCTGGTGTGTAACGACAACTCATTATTTTTCGCGACATCGTCATATAAAGGTAATAAGAAATGTAATAACAAAAGTAAGTAGTTACCATTACCAAGTATGTAGTTACATAACCACATATCTGGTAATGATTTTCTACACTGGGTACAGTCAGTTACTGTAATAATATTTTCATTGTAGAGGTATTTTGTCTTAAGTTTAAGACAAATTAACAAAAAGACGAGTAAAAAGGTTAAAGTCGGGCATGCCAACTATACAATACCCTACACCAGTCTGGTGTATTGTTTGGATCCGAAATTCGAATGGGTTAAAATGGGGCTTGTGTTAAAATTTTCTATAATGTGAGTCAGCGCACCAAATTTCATTAAAATATCTTAATATTTGCGACCTGCAGTTTGTAACCAAGCCAATTTTGGGGGGACCCTTATATGAGCACTAGTTCTAAACATGGACCGATGTTCACCAAAATCAATAGGCTTCGTCCTTGGGCCAACATAGGTCTATGTACCAAATTTCATCAAAATATCTTAATATTTGCGACCTGCAGCGTATAAACAATATAATTTTGGTGGGACCCTTATATGGGCACTAGGTCTAAACATGGACCGATGTTCACGAAAATCAAAAGGCTGCGTTATTGGACCAACATAGGTCTGTGTACCAAATTTCATTAAAATATCTTAATATTTGCGACCTGCAGCGTATAAACAGTATAAATTTGGTAGGACCCTTATATGGGCACTAGGTCTAAACATGGACCGATGTTCACCAAAATCAAACTTGTTCGTCCTTGGGCCAACATAGGTCTGCGTACCAAATTTCATCAAAATATCTTAATATTTGCGACCTGTAGAGTGCGCACAAAATTGCATGGACAGACAGACAGACAGACGGACAGACGGACGGACATCGTTAAATCGAAATAAAAAAAAATTCTGAGCCGATCGGTATACTATAAGGTGGGTCTACGACCAATATTTTTTGGTGTTACAAACATCAGCACAAACTTATAATACCCTGACCACATAGTGGTGTAGGGTATAATTAAGCACTGGTGCGTATCTGTTGCTTGAGATTACGGGAATGAAAAAAATAATATAATATTTGGCCCCTAAAAAATATGTGTTCAATAATTTTCTCTTTGCCACAGCATATCCAAATTTCATCCAAATCACACAGCAGACCCTCTTTTAGAGACTTGCTAGTTGTTTTATTATTTACAGATTTTCGATATTTGTGTACAAGTTTTTGGTATTTTCCTAAGCAATAACAGCAAAAATATATTGTATTCCCAGACAATGTGTCATTAATTGTTTGGGGAGTGTTTTTCCATTTATGACCTACCGAGTTTGGTCTTTAGAAAATGTTTGTGGGCCATAAAATCAATCAACTTTATTTTTATTTATTATTTATCTTTCCAAACCTACAAACTTTCGATTAATGGTTTATGATATCACAATGTATAAAAATTTCCATCACGTTTTTTAGCTACATACTATAACTGATAGGGTAGCAATGCAGAGCAATAGAAAGCGAAAAGTTTTATAATTTCAAAGAATGGAGGCTAAGATCAAAGTAAATAAAAAAAAAAAAACCGTAGTGCAATGGTTCAGAGCGTTGAAGAATGAATTCTATTTCGAATGAATTCCCAAAAATTTAAGTCAATTTCACTTTAAATCGAATGAATTCCTTTTTAAGCAGTCCCAGTAAATTTATTCCTCCAAATTCACGTTCACTTATAGGGAATTTAATCAATTTATCCAATTCCATTTTATCAATCATTGAATTTAATCATTACGAATACGATTGATTGATCAATTTGGGAATAGCATTCGATTTTAAAACTTGAAATATTAAAAAATTTTGGTTAGTGGAGCATAACTCGGATGACTTACAAAATTTTATCATAAATAGAACTTTCTATTCTCAGTCCGACAACATATTTTTTGTTGACCACACCCCTTTTTGAGTAGACAGTGCTTTAAAATTAAAAATGAACCACTGATCTGATCGAGACAAAATGTACACCATCGGAAAAGTCCGTGAATTAACCTATTACAGACCAATTGAAGATATTAATTTTTTTAGTGACTACCCAGCAAAATCTTAGTAATGGGTACTCATTATTAACATCAAAATAATAAGCAGTCAAATTAGGGTCTACTGCATATAATTCAGTGTCAAAACTCATTACTTTTATTCGACAAGGTCATTTTTGTAAGTAGTTGTCACTTTACGCGCTGGATGCTTTCCCGCTGCATTACAAAAATATAAGAAATAAGTGGTTAGCAAAATAAGTAGTTATTCGTATGCTGATAACTAGTTAAAAAATAAGTGGTTACAAGTTGTTAAATAATAAGTCTTCCTCATATACTTATTAGTAGTTAAAAAGTAAGTGGTTAATAATTTCCCATTATTTTTGTAATTAAATTAGTAGTCACGCGTAAGCTAGACTGCTTAAAAAACCGACATTAAAAAATTGTAGTTCCATTATATTTACATATGTATATAAAAAATTTTATTATTTAAAATCACTTAAGAAAGAAAGTAAAATAAATAAAACAGTTTAGCGTGTTTCTAAGATGAACTGTCCAGTGTATTCACAGGATTCGTGTTTTTTCTCATTTCTTTTATTTGAACGTATAAATTCCAAGTTCACAAAAAATTCCTTAACACGTTGTGTTTGTACACTATAAGCTTATAGCTTATAAGCTAACCGCGAGATACGAGAGAAAGGTTTTTGTAAACCTGTAAAATCGAATCAAGTGTAAATAAAACAACTCACAATTATAAATTTAGTGAAAAGATTATTGACAAAGGACTTTTTAACTGTACTGGCAAAAAATCAATTATTTGCCTGTAATATTCTCTATTATATAAACCTAACCCATTTCCTAAAAATATACCGTGGCAATCAAAATATCATAAATATATTAAAGTTAACAGCACGTTTTTGAAACTAAATAAATATAATATTATACCTAAAACCGAAGAAATCGGTATGTCTTTTATAACTATGGAAGTTTTTTGGAAAAATTTAAAATTTAAATTCATTTAAAATATGTAGTTTTTATAAAATAATGCATAGGAAGTTCGTATATGTCGTATACTGCCTAATGTTTGTAAACTCTTATTTTTTATGAATGTAAATTAACATAAAATGCGTAAACTTATCAACTTTACACAATAGGGGTTTTCATATAAGCTCGTAAATTCCTTGTATAAATTCAAACCATGCACCCGAGTTAAAAAGTTATGATATAATCATACATTATTTTATGTAATGGCATATATGTAGTAACTTATAGTTACATATGGCCACATATGCGTTTAAATTCAAGCATATATACTTTTATATAGTCATATATTAGATATTTTTTCCTCAAAGGTTTTAATATGGAGACATATGTTATTTTATATTATTATATACTGGCCTACATATAATTGTATGTGCTATATATATGTAAGTACATAAATTAACATATAAAAGATATAATTACATATACGTTTATATATAATTTAGTATGGCGCTATACATAATAATATAACACTATATGTGGAGCCATATGAGAAATATTTTATAATTTGTGTTAGTTATGATTATATATTGACGAATATGAACCCATATATAACTTAATATGGTTCCATATCTACAATATTTCATGATTTCTTTAATATATAACAATATATCGTTCTTTATAAAATCATCTATAATTATATATCATCCCACTTAAGCAATTTTTTCAAAGTGATTTTATATAAAAATATACAAGGTCCACATAAAACCGTATTATATTATATGTGGTTCCATGTTAACAATGACTTTGAACTACCCTACGGGAAATTTTAACAAACTGTCACCGAACTGGCCCCTTTATATGAAATAGACTGGTCACTTTTACATGGCGTTGTCATAGGAGGGGGAAATTGACCCCTTGTTACATGTCACAAGACAAATTCCAGGATAGGTCCCTGAACATTGTTTTTTATGAGAGTTCAGTAACCTGTCCTAGGATTTGCCTTGTGACATGTCCTATCTATCCCTCCTATGACAACGCCATGTAAAAGTGACCAGTCTATTTCATATAAAGGGGCCAGTTCGGTGACAGTTTGTTAAAATTTCCCGTAGGGTAGTTTTAGATTTAGTAATTACTAGGGATTGGCGCGTGACTAGAAATGTTCGTGAGTCACGTTATTCACACGTGATCTTGAGTAATAATTACTATACTCAAGTGGTTCGTGCGTGAGAGTGAGTTTTATATGGTTTTATATTTTATTCTAAATTTTTCCATTTATTTGTTAATTTTTATTCCTTATTTGAATCAATTTTCTTTATTCATTTTATATTTTTTCCGACAAAAATGATTCAGCTGTTTCGATGCCGGATAGGAAATTCTGATTTCAACAGAATGATCCGGCAAGTACGTTCACATTTACGTGTTAGTAACCATTCGTATACATTTCTTCTTGTGGTTTCGAAACAGCTGATTCGTTACAGATACGTTTACGGTTGGGTAACTCAGCCTTAAGTGTACTCTTTTTAGCTACGGCACGGTACAGTTACATCACATTGACGTTTACAGTCCCATAATCCGCCCTTTAATGAGAAACACATAGTGCTGAGTACTAGACGTAAACGAGTCGTAACGTGCCGTTCATTTCTGTTGAAAACAGAATTTTTTCTCCGTTTTTACGTGAGAGAGCAAAACAGCTGTTTTTAGTTGCATATCAGTGATGGGATTTGTGGCACAATTGTACAATGTTTGGCACAAATCAAAGTTTGATTGGTACACTGGCACATTTTTGTTATTTCCAAATATTCTATAGAAATCCAGTTTATTTAAAAAAGAAATTAATTGGCAAAAACAATAATTTTTTTTTTATTTTCATACAAAAACTTTTGTTTTAAACGAACACATAAAATTTTATATTTGAAAAGTAAACAAATTAAGTAAATAAAAACTAATTTAATGATTGAATGAATCAAATCAGCTAAATCGACTACAAATTATTTTCGATTTAAAATGAAATTGAATCCGATTTTCAGGGACAAAATATAATCCACAATGAATTTTTATGAAAGTTCTTGCTTGTTATTTTATAAAAAAGTGCAAGTTTTGGTATTATAGGGGTCGAAAATGTACAATTTTTAAACTGGTTGGTACTATTCTGAAAATCAAATTTATCAATCCTTTATATTACATTACATATTTTGAGTAACTTAGCAAAAATAAAATACCACGTTACGACTCGTTCTCGTTACATTTACGATCTAGTAACGAGACCTTAAGAAACGAAATGCTCGTGCGTGTTTAATTTGTTTTTGTTTAGGAGCATGAGTCAAAAATGGCTTACGCTCCCATAAAATTAACAATACTGAAGCTTTAATACGAAATTCTCTATACTATAACGTACACTTGACTGATTTCTTATATCTTGGTTGTATATCATAATCCTATTAAATTCAAAATTTTAGTGTTCTTAACTTTATCTTATATGTAATTACCACAAATTATACCAGATATGAATCAGCTGATTTGGGCAATATGGCCGACAGAAAATAAGCAAAACAAAACGCAAAAATTTAAGAAAAACACCAAAGATAATGCACAATAATCTAAAAAGAGACAGATATATACAAAAAATGCGCAATACAAAATGTATGGAGATTTTATATTGTTATCTCCCTTTTGACTTCACTTCCGTGTAAACAAAACCATACGGTTCGAGAATACTTTTTTGACACCTGTCATTGGTTTCACATCTGGTATTAATCTGTGGTAATTACTAAAAACAAAGCAAAATTTGTTCATGTTTAATGCACTGTCATGATAAATCTGGATTAAAGTAATGGAAGTTTTATCGAAATTATAGGATATACAGCAGACCTGGGGGTTAATCATTACATTTTGTAAATAATTACACATGCAATTACACAATTACATGTAATTGTAATTGAAAAAAAATCAATTACAATTACATATTACTTTTAATTGTAATTCAAAAAAGAACAATTACAAGTAATTTGCAATTGAAAATTTTCAATTACACATTACATATGTATGTATAATTGTAATTGAAACAACTAATGACAAAAAGCACAAGTTAGGGAACATGACGTATTCTTTTTATACTTATCCACGCCTATCCAACCTATCCAGTCAGTTTTTTCTATAAAATTTTAACAAAAAACACTTTTTAATTCTAAATGTAATTGAAATTTGTAATTGAAATCAATTTCAATTACAATTACTTGTAATTTATAATTGAAAATTTTCAATTACAGTTACATGAAATGTAATTGAGTTTTTTTAATTTCAATTACATTTATTTGTAATTGTAATTGAAAATTTTCAATTACAAATTACAATTATTGTAATTGAAATCCCCCAGGTCTGATCTCCAGATATTGCATATATTTTTTTATTTAAAAAAATTATTTTTTATATTGTTAGATATGGTCATACATAATATGATAAAAAGTATTATTATTTAGATGTAATTGTATCAAACTATATCCACTTTTATAACATTTGATATAATTTTATACAAAAAGATATAATTTGATGTAATTGGATAAGGACAAAATTCGGATACAATTGTATTGAATTGCATAAAATTGTATCAAATTGTACCAAATTATATACAATTGTATACAATTCGATACAATATGATACAATAAGACGTTCTCATTTTTCGGATATAATTATATCTAGTTACATAAGAGATTATATATAATTAAATATAACTTCATATGGCTCCATATCATTTTTTTTTTACTTGGGCCAAGTAAAAAAGTTTTGATATAGGCATATATTATCATATAAAAAATTCCCCTCATTCATCATATAAAATTTTGTACAATTATATATTGGAACATATATACCAAGATACAATTACATACAATTTTACGAAATTATATCTTAAATATATAACAATATCTTGTTATATACTGCACAATATATAGTACAACATATTACAATATCCAATTATATATAGACCTATAAATAGTTACATATGCCTCATATAATTATGTGTAATGGTATCGAATTATATTCCAATTACATTTAGTTGGATATGATTATATTATATTTGATACATTTGGATGAGGACAAAATCCGGATAAAATTGTATCAAACCATATCTTATTCCATCAAATTAGATCTTATTGTGTCAAATGAGATCTTGTATGATCATAATACGATCTAATTTGATACAATTAGATGTTCTCATTTTTCGGATATAATTATATATAATATCAGAAGTCATATAATTTTTTTTAGTAGGGGAAAGCAGATTGACTAAAATTTGGTTTTGTTTCCATTGTATTTATGACAAAAATAATTGTTAATTTCTATTGTTTAGAAAATTTTCGTAAGAGATAAATAGGAGTTAAATCGTTATTGTTTTCTAGTAATACCATCTTTTTTGTTTACTTTAAAAATGTGACGAATTAAATTATTTCGTTTATGTTTATTTGTTTTCTTAGTATATATTTAAAATAAATAAAACTAAATCACTGTTTTTTTAGGAATTGTGTTGAACACACATTAGGAATTTTAATTGTTGTATTATCTTTAACAAATACTCGTAGTAAAGTGTTATTTTCGATTATAATTTACAAATAATAAAGAATCACATGAGCCAAAGCAGATAATGTGGCCAAATCAAATAAATTTTTGTATTTAAAATTTAAATTTCTTTTGAAGGTGGCACATAAACATTTAGTCTTAAATACTCGAGAATTCTTATTGAATGAAATATAATACTTTTTATTTATCTGCAAAATATTGAATGATTAGCTGCTACTTTATATCAAAGATTAAGGAATTGTATTTAACTTAGTGATAGTAATACAATTGCATTCTCAATTATATACATGTAGATTCAGGGAAATACTTGTATGACATTTCAGTGTAAAGAATGTGAAAAACAAATATTATTCTCCATAACTATAATTTCTTTATAATGTTATTGATTTCAGATAGTTACAATTAAATAATAAATAAAAAAAACAAGCACTTATACTAAATGTTTTGATTTTAAAGTGATATTTTTTAACTTGTTTAATGACAAAATTTAGTAGATGCAGTGGTGGAAAATATAATAGGAACAATTCAAGTTTTTTCTAATTTTATTCTCGTTGCCTTTATTTTTTAAGGCCAAAATAGTGGCTAAATTCGCCCTTAAAGGCAAGGAGAGGATCCAGAAAATTGTTCAAATTTTTACGTAACGCCTATTTTTTATTTTGTCACATATTTTAAGTGGGCGTGGCTTTTAATGAAAAAATAGCGACATCGACCTTTCATTAAATTACGTAGTAAAATTTAGGGAGTACTAATCGGATCTATACAAACTGTATGTTGTTGGAAATCCTATAAAATTTCCTCAAACCCTGCATTATTTTTATCCACAAATGGTGTCCAGACTTACCATGGCAGTGTGATTTTAAAATAAAGTTACCAACACTGAAATTTAAAAGTGAATAGGATTAAGCCTGGATTAGCCAGACGTAAACGTGCATGCATTTAATATAGAGCAAACGTAAATACACAACGAAAATCTATTCGCTGTTGTTGCTTTGTGTGTTATTTTCAAATTTCTTTGCACATTTCATTGCCTTTGTAGACACTAGGTTAGGTATAAACCATTTCGTATTAAAATTTCATTGTTGTTAACTTTATTTTAAAATCGCTAAAACAAGGAAAAATTTGTTCAAGTCTAAGGCACTGTCATCGTAAGTCTGGAGACCATTTGTTGATAAAAATAATGCAGGATTTGAGGAAATTTTATAGGATTTCCAATAATATACAGTTTGTATAGATCAGATAACTTACTATGGAATTCAAATTACATAGTAAAGTTTAAGGTCAATTAAAGGCCCACTTAAAAAAAGTGACAAAATTAAAAACAGACATTATGTAAATAAAAAACGGAGTTTACGTTAAAATTATGGCGAATTTAGCCACTATTTTCATCTTTAAAAATTAAAGCAATGAGAATCAAATTAGAAAAAACTCGAATTGTCCTTATATATTCCACAAAATACGGACTTTCGGTAGAAGTTAAAATATTCAGTCAAAATTTTCTGTTAAAAACAATCAGTTGTTATAACCCGAGTAAAAAAAATAATATGTAATGATATCTTATTCAATATAATTGGAGATATACTATGATCCGAAAAATGGTGGATAAAATTATATCGCACAACATCTAAATATATTAAATCATAGAGAATCTTATCCGGATTTTGACCCGATATAATGATATCCAATTTGATGTAGAAAGCCGTATTTATATAACGCTTTATATTTCAGTTTCAAAACAAAAACTATTAAAAAGTAATATTGTAAAAAAAGAACACCTTTAAGTTAAGAATTCAAAATTTAAATAAAAATTAAAGTCTCTGAAAGAATTTGTATATAATTGTAACCAAGCATTTTATAATTTGAAATTATACATAAATATATCGAAAAAAAACTAAGATTTTTTTATATTGGGCTATATTTAACCCATATTCTCCTGAATTTAAAAATAATTTAGCTACATATTTGAAACTTACGTTATTTACTACTTAGAGTCCTAGGAGCACGAAACTGAAGTTGAAATTATTTTATGGTAAATAGATTTAGATTTATTTCCTGTCATCATATGACGATGCTAGGAGCATATGTGTACAATTTTTACAAAAAAAATTATTATTCCATTAAAGGTGTAGAAAATAAACACTACTTTCCAAAACAAATTAAAATATATTTTTGCACTGATCTTGGTAGATCCGATTCGGAGGTGCGGTACCCACAAGACATGTTGAAAGGAGCTATTGTGATGATATTTAAGAAAGGAGATAAGAGAGTAAAAGCCGTGGCATAACAACACTTTGTGTAGTTATGAAAATATTTATGAAAATCATACTCGAAATAATGATTACATTTATCGATCCAAAGTTCTGACCAGAACAGATTGGTTTTAGGCCATCAAGGTCCTGCACCGATCAAATCAACAGTTTAAGGGTAATAATTGAACAAAGCGTAGAATTTCGATCCCCGCTTTACCTCCTTTTTGTGGACTATGAAAAAGGTTTTGACTCCATAAACAGAGACTGCATATGGGCTGAACTTCATAACACAGGAGTTCCAACGAAAATTATAAACCTCATCAGAAAAAGCTATGAAACCTTTGAATGCTGCGTACTTCATAATGGTGAAGCTTCAGAATATTTTAGAATATCTGGTGTAAGACAAGGTTGCTTGCTCTCTCCAATGCTTTTTCTTTTAGTAATTGATGCAGTAGGTAGTCGGGCCTCATCGGGCAAAACAAGGGATATTATCTGGAACCCACTTTGTCCTACCAACATATTAGAGTCACTCGATTATGCCGACGACAAATGTGAATTGGGTCATAGACATAAAGATATGCAGGCTAAGATAAATGATTTGGTGAGCGAGTCGGCTAAAGGGGTCTAAAAATAAACACTAATAAGACGAAGGAGCTAGGAATCAAGGGCGATGCAAGCCAACATCTATGCATTGAAATCGAATAAGTAGAACGAGTCTCAACATTCCAATATTGCAGCTAGAATTAAGAAAGCAAGAGGCGCTTTCTCTCTTCTTACAAAAGTTTGGAAATCGAACGTATATAGAAAGCACACCAAACCTCGTATTTTTCGGCATGTGTACTAGCCGTAATACTATATGGATGTGAGACATGGCTTGTAACGGGGCAAATCAAGTACAAGCTCCAGGTTTTTGTGAAAAACTGCCTGCGCACCATACCAAAAATCTACTGGCCAAACGTAATTTCCAATGAGGAGCTCCTTAGAAGAGCCAACTTGAGTAATGTAAATATCGAAATACGAAGAAGAAAGTTGGATTGGATTGGCCACACTCTTCGAAAACTCTGTGATAAAATTATCGTATCTTATTCCCTCATTCATCGTAAGAGCCTTGATTTATAATCCTCAAGGAAGCAGAAAACGCTGACGACCATATGGCGTCGCTCAACGTTAGATGAAGTCAACAATCTTCGGGAATTTCATCAAAGAAAGATAAGCAATCTACAAGAGCTAAATAACTTTGCAGCGATGGGCTTGGATCCCATCACCAAGCAAGGCACTATTATTATTATTATTTGATTTTGTCCATCTCAGCATAGGTCCGCACATGCTGGAGATTACTTATCCCGGGTAACGTTACCAAGGGATTAAGCTCTGATGGGGTGCAGTCCAGGTTCTACATCCTTAATTTTCATGGATATATTCTTCCTTCCATTTATCCGATTACTTCCCGGACTATTAATGGCGTTTTTATTAATACGGCTTTCTGCATTTTCGATAAAACCTGAGGTCTAAGTTTAAGATAAGCGATTGCCTCTGTTGTTGTTATTATTATTATATGACGACGCTGGAATAATATGGGTTAAGCATATCTAAAACAACTTAAATAGAAAAAAATAATATTGAGCTATATAAAACTTTATAATATAACATATTATGATTTCCGATAAAACCATTTTTAATTATATATGACGCTGTATTAAAATTGTCGTAGCACATGTTACTAGATTGGTACATATAAGTAAATATGGGGACATATATATTCATACTGATCTATATATGACATCATATATGAACTTTTTGAACAAATTAAAGCTATATATTATTATATCCGCAAAGCTATAGTGTCACACTTGACTATATATGAACATATTAGTCCATATTAAGTTATATAAATTTCTATATAACTTTTTTTACTCGAATTGGTACATATTATATTTATACTGATCTATATATTACAACATATAAGAAATTAATGAAAACCTCAAAGTAAAAACTATGTTCCACTGGGAATTAAAGGATTAAATATATATATCCACAAAGATATAGTGTCACACTTGCCTATATATAAACATATTAGTCCATATTAAATTATATAATTTCCTATATAACTATTTTTACTCGGGTAGTTTTTTTTTTTTTATTAAAAAAATGTCTTAATTAAATAAAGTGTTTTATTTTTTAATCTACATGTGTCTGAAAATTCCTCGTACTTTCCTCTTTCTGCTTTGTGCATGGTGAAAAAAGCAGACATTAATTTTCAATATCACAAATATAACTACTAATTAATCAACGAAATAATTGAAAATGACACATGAAAAATAATGTTCTTTAAATTCAATTAAGATATAATTCAAAAAACGTGACAAGCTCCCAATATGAATCCAAAAATATGTATGTAGAAACCGAATAATCGGTCAGGTCCTAATATATAGTACCCTACACCAAAATAAAACAGGTTAATAGGCTCGTTTTATTCCTATACGTGTTACTAAATCCCATACAAATTTTGACATTACAGTACAGTACAAAAAATTAATAAAATTTTGATGCATCGGGATTGTGACATATGCACACAGGAAAAAAAATTGCCAACCGAATTGCTAAACCAATAAATTCGGTTGGTGAAACCATATTGGATTGTGATTCCTAGCTATTTTGGGTATTGCAACTAAAATTCAGTTGTATAAACCGAATTTTTTTGTGATAACCAATATTCAGTTATACCAACCTATTTTAGTAGATGTAACCGAATTTCGGTTGGAAAATGTCATATTTTTTCTCGGTGTGTGGGACACAGATCACGAATATGGCCCTAGAATGTTAAAGTTAACTATAGTTTAATACTTCATAAAAAAATATTATAATATTTGTCAAGTTCTAATTTTGTTTTTCATCAAATTATGAAGCATTTTTATAAATATGATGAAGGTTTTTCTTCGAGTGATACACTGAAAATATTATTACATTAACTGACTGTAGTTTATTTAAAAAGTTATCCGTACATTTATTTTTAAATGATTACACAGTTAAAATACAAAGAAACTTATTTTTTTTAACTATTTTTGTCGTTTATTTAAAAATTAAATTACATATAAATACGGATTTTCTGTTACAGTTAATATTTTCATTTAAAATGTTTTGTTAAAAAAAGAATTCCCTTTCGATTTCTAGGTCAGTTAAAAAAACGAAATAAACTAAATATCATTTCTTCTTACGGATTTTGTAGTCAATTTTTGGAAATTTAAAAGAACTAAATAAATGAAAAATCATTATTTTTTTAAGGATTTTTTAGTTTATTTATTAACATTTAAAAATAAATGAAAAGTTCTTTTGATTTTAATGAAATGACAGTAGAAGTGATTTTTCATTTATTTTAAATTACATTTTCTGTTAATTTAAACTACAAAGTGTACTAATATTTAGTAAAATTTATTACTAATTTTAACAAATAATATATAAATTACAGTTTATAACAATTTTACTAAAATTTAATAGCGATTACTAATTTTTTATACTAATTTCATTGTACTACAAATTAGTAGAAATGCATTGCAAAATATACCGCAGGGCTCGAAATAGTTAAATTTTCCGCAATAACAGTAAAATTTTTAGTAGCCATTACAGAGTTTTTTTGTTGAGTGTAGACTAAAAAACCACAACAAAATGCAAAATTAAAAAAAAATACTTTTTTCAATGCGAATATTAAGCCTTCTGAAATTAGCAGTCTACTAATTTTTAGCAAATTTTTCTGTTGATTTTAGCAGGAAAAATTGTTATTTGCATTCAACTAAATTTAAGCTTAAATATGTATATGTAACTAAAATTTTATAGATATGTATAACAATTTGTTTTTGCTATTTCTTGTATACTAATATTCAGTAAATTTTTTGCAGATTTTAACAGGATAATTTATTAATTTCAGTTAACTAAAAGTTAACTCAAATATATCGTAAAGTTTGTAATTTAACTTTTTTTTTTTGCTGTTCTTATCTTACTAGTATTTAGCCAACAAAATCTGGCAATTTCAGCACTTTTTTCTTCAAGGTAATTTTTAACTAATTTCTAGTAGCTTTTTCTTCTCTTTTAAAAGGTTTATTTATATGAGTGTACATTTTAAGAAAATTTTTGTATGGAAGCACGTAAATTGCATTTCTGTTTCTCAATAACTGATGGCGTATGATTATTATTATTATTATTTTTTAACATGTATATGATTTAACAACACTCATACGCCACGTTATGATATTGTACAATATGTTAACAATAAAACTGTACAACAAAATCTAATTTTTTATAAAATTACAGGGTTCAGACAACTGATTCTGGCAGAGGGGCCAAAAAATAATATATGTGTATCGGCGTTTTAAAAGTTTACGTCTGACCCTATATTTTTTGGGAAGTTAAAGTTTCCCCACTTTTGCAAATGTTTATTGTGAATCAGCATAGGAAACCATTTAAATCTTCCATTTTAGGTATACATAATACGATCTAATTTGATACAATTAGATGTTCTGATTTTTCGGATATAATTATATATAATATCAAAAGTCATATAATTTTTTTTTTGTAGGGTAGATATAACAATATTAACAAAACAATGAGAGAAAATTTGTGTATTTTACCAAGCATTTATTGACTTATTTGTGAAGTTAAATTTTCAAATTTGATCTCTTCAGAGACTTATACAATCAGGGAATTATGCAGGTAAAATCAACTTCAAATTACAGTTAAAATAACTGCATTTAGCAGTTTTTTCTGCGGCATTATATTTAATTAATTTTTAGTAGTTTTAACTAAATTTTTTACAGATTTTTTTCTATTAGTGTTTTCATTAAAAAAAAATGCTATAAAATACAGTAAATACGCAGCTTTTGTAGATAATTTTTGAATACAATTTACAAAAAAAAAAAATTTTTAATGTTGGTAAAAACGAAATTCCGGAATTTTTTCAGAGCAACGGATATTTCAAAGTTTAAAAATCATACTAATTTACGTAAACTGCACTTTAGCAGTTAAGTAAACTGTGAATTGTTTCAATATTGTTTTTTCTTAGAAATATTTAAAAAAAAAACACTTAAATCAACCAGTATTTTTTCCAAATGTTTGGAATAAGCATGCCAGTTTTGCTGGTTTTTCGTGCCATTTTGCATGCAAACTTCAACTTTTTTGTGCAATTTTAAACTTGCCATAGTCATAACCCTTATTCTTTTTACTAGAATTAGGTCCGGTTATAATCCGGAGGCCGTTTCCAACAGCTGGTTTAAATTATAACACCCACTATAATAGAGATAACTATACAAATGTTATTAATCGATATTTTGATAAAACAAAAGTGTTAAAAAATAGCAAATAAATGTTAGGAATTACACCGCATATAATCTGTAGAGGAATTTCAATTTAAAGTGATTGAACTTCAGGTAACAACTAAATATTTCTTTACAAAAACAACTCATTACTTGAAAACTATATACGAGTATATATCGTAAATAGTATCGAATTATGTCTATTGGAATAAAATTTACACAACAGTCGTATTAACTTTAACAAATCATGTAAAATAATTTCATTGATATAAAATTTATATAAAATTGATATAAAATATGAAATTTTCTTTTTTTTTTGTAACTTTGAATTTTTATTTTTAAACAATTTTTATATGAAATATAACAATTAACAAACGACCCTATTAAAAATGCCCGAGTAAAAAAGTTTTGATATAATCATATATTATTTTATGTAATTGCATATAGTAACTTATAGTTACATATGGCCACATATGCTTTTAAATTCAAGCAGATATACTTTTATATAGTCATATGTTAGATATTTTTTCCTCAAAGGTTTTAATATGGAGACATATGTGATTTTATATTATTACATATTGGCCTACATATATATGTATGTGCTATATATAAGTACATAAAGTAACATATAAAAGATATAATTACATGTGCGTTTATATATAATTTAGTATGACACTATACATAATAATATAAAACTATGTGGATCCATATAAGAAATATTTTATAATTTGTGTTAGTTATGATTATATATTGACGAATATGAACCCATATATAACTTATAAAGTTCTTTATAAAATCATCTATAATTATATATCATCCCACATAGGCAATTTTTTCAAAGTGATTTTATATAAAAATATATAAGGTCCATATAAAACCGTATTGTATTATATTTGGTTCCATGTTATCAATGATTTTGAACTAGTTTTATATTTAGTAATTACTAGGGATTGGCACGTGACACGAAATGTTCGTGAGTCACGTTATTCACACGTGATCGTGAGTAATAATTACTATACTTAAGTGATTCGTTCGTGAGCGTGAGTAAGAATAACCCGTGCATGATTCGTGTGTGAGTTTATTTTTTGCATCATATGTTTTTAGTAATTTTTATTATTTTGCGTGAGAATTTTCTGATTAATATACTCATGTGTGCTGAGTAAGAAACGAAATGCTCGTGTGTGTAACATTAACAACACTGAAGCTTTAATACGAAATTCTCTATACTATAAGGTACACTTTACTGATTTCTTATATCTTGGTTGTATATCATAATCCTATTAACTTTAAAATTTCAGTGTTGTTAACTTTATTTTAAAATTACTAAATTAAATTTTCATGTTTATTGCACTGTCATGATAAATCTGGATAAAAGTAATGGAAGATTTATCGAAATTATAAGATCTACAGCAGGCCTGTGGTAAATCATTAATTACACATGCAATTACACAATTACATGTAATTGTAATTGAAAAAAAAACTCATCTATAATTACATATTATTTGTAATTGCAATTCAAAAAAGAACAATTACAATTACAAGTAATTGAAAATTTTTTTTTATTTAAAAAAATAATTTTTGTATGTATATTGTTAGTGAGTTTTTTTCAGTCTACCAATATTCAGCAAAAACTTTAGTGATTTTAGCAAGGATTTTTTTCATTTGCAATCGAATAATTGTTAGCAAAACTTTTGCTGAGATTACCATTTTTTTGGTAAAAATCAGTTTGCTGATTTTCAGCAAATATTTTGCTGAAATTACTAACTTTTTTGCAAGCACGCTCCTGACTAAAAATTTGCTAACACAGCAACATTTTTTGTTGACTTCACTGACTTTTTTTGAGTGTAGTACCTGTATTTGCGCCAGCAGAATTTGAATTGAAGTTGAGAATTATGGTCTGCTAAATTTAGATAAGCTAAATTTTACATACTACTGAATATACAGACAATTTTAGTTAACTTAGCTAAGAAATTTGAGTACATTCAGCAGAAAATTTACCTGATTTAACTGAAAATTTCTGCTAAAATGTCTGGGTAAAAATTTGGGTTTTTGGATTCCCCGGATCTGTCCCGAGACAGGCCCATAATTATTATTGGGAGTATAGGTGGCTTATATGGATTAATAAGTACACTCATAAGTTAGTAAGTTAGTACAAAAGTCTGTTAAATTCATTCTGATTAAATTAAACTAATTTTTCTGTTATTTTCTCCAAAAAAGTCCGTACAAATAGGTCAAAACTCTGCTAAAATAACAGGAAATAGTACATGTATTTGCGCCAGCAAAATTTTGACCTATTTGTACGGACTTTTTTATGAGTTGCTCTATCTCGCTTAGTTTTCGAGATATAAGCCATTTTATGATTATACATTAAAAAAATTTTAAAATATAGCGCCACATCTATATGATATTGATAGTAGAGACACCAAAATATAATCATTTGGAAATAATTGTGGTTTAAATTAGCTGAAAAAGTTTGTAAAATTAAGAAACACAAATTGCTAAAAATTAGCATGCACAGTTAATTTAAATACGCGCTCCTACTAATTACCGGGAATTGAAACAGTAATTTCCATAACGAAGTATTTCACATTTATGTTTCGTTCATTGATTTACTAGAGTACGAAATTATCAAGGAGTCTGATGGAACCAAGGAATCCTCTTCTAAAAATTAATTTCAAATTCTTTTAATGTTTATTTTTTTTTTTTTTTGTTTTTTTGTAAAATTACAATGTCTTAAACAACAAACTATAAAAATTATTGAATTAAAAAATCTTCATATTTCATACGTGAAATTTTACAAAATCGTCAATCGTCATTTCACCAAAATTCACTTCAAAAATCGTCAAAATGGAGACAAATCGTCAAAGTTGGCAGCGCTGCACGCATAGTTTTTCTTATAGCGGGGCAGTTGGCTTGGAAAGCCTCATATGTAGTAAGTGACTGATCGATCTTATCAAATTAATTAATACTTGTACATGTCTCATTTACCGGTGCACCGGTGATGATTGATAAAAAAATATGTACAAACGATATCATCACAAGTAGGTACATTTAAATTACATTAATAGATAAAATTATTATTTGCTGGTGACAAAACTTTCTTAAAAATGAGAAAAATGGAGCAAAATCTTTTTGCTAAAATCAGTGAGCTGACTTTTAGCAAATTCCGTAAAATGTATGCTAACACTTAGTCGATTACAAATGAAAAAAAAAACTTGCTAAAATCAAAGAGTATACATAATAAAGAGATTGGGGGACTCTCTATCACTGAGAAAGCATTTGTTCTATTATGTGCCTTGGAACAGGAACATACTCAAACCAATATCAACCAGCAAACATGGCAACACGAAGAATATTCTCCGAACATATCGCCAGGAAGAAAACATTTATTGCCGGCAATATCAATTTCGTATTCCGGAAGTTTCCTCCGTCGGAAACAACTGTTACACTAAAACAATACTTCCAGGCAATATGAAAGCAATAACTCATATGGAAGATAAAAGGGATATCGCTAAATAAACTCCCAGTACAATAAAAAAACAATTTAATTTTTTCATTATTAAATTTAAGCCTGAAAAACAATACCTGCATACATAATCCAACTTATAAATTATTTTGATATCATCTTATCCGATTTTTCCCGCGCAATTAATCTTAACTTTTCACGAGATTATTTCTATTATATCTTTTGATTGTTTTTGTACAAATTTAGTTTTAATTTTTTCCAAATTGATAAAAGATTTCAATCAAATTTGCTTTATCTTCCAAATGATACAAAGATGATATTGCCAAAATATTGTCATAAAAAGTTATGACAAAAGATAAAATTTTTGAATTACTTTTTTCAAAATATCGTCGAATTATCTTCCAAGTGATAAAAGGAAGACAATTTCAAAGTAAATACTACTTGATTATTTTCATTGAAATGAAATATCTTCTTGGAAGGTATCTTTTAAATGTTTGCAGGGTCATTATGTGCGCTCTTTGTATGACTCAAAACATCGATTGTAACCAGGAATGGAAAATAATAATTTAGTTATAAAAATCAAGAATGGAACTATACTATGGAATTATACTATTCCAACAGTATTATAGCCCTAGATTATGAATTTTAAACAACCATACGTAAAAAATTGCAAAATAATACCGGAATGCGAAAAAAGGCTTTGGGGTTCAAAAAATTAATTAAAAGATTTACATTCTGCAAACTATGCCAAAATGTTCTTTTGCAACTAACCACCAAACTTTGTTTTATGAAATGGGCATTATACTCCGTAGATTATAAATTTAAAAAACCGCACTTAAAAAATTGCAAAATAATAGAGGAACGCGAAAAAAGACTTTGTGGTAGAAAAAAATAATTAAAAAACTCAATCAGCGATCAACAGTCTGCAAATGAATACAATCACGCAAAAATTTTCCTTTTTGCAAATATTTTTTTCGCGATTTCTTTTTTTTTTTTTGCAAACTAAGCACCAAACTTTTGTATATAAAATTGGTACTATAGACCCTAGATTATAAATTTAAAAAAATCACACTTAAAAAATTGCAAAATAATCGCGGAAAGCGAAAAAAGACTTTATGGTACAAAAAATTAATTAAAAAACTTAATCAGCGATTTACATTTTGCAAACAAATATATTGATGAAAAAATTTATCCTTTTTGCAAATTTTATTTTTCGCGATATTTTTTGCAACTAGCCACCAAACTTTGTTGTATGAAATGTGTATTATAGTCCCTAGATTATATATTAAAAAGAAACGTACTTAAAAAATTGCAAAATAAAATCGGAACGCGAAAAAAGACTGTGGTACAAAAAATTAATTAGGAAACGTAAACAGCGATTTAGATTCTACAAACAAATATATTGATGCAAAAATTTTCTTTTTTGCAAATTTTATTTTTCGCGTTTTTTTTGCAACTAACCACCAAACTTTGTTGTGTATTATAGCCCCTAGATTAAAAATTAAAAAAAAAATGTACGTAAGGAATTGCAAAATAATAGCGGAATTTGAAAAAAAGGCTTTATGGTACAAAAATTTAATCCCCAGGTTATATATTTAAAAAAACCGCACTTAAAAATTGCAAAATAACGGCGGAATTTGAAAAAGGCTTTATGGTACAGAAAATGAATTAAAAGAGGTAATCAGCGATCGACATTCTGCAAGCGAATATATTGTTGCAAAAATTTCGCTTTTTGCAAATGTTTTTTTTTCGCAATTTGTGCTAATATTTGCTAATATCTAAATATTTCATTTTTATGTTTTTTAACGAGCCAAAGAGAAAACTATTTTTTAGTTACTTACACTTTTAAATATGTAAGAGCGATCGAACATTTTTTGGTATAAGAGCCCGATTAAGTGAGCCTTTTCCATCCCTGATTAACCAGTCGGAGTTCGTTCCTGTTCCAAGCCGCCTAATATTTTTTCAAATAAAAAATATTGAGAGAGTTGCAAGGCCTTTGCTAAAATCAATAGAAAATTATACTTTAGTTAATGTATTTGCTAAAAATTTAAATCTAGAAATTCTGTTTTTTTGTGATTCTTTTGAAATTATTTACAAAACGTTGTAAAATATAGAAATGTCCAGGCTTCCACATTGTCGACGAGATTTAATTAAAAATATATTAAAATAACTGTAACTAAAGAATATAAAATCTTAATTACTTATATGCTTTTTGTTGGCATTTAATACTAATGCTATAGATAATTCTAAAAAACAAAAAAGGAATTAACAAAATATCGCACTTTTTTATCACTAAAACCCTTTTTCTTTAAAAACCGAAAGGGAATACAAAAAAAATTCTCAGTGTGCTTACCAGCTCAATTTTGGTAGCAAAATAAATTAGTAAAACATTAGTTTAGTGTTAAAAAAAAATATTACTAAAACAAAAAATTGGTGAAAACTAGTACACACGCAAAATAATACGTCTGTTGGCTGGACAGAAAAATTTGTTACTTTAACAAAATGTATTCCTGTTTTTTGGCTTAAAATAAAATTTGTTGATTTCAACAAAATCTTTTGTTAAATTTAACAAATCTTAATTGAAGTAAAAAATTTGTAAAACTACAGTTTTATCTGTAATTATACTGAGTCGTATAATTTACTCAAATTTAGGGTCTCGGGAACCTCCCCGGGAAAGTAATAGAGCCTTCTTTAATATAAATCGAATGAAAAAAAGGAATTCATTCAATTACTTAAGTTTGGTCAGGGAATTCATTCCCAAAATATAAATTGAGTTCAAAAAAGGGGAATTAGGGAATTAATTCTCCGAAGCTCTGATTGTTATTCCCTTTTGAAGGTAGATGAAGGTCAAACAAGCTGTACACCATGGTTACCGTCTATAGGCCACAGTAACAGTGATTATGCTTGCGATAGTTATTTTAATATTTTTTTTTAATTGTTTAAAAAATCTTTTGACATCACAATTTCTTTTTATTAACCACATGATATATGGCTTATTAAAGGCTTATTGAAGGATTTTTTTTTTGTTTTGCATGTTAATTTGTTTTATTAAACTGTAATTAAATTCAAAACATTTTTAATCTTTAACATTCATAAAATCGTTAACTAAAGCCGACCAATAAATCAAATCAATTAGTTAAAATCGCAATATAATTTTTTATTTCCATTTAATCTTATGGCCTGATTACTGAACGTCCCGTTAAAATTTAACCAACAGTTTAATTCAAATTTTATACGGGGAACAACAACAAATGTGGTAGTTACACTCGTAAAAAAACCCATACAAATAGTTGAAAATATTGCTAAGATAAGAGAAAATTGCGTGTGCAGAATTTTCAATAAAGTTGAGAATCATGGTTTTTTAAACTGTGGTAAGCTTAATTTTATCACAGGCAATTTTAGTTAAACTAGATAAAAAGTTTGAGATAAATAAAATATACCATTTTCTAATTTTTGTTAAAAGTTCTCTTAAAATCTGGGATTTCGGACTCTCCGGATCTGATCAGAGACATGCCCATATTTATTGTTGGAAGTATAGATACGAAGTAATGAGTTTTTGTCCATTTTGCTCTATCTCATTTAGTTTCCAAAATATAGGCTATTTTATGATTACAGAAAAAAATATGGAGAAATAAACTGATATTGATATCGAAGACACAAAAATATAATCATTTGAAAATAATTCTGGTTTAAATTGTGTAGTAAATTTTTAAAATTAAGAAACACGAATTACTAAGAATTAGAAATTACAAAAAATATTAGTTTAATACTAAATTTGAAGACAAAATAACGTAGAAAATAGTGTACGTTCATGCAAGTTCATGCTCAAATACAATTTTTTGTCTACGAAACATATGGGAGAAACAATCTGAAACTATTACGAAAAAAATGCAATTTCCGGAAACACCATCTTCGATTTCAATGAAATTCACCATAAATGTTCCATATTACTACACTAATAGAAAAAAGTCTGTAAAAAATCTAGTTAAAATTACAAAAATTAGTTTAAAATTATGTTGCAGAAAAACTGCTAAAATTAGCTGATTACTTTTGCTATATATTATCAAGATAGGAACAGCAAAAATAAAACTGTTAAACATACAATAACAAATTAACTTGCTGAAATTAGCAAAAAATTTTGCTTAATAATTAGTAGCCTAAAATATCACAAAAAATTTAAATTTTGGGAGTTTTCTTTATTTTTAAATGCAAAACTATAAAAATCGAGCCATTTGAAAACAGCAGTTAACAAATTTTTTTAGCAAATACTTATTTCTGCTGCTTTTAGCAGAATAGACTGCTATTTGCATTCAACTAAATTTAGCTTAAAAATAAAAAAAATTTTTTAGATACAACAGTCTGTCTTTGCAAGTTTTAGTCTAGTAATATTTAGCAAAATTTTCTGCAGGTTTTACAGAACAATTTGTTATTTTCTAAAAGTTAACTTAAACATAACTGAAATTCTGTAAATTTAACAGTTTTAATTTTGCATTCTTAGTTTACTAGTATTTAGCAAAAAAAATCTGGGGGGTAACCGCGTAACTCGATTCTAAAAGAAATTTTCGAATTCGTACATCTTGCAAATATTGTTAAAATTATAATTCTGTATAAAAATTCTACTTTTTAATTTATTTTTGTCCTAAACCTTGTACACTACACATTTTTGCTAAAACTTTTCTTTTTACGAAAGGTACAAAATTTACGAATTCGAAATTTTTTTCGAATCGAGTTACGCGGTAACCCCCCTGCTAATCTCAGCAGTTTTTTCTGCAACATAATTTTTAACTAATTTTCAGTTGGTATTTCTGCTATTTTTACAGATTTACTTCTATGAGTGTAGACTACAACATATTGGGTGATGTCATAGTTTTATGACATACAACTTCTATGCCAAATAATGGGTCGAGGAAATCGATTGTTTGATTTTTTATATGTTTTAAGCGTTTTGGTAAAATTTGGTTCCCGCGCTAACGTACGTGAACCAAAGCTAATAACTGATAAAATAACACTAGGGTTAAATACAGTTTAAAATTAGCTTATCAGTTTTATTGCCATCTTTAACAATTTAATCAACTTTAAATCAACTGCTTACAATAACCTAAACAAAGAGACAATTACAGTATGAATTCATGTGACTGATAAAAATCCAGATAAAATTATTAAAATTATAATCGTGTAAATAAATTAAAATAACTTATGTTTTTAAAATCGATTTTTTTTTAATAATAGTTGGTATTTTCACTTGAAAACTAGAGTTAGATAAAACAATAGGTCTATTTCCCCGCGAGAACCCAATTTACCCGAAACAGCAATAATTTACACACAATTTAGAGAATAGAAACGCTGTTTGTAAAATTGGGTAACCGCTGTAACGTACGTAAAACAGCTATTGTAGATTCCGTTGATTTGAAACAATTTAATTTCTAGATTCCGTTGATTTAAAACAATCAATAAATGTTAGTCCAGGTTGAAAATAAAATTAATACTTTAAAATATTTCCAAGTTTTATGAATCTATTCAGAAGTAACGAGAAAAGAAGGTTCGATTAAAACTGTATATTTTTGGTTTGTTTAAAAATGCATTTAAGAATAAATGAATTTATTAAAATAATTATTATACATTTATAGATTATTTACTTTTTTATTTAATATTACATTATATGAATATTTTTGTGTTCTTTTTTCAAAAAAAAAAAAAATCGAATGTACTGCTGTTATTTTTTGCAAGAAACGCAAAAAGTAACTTTTCTTGGATTAAATTTTTAAAACTTAATATAAATACTTTTTACTCTTTTTCGAAATTTTTCACTTTAGTATGGACCATTTTAATTGTTCACGTGCCGATTGTAAGACCTGCAAATAAAATACAAGTTTGCATTTTAGTAGAATTTATAAAAACATAATTGAAATGCATAATAAATTATATAAATAGAAAGTGCAAATTAAGAACTGGATAATGTAATTCAAAATTTAATTAATGATTTTTCTTAAAAATTATTGATCCATATTAATCCATAATTAATTTAGAATCTATTTATCCAGTTAAAATTTTATAAATTTGTAGTAATAATATATCTTAGCTTACAGATGTGCTCTATATCATAAATTATTAAATATTTAAAAATATTTTTGGAGAGTAAAATAAAATGCTTTTATTTCATAAATAATTAGTAAAACAAAGAGACTCTATACATTATTCAGTTCAATATAAATAAGAAGAAAATAAACTAAAATATTATATAAAATTAAGTAACATTATTTAAAACAAACTAAAAAGTATTTAACAAAGTTGAATAGTATACAATGTTTTTGTATAAATTCTTTGATAGATATTTTGACTACCAAAAGAGTCCATTTAAAGTGTTAGTTACCTGGGCCACTGTCTGTTCAGCAATAGGAATGTCATCATTGCGTAAATCGACTCGTTTAACAACCGAAGATGGATCAGCATCCAAAATTATCCTAAAAAAACAAACAAAACAAGAGCCAGTTTTATTGTCAAAACTTAGAACGATTTTAGTCTTAAATAAAAATCAATTAAAAAGGTCGAAAAAACAATTTTAATTTTTTAAATAAAAATTAAAAACTAACATTTTAAAAATTTCTTAGTTTAGAAAAAATTAGTTCTTAATTCTAACTATAAAACTGGCCCTACGAAAATAAAAAATTTTCTTATTTAAAATGCAATATAGTAAAATGTAAAATCCGAATGATTTTCTTTACAAAATTCTTATTCAAAAATTGTTAAAAGCTTTTGTTCCAAAATCTTTTCTGTTGACAATATTACATGTAAATTGTTGTTGTCCAAAGGAAACGACGTGGAACAAACCTATTTTCTCTATAGATGTTTGGTATACAAAAAATCTTATTATATATTTACAACACTTCTCAATTATAAAATTAAATTCAACTTTTACAAGCGGTTTGCAGAATTATTAACATTTTCCCTATGAAATTCTCGAATTCCGAAACATATATTTTTCCAAAAGAAAAAAATGGTAACATTTTAAAAGAATTCTAATAATAAATTCATATTGGGTGTAAACTTAAAAATGCGGGATTCACAACAAATGGCCTATCTTTTAAACATGGTTTGTGTCTTGAATAACTTATATGGCATTTTGGAGAGTAAACATTTGTCATTTATTCTCAGTTAGTCATTGAACGAACAGAGTAAACAACAGTTTTTTTTGCTTCGAAAATGTCGAATTTTCTGCCAATTTGCGGGAAGTTTTGCTCACCAAAGCTTTTCCTGAATATCTTCGATCAATTTTAACGTGAGAGGTGGTTTGTGCGTTTTTTTTTTGCCTAAAACCGCGCTTTTCTAAGTTATACACCATTTAAAAATTGTGATATTTAAATAATTCCGAGTGTTTAATAAAACCCTTTTAAGATTTGATGATCTTTTACGTATAAAAAATATTTCCAATATCTTTAATTTGGGGGCACATTTCATCAAAATATTTGGAAAACTTATCAGATTTTTTAAAATCGAAAATTGATGTATTCTTAGTAACAGTCAATGCAGCAACAAAAACCACATCATCAATTAACATATAAAAAACCCTGGATTCATATTTCCGGTCACCGGGCTTTTCCAATATTTTTAATTTAGGATAAATTTCATCAAATTAAATATTTGAAAAAATTCAGATTTGCCAGCAAATGCAGCAAAAAAACGACCGAGGTTCTAGCATTACATCAATTGAATTATAAAAGCAAATATTCCATATGTGCTTTAGGATGAAGCAAACTATTTCTTTACATTAAATGCCCCAGCAAAAAAATATTAAAATCATTCTTGTAAACTTACCCTCCATCACAAATTTCATCAAATGCCAACATTATAATTTCCAAATTATCCAAAACCAAACGTTTTTCAACATTTTTCTTTAATATCAAACTGATGGAATCATACAAACAATTCAGTACCGACAACAGAATCAATTCATTTTCATAGGCATTTCCCATTACGTAGAAAAATAAATCCACATTACTCTTGTAAACACATGTTAAACCATCCAACATGATAATTTCTGTATTGGAACGATGTGTTTTATTGAAGAGATTCTTTTCGAACGCTTTTTGTTCCTTGACCGTGGCCAATATGTTTTTGTCATAGTACTTGGCCAATATACGATTGCCATCGTTGTCCATTATACACATTCCCTTAATAATATCCTACAGCAGGGGGAATACAAACGAAAAACATAATTTTATTAACAATTTATAGATATTTTAATAAATATTAAATAAATTACCATCATAAATCCGTCCATGACGTTGTGGCTAATAATTTCTTCTTTCTTTTGTTTCTTCTTCTATGTTTGACAGTTGTTTGAACACGTCAACTAGAGTTGTAAAAGTATTGAGTATTCCGGTACTGAGTACTCCCAAGTAAAAAGATAAAATCCAAAGAACTGCTTGCAGAACACCTTATTCTGCATTAGCATTGGTTTAAATTTACGTTAAGCTGCCTACACACTAGGGAACATACTGAAAAAAAGAGAGCATTTTTTGTGAATGTGTGAGTGCTTTTGTGTGTGTGTGCGTGTTGAGAGCGTGCATTTCGTGTTTACAAAATTTTTTGATATTTTTTGTTCCCTCAACCATGTTCCCTAGTGTGTAGGCAGCTTTATACAACTGGTGGTTCTCTTTAAGAAAAAAATTTGTAACGAATTTTTGGGACCAAATTGTTTAGTTCATTAATTTAAAATGTTTTTAAATCAATTACAATTTAATTAACAATAGTCAGTTAACACGTGTACGTGAATTGTTATCATCTTTTTCCTAATAAATATGAATTCATAACAATTTTATTTTTAAATAAAAACAAAAAACCGTTAAAAGTATTGAGTAATATCGAGTACTCAATTGAAAAGTAGTGAGTCGTATTGAGTACTCAAAGAGAATTGAAATTCCATAACTCTACTGTTATGATTTATAAACACATCTACAAAATGTTGCCAGTTCTGACGAGTTATCGTTATTTTGACGATTTTTACTATCGAAAATAACCAAATGACGATTTGACGCTTTTCCTCTTCAAAATGACGATTTTTTTCAATAGGAAACAGAGCTTTGAAGAATTAATTCCTTAATTCAATTTTTCAATTCTGAATTAAAAATTCGATGAATTAATTCACTAAGCACCATATATTGAATGGAATTAATTCATATTTGCTTTCGTTCGATTTATTTTGTTACGAATTAATTCAATTGCAATAGTTCTTTTTATTAAATCAAATAATTTAATTCACCGGTGAACGCGTTCAATTTTATAAATCGAACGGAAAAAAAGTGAATTAATGCCTCACTGAATTAATTCACCACTGAATTCATTCAATTTCATTTTCATTCAGTGAATTAAAAAAAATAAAATTAAATTCAGTGAATTAAAAAAAAATAATAAGTTCACTGAATTGAAAAAAAATAAAATAAGTTCACTGAATTAAAAAAAAATAAAATAAGTTCACTGAATTCAAAGCCTGTTTTCTGCCGTTCAGTAGAAGAAAACAATAATGTACAAATAAAAGTTTTAAATAAGCAATTTTACAGCGTGTGCTAGTAACAAATTAGAAACCGGATGCTGTTTATCAACCTACATGATTCAAAAATAAAGCATTTTACTATTAAAAATAAAAACTTTACAGATATAGATAAATTTGGAAAAAAAATATAACTATTAATTTTTCAAACTAGTTATATAGTTATATTTTTTTCCAAATTTATCTATATCTGTAAAGTTTTTATTTTTAATATTAAAAGGCTTTATTTTTGAATCATGTAGGTTGATAAACAGCATCCGGTTTCTAATTTGTTTATTTACAGCTGAAAACAGAGTGATTTTTAAATTTTCTGTTACGATTTTAGGGTTATAATCAGAGCTTTGAAGAATTAATTCCTTTTTGAATGAATTCACTACCAATCGAATTCAATTTTCTCTAGAATTGAATGAATTCCTTTTCTTAAGTAATTCACTGAATTCATTCAACTGAATACGTTCATCAAACGTAATTTTATTTTTTTTAATTCACTGAACGTAATTTTATTTCTTTTAATTCACTGAACGAAAATGAAATTGAACGAATTCAGTAGTGAATTAATTCAGTAAGGAATTAATTCACTTTTTTCCGTTCGATTTATAAAATTGAACGTGTTCACCAGTGAATTAATTCATTTGATTTAATAAAAAGAACTATTGCAATTGAATTAATTCGTAACAAAATAAATCGAACGAAAGCAAATATGATTTAATTCCATTCAATATATGGTGCTTAGTCCATTAATTCATCGAATTTTTATTTCAGAATTGAAAAATTGAATTAAGGAATTAATTCTTCAAAGCTCTGGTTATAATAGTAAAAATATGAAATTATTACGGTGGGTCTCATACTGTAGGTTTAACTTTAACTTAACTATAAACAAAACAAAAAAGTCAAAAAAATGTACACAAAACAACAACAAATTTTTGGGTTAACTATTAACTAAAGTTTAAACCTGCAGTATGAGACCCACCGTTAAAGTTTCGACGATTTTTAACATTATTTTGACGATATTTCAAAACGCAATGACGATTTTTAAAAGGATATTTGACGATTTTGTGCCCAATTAACCTGGCAACATTGCTTACTAAACGCATCAAACAACGAAATATACTTGTATATAAACGTCAGTTATATTTGAATTTTTGTTTAATTTACTTCGGTTGTGAAAAAGAAAAAAATATATATTTCAATAAAATTTTTATAAAATAAATACTAAAACAAATAGATCCAGCAAAATACGATAACAATGGATATTATTACAGTGCAAGATGTTGCAGTATCCACTGAAACACCCAGACGTAAACGAAAAGAGGACAAGGATGTAGAATATAATAAAAACTCATCATCATCGTTGGGACTAACCAAAACTGAAAAGAAAAAATCCGAAAGCAGAAAATTAAAAAAGAAACTAGTAGAAACCGAAGAACAAAATGAGTCGTTAACAAAATTGATTGAGGATAAAAATAGCGAAATAGTTGAATTGAGAAAATCGGTAAATTCACTAAATGAAGTATTGAATTCTGTTCCTATAGATGAGTTACGCTGTAATTCGTCAATTGCAAGTACTAAGTTACTAGACCTATGTAAAAGAAATCGTCAACTAAGAGCGGAATTAGAGACAACAAAAAATCGTTCAAGTAAAAAAGATGTCCAAATAAAAAAATTGGAAAAAAATATAAAATTAGTTGAAGAAAAATTTCATAAAGATGCGGAATTAATTAGAAAAGGGGTAAGAAAATAGAAACGATTAAAGTTATTTATTTATTTGTTTTCTAATACACATATTTGTAGAATTTAACACCTGTGGACGAGTTTCAATCAAAAATTAGTGGTTTACAACAAAAACTATTTGAAACTCGAAATAAAAATGTTGAATTAAATTCTCAGTTAAAACTAGCTCAAAAATGTCTGCAACAAGAAATTGGTGAACATTTCAACTTAAATATTTTAGCTTGTCATGCCTCTAACTCCAATTGGAGGGGACGTGCTCAACAGATTTTACATCTTCAACAAAAGATTCAAGAAATGAAAGAACGTCTGGAACAAAAAACTGTCATTCCTCCATATGAAGGTGTCAATTGTGATATAATATTACCTTCGAATGGTAGTTTTTCCTCTTTAGAACACCCTAATGTTCGAAAAAACGAAATACAACATCGTGCAAAAGTTGAAACATTAGAAAAAGACATTTTATCTTTGAATTCTCAATTAGAAGAACATCGTGGTAAAATTTTAGCCCTAAAGGTACGCAATAAAACTTTAAATGATGAAATATCACGTTACAAAATGAAGACAAATACTTTGGAAGAACAAACCGATTTTAATAATATGTATATGGTCAACATAAATGATAAATTGAATCAACAGAAATTGCAGTACGAGAAAAAAATCGATGAATTAAAGCAAGAATTAAAAAATCTGATCAATACACGAGAGGACATGGAAATGAATGAGGAACATATGCGGGATAAAATGGAAGAATTAACAATTTCAATTGCCAGTAAAGATGAAAATATTGAAGAATTAAATAAAGTTGTAAAAAAACTGGAAGATGATTTAAAAGCATTATGTGGTGGATTTTTGTTCTCATGTCGGGAATTTAGAAAGGTAATTAAAAAAAAATCTAAAGCTTTAAAATTACCCATACACTAAGCAATATTCTTGTGCAACTTTTGATATAGTCAGAAAATTGCCAGTGTATATTAGAAGGTTGTACAATATATTGAAGATTATGCAATATATTGAAAAAAAAACCAAAAAGCAATTTATTCTTATTGCGCAAACGTGAAAAGTGAAAAATATTTTGCATTGTGTAGGTCTTATTTAGGCATTTTTAATAGAAGAAAATAGTTGTGCAATATCTTATGTAAAAGTATTGTACACTCAAAAAAGTTTGACAGTTACTACATGACAGTTGTTTCTGTAGTAATCAGTAGTTGTTGTTTTAAATTGTAATTATAGTTGTTTTTCTATGGAAAAGACAAAACAAATGTTGTGACAGCTATTTAAGAAAACAACTAACGGAAAGTACTGTAATTTTGTAACAGTTGTTTAAATCATTTATTTTTAATATCATAATAAACAACTACCAAAACGGTATTTTTAGAGCAAACAGTTAGTTTTGTTCGTTATCTAAAAAATATATATATTAACGATTGAAGTGATTAGCTTACGATAACCATTTTTTAAACAGGTGGCTTCACACTCATCTCATAAGTTTGTAGTAAATAACATTTTATTTGGTCTATAAAATTTATTTTTTAGCTTGAAATTTAATAGTTGACATTAAAAAGGAGTGCATGTTTTCAATTTAATTCCAGGAAGAATTTCTTACAATTTTGGATAGTTTAGAAGTCGAAAAGAATTCATTATTGGAACATAATAAAACCCTTACTGAACGAATCGATCAGGAACGCAATAAAAACGATAATCTTCAAGAACAATTATCGAAACAAAAAATACGTATTTTACGGCTAGAAACCAAAGTCCGTGATTTGGAACGAGAATTAGACTTACAAAGTGATAAAAAGAAACGATCACAACGTATTGCGGAATATGCCAACAACATATCAAGCATGAATAGCAGCACCTCATTATGTTCTTTTACGTTTGAAAATACCTCACACTTGAATACATCCAAATCTTACATGGACGATTCAATGGAAAACAATATAGTAGATTTAAAAAATCGGTGAGTCAAATTGTCAGTAAGAAACGAAACAAATTCCTAAGTAAATTTTTCTTTCAGTCTTGAATTGTCTACTGAAAAAATAAATCTACTTAATGAAAAGTTGGATTATATTTCTAACGAAAAAGAAAATGACCAAAAAACGTTTCAACAAATTATCAGTAATACTAAAAATATATTATTAGAATCGATAGAAGCTCATCGTTATAACAGTAACGAAGAAGGTCAAAATTGAATTTAAATTTTTATACATCTCTTTTATATAATCCTTAAAATTTAAAATAAAATAATCTTTGAGCGCAAAATGTATTACCCAAGTTATTGCATAATATACAATAGTTCTATTCGCCAATTGGATACTTTATATAAATTTTTACTGGATGGCGTCCGTTAACACAAATACTCAGTAAACGGAAAGAAAAAAAATAGAATGAAGTGAGACAATTCGATGATGAAAGTTTCTAAGACTTCTTCTTTTTCTTGCAAATTTTTACTGGACAAATATTTCCCAGTAAGAATTTTCAAGCGGAATAACATATGATTCGAAAACATGTTTGTTGTAAATATAAAAATTATTTTACAAATATGTTAATTTATGGAAATTCAAAGCAGTAAAACATGCAAAATAAATTATGGAAAAGATAAGACAACCTTCTAATTGTTTCTGCTTAAGATTCAACAACAAGAATTCTTTTTTTCCATACCGACTAGCTAAAATTAATTTGTATATTTGGTGTTACAATCAGCTGTGGCTTTAAACTTGCAAATTTGTTGCTAATTTTCTGTTCGTGTACCTTTTTGGGAAAGTTTAATTTGATAATTTGTACTGATTAATTCTTACTGGATTTGACTGAGAAGAGTAAACGAATGGACCTAATTTTGAAAGCTTTTGTAACAACAAGTCTGTTTGGCTACTTGTCCAGCAAAGTCCAGCAAAAAATTCTTAGCAACAAACTTAAAGCACATGTACAAGAAAGAGAAAACTGCTAGAGATAAAGTTATTTAGAGTTGCTTTTTGCTCTATCTCTAGCAATTTTCTCTCGAGTGTATATGAGCCTTTTCAGAGAGCAAGAAAAATTAATCTCAGAAAGAAAAACACCAAAAAATGTATGTAAACAGAAAAATTGTAAGAATTAAAAACGAAAAGTTAAAACTTTATGGAAAATGTTGACCAGGAACACTGTTAAGGTTATTTCTTTAATATTTATTACTTTTAATTTATAAACAAATATAGAATTGTATAATATTTTGTTTACTAAAAATACAAGCATATGTTTTCAAAACATGCTGTTTTTTGCTTACAAATTCTTACTAGTAAAAATTTATCCAGTAAAAACTTGTAAGTTTTCTGGCATCGAATTATCACTTTACTCTCTTTTCTGAGTATTTGTAGAAGCTTGTACAAGGTTTCAAGTACGCAAATGCAAATAAAAATCTAATAAATTTTAAATGTTTGATAAAATGCTTAAAAAACTTTCACTTGCATAATTGTTACCAAGTGTCTGGAAGATTTTATGCAAAAACTTGGGTAACATTATTTTATGTGCGGGATATTTGGTATACAAAGCAAAAATGGTTTAATTCGCAATTACTAATATTAACAAATAAATATTGGAGATTTGGACCACTTCCAAAATGGCTTTCTTTTAATTTGTACTGACATATGTTTCAAATAGTAAAATATCAATTTATATAAATTTAAGTTGCTCCCAATTTAACATAACATTGGCATTATGTTGTAAAATTTTCGCAATTACACTTACAAATTTAAATTTTATAATCTGGCAGATCAGTGTATAACATGAAGAGCATCGAAGAATTAATTCGTAAATCAAATTTTTGAATTCGGAATTGAACTTTAACGAATTAAATCTAAAATGATCATTGAATGGATGGATATAAATCGTATTTGGCTCCCTTAAATTTTTTTGTAACAGAATTATTTCGTTCCTGTAAAAATTTCGATTCAATTATTAGCTGTGTTTGCGTGTTTTTTGGGTAAACTGCGGTAAAATAAGTGTCAACAGAAAATACTCTCAAGAAGTGACAAAAATGTACAAGAGTACGTGAACACGAAAAACCATACTTCAAGCCCAAAAAATAGAGCGCTCGTTTTGGTGAGCGGTCTTTCTAGATCTAGTTAGTTCAATCGCTCTTTAAATTAAAAATTTGAATATAACAATACATTAGGAATTTTCATATAACCTCGTAAATTCCTTGTAAACCTCGTATAAATACAAACCATCTTTTTTATGTATGGAGTTTGTCATTAAACTCATAAACATACCAGGTTTACACTGTTTACGAGTAGAATACGAGTTTATATGAAAACCCCTCTTGTTTTAAAACCTTCAATTTATTTACATATTTATCTAAGAGTCTTGATAAATTTGTCGTTGATTGTATGTAGTTGTACACTAAAAAAAAAGTTAGTAAAGTCACCAAAAAATGTTGCTGTGTCAGCAAATTTTTAGTCAGGAGCGTGCTTGCAAAAAAAAAATGGTAATATCAGCAAAATGTTTGCTGAAAATCAGCGAGCTGATTTTTACCAAAAAAAAGTAATCTTCAGCAAAAGTTTTGCTTACACTTAGTCCATTGCAAATGAAAAAAATCGTTGTAGCAAAATTTTACTTTGGTTAATTTATTTGCTGAAAATTTAAATATAGAAATTATGTAGAGTTGCTTTCCTTTTTTATCATTTCCGTTGTCTGTACTATATCCAGACAAGATGCGACATCTACATTTGTCTATCTGGTTGTCGTCCACGCTATAATTGCGGTTATCAGCGCAATTTTTGTAGCAAAATAAATTAGTAAAACATTTTTGTAAAACATTAGTTCAAAATTAGTTTAGTGCTAAAAAAATATAACTAAAACTTTTGCTGAAAACGGAATTTCAGCAAAAAAAATTGCTGAAACTAGTAAACTTGATATACAAGACGTTTTGCTAATTTTTCTACTAACTTATTTTTTTGAGTGTAATATTACCAACAGAGCTTTAAGAGAATTAATTCCTTAATTCAGTTTTTCAATTCTGAATTAAAAATTTGATGAATTAATTCACAATGCACCATATATTGAATGGAATTAATTCATGTTTGTTTTCGTTCGATTTATTTTGTTACGAATTAATTCAATGGCTATAGTTATTTTTATTAAATCAAATGAATTAATTCACTGGTGAACGGTTTCAATTTTATAAATCGAACGAAAAAAAGTGAATTAATTCCTTACTGAATTAATTCACCAATGAATTCGATCAATTTCATTATAAAAAAAAATATGTTCACTGAATTAAAAGAAAACACGTTCACTGAATTCAAAGCCTGTTTTCTGCCGTTCAGTAGAAGATAACATTTAAAATTGGTAACTAAGCAATTTTATAGCGTTTGCTACTACATAAACAAATTATATATTAAGTGTTAGAGAAACCCAATGCAGTTTATCAACCTACATGAATAAAAAATAAAGCCTTTTACTATTAAAAATAAAAACTTTACAGATATAGATGAATTTGAAAAAGACATAACTATTAATTTTTCAAACTTATGCTTCCCCGTAAAATGTAGACGGTTGACTATGACGTATTTCATTTATACGTTTTTACAATACTAAGTAAGAACTCTACAAGCTATTAAAATATGTTGTTGCTTCTCATTTGAGTTCAGCGAACGTAATTTTTATTTTTCAATTCAGTGAACATATTTTTTTTATAATTCAGTGAACGTAATTTTGTTTTAATTCAGTGAACGAATTCTGTGGTAAATTAATTCAGTAAGGAATTAAGTCACTTTTTTTTCGTTCGATTTATAAAATTGAACCCGTTCATCAGTGAATTAATTCATTTGATTTAATAAAAAGAATTATTGCAATTGAATTAATTCTTTGAATTTGTTGTTTGATGAACGCGTTCAGTTGAACGAATTCAGTGAATTAGTTAAGAAAAGGAACTGATTCAATTCTTGAGAAAATTGAATTCGATTGGTAGTGCATTCATTCAAAAAGTAATTAATTCTTCAAAGCTCTGATTACCAAGACACTTTGAGTACCTACTTTTACACTAACTTTTTCAAATGATACATATATTTTTCTGAGTGAATGAAATGAACAATTGAACTTAAAGAACTGTTAGTATACTGACAATTTATGAAGTAATAAGCAGTTGTTGCTTTTAACTGTAATTACAGCTATTTTTCTATGGAAAAATGCAAAACTGCTACTACAGTTGTTTAAGAAAACAAATAAGGAAAAGTACTGTAATTTCGTCACAGTTGTTTAAAGCAGTTATTTTAACATCATAATAAATAACTAACAAAACAGTATTTTTAGAGTGAACAGTTGTTTTTGTTAGTTATTTAAAATATACAAATTTTCGTTTAATTTAAAAAAGCCTTGTTTACTTTATATTTGACATTATATATATATTCCAAGGTTGGTTACCGAAACGAATAACGGTTTCGAAATTTGTTTGTTTCGATAACTGTAAAGGTAACGGTATTTAAGACTGCAATACCGGTACGTACCTGGATAATATAATTACGTTGAAAACTTATAAAAACAAGTACAAATTTAGCTTATTTTTTTATTTTAATTGTTAAAAATACTGGGGGGTTATTATGTAATTCGATTCGAAAAGGAAATGCTTTCGAACAGAATTTTCACATTGAAAATCAAGTACCAAAACCCAGTTTTTAATGGGGAAAACATTGAAAAAGTGTATGCTGGAGAATCTCATACACGTTTTCAATATTTTACCCCATTCAAACTGTTTTTTGGTACTTTATTTTCAATGTAAAAATTCTGTTCGAAAGCATTTCCGTTTCGAATCGAATTACATAATAACCCCCCTGATTATTATCTATAAATTCGATGCTGGTAGTTTAAATAAGTAAAATTATTATCTATATTTTTTTTTTTTTTTAAACTCAAGATTATAAAATAAAAAAATTAAGAAAATGAATTTTTTATATAAAGTAATAATTACCGGTAAAATACCGGTAACTACCCAGTGTAGAAAATCATTACCAGATATGTGGTTATGTAACTACATACTTGGTAATGGTAACTAGTTAATTTTGTTAATACATTTCTTATTACCTTTATATGGCGATGTCGCGAAAAATAATGAGTTATGGTTACACACCAGCATACGAAAAATCAAAAAATATATCGTTACCTATGTGCTACTGACAAAAATAATGAGTCTAAAAATAGATTTTCAAAAAAATAAATTATGTAAAAAAAAATATTTTTTATTGTATTTTTTTTTTAAATAAAAGTTGCTGGTGCGGGAATCGAACCTGGGTCTACAGATTGCCAGTCAATAGCTCTACCATCTGAGCTATATCGACATGTAATATTTAATAGATAAAAACATAATTGACCTGCTGCACACAAGTAAGCTTACTCGCCAACATACAAAAAATCAAAAAATATGTGGTTACATATATCCTTACCAGTGTTTAAAAAATATTAAGTCTAAAAATAGATTTCAAAAAATTTTCAAAAAAATCTAGAAAATTATTTTCTATTTGAAATAATGATAAAAATAAGTGGTTATCAGTAACTCATTATTATATGTTTTCAAATAATGCAGAAGGTAATTGGGTGTCATTACTGGTAGTCCAAAAAATAATGATATGTCATTACCGTTTCTACACTGGGTAACCATAAAAATAACGGTATCGTTAACGATAACGGTATTTGGAATTTTTTTAGAGGTATTGGTAACGGTATTAAATTTGAAACGGAATTTTAGCGATAACGATATTATAACGATAACGGTAACCAACTTTGATATATTCTCTAATGCGAAAAAGCATAATAACTGGAGAAACGTTTGGAATTTTTACTTCAATTTTAAAATAATTGTAAATATTTTTGTAATCGAAAGAAAAAAAAAATTTTTTTATTAAAATATTCTTTTGTAATACCAGAAGAATTAACTGTAACAAACAGTAGTTTCCACCCACTTTGTCAGCTGTTTTAAAATGTTTGTAGTAAAAATTTGTCAGTTAATTCTACGACATTGTTAGTTATTTTTAATACATTTGTTAGTAATTTTTCCACAGTTAAAAATAACATTTTCCTTCTGTCGCCTTTGTTGCTCCGCCTACCTTTGTTTAACCGTAATTTTCAGTAGATTCTACCTACAAACTTTTTAGAGTGTATGGTTGAATAAATGCTGTAAGTATTTTTTCGTAAAATATTCTATTTTATTTACTTTTCTGAGTCATTACTGAATAATTTGCTGGACTTAAGAGCGATGCGAAATTTGTTGCTATTTATTTCTTTTAAAATGGGGGGTTGTTTAAATTAAAATTAATTGGGTACAAGATTGGGGTTTTTTGAGGATTTCAACTTGCAAAATGGGGATTTAGGATAAAACTTTTCTGGTAAAGCTGTTTGATGGTGTAAACCATAGATTAATACCAGATGTGAAACCAATGACAGGTTTCAAAAAAGTATTCTCGAACCGTATGGTTTTGTTTACATGGTTGTCAAGTCAAGAGGGAGATAACAATATAAAATCTCCATACATTTTGTATTGCTCATTTTTTGTATATATCTGTCTCTTATTAGATTATTGTGCTTTATCTTTTGTGTTTTTCTTAAATTTTTGCGTTTTGTTTTGCTAATTTTCTGTCGGCCATATTGCCCAAATCAGCTGATTCATATCTGGTATAATTTGTGGTGTAAACGAAGAGTTTAGAAAATAAAGAGAATGTAATCCTCTCAGTTAGTGAGGAAAAATATATAAAATGTGGCTGCAAATACGAAATTAAAATTTTTTCGCACATTTTTAATCATGAAATGATATCTTTCAATGTAGCTACTGTTAAATTTTGTCATATTTATTAAAATTTAAGCATACAATTTATCAATTCACCTTTGTGTTTCCTTAAAACTAACCCGTTTCCTATTTCCAAGCACCTTCTGTTAATATAGGGTGAGATAATTACATAGTCATTTGTGTAAACACATAACGAAGATTTTTTTGACAATCACATCATTTCATAGGGATTTTAATTTGATTTGTCAGACGTAAAATCAGATAATGTACAAATTAATTTCTGCGAATTGTTTATTTAAAATTTTTACGGCATATAGAAAAAAGAATAAACTATCAAAATATGAAACAAAAAACTCTGTAAATAAAAAAAAAACTAAAAAGAGTAAACTCCTTAACATTCTATCAACAAGCATAAACCTATAGAGAGACTACCCTCCTCACCAAATTTTGTTGTTGTGTGGCGAATTTGGCAAAGGCTAAGAAAACATGTTGATAATGTTGTTAAGAGAAAAAATGAGTCGGAAGAGCATTTTGAGAAACATTTTTTCGTTTTTTGCTTTTGAAAAAAACTTCTTTGATCAGTGTTGTCAAGTTTGATTTTCCATTTAGGGGTTTTTTAATGAATGTAGTAAACTTTTTTAACTACTGTTTTTAATAATTTTTGTTAATATTATTTTAAATTTTTTTAAATAATTTATTTTATTATACAAATAATATATAATTCATTTTCACCGTTCTTGTTAATTTAAATATATATTATTTTTGTTAAAATAAACTATATTTTAAAAAATAAAACTATATTAACTATCAATATTAGTTTAAAAAAAACCCAAAATTGACACTATTGACAAATGTTTGTTGGCACGTTAATTTTTTCCATGTTGAAGCAACATTGGAATCTCTTAAATACTCTTAAAAATCTGAAAAAACTCACTCAACCTCAATGCTTATTATCACAGATTAATACCAGATGTGAAACCAATGACAGGTGTCAAAAAGTATTCTCGAACCGTATGGTTTTGTTTACATGGAAGTCAAGTCAAGAGGGAGATAACCATATAAAATCTCCATACATTTTGTATTGCGCATTTTTTGTATATATCTGTCTCTTTTTAGATTATTGTGCTTTATCTTTTGTGTTTTTCTTAAATTTTTGCGTTTTGCTTTGCTCATTTTCTGTCGGCCATATTACCCAAATCAGCTGATTCATATCTGGTATAATTTGTGCTTATTATGTAGGGAAATATGTAAAAATAACACTAAAGGGCGGATTATGGGACCGTAAACGTAAATGTGATGTAACTGTACCGTGCCGTAGCTAAAAAGTACACTTATAGATTACCGTAAACGACATTACTATTTAGCATCTATTTCATGTGGTTTTATATTTTATTCTTAATTTTTCCATTTATTTGTTAATTTTTATTCCTTATTTGTTGTTTGAATCAATTGTTTTTATTCATTTCATATTTTTTCCGACTAAAATCAATCAGCTGTTTCGATGCCGGATAGAAAATTCTGATTTCAACAGAATGATCCGGCAAGTTCGTTTACATTTACGTGTTAGTAACCATTCGTATACATTTCTTCGTGTGGTATCGAAACAGCTGATTCGTTAAAGATACGTTTACGGTTGGGTAACTCAGCCTTCAATCTCTCATTTTTTTTACAATGTTTACCAACATGTTTTGTTTTCTTCACAAATTATACCAGATATGAATCAGCTGATTTGGGCAATATGGCCGACAGAAAATTAGCAAAACAAAACGAAAAATTTAAGAAAAACACAAAAGATAAAGCACAATAATCTAAAAGAGACAGATATATACAAAAAATGAGCAATACAAAATGTATGGAGATTTTATATTGTTATCTCCCTCTTGACTTGACAACCATGTAAACAAAACCATACGGTTCGAGAATACTTTTTTGAAACCTGTCATTGGTTTCACATCTGGTATTAATCTGTGGTTTTCTTTCCCGACTTTACGAACAAAAATAAAGAGTAAAGGTTAACAGAGGAAGAGTGGTATAGAAACCCACTGATTCTATATGACACTTTTGCACAGTGGCGAATAGGTTGCAAAAAAGGGGAAACAAGCAAACAACATTTTACTTTAGTTTTATTTATATTTTTTGTTTATTAATAATTACTTATACTGGCTTTTTAGTTGTCGATAAGTTAGTGAAAGCAGTTTTTTAATTTTGCATAAATTCATAAATTGTGATTGCTTTTTTAGTGTTGGTTTTATTATTTTGCTTTATTTTTAATTTAATTTACTTAACTAAACATAAAATTCAAAATCAACATGCAATAACATTTTTATATAGAAAATTTGTAATTTTATTTTCTTTAAATAAAACTTGTAAATTTTTTATTTTTGTTTAACAACACGTAATTGTAAATGTAGTTTAAAGTGACTAATATTATTAATTATTATTATTTATAATAATAATTATAATAATAGCAGCATAGTTTTTTTTTTATTAATATAATTGTTGTATATGATCACTAAACGTTGTAGAGTTTATAATTATTTTTATTTATTTATTATTTTATAAATTGTAATAAATGCAAGTTAAACTTGTTTATTTTTTTAATTGATAGATAATTAAATTTTATACTTTTTTGTTTTATTTTTAAATTTACTTAATTTAAATTATTTTATATTTATTATTATAAAAATCATATAACAAAACAAAAAGGATATAAATTTAAAAAAAGAGGGAAGTGTTATTGTTTTTCAAATACAAAATTATTTGCAAATTAAAGGCACTTTTAAATTTTCTTATAGTTTTTAATTTTTTATAAAAGAAAAATGCAAAAGCTTTTTAAAATGGGTCCTTCTAATGTGTGTAAAAATTGCAGTAAAAATGTTCATATTTATTGTTTTACTTTAGTTATTTCTAACAGACTTGTGGTTTTCTAAATAGGGTTTTTTCTAAATTTCTTTTAAATATTTTTTTAAGTGTATATAGGTTTGGCTAACTACAAAAGCTTATTTATTTACCATCAATTTCATACTTTTGATTTGAATATAACTTGAAAAGATTTTCAATCGATTTATAACACTTAATTCAAAAGTACTAAATTGGATTTAGTTTTTACGAAAAAACATTTTATCAAAATTTTTAATTTAGTATTTTATTTATGTATGTGTGTAGGTATATTTTATTATGCATGTATATGTATAAAATTAAAATCCACAGATTCGATTTAGTCTTAATCTAAAGTTAATTTTTTGTTATTGCTTTTACATAAAAATGCTATTTATGGCTATTATTAACCATTTTGAACAAGTTTTATATATTTTGCGACTTTTTTTTAGATTTTATCTTGCAAAAATGTTATGCTTTATTAATTCTGTGCAAAAAGAAAATGCACCCATCACCTATGTTGATGACATTTGAATATGTGATTCAGGATAAAATGTAAAGTTTATAAAAACATAGATGGTAGAGAAAACTCCTAGAAGTAGAACAAACAATAACTCTAAATTGTTCAAGCCATTCACAATAAAGTAATGAAATGTGTTTTTTCCTTTATATCTAGCTGTTTTTTTCTATCGTTGCCAGTTTGCTCGTCACATCTAACGATTTTAATTTGCAGCTAGCAAAATAATTGTCGAGTAGCCAAAAATATAGCCATTTTTTGTCAGTCGTAATTTAACTTTTAAAAATAAATACTACACCTTTTGCAATTGTAATTCAGAAAATATAAATTGAAATTCAGAAAATATCAATTGAAATTCAGAATTTCCATTTGAAATTCAGAAAACATCAATTGAAATTCAGAATTTCCATTTGAAATTCAGAAAACATCAATTGAAATCCAGATTTTCCATTTGAAATTCAGAAAATATCAATGGAAATTCAGAAAATATCATTTGAAATTCAGAAAATATCATTTGAAATTCAGAAAATATCATTTGAAATTCAGAAAATATCATTTGAAATTCAGAAAATATCAATTATTATTCAGAAAACATCAATTGAAATTCACAAAATATCAATTGAAATTCAGAAAATATCAATTGAAATTCAGAAATCGTCATTTGAAATTCAGAAAATATCAATTGAAATTTAGAAACCGTCATTTGAAATTCAGAAAATATCAATTGAAATTCAGAAAATATCATTTGAAATTCAGAAAATGTCAATTGAAATTCAGAAAATATCATTTGAAATTCAGAAAATATCATTTGAAATTCAGAAAATATCAATTAATGTTCAGAAAATATCAATTGAAATTCAGAAAATATCAATTGAAATTCAGAAATCGTCATTTGAAATTCAGAAAATATCAATAGAAATTCAGAAACCGTCATTTGAAATTCAGAAAATATCAATTGAAATTCAGAAAATATCATTTGAAATTCAGAAAATATCAATTGAAATTCGGAAAATATCATTTGATATTCAGAAAATATCATTTGAAATTCAGAAAATATCATTTGAAATTCAGAAAATATCAATTGAAATTCAGAAAACATCAATTGAAATTCAGAAAAATGTAAACAGAATTTTTTAAAGAATCTGGCCAGGTAGATAATGTTATACCCTATAAAAAATTTATATATTGATTTTATCAAAATACGTTCGATTAATAAGTGGGAGTATAATTCATTTTATTTACGCCTGAATGATTTTATGTAGACTAATTTCTTGTTACGAATTATGGCTCCAAAATGTAAGTATGAAATTTACGTTACGTTTTAATGTCTAATGGAGCCATAATTCGTTACAAGAAAGAAATTAGTCTACATAAAATCATTGAGGCACACAAATTTAAAATATTTTTCACTCGCGTGAGTACAATGAATTTTACTTATTTTGATAAAACTCATATATAAATTTTTTATAGGGGATAACATTATCTACCTGGACAGATTCTTTTAAAAAATGTGTTTACATTTTTCTGAATTTCAATTGATGTTTTCTGAATTTCAATTGATATTTTCTGAATTTCAAATGATATTTTCTGAATTTCAATTGATATTTTCTGAATTCCAAATGACGATTTCTGAATTTCAATTGATATTTTCTAAATTTCAATTGATATTTTCTGAATTTCAATTGATGTTTTCTGAATATCAATTGATATTTTCTGAATTTCAAATGATATTTTCTAAATTTTAAATGATATTTTCTGAATTTCAATTGACATTTTCTGAATTTCAAATGATCTTTTCTGAATTTCAAATGATATTTTCTGAATTTCAATTTATATTTTCTGAATTTCAAATGATATATGCTAAAAAGCATTTAGCATATTTATCCAAAATAAATATGCAATTTTCAAACTCAATCTGCTAAATCTGGCAGAAAATATGCTAAAATGGCAATGAAAAATTAAATTAAACAAACCAATACACAAAATAAATGTGATATTTATAATAATTAATTAAACAAAATCAATAAGAACTTTTAAATGCAAATAAATATGTGTGTTTATTCAATTTTTCAAACTAAAATTATACGCATTTTCACATTTTTCTTTGAAATGCATTTTTGGGATTGAAAAGTGGTTTTGTGCGTTCCTTTACTTTTGGGTAATTTTGTCATTTTGTGAGAGGATTTTTTGCTTACTCTCATTTTACCGAACTTTACCCAAAAAGTAAAGGAACGCACTTAACATTTCTGTATTTGTGACTACGAAAAATCCATGATTTTTTGGCATTGACATCAAGTAATACCAATTAAATTACAAAACCAATACAAAATTCATAATAATGTTATGCAGGTAGAACAATTTTTAAATATTTTTTTAAAAATTATAAAGAATAATGTCCAATTTTATTAAAAAGTGTCACATAGTTTGCTATTGACGACATTTGCGTAAAATTGGTGCTTCTCATTTCGAAATTAATATCATAGATAAGATCTGTATAACTGTTTGCCACCAAAAACTCATTTTCTTAAAAACTGTGGATGCCCCTATTGAATATTTGTAAATATACCGGCATAGGTATTTAAAAATATTCAACTGTTTCAGATAATAATCATTTTTTGCATTAAAATAATTGAATAGCCCACATATTGAATTTTCTTACTATTACTATGTTCAAAATGGGAGATTTTTGTATAATTTTTTGTGTCTACTCGTATATTTTAAGTTTACTTCATTATTTTTTTCCATTAATTTTTCTTTACAAAAAGTCGTTACAGTTTAATTGAAATTTTATAAAATCCATTATTCACTTTAGAGTTTATTTAAGGTTATTTTTATTAATTAATATATTTCTTTTAGATAATTCATAAATTTTTTATTTCAATAAAAAATTTCTATAAATTAAAGCTGCTCAAAATATAACATACAATTTGTTAGTATATGTTTTTAAATTGGTCTTATTTTATTTAAAAAAAATAATAATAATAATAATAATAAACACAGAATTTCTTTACTAGCAAGAAATTGTAATGTGTTACCTAAATATTAAAAAGAGAGAAAAATAAACAAATATAATAAAAATAAATACAAATTTCAAAAAGTAAGAAACCCTGATTTTGGATTATTAGAATAATAGCTGTGTTTGTGCGGAAAACTATCAACGTTGGCTTACGTCATTCCCATATAATTTTGACATCAGACAACGTTTAGTGTTAACCTCTAAACGTTACTAATATCAAATTTGTATGGGAATTACATAAGCCAACGGTGAGTTTGCCGCACAAACACAGCTAATGTATAAAAAAAAACAATTTTTGATTTGCAAAACTTAGTTTTTTGCTTGCTTAATGGTTTTTTCATATAATTTTTTTTTTTACATTTAAAAGTGCAAGTGTTGATTGTTAAAACACATGGTTTAATAGATAATAATAAAAATTTTGTTGTTGTGAACGATCTTCTTTCGTTTGCGCATCAACGCCATTAATTTGGGATTTATGTTTAATATTATTATTGTTGTTACTTTTTGTATCATCTAAGAAAATATTTGAAAATAATATGAATACAAATGCTAAATAAAAGCATAAAATTATTATAACAGCTATGTGATTTGTACAACAACAACTTTTCTTTGTGGCCATTTTATTCGGACGACGATTTACAATCATTGGAGCTGCTATAGTCGAGGAATTACTGGTGGTAGTGGTTGTATTAATTGTAGTGTGATTATTGTTGTTGTTGGTGTTGCGATTGTGATTGCTGCCGCCATTGGTGGTTATCTTGGTGGTATTGTGTTGAATGCCATTGGTTTGATTGGTCGTCTTGGCTTTATTGGCAGCAGTTGGTTGCATTCCCTATTATATAACTGCATTTTCAACATAATTAGCTGGCAACATACCAGTCTTACCAGTACGTTCAACACGACCAGTCATCCAACCAGAATCTATAGATTCAACTTCGAATATAATATCACCTTCACGGAAACTAACTTCATCAACATCTTGTGCTTCATAATCGTATAAGGCCCGGTATACACGCTATAGACAAAAATAGAAAAAAGAAATTAATTCATGTAGATTTAGTTCAAATATTGTTCGAAGCCAATATGACGAATTGTCATGTTTCAAAACTATTAAGGGTCATATATGCAGTTGAATGACATCTGCATATACATATATGATAATATATTGAACATATTGTTCCATATATGGCATATATCTGCATATATTATTTCATATATGAATCGAATTTTCTGATTTTAATGTCAGATATTCCCATTATGGTACTCAAAAAAAATTGTTTTTTAGTTTTGCTAACACGTTTGAAATTAATGCCAGAAAGGCCAGCACCCCGTTTCTGTATTTCTCGTATCGAAAAGGTTTTCACAAAAAACATGTGAAATACAACCCTGCTCTCCCTGTGAGTCGCAGACAATAAAATATATATGGAATCAAATCGGCTAATAATGTGCTGCATGTAAGTTATTTCTAATTTAATTAGGTGTTTTACAAAACTACATATATCAACAGTTATAAAAGTTACAGCATCTGAAAATATTACGACAAAACCTAAAGTCCATTTTTTTATCTCTTCAATCGCCCTGTGATAAGCAGGGTGACCATGCATTTCTCGACGAGAAAACTTCTCGCATTAGATACAGAAACGGGGTACAGAATTTTTAAACACTGTTTTCAGAGAAAATATCAATTTTTGTAGACTTGGACATTCTAGTTCGCTCTTTCTACATAGTTCAATTTGTTGTGCAGAACTAGTTCGCTCTTCTAGTTCAATCGCTCCTTGACAATTTCTTTCAATCTCTATATATAAAAGAATAACGTGACTGACTGACTGATTGACTGACTGACTGACTGACTCAACATCGCCCAGCCCAAACCGCTGAAGCTAGGAAGTTGAAATTTGGTATGTAGGTTCCTCTTTCGGGGTAGACGTCCGCTAAGACGGGATTTTTGGAAATTCCTACCGGAACGGGCAAAAAGGGGGAAAGTGTCCCACTTGACGGCCTGCCAAAACCCCTTTGGCTAGAAAGCTGAAATTTAAGATATGTGTTCCTTGGAGTAGGGGCTAACTTTTCTGGAAAGTACTTTCTAGAATTTTGGACAGGGACGTTGTAAAAATGGGGATTAAAAAGGGGAAAAAGGCCCCCCTTGACGGCCTGCCCAAACTGCTGGAGGTAGGAAGTTGAAATTTGGTATAAAGGTTCCTCCACTATCGTAGACATCCACCAAGACGGGAGTTTTGGAAATTTTTACAGGGACGGGCAAAAAGGGGAAAAAGTCTCCCCCTTGACGGCCTGCTCAAACTGCTGGAGCTATGAAGTTGAAATTTGGTATGTAGGTTCCTCGACCGGTATAAACGTCCGTTGAGACGGCATTTTTGGAAATTCTTATCGGGAGAGGCAAAAAGGGGACAAAAAAAGTACCTTTTTCCAAAAAAGTACCTTTTTCCCAAAAAAGTACCTTTTTCCAAAAAAAGTACCTTTTTCCAAAAAAAGTACCTTTTTCCAAAAAAAGTACCTTTTTCCAAAAAAAGTACCTTTTTCCAAAAAAAAGTACCTTTTTCCAAAAAAAGTACCTTTTTCCAAAAAAAGTACGTTTTTCCAAAAAAAGTACCTTTTTCCAAAAAAAGTACCTTTTTCCAAAAAAAGTACCTTTTTCCAAAAAAGTACCTTTTTCCAAAAAAAGTACCCTTTTCCAAAAAAAAAGTACCTTTTTCCAAAAAAAAGTACCTTTTTCCAAAAAAAAGTACCTTTTTCCAAAAAAAGTACCTTTTTCCAAAAAAAGTACCCTTTTTCAAAAAAAAAAGTACCTTTTCCCGAAAAAAGTACCTTTTTCCAAAAAAAGTACCTTTTCCCAAAAAAAGTACATTTTTCCAAAAAAGTACCTTTTTCCAAAAAAAAATTCCTTTTTCCAAAAAATGTACCTTTTTCTAAAAAAATGTACCTTTTCCAAAAAAAAGTACCTTTTCCAAAAAAAGTACCTTTTCCCAAAAAACATAAATTTTTCCAAAAAAATACCTTTTTCAAAAAAAGTACCTTTTCCAAAAAAAAGTACCTTTTCCCAAAAAAAGTACCTTTTTCTAAAAAAATGTTCCTTTTCCCAAAAAACATACATTTTTTCAAAAAAATACCTTTTTCAAAAAAATTACCTTTTCCAAAAAAAGTACCTTTTTCTAAAAAAATGTTCCTTTTCCAAAAGAAGTACCTTTTCTAAAAAAAGTACCTTTTTCCAAAAAACATACATTTTTCCAAAAAAAAAACACCTTTTAAAAAAAATACCTTTTCCAAAAAAAGTACAAATAAAGTACTTTGTAAAAACAAAGTATCTTTTTCCAAAAAATTTCGTTTTTCCAAAAAGTACCATTTAAAATAATATATAATTTCAAGAAAAACTACTTTTTTCCTCCCCCACGGATATCTCCACTAAAACAAGGTTTCTTGATATTCGGCATAGACGTGCGCTAAGACGGGATTTTTGGAAATTCCTACCGGAACGGACAAAAAGGGGAAAAGTCTCCCCATAAACAGTCTCACAAATTGGAAAAGTGCCTGCCCAAACCACTGGAGGTAAGAAGTTGAAATTTGGTATAAAGGTTCCTCCACTGTAGTAGACATCGACTAAGTTTGTATTTTTGGAATTCCCTACAGGATATCACAAAAGGAAACTCGGTATGTGAGTTCCTCCTTCTGTGTAGGCGTCCGCTTAGACGGAATTTTTGAAATTCCTATCGGGAGGGGAAATAAGGTAAAAGTCTCCTCCTGACGGCTTGCCCAATCCCTTTTGGCCAACCTAAAATTTTAAATATGTATTCCTTGGAGTAGGACTAACTCACCTGCAACGTAATTTTTCTATTTTGGAACAGGAACATAGTAAAAATGGTGGTTGAAAGGGAAAAATGTTCCCACTAACGGCCTGCCCAAACCGCTTAGGCAATGCAGTTGAAATTTGGTATGAATGTTCCTCATCCATCGCAGATAGCCGCGAAGATGGAATTTTTGTAAATTCCTAAAGGGAGGGGCAAAAAGAAGAAAAGCATCACCTTGGGGGCCTGTAAAAACCCCTTCGGCTAGAAACCTGAAGCTTAAAATGTGGGTCCCTGGAGTAAGGACTAACTTATTAGAAAGATACTTTTTTGAATTTTGGACAGGGTCGTTATAAAATGGGGGCTCAAAAAGGGAAAGTTGCCCCTTAACGACCTGTCAAAACTGCTGGAACTAGGAAGCTAAAATTCGGTACTTAGGTTCCTCTTCCAGCCTAATTCCAACCGGGAGGGACAAAAAAAGAAAAAGTGTCCCCCTTGACAGCCTGCTCAAACTGCTGGAACTAGGAAGCTGAAATTCCCTGTCGATGGATTTTCGGAAATTCCTACCCAGAGGGGCACAAATAGTAAAAGTTGGTTAGAAACCTGAAATGTAAAACATATGTTACTTGGAGTATGGGCTCACTTACCGGGAAGGTGCTTTTTGGACAGGGACATTGCAAAAATGGGGATTAATGAAGCGAAAAGTGCCGCTTAAAGGCCTGCCCAAACCGCTGGAGGTAGGAAGTTGAAATTTGGTATTAAAGTTCCTCCTCTATTGTAGACATCCGCTAAGATGAGATATTTGGAAATTTCTACAGGTAGGGTCAAAAACAGGAAAAGTCTCCCCTTAACGGCCTGACCAAACTGCTGGAACAAGGGAGCTTAAATTCGGTATTTGGGTTCCTTCTCCAACGTTGACGTCCCCTAAGATGGTATTTTTGGAAATTCCTACCGGGAGGGGTAAAAAGGGAAAAAACTTCCCCCTTGACGGCCTGGCCAAACTGCTGGATATAGAGACCTAAAATTATGTATGTAGTAGGTTCCTCCTCCAACGCAGACGTCCTCTAAGACGGAATTTTTGGAAATTCCTACCGGGAGGGGTAAAAACGGAATAATTTTCCCCCTTGATGGCCTAACCGAACCCTTCGGCTAGAAACCTGTAATATATAATATGTTTTCCTTGGAGTATGGGCTAACTTATCGACAAGGCATTTCTAGGACTTTGGACAGGAACGTGGTAAAAATGGTGGTTCAAAAGGGGAAAATTGCCCCCCCCCCCCTTAACGTCTGCGTCTTTAGCTAGAAACCTAAAACTTAAAGAACAAGTGTATATGAAACACTAAAATTAAGAAACTAAATAGGAAACGAGTGGAATTGAAACACTACACAAGTGGAATGAAATGGATATAAACGTTGAACGAGTGGAATTGAATTTATAGACAATGCAAATGGATTGGAAGACGGAATTACCTGTTCAAACACTATCCACGGAATATGAAACTTATGTAGCATAGAAACATACTCTCCAAAAAGTTAAACAAATTTTCTAAAAGAGAAAAAACCTTAGAAAAGGAATGGAACTTATATATTCCGATATTTAAACTTCATGTAACGAAGCACCGGTGGAAGAAACCGACGCAGTAAATTTTCCAACTGAATTTGTGAAGTTACTTGAATTGCCAGGTCTACCTTTACATAAACTGGAATTAAAAAAAAAATTTTAAGACACACTAAGAACGCAGCGGGCTTTGCCCGCTATTTTTAATATTATAAAATGCTTTCCAACCCTGCTGCGCCCCCCCCCCCCTAAACTTTAAGGCACGCTAACAATGTAGCGGGCTGCGCCGGCTAGTCATTTATAAAAAAAATTGTCCGATCGTTCGCTTGGCAATTTTATTATCTATCTATTCATATTGTTCGTTTCTTAGTTAACACAGATATAAAATATCAAAAAAATTTAGAATTTTAAAGAGAAAAATGTTTTTTGTAGAAACTTTTTTAATTAATTAAAAAGAAATATAATTACACTGCATGACACGCAAAAAATTAATGGAGATCTGACCATCAGTTCTATATATTTCGTACTTTATTTTTCTATCATCTATGGCGGTTGTCCATTCAGTTTTTTATATAAAAAATTTTTCAAATTAAATTAATATGAAATTTTTTGTGTTAAAATATAAGCACAGGACCTGTGGCCTTATTTACGATATAAATACGATGTGCTAATCTTGATATTAAAACCACTATAAGCATTTTATATAGGTTTTTATGGTTTTTTGCTATTTCAGCGACTTCCCAGGTGGAAAATTACAAAGCAGCCAGCACTGGCAAAGCACCGAAATGGGTGGTATGAGTGCTTGTTGACAGCGATTTCCCAACGCCCAAATGATAACACCGTTCCACGGTGGTGCCAATGCTTTACCAAGCCCTGGGAAAGCACCCATAAACATAAAAATCAAATGCTTTGCCAACGCTCAAATAAAAAAATTAAAGTGCTTTCCTGACACCCAAATGATAACACCGATCTATTTAATGCTTTGCAAAGTATTGAGATAGCACCAAGAAAAATAAAAATCAAGTGTTTTCCCAGCCACCAAATTATGAGCCCTCATCACTGAAGAATTTTAAATTACTCTAAAAATAGACGATTCTTGGAGTTATTGTATTGTGGAGTCAAAAATTATTTAAATATTCACTCTTTTGGAGTTTCTTTTTCAAAAACAAAATAATGTTATCGGAAAACAAGTGCTGGGAATTCACCCTTTTAAAGCGTTGGGAAGGCGTCCAAATTTAGTGCTTTGCCAGTACTTCTTTTGTAAGACCGCGGTCTACTTGCGCTTTGCCAGTGCTTCTTTTTTGTTACCACACATAATTTCCACCTGGGTTTAGTCGCCGAATGTACAATCGACCTCAATAAATGTAATGCCTTAGTAAGGAAGCAATTAAAAGGAAAATATTTCAATAAAAAATCGAGATTTTTCAAAAATTGTGTATGGCAGCATAGCTTTCCAAGATGTCCCCAAAGTCCAACTTTTAGTATAATATGGGGTCACCTCTAAAAAGTGTTGTTGCAAAATTTCAAGCGAAACAGTTTCCATTTGCAAAAGTTATCGCATAAATACATTTTTTACTAAGGTTAGTATCGTACAAAAGACACTTTAGTATCTTAACCCTCTAACCGGCAAGCCCGCCTCCAGGCGGGGTATATTAAATTGACCAGAAATGCGCCAAAGGGGTATTTTATAATAAGAAATTCTGCTTTTTCAACAGAAAACAAAATTTGTAAAATTTTTTGTGAAGAATTTTTTTGTATACAATGCACGGTGTGGAAGCGAGAAAGTGTCAAAGATAAAATTTCGTAAAATTTCAAAAATTAAATATTTTAAAACAACCGAAAGTTTCAAAAATCTTAAAAACGTATTTAAATTGACTAAAACAATTCATAGTGACCATGAAGTAAGATTGGAGCTTAAGCTATTCAAAAATTTCCTTACTTTGGTCCAAGGACGCACAGGATTCCATAAGGATCCCTTTAAAGGACATCGCCTTAACTTCAAAACGAATGGACGGATTTTTCTGAAATTTGGTAAAAAGAATATATTTGGTATAGGTAGCAAAGCTAATACGTTTGAATAATATATATTGAAATTTTGGTGCGTTTTCGCTCAATTTCGCATTTTTCGAAAAACGAAAATCGCTACAACTTCTTAAGTAACAGCACAAAAAATGTAAGTTTTTTATTGTAATTACATCTTGGTAAGAGAAATAATTTGTGCCTAAACCTAGTAATTTTTATGCGCTAGTTTTCGAGATTCACCCTTAAACTATTTTGGCCCATATCGCCTAAAGTAGGCAACGAAAGAAAATTTTGTAGAAGAACTTATTGTTTATTTTTCGTGAGAAACACATGGTATAAATTTCATTGCAATAAAGCTTAGGCCGGTTAGAGGGTTAAAATGTCTTTAGTACGATACTAATATTAGTAAAAAATGTATTTATTACCATAACTTTTGCAAATGGAAACTGTTTTGCATGAAATTTTGCAAGGACGGTTTTTAGAGGTGATCCCATATTATACTAGAAGTTGGATTTTGGGAACATCTTGGAAAGCTATGCTGCCATACAAAATTTTTCAAAAATCGCGATTTTAACGTATAGGCCGCTACAGATGAACAAATTTTTTTTTTTTTAATATTTTCCTTTTAATTGCTTCTTTACTAAGCCATATCATTTATTAAGCCGATTTTGCTTTCAGCGATTCAATGGGCTAAAATCTTAAAAAACCGTAAAAATCCATTTAAAACGCGAACAGTGGTTTTAATATCAAGTTTTATGCATCAAATTTTAAGCCTAAATATGAATACAGGTCTTGTGCCTACATTTCACCACAATAAAATTATTTTGATTGCATTTCAAAATTTTTGTGTAAAAAACTAAATGAAAAACCGCCAAACTTTAAAAACATTTAGCGAAAAATCTGTACCATTGATCGAAAAATAAAGTACGCCATTGTCCGAAGTATATAGAATTGATGGTCAGAGCTCTATTAATTTTTAAAAGTCAAGATTTTGTCATGCAGTGTTATTAGAGTCCGACCGAACAGTTCGGCCACAAAATGTATTTGGACGATATTCGGTATGTTTAAGCATTATGAACAAATTTTGCTTATAAAAAAAATGTTTGTGGGGCCGATTGGAATCCATTTAGGGAAAAGTCCGAAGTTAAGCAATGAATTCACTGTTCGGCCGCCGAAAGTTCGGACAAATTGGAAAAAGTTCGGTGCCCGAAAAGTTAACTTTGCAGCTAAATTAGTGGGTTTTCCATAAATTCAATTAAATTGGCTCAATAAATATTTTCCCAGTATCAGAATTTCTCAACAAAGCCTCTAATAAATACCGAAAAACCGAACAAATGTCGCTTTTTGGCCGAACTGTTTGGTCGGACACTAATAACACTATGCGACAGTCAAAATCGGGATGGGATGAAACCAACGGGAAATGTTATACCGGTCAAAAACAAGTTATACGTGTCCCGGCGTTTCGCTGGGTCAACCCTAGGAATCGAGATATATCTTTTTTTTGACATAACTCGAGAACCACTAGTCCGATTTTGCTCAAACAATTTTAAAAAAATTAAAAATTACAATTCCTTTAATCTGTTCATATAACGTTTTTCTATATACTCAACAGTTTTGCCGGTAAAAATAAATGTTTGTTACCGCTACCATAAAAATCAATAACCTTTTGTTTATTACTTTTTTTTAATATTTTAGGCAAAAAATATTTTTTTCTTCATACATTTATTTTTACCGGCAAAACTGTTGAGTATATAGAAAAACGTTATATGAACAGATTAAAGGAATTGTAATTTTTAATTTTTTTAAAATTGTTTGAGCAAAATCGGACTAGTGGTTCTCGAGTTATGTCAAAAAAAAGACCACCAAAGGTCAAATCGATATATCTCGATTCCTAGGGGTGACCCAGCGAAACGCCGGGACACGTATAACTTCTTTTTTACCGATATAACTTTCCCCGGTAGTTTGAACCCTTCCCGATCACTGACCCCTACCATTTGTCTAACAGTGTTATTAGCCACGTTTGCTGTATGTCCAGTTAAAATTTAGCCGATAGTTAAATTCAAATTTTTTATGAGAAACAACAATAAATGTGACAGTTAAAGTCCCAGATAGCAGCTAACTGGACATTCAGTAATCAGGCCTTAGTCAGCTGATTTTGAAATTTATTTTAATATTTTTATAAAAAATGTGTGGTTTTTTCCAAAAATAAAAAAAAATTGGAAGGACGAGTCTTCAGCGGGAATAAGGAGATAGTAAAAGTTGGTAAAAGCTGCCAATACAGAAATTGAAAAACTGCAGAAACCCGATTTTGAGGACTACTTTGGAAAGTGGATTTACCTACTTGACAAATGTATTGAAATAACTGGATATTATGTTAGGAAAATAAAAACTGATCAATCAATTTTTATTTATTCACTTTTTTCCAGCCTACTAAGCGATCTTTTGTTAGTCCCCTCTTTTGCTAGTCCCCTCTATAATTTTTAAACTTACCAAACTTTGTTTTGATTGCTTCGATTGTACGCTGTGATGTCCTGCTAATTGTTGTGGTTGTTGCTGCTGTTGCGCTTGGGGCATTTGTTGATAATATTGCTGTTGTAAATGTTGATGTGATGCATGTTGTTGCAGCTGCTGTTGCTGCTGCAATTGTTGTTCGGCTGATAAAGAACCATAAATACCATTAACTGGATCAATATCGGCTACTGAACCAATACGTTTTGGATAAGAATTATTAACTAAATATAAAAAATGAAAATAGACAAAATAATATAAACCAAAATCAAAAAAAAGAATAAATTAAAGAATTAAAAAGTTTAATCAAATCATTGATTTAAAACCAAAGACACCATGAAAAATAGGACGAAAAACAAATAGGGATCTATTCATAAGTAAAAAATAACAACTATGGAAATTAATTATGGAAATTTGTGCGTAACAAAAACTTGTGCACTCGATGTTAATCGTTAGTTTTAACTTATGAATAGCGCTAAAGTCCCGTTCACATTATCACACAAGTGTTTATACTTTTCTTCACATAAGTAGTGCTGGTAAATTCGGTTATTTTTCAAAATTCGATATTTTTGATTTGGATACTCGATACTTTTAACGGTTTTTAAATATGACATTTTTTGGTAAAATGCTTTGAAAATGTTTATGGTAATTCAATATTTAAATTTATAAACATATTTTTTAACTTTTTCACCAACTATTCATTCCGTTTTTCATAGTTTTTTAACATATTTTAAATATTTTACTTCTGATTTTTTTCTTTTAGCAGAGTTGTAATTTTGTGACAAATATTTTAGCAGAGCCACATTTTTGTGGTAAATATTTTAGCGGAGTCACATTTTTATATATTTTGTCTGTCCAAAATGCAACTCTGAAAATATCGAGTAGTAATTTTGAGTATTGAGTACCCAAAAAAAGACAAATACTCGATACCCACTACTCATATTTTTACCAGCACTACACACAAGTAGGACGAAAAGTTTGCCGAATAATGGTGATCAGTTCATATCATTAAAGAAGTGAATAGTTGAATTGAACTAGTTCGTTCATGACCGACACAACTCAATTATTTATACACACGCGTAATTCGAATTTAAATTAAAATATTTTTTCTCGATGAAAATATATTCTCTGTGTTACATTTGTTTTCTTTGTTTAGTTAAAAATATATCCTCAAATAAAATTAAATTGTAAAAAAACATGTATTTTTTATTTAAAGAATTTTTTTAAATTAAAAAGTAAATTAAAATCAACAAATACGATATTTAAATTTTACTTTGAATTTAAACAATTGCGTTTGTTAGCTATTTAATTGAAATAAATTCAACAATCAAGTAACAAACATGTTGTTTGTATTTACAAAATCAATTGTAGGCTCAATTTAAATTAAGAGTGTAATTGTATTTACAAACTATTTTTATCTCTGTACATTTATTTGTGAATAACACAACACTTGTGTTGAGGCAAGTAGTAACTTTATGAAAAATTTCAATTAGATGCTTTAAAAAAATATTTGTTTGGGCGTATTGGATCCGTCATTTAAATTTTTTTAATTATGACTTCAGATTCGAAATCAGAAACTTTTAGAATTATATTAACTAAGAGAATTATGTCGTTAAAATTAAATGCAATTGCAGTTAAAAAAGTGTAAACTTCAATTGCATTTAAAATTACATGATATGCAGTTATTTTAACTACAATTGCAGTTTAAAATAACTGCACATGTAGTTAATTCAAATGCAATGGCAGTGTACACTTTTTTAATTGCAATTGCAGTTAATTTTAATTCCAATCTTTTTGAAAAAGGGGCAAAATGTTGTGGAAAAAATTGTGTTATACACTGAAAGAATTATCTGCATGCTGTTAATGAACTTTAACATTAATTCAGTGAAGTTTCGCTGGAATTCGCCCATTGAAACTTTTCATTTAGCTGTTTTTCATAAAGTTCAAAGCAAAAACAGTAATAACCAGGGCAGCAACTTTCATGCACTTAAAAATCAAAGTGCAAATCGAAGTGCACTAAAAAATTAAGTGCAAAATATGCACTTAAATGGAAATATGCACTAATAATCCAAGAATAAAGGCTTCAAACCAAAAACCTCAGTTTAAATTTATTAATTTTTAAAAATTATATTTATTACTCAGTAGCGTTCGGTTAAAAATTAAATCCAATATAAATGATTAAGTAGATGACAACTTGATGTTTTCCTTCTAGTTAAGTGCTGCGTTAAGGTTCGCAAATTCATCTTTTTCTTTATTTTTCATTAAATCTTACTTTTAGTTTTTTAAAAAATATGCAGATAATATGCAATTTAATGAAAAATATGCACTAAAAATCATAAAATATGCAATAATATGCACTTAAAAGCAAAATATGGAAAAATATGCATTTATAATAAAATATGCAATAACAAATCGTTGCCATTTTGTTGCAAATTCTTTGATTCGGAAAAGTATTTGGTCAAAATCATTTTTGGATTAATGACTACAAACATGCATGCAAGTCGCTGCCCTGGTAACAACAAAGGATAAAAATAGCATTGTTAAAATTTCGTTGATGTTAGTCTAATTGAGCTGTGTTTACATGTGTTTATATCATTCGCAGTCAATATAAGTAGATCATTATAAATTATTAACCCATAAAGGCATGGATACTGAAGATGGGTCTGTAGCAGAACCCGAAAATAGGTATTCTATCCTGCTGGCCTTATCCAATTTAATCAATTTTTATTCTCTGTAATTTACTTGTATGATCTCAAATCTAACAAAGAACATTAATTTTTAATTTTCATATTATTTATTAAAAATTTCCTGCACCTCTTTACAACGTTTTATGCCTTATTTCATACCATACACTTTATGACAAAAATAATGTCAATTTTTATTCAACGATAACATCTAAATTTTTCGTACCAGCGCCAAATGCTTTGAGGCGTTTTATTACATTAGCCGAGGTTGTCGTTTAGCGTTGCAATTTGAATTTTTCAATTTAATTGTTAAATTTTCAATACAGGGTACAGACCTTCAATTAATTTGTAAACAATCAAAAATTGATCAAAAATATTGAAAATGTATGGTGCACTTAAAACAAACTAATAAATATTTTTTTTTTTTTAATTAAAAGTAAATTGGTCATAAAGCGAATACAAATAACATCAAGGTGAAACAGAAAAAGCTATGAAAATAATGAAAACAGAATGAAACAAATAAGAAATAATCCCAGCCTAAGGTAACACGATGAACCAAAATAATATTAAAATAAATTGTGTTAATAAAATTTGCGAACACACAATCTCCTAAAATTGGTGAAACAAAAATCAAGGAAAAATTTTGGGGGAAAAAAATTTTACAATTTTTTTGAATAAACGGTAACACTGAAAGTATTAACAATTAAAGAAGTTAAAGTCGGTCATGTCCACTATATGAAACCCTACCCAGTGTAGTTAAAAGTCAATGCATTTTTTGGTCAGAAGTTTATTGGATTGAAATAGACTTGCGTCAAAATCTGTATATAAATTGGTACAAAATAAATTCAGTAGGAAAAATGTTAAAACTATTCAATATGCAAAATGCATGTTGGTCTAATTTTTAGACAACACTATACCATTTTAGACTTAAGCCTGTTTTAAATAAATTCTTTATTTTATTTGAATTTAAAAAAGTTTTGTACAATGTTGAATCCCCTAAAAAGGAGTGTATATGTATTGAATTTCTCTTCTCCACCACATATCCAAATTATATCAAAGTTCGACCTAAAGTAGTTTCCTTCTAGATCTGATCTAATTTTTTGAGTCAGCTCTAGTTGTTGTTTTTAATATTATAATAAACAATTTCCGAAACAAAAATTTTGCAGTAAAACAGTTAATTTTTAAAAGTTATTTAAAAAATAAATTTCGTCACATTGTTCAAAATTCTTGTTTAGTTCATATTTTTTATTATTAATATATGTATTACTAGCTTGTAAATAAAAGTGAGAAAATTGTCCCAGCAAAAATTTTTTAGTATTTTGGAAGCAGTAAAAATACGAAGCGCTTAAAAACGCGCTACAAATTCTGCTTTACAGAGTTGCGCCACTTTATGCGTATACAATACACAAAAATTTTGCAATTTGATTGTATACCCTGCAAAACTGCCTTAAACGAAGCAAATCGTAAGCAACTTATTTAAAAAATTATAGTGCTACGCTATTCCCTTACGACAATGCAGGTTGTAAGGGAGTAAAATAAAATGTAAGTTATCCAAAGATTAATGGCCATGAAATCTGAGTCATCTCAATCGTGTTTTACCCTTCTTTAGTAGAGTTTAATGTATAGACGCCAAATAAACATGAGTCAGTCTGCATTTTGAAGTCGGCAAATAAATGCATTTATTTTGATAAGAAGACGCGTTTAAATGCGCTCAATGAAAATCATGAATTTACTGCATCTTTTCAGCAGCAAAAAAAGCACTTTTTCCAAAAAAAGTGCATGAATTTATTTGCGGTTAAATGCCTTTACGAAAAACATGAATTTACTGCAATTTTTCAGCAGCGAATAATGCGCTTTTTCTCACAAAACAACGTGCTTCCAAGCGGGCCCTTTGTATGGAAAAATCATGCCTTCCGTAAGCAGCTTTGTAAGGGATTAATTTTATTTATTCCCTTACAAAGCTGCATCCAGCGAAGCAGTTTTTTTGCTGGGGTATTGTATCTCCAATGCATAAAAACGTAATGTCTGCAATACACAGAAAAAAGGAGGCACCAACAATGAAATTTATAAATACAAACACTTTTTTTTAACTGAATTTCAACTTCCAACAACTTTTTTGTTTGCAATATTTGTAAATTGTTTTTTTTTTTTTCATATATAAATATCTTTAAAAATAACAATTCAAAATAACAAAAAAAAATATGTTTTTTTTTGGATTTATAAAAACAGTATGAGAAAGAGGTTTAAAAATACAAACAGAATTTTGTAAATTTTTCTGTGTACTTCAAATTTTACAATTTACGATCACAAACAAATGTTCAATAATTGCACATTTTTTTTATAATCTAAAGAAAAAATTTGTTTTTAATAGTTTTTGTTGAAATATATTTTTATAATACCGCTGAAATAAACTGTAAAACAGTAGTCTTTACCAATTTCGTCAGTTGTTTTTAATTTTTTTTTAGTAAATATTTGTCAGTTAATTTTACATTTCGTCGGTTAATTGTTGGAGTTCCGCACAGACCAGAAACTCTGTTTCGAAAAAAATTATAAAAAAGGTTAACATTAATTTTTCACAAAACTACACAATCAATCCAACACCATTAGAAAATTTGTATTAAACAATAGTTTCATACACTCTAAAAACTTTGTTGGTAGAATCCACTGAAAATGACAGTTAAAACAAAGGTATGGGCAGTTAAAAAGGCCACAATGGTAATTACCTTTAAAATAACTATGAATGTAGTTATTTTGAACTGTTGGAAACTAACTAACAAATACATTAAAAATAACTAACAAATAAACAAAATTTTTATTACAAAAATTTTAAAACATCTGATAAAATATGTATGTAAAAACTACTGTTCTTACAGTTAATTTTGCTAATATTATAAAAGTATTTTAGGAAAGTGTTGTTTTAACGTCATATAGACATCTGCAATTATTATTGTAATTATAAAAGTATATTTTAATAAAAAAAATCTCAATTTTTTCCTTTCGATTATACAAAAATATGAAATTACTTCATATTACTTGAAATTTGAAGTAAATATTCCAAACGGTTCTCCGGTTATTACCTTTTTATGTATTGGAGATAAAATTTTCTGATTTTTATTGTCAAACTAAGAATATATGAATAACAAATTAAAAAAAATTAAAAAACTATTTTTTTTTAAACAACTAACAAAAATAACTGTTTACTGGTAAAATACTGGTTTAGTAGGTGTTTATTATGATATTAACAACAACTACTGATTACTATACAAACAACTGTCATGTAGTAACTGTCAAACTTTTTTGAGTGATTTTCCCCATATCAAGTTTTGCTCACTCTTTCTTCAGAATTTTGCATTTTCTTTCACGTGAAGCAAATGTATAAATTTTTTAAATAAATTTGGTATGTATTGCACTTCTACCATCTGGCTGCTTGATATTGAAAATGAGGTTGATGGGTCAATGGACAAGGATTAATTTCCAATTCGAAAAATGTCTTAGAAAGCTAGTTTTTACTATATTTGCTACCTCATTAACTGGCTGGGGTTATTTCTATTTAAAAAGATGATGTATAAAAAAAAAACAATTAAGGATTTTTAGCAATACTACTACTCACCATTACCACGACTATCAGAACTATAAATGAGGGTGGTACTCTGTCTATTGGGATTTGGTAATTGACGTGGTCCATCTGTTAATGGATCATAATCGGCAATTTTACCAATACTACCATTAATGACAGCACCATTACTATTTTGATGTGATAGTGATGATGACTGATGCAATGCTTGTTGTTGCTGCTGCAACTGTTGATGATGTTGTTGTTGTTGTTGACCACCATTGTGAGAACCACCACTAGCAACAGATACAAATGATGATTGTGCTGATGATGGGGTCGTTGGCAAATTTGTAGCTGATGATGGATAATTATTATAATTAGTGATGGAAAACAATTGTTGAGAAGCTGAAGCTGAATTATTGCCAGGATTCGAAGGACCAACATATGGGGAAGTGATGGAGGAAGAGGACGAGGAGGAGGTGGTAGTGTTTGTGTTGGAGTTGTTGATCTTTGTTGGTGTCTGTTGTGTTTGATATGATTGTACATTACCCTTATTATTGCTAGAACTGTTATTATTATTATTGTGATGCTGTTGTTGATGTTGCAACTGTGTTTGTTGTTGATGTTGTTGATACAATTGTGCATGTGTTTGTGATGTTTGTTGTTGTTGCGGTTGTTGGGATAGGGTTTGTGGTCTTGTGTAGTTATTTTTATTATCATATTGATCATAGGAGTAAGTGGGAGTTGTGGTATTAGAGCCAACAGGAGTTGCATTTATGGGTTGGTTAGGATCGGCTTGTATAGCTCCGGTAGGATGATGGGATGATTGTAAAATAGCTGAGCGTAATTGATTATAAGTATTATTAGGTTGTTGATATTGCTGTTGTTGCTGCTGCATTTGTTGCTGTTGCAATTGTTGCTGTTGATTGTTTACTGTCGAGGAAGAAGATGGATATAAATGAGAAGTTTGTTTCATTCCCTGTTGCTGCTGTAGTTGCTGTTGCGATTGACGTAATGTTTGGGGTTGCTGATAGTGTTGATATTGTTCATGTTGTATAAATTGTTGTTGTTGCTGTTGTTGGTGTGGTGTTGCATATTGATGCTGTTGTCTACTATTGTTTTGATGATATATTTGTGTGGTACCAGCTTGACTACTGGGCACAATGTGTGCAGTATTGTGTTGTTGGTGGTGTATTTGTGGTGGTGGCATTGTTTGTTGTTGCTGCTGTGGTGGTTGTTGGTGTGATGTATAATGATATTGCTGTTGTTGTTGTTGTTGTTGTTGTGGTAGTGTTTGTTGTTGTTGCTGATGCAATTGTTGTTGGGTTATTGGCATACGGGGCGATAATTGCTGTGGTGGCAAAGGTGAATGGGATGTGTTGTGTATTTGTGGTGCATATTGTGCAAATTGCTCAGCAGCCAATTGTTCTGAGAAATATTCCGATTCATCTGTTAATTTTTGTTTTTTTATTTTTTTATTTCATTTTTTGTTTTTGGAGGGGAATTTTTGTTTTGTATGGTTAGGTGAAATACCAATTGGGTATTGATTGTCATTGATAATTATAGTTTATAAGTGGTAAATTTTCGATTTTATAATGGTGACGGAATCAGATGTGTTGAATTTAGATGAGGTTAATTTAGTAGTGAATTAGCGGTGTGGTGAAGTATTTTATTTTTTGTTCACAAAACAAGCAACATACAGGATGACACAAATAAATCATAAAATTAAAAAGAAAAAAAAAAACAAAATGAATAAAATTTTATATTTAAATAAAAACTATAATAATATTTAAATAAAAACTATCACATTTAATAATGAGTATTTTACTATTTGTATATAATTATCATTCCAGGATGCATATTAAGCTTTAACTATTTCTTGCAGACATCGCTACATTTGTAATTAGTGTGTTTTAATTTTTAAAGTTTTCTAATAATTTCCAATAATTTTACATTATTTTCCATTCACTTTCTCTTTTCGAAGTTTGTTTGTAAAAAAAATTAGCTGCTGTAAAAATACAAATTTGTTTGTTAGGATCGCTTGGAAAAACGAATTTTCTTTAGTCTTTCTGAAAAAACTAATAACGAAAATTATAGAATTAACAACGAAGATATTTAATTCTGGCAGGCGCCGAAATTAAAGAAAACTAAGTATAATATTTTTTTTTATTTTCAATACGGATATTAGAATCCAATATTAGAACCCAATAACTTTTACAGAAACAAATTTATAAAAATCTGAAAGTTTTCTGTATGACAAATGCAGAACCACCGACTTTTTTCAAATCAAAGGAAGTCGTGATATACAATTTTAAGGCCCTGTGGCTCAATAAATTCTAAACTAAATACAAATTGACAAAAGGTTTTAAAATTTCTTTGAAATTTTTTTCAAAACTTTTTTAAATTTCATAGAAACTTGGAAACCTGAATTTAGTTCAGATTTTATTTAGTCTGTTCGCACCCACCCTAATTATACGAAGTGAATCATTAACCGACTTTCTAACCTTATAAAAACATCCTAACTAAATCAACTTTTAGATAAGGCACCCGATTCATAAAATTAATGATAGTGGACAACGTTCCTTCAAAAGTATTTCGTTAAGTGATTTTAACGTTAACGGTATTTAAAGCTATTTCGTTAGGTTTTTTGATGTATTTTAAGTTATTTCATTAGTGGTATTTTAAGTTTCTTTTTTTTTATTTAGTTTTTTATTTATTCACCATTTTGTAATTTGAAAGCCTAGTGGCCAATTAATAAATTACAATATTCCACTCACTTAAGATAATCTTAATTTAGAATTTATAAAACCCTGATAAGAAAATATATTTATTTGCTACTCTAAAAAATATTATAATTATTATTTTTGATATCCCAATTTAAACGAGAAAGAAAGAACTATTTTCATTATGAACTATGTTGTAATAAAAATTATCAGAAAGATGAGAAGATTGTAGTTATTGAAAATTAATCAAAAGCCTCCCTTTATAAGTATGATCAGTACAATTGAAACGCCTTAAGGACGCTGGCAGTGCATTAAACAACAAGACCACACGCCTTTGAAAAGATCGACTTACCCAAGGAGTATTGAATGGTACAATTAGACGATTAGACCTAGTGGATCTGGTAAATCTAAAGAAATTAAATATAAACAACGGGCAATTTGTACTAATAACACGATAAAAATATAGCAGGAGACGTATTTTAATAAAGTCATTAAATGACGTTCCAAGAAAACGATTAACGTGTTGTGTAATATGTTCACGAATTCGTACTGAATATATATATCTTATCACTCTGTTAAAGAGCAACTGAATATCCCTAATGTTATAACCCCAAGTACCAGAAAATACCTCCACACAATATAAAAATAGTGGCATTATCGTACAATGGACAATTCTTTCCTTGACATAAATTGGAATAATCAGATTCGTGTTATATAATCTCCTCAATATAAAAAATACTCTTGACGTAAGAAATCTAATATGATATTCAAATGTCAAATTACAGTCAATAACTACGCCCAGTTCTTTTTTTGTTGAAATTTTTGACAACTTTACGGACCGTCACTTTGTGAAACCTTATTGTGTGTGCATGTACTAAACAACACCATTAACTGTCTAATAAAAAGCACAGCAGAGCTTCTAAAAACTGCTTTCCCTCATTCTCTTTTCAATTCTGAAAGACTATGGAGTGATTGAATTCTCAAACTACACTCATAGAAATAAATCTGTAAAAATAGCAGAAAAAGTTACTAAAAATTAGTTAAAAATGATGCTGCAGAAAAAACTGCTGAAATTAGTCAAATATATCTAAAATTCTGTATATTTAACAGTTTTAATTTTGCTTTTCTTAGTTTAGTATTTAGCAAAAAAAACATAGGCTAATTTCAGTAGTTTTTTTCTGCAGCATCATTTTTAATTAATTTTTAGGAACTTTTTCTGCTATTTTCACAGATCTATTTCTATTAGTGTATGAAGTTTTTAATTCGAAAGTCGTAAGTTTTCCACATGCAGAAAAGGTATTAACCCCCGAAATAGTCGAAAAAATTAGATTGGTTGTTCTTAGATTTCTTTACTCCATCACATATCCAAATTTCAAACAAATATTGCTTGGGCCAAAGGCAATTTTATAACTTTTTAACGATAAAACTCGGTAGTTAAATTGTCAAGTTTTCATACTAAAATGACAACTACCGAATTTCGTCGTTAAAAAGTTAGAGAATCCCACCACTGGTTAGAATCTAAAAATTATTTATTTATAAATAGTTTTTATAAGATTTTAAGAATGTTTTAAAAATTAAATACCTCAAGCATCTCTTAATTTCAAAAATGTTTTCGATTTTTTTTGTTGGAATCGCCACCAATTTTTTTTTATGACCCTGTCTATATGTGTCTACTTTTATTTTATTATGTTTTGTCATAAATTACAACACAGACATAAACTCTCGCAGAACGTTTAAAAAGCCAGTGCATTTAAATTTTTTCCTATTGATATTAAGTGCAAACTTGTTCTATATTTTCCTACCTGAACCGAAACGAAATGGAAACGATCCCTCAGTTCGGAACCAAACTTTAACACCAAAGAAACCTGAAATTGAAAGAAACTAAACTAAAAGGAAACATTTACCGATTTCAAAAGTAAAATGAAATAGTTGAAATTGAAATAAAACGGAAGCTTTATACAAAATTATTTTAAGCAACTTAAAAAAAATTGAATATAAAACTAAAATGAACTAAAAAGGAACTCTATGTAACCTAAAACTCTCTGTATTTCTCCCATTGAAAAAGTTTTCGCAAAAAACATGTGAAATGCAACCCTGCTCTGCTTGATATAGTAGGATGAGTCGCAGACAATAAAATATATATGAAACCAAATCAGCTAGTAATGGGCTGCATGTAAGTTATTTCTAATTTAATTAGGAATTTTACAAAACTACGTGTGTACTCGGTTATAAAAGTTACAATATCTGAAAGATTTACGACTACAACTCCAGTCCATTTTATTATCGCTTAAATCACCCTGTTTAATGCAGAATGACCATGCATTTCTCGATGAGAAAACTTCTCGCATTAGATACAGGAACGGGGTACAGAACTAACAAAAACTGAACTAAATTGAAACTAAATGTTAACAGAAGCGAGTAAAAATGTAAAACTTAGACGCCTATATGATGCCCTATACAAGCCAACTAAAGCCCGTATTTATGAAAGACAACTAAAGCCCGTATTTATCAAATATTTGAGAACAGTGCAAATCTATAGTCATAGGAAAATTACACAAGTGCAACTTTAAAATGACATTTAGTCATTGTCGAGAATGTTGTCAATTTCCGAAGTTTTTCTCTGCTTCTAGCGTTTTTCCGTGTTTGTAACGATTCTGAATAATTTTTAACGATTTACCAATCGACCAAAATGTGTATCACTGTTTATTTGTTTAGAAATTGTATTGCTTAAACACATAGACGACTGCAGCTACACGATTACAGCCTGTCAAAAATAAAATATACACGTTTATATGAAAACCATTATTTCGACACCAATACAGCTACACGACTACTTTTGCCGCTGTAGTCAACTTAGGATAATTTCTATTTTTGTTGGCTACAAAACAAAACGAGTAAAAAGGTTAAAGTCGGGCATGCCGACTATACAATACCCTACACCAGTCTGGTTAAAGCCAACTAATGTTTGGATCCCAAATTCAAATGGGTTAAAATGGGACTTGTGTCAAAATTTTCTATAATGTGAGTCAACGAACCAAATTTCATTAAAATATCTTAATATTTGCGACCTGCAGTTTGTAACCAAGCCAATTTTGGGGGGACCCTTATATGGGCACTAGGTCTAAACATGGACCAGTGTTAACCAAAATCAATAGGCTTCGTCCCTGGGCTGATATAAATCGGTGTACCAAATTTCATCAAAATATCTTAATATTTGCGACCTATAGAGTGCGCACAAGAATGCATGGACAGACAGACGGACGGACGGACAGACGGACATCGTTAAATCGAAATAAAAAAAAAATTCTGAGTCGATCGGTATACTATAAGGTGGGTCTCGTACCAATATTTTTTGGTGTTACAAACATCAGCACAAACTTATAATACCCTGACCACATAAACGGTGATTGTAGTGTTGACAATATAACAAAATATGTAAAACAGGACAATTTTTCCCGCTAGAGGCGAAATAAAATCGCTAGTTCTGACTAGAAAATCACCGTTATGGGAACACTGAAGAAACAGCTGTTTATATTTTACAAATGTTTGAAGGTTTCATTAATTTATATTTGGAAATAATTTTATTGTGATGTTTTGTAAAAAAATGGATCTTACAAAATTAACAAAATATTCCTCAGTCATTATTTTAAAAGCACAAACCAAGAAAGATTAATATTTATCAAAACGTCAAATTCTTAGGATCAGCTGCTTTCTATGTTGCTGTCGTTTTCAAAAAAATTAGGTAGCTGACTACACGACTACAACTGCAGCCAGCAGCATTTGTAGTTGTGTAGTCGCAGTCGTCTATGTTTTTAATGCATATTTCTTAAAGTAGGGCATACACATTCAATATTATTGATTGGTTGATTTTAAAAACATTGATCAATAATATTGAACGTATATGATTGCCTTAAGGCAATAACAGAGACCGAAAATAACAGTTATTTTTTAATTTTTAAACAAAAAAAAAACACATATAACCAAATATCGAAAACTGATTCAAATACATCAGTGGCTCTAAAAAAAGCACGAAAAAACAGTAAACTAAGCAGTTAAAATGCAAAAATAAGCCCTTAAACTTCATTATTTCTTAATTTATTTTCATACATTAATTGCATCAAAGAATTAAATGTGCTAAAATCCCAAAACTTATTTAACAAATTGTGAAGAATAATCTATTGAAGGCATGTCCCTATTCGGATTTCATTTTTGCCGAAGGAAATCGTCATTGTCATATTTGTACTATTACCCCCAAATTCATAAACGCTTTGTAAAATTATAGGAGGTTTAGTGAACAAATTTTACAAAGCATTTATGAATTGAGGGGTTAGAATTCAGGTTGGAAAAATAAAGTTTATTTTAACAAAAAAGATTTTTTATTTTAAAATAAATTTAAAAAAAACAAATTTTAAATAAAAACATTTATGTCGACTTAAAATAAATTTTAAACTACCAATTTTATGAAAAAAGCAAAAATATGCTCTATAAAAAAGCTAAAATAGCTTTATTTTTAAAGAAAATAACAAAAATAAGCCAATATTTACAAAATAAGCAAAATTAGATAAATAAGCAAAAAAAGCTCTAACAAATATATCTTAAAATTCTCATTTTTTTTAAGATCAGAACTTGTATTTAATCTACTTGTTCTATCTTTTCAAATAAAAAACATGCTCTGTTTTCTTTTTGGTTGGCCTAGTCATAAGGGTTTATGGACTTTTCTCAAAATTTGTCTATAAATTTTATCTTATGCGAGGTGAAAATCGAAAATATAGTCCAAATTTTCATTAGGTCAGAAGATGGACAAATATTATTCTTATGTTGTGTAATTATTTTGCAGATATAATTTTTCAAATATGGGTCTGATACTTATTATTAGGGCAAAGAATTTCATGCACTTAAAAATGGAAAATATGCGCCTAAAATATGCGGTTAAAAAAGAAAAATATGATTTAAAAATATAAGAAATATGCACTAAAAACTATTATTTTTGCAAAAATAATGCACTCTAAAACTTAAAAATGTATTTAAGTTAGTTATTTTGCAAACAGACACAGAACTCGAAGATTTCCCATAGGACAATAAGGTTTTAAGAATGTTTATTTTGATTGAATCAAAATATGAAAACGTATAAATTTTTTTATATTTTTTTTACAAAATAAAAAATGCTTCTAAAAATGAAAAATATGCATTAAAAAAACACAAAATATGCATTAAAAAGGCACCAAATATGCATTTAAAATCAAAATATGTAAAAACATGCATTTATGACAAAATATGCAAAAATATGCAATCAGAAATCGATGCCATTTTGTTCTAAATTTGATGATTCGGATAAATATTTAGTCCATATTAGTTTTGGACTATCGAGAAAAAACATGCATTTGCATGAAATTCCTTGCCCTACTTATTATTTATTTACTTTTTTGGTAACACTTGTATGCGAACTAGGTCCAAAGACTGAACGATTTCAACCAGAAGCAATAGTGTTGTCCTACAAAAATTGTGCTGATAACCGCATTTATAGTGTGGACGACAACCAGATAGACAAGATGTAGAAGTAGCGCCATCTTTAAAACTTCGGATACACTGGTGGCGCCATCTACCGAGTAGTAGCAGAAACATGGAAATGTTATATTTTCACAAAAAAAAATGTGAAAAATTTAACAAATCTGTTCTTAAAAATCAGTTATAAATAATTTTGAAAATTAACACTCAAAATTAGTAAAAATACTGAGGATTTTTAGTACTGTGTTAAATGAATCTGTATTTAAATCAGTATTAGTCAAATCGATTTGAAAACCAGATTTTTTACAGACCTATTATTTTAAGTCTATGTATAACCTTTATTATCCGATTACTTTGATCTATAATATTAAATCAATGCAAAACAAAATAGACAGAAAACAAAAATATAAAAATAGTTAATTAAATTAACTCATATTACGTTGAGTCGGTAAATAAACGTTTAAACCAATAATTAGTAAATGTGTTTGCAAAACAATTAAATTGGTAGTAAACGGAAAAACGTTTAAATAACAAAAAGGAAAGGAAAGAAAAACAAACAAAAGCAAATAAAGAAACCTATTGGAAATTTATTAAATAAACATTAATTGAAATACACACGCGAATTATTGACGTAATAAAACAAAACCAAACCGAACCAAACCAAACACATAAGTACCCAGTGTAGAAACGGTAATAACATATCATTATTTTTTGGAGTACCAGAAATGACACCCACTTACCTTCTGCATTATTTTAAAACATATAATAACGAGTTACTGATAATGACTTATTTTTATCATTATTTCAAATAGAAAATACTTTTTTAGATTTTTTTGAAAAACACTGGTAAGGATATATGTAACCACATATTTTTTGATTTTTTGTATGTTGGTGAGTAAGCTTACTTGTGTGCAGCAGGTCAATTATGTTTTTATCTATTAAATATTACATGTCGATATAGCTCAGATGGTAGAGCTGTTGACTGGCAAACTGTTAAACCCAGGTTCGATTCCCGCACCAGCAAATTTTATTTAAAAAAAAAATACAATAAAAAATATTTTTTTTTAAATAATTAATTTTTTTGAAAATCTCAGTTTAGACTCATTATTTTTGTCAGTATTGGTAAGCACATAGGTAACGATATATTTTTTGATTTTTCGTATGCTGGTGTGTAACGACAACTCATTATTTTTCGCGACATCGCCATATAAAGGTAATAAGAAATGTAATAACAAAAGTAAGTAGTTACCATTACCAAGTATGTAGTTACATAACCACATATCTGGTAATGATTTTCTACACTGGGTATGTATGCAAACGTAAGTAATGAATAACAAAATAAATTAAATTAATTGTTTAAAATTATACAAAACACAACATTTAAATCAATTAAAAACATGAATTTATTTCACACACAAAATAATATTCACATACATACATCTCGTACGTTGTCATGGGTACGGTACGTATGATGATTATCATTTTGATATTTTAAAATTTTCTGATTTCAATACCCACCTTTTATTGTATCTGAAGCTTCAGCGGCACCACGTTGTTTTTCCATGGCAGCTTTTTTCTCTAAATCACCATGATAGGCAACATTTGATATGATTTTTGTATTTTGTTTAATACGCAATGTTTCAGGATCATCGGCTACCTGTCAACGATAGAATAAAAGAAAAAAAAATTAAATAAAATAAAATAAAAGAAGACATACGAAAAAAATGAGGTGGAATTTTTAAATGAGTTTTAAAATAAAAATGTTGTTTAGGGAAAATATAAACTAAAACTAATGTTAAATCTTTACAATAATATCTCATTATTGCCGCAAGGTGCTGACTATCAAGATGGTGTACTAACGTATGCGCTATTAAAACTGAACAAATTTTAAAGCGTGATACAGTTAACCATGGATGTAGTTCAGAGCTTTGAAGAATTAATTCCTTAATTCAATTTTTCAATTCTGAATTAAAAGTTCGATGAATTAATTCACAAAGCACCATATATTGAATGGAATTAACTCATATTTGTTTTCGTTCGATTTATTTTGTTACGAATTAATTCAATTGCTATAGTTCTTTTTATTTAATCAAATGAATTAATTCACTGGTGAACGCGTTCAATTTTATAAATGGAACGGAAAAAAGTGAATTAATTCCTTACTGAATTTATTCACCACTGAATTCGTTCAATTACATTTTTGTTCAGTGAATTAAAAAAAAAATTACGTTCAGTGAATAAAAAAAAAAATAAAATTACGTTCAGTGAATTAAAAAAAATAAAATTATGTTCAGTGAATAAAAAAAAAATACGTTCACTAAATTAAAAAAACAAAAAATACGTTCATTGAACTCAAAGCCTGTTTTCTGTCGTTCAGTAGAAGAAAACATTTATGTACAAATAAAATTTGCAACTAAGCAATTTTACAGAGTTCGCTAGTATAAAATAAACAAATTACATATATGTGACCTTCTCCGAGAAAAGGGACCTAGTGTGTCAAAAACCTAGTGTGTCAAAAACTTGGAAAAATCGATAAAATTGAGAAAATATCGATTTTCCCAAGTTTTTGACACACTAGGTTTTTTGACACACTAGGTGCCTTTTCTCGGAGAAGGTCACATATATTAAGTGTTAGAGAAACCCGAAGCACTTGATCAACATACATGATTAAAAATAAAGCCTTTTACTATTAAAAATAAAAACTTTCAGATATAGATGAATTTGGAAAAATATAACTATTAATTTTTCAAACTTATGCTTCCCAGTAAAATGTAGATGCTTGACTATGACGTATTTCATTTATACGTTTTTACTATACAATGTTTTCTTCTACTGAATGGCAGAAAACAGGCTTTGAATTCACCGAACGTAATTTTTGTTTTTCGATTAAATGAACGTAATTTTTTTTTCAATTCAGTGAACGTATTTTTTTTCTTTTTTAATTCACTGAACGTAATTTATTTTTTTTTAATTCACTGAACGTAATTTTATTTTTTTTTAATTCACTGAACGAAAATGAAATTGAACGAATTCTGTGGTGAATTAATTCAGTAAGGAATTAATTCACTTTTTTCCGTTCGATTTATAAAATTGAACGCGTTCACCAGTGAATTAATTCATTTGATTTACTAAAGAGAACTATTGCAATGGAATTAATTCTTTGAATTTATTGTTTGATGAACGCGTTCAGTTGAACGAATTCAGTGAATTACTTAAGAAAAGGAATTCATTCAATTCTAGAGAAAATTGAATTCGATTGGTAGTGAATTCATTCAAAAAAGAATTAATTCTTCAAAGCTCTGATGTAGTTAGCAGTGAATGGTACATATCGAAGTTTAAAAATTATATTTTTTTACGAATATCCTTTCTTTGCTAAAATTTTCATCTAAAAATAGCGATGAATTATTATATTGGGTTCACAATCTAAGATTTTTTAAACAAAATATATCTTTTTCAGATTCTTTGTTTTTCTTTTGTCCACAATGGCGAAATTAGCTCATTAACGCCCACTGTCCCCTTATGAGGACACCTCGGTTTTTACGATTTTCTCTGCCACCATTCGTTCTATAATTTAAGTAAAACAGTTTTCTGACAGCCATCTAACTTCAGAAATTAAAAAGCGAAAGTTTTTTTAATATAAAAATGTTAACAATTATTTTAATTTTTGCAACAGTATAATTAGCACATTTTATTTGCTAAATACTAGTAAAATAAGAACAGCATAAATAAAGTTGTTAAATTTACAGAATTTTGGTTATATTTAAGTTAACTTTTAGTTAATTGAAAGTAAAAAATTGTACTGTAAAATCTGCAGAAAATTTTGCTAAATATTAGGAGACCAAAAATAGCTAAAACAAACGGTTATATCTAAAAAATGTTTGTTACTTTTAAGCTAAAATCAGTTGAATGCAAATAGTCTATCCTGTTAAATTAACAGAAATATTTGCTAAAAAAAATTGTAAGCTGTTGTTTTCATTCGATTTTTATTTAAATTAAAAAAAATCTAAAAAAAAAACTTCGAAAATTTTAAATTTTTTGTGCATTTTTTGGGCCACTAATTATTTACCATATTTTTTTTTCCCGATTTTAGCAGATTAATTTGTTATTTTTTATTAACAAAAATTTAAATCAAATTGAACTCAAATTTTGTATATTTACGTATTATATTTGCTGTTCTTATCTTACTAATATATAGCAAAAATAATCTGCTAATTTAGCAGTTTTTTCTGCAGCATCATTTATAACTAATTTTTAGTAGTTTTAACTAAATTTATACAGACTTAATAATAGTGGATGCTCATTGTGGTTGTTGGTACACTAATAGAAAACTATTAGTGTACCAACAACCATAATGAGCATCCACTACTGAGATTTTGCTGGGGGTTGTCAGCTTTGAAAGTTTATTCGATGTAAGTGGTGCTTAAATTATTTTCTGCTAAAAATTTGTTCATATTTCACATCGCATACGTTATGTAATGGCATCGCTTTGTACAGGGTTTATTGGTGGAGGCCAAAAGTAACACAATATGTTGAAAATGTTTGTTACTATGAACAAGTTAACGCCTTCCTTTACGGTGTTTAATTCTATACCACTTGAAGAACACACTTGAGTTACAAAATCCAAATATATAAGTGAAACTATGCTACAAACAATTTGTTGATGTTTTAGTGACTGACCTGTGTAAATTTGCCTTTAGCTTTTTCAAAATCTTCATGATATTTTACATTCGATTGGATTTTTGTGTTTTCCGCTATTCTTTTTAATTCGGGCGTATCTGCAATAGCTGTAGCTTTGGCCTTTGGAATGTGTCTGTAAATAGATAGAAAACATAAAATAGTTAACAAATTACATATGAAATTATTTAACTCATTAAGGACACGTTATAGATCCGCTGGATATTTTTAACCGATGTCTGACCAGACCTTTCTTTTGTACTTTAAAGCCTAATGTTAGCGGGAAACTTATTAAATTCTTTAATTAAAATGTTTTCCGTAGAAAAAAAATATGAAAAAATTATTGCCACATGACTGTGGCAATATGTAAAATGTTGTTTTTAAAAATATGTTGATTTATGACTGCCCTACGGGAAATTTTAACAAACTGTCACCGAACTGGCCCCTTTATATGAAATAGACTGGTCACTTTTACATGGCGTTGTCATAGGAGGGGGAAATTGACCCCTTGTGACATGTCACAAGACAAACTAGTTATATAGTTATATTTTTTTCCAAATTTATCTATATCTGTAAAGTTTTTATTTTTAATAGTAAAAGGCTTTATTTTTGAATCATGTAGGTTGATATACAGCATCCGGTTTCTAATTTGTTACTAGCACACGCTGTAAAATTGCTTATTTAAAACTTTTATTTGTACATTATTGTTTTCTTCTACTGAACGGCAGAAAACAGGCTTTGAATTCAGTGAACTTATTTTATTTTTTTTTTTTTAATTCAGTGAACTTATTTTATTTTTTTTCAATTCAGTGAACTTATTATTTTTTTTTTAATTCACTGAATGTAATTTTATTTTTTTAATTCACTGAATGAAAATGAAATTGAATGAATTCAGTGGTGAATTAATTCAGTAAGGAATTAATTCACTTTTTTTTCCGTTCGATTTATAAAATTGAACGCGTTCATCGGTGAATTAATTCATTTGATTTAATAAAAAGAACTATTGCAATTGAATTAATTCTTTGAATTTGTTGTTTGATGAACGCATTCAGTTGAATGAATTCAGTGAATTACTTAAGAAAAGGAATTCATTCAATTCTAGAGAAAATTGAATTCGATTGGTAGTGAATTCATTCAAAAAGGAATTAATTCTTCAAAGCTCTGAATATATACAATTAACGAACCAATTTTCAGTACAGAAACAAAGTTACGTATTTTCTTATCAAGATATCAATAAAAAAATATATGTGACGCGCAAAATAGAAAGGGACCTAAGGTCCCTTTCTCAGGAGGGCATGGGATCGGTCTCATTCGATGCTCAGATGTTGTCCACATCAAAAAAAAAAAATTGATTTTTTTACCCTTAGGTCCCTTTCTCTATGCGCTGTCACATATGTAAATGTTTAGTCTTTTTATACTTTTAAAGGCATGAATTGATATTTGGCAACTCTGCATGACATTTTTTACTATTTCTTTATTTACGATTGTAGTCAATATGTTATGTTATGGTTTTTATACTACTGAATGTCAAGACTTCGACTAATAACAAGGCTATAATAATGACAGAGTTGTTTCAGGTCCATGAGTATACTACAATTCCATAAACAAATTCTTCTCTTATCACGTTGCCAGAGTTTTGCTTTAAAGCCATGTTGTTTGAGTAGGGGTTGGTCATGTGACTTTAAATTGAATCAAAAAATTACCTAAACTGAAATAGAAATGAAATTAAATTAAATTTAAAATATAACAAATACGTTATATTTTAAATATAATTAATTTTATAAATTCCATTCAAAGCTTTTCCACAAAAACTATTTCATATAATAAACAAATTTATAATAAAAAATAATTTCGTTTTTCATAAATTAAGCGGTATTGTTCGTCTACACTAGATAACACCATAGTATATTGCCAATTTTGTAAAAATATTTTTCCCCTGACGTGTTGATGTGGCAAACAAAACTGAGAAAGTGTTGCTTTCAACACTTTCCGTAGGAAATATAAATGAGTATTAAAGTGTGCCAGTAGGGGGAAATCCGAGCTAAATTATTGTTTTTTGTGCACATATACTCTTATATATATAAAATAACAATGCATATTTATTGTTTGTTAAACCATAAATCGAGTTAATCGAAAGATAACAAGCCAATTTCTGAGATAAAATATCAAATATATATTAAGAGCCATAAATATTAACAGATTAAAGCAATATGAAAAATTTTATATTAATAATATTGATTTTAAAAAGGTTAAATGAGGTTACAACGTTTTTTTTTTTCATATAAACTTTAAACTATTATATACTGTCAATTAAACTAATTGACATGTAATTCCCATGTAGGTTTCATTTCCCTACTTAATTATTCTTTGTATTTGCAAAATATATACGTGCAAAAAAAAATGAGGAAAAACAATATGAAGTATCATGAGAAAAACCACAATAATCTGTTAACAAGCGATTTAACATTAAACTAAAAATCAGTGATATAAACTAGAAATAAAACTAAATGTGCTTCCTCTACTATTACACTAGTTTGCAGATATTTTACGTACTGAATGCCAAAACTTTACACCACTCTGTGCAACAAAGTATACTGAGTTTGTGCTGATGGTTTAAAATACCAAAAAATAACACTATTTCGGTGCATATCGCAAAAAACAACACAAATTATACAGTTTATGTATAAAAAAATATTTAATAACCAAGTGTAATTACCTAAAGCAGAGAATTAAAAATAAGGTAACAGTATTTTACTTCAAGTGCAACGGGATTTCATTTATTTTGGTAACGGTATTGGATGTATAACTTAAAAATGCGGGATTCACATCAGATGGCGTATCTTTCACACATGGTTTGTGTCTTTAATAACTTATCTGACATTTTGGTATGTAAACATTTGTCATTTATTCTCACTTTGTCATTGAACGACATGGTGTAAACAACAAAGTTTTTTAGTACACTGTTGTTTTAACGTCATAGAGACAGCTGTAACTAATATTGTACGAGGGCAGTTCGAAATGTTCTTAGCCTAACAATGAAAAACAAGAGCTATATTTTTAAAATTATTTTATTTGAATGAGGGGAATGTTTAGTTGATCTCTTATTTTGGTAAATGAATGTTCTTTAGTTTGACTCTAGATCATAAATTAATATCACTTTCTGTTTAAATTATTTTCAAATTAAAGAAAGATGATACAATTTTTACAAGTAAATTTTATTTTATTTTTCAATATAATCTCCTGAAACTTCAATACACTTAGTCCAACGTTTTTCTAGCAATTATATCGCTTGATTAAAATAATTTCTCCTGACCTCCTCAAAATAATCGTTTACAGCTGCCATTGCATCTTAATTCGAGGTAGAACGTTTGCCAGCAAGTAATTTTTTTAGATTTGGGAACAGGAAGAAGTTAGACGGAGCTAAATAAGGAGAATAAGGTGGGTGACCAAGCAATTCGTACCTCAATTCGTTGAATTTTAAAATTATCATTCGAATGCGTTTTTGGTCAACTGTTAACAATTCTTGTAATTCTTGATGCAAAATAAAATGTACTGGATCATTTGAGACAGGGGTATGGCATCACCAAAAAAATAAGTTATAAAAACATTGTTATCACTAGATGGCACTTTGTTTAAAAAATTGACAATTTTCTTTTTTTATTTAAATTTAAACAATAACAAACAAGAAAGCAAAAAAAACAAACAAATATATCAAATTTTATTATTTGAATATATTCCGCGCTTATTTTTTCCTTATTTTGTGTAGTTTTCAACAGTTTTTTGAGTTTTTAAATATAGGCTCAGCTGATACTAAACTGATACTAAATAGTTGCTCAGGTAATACTAAATTTCAGCGCCCTCTATCGGTGAGTAGTATAAGTTTTGATTTCCTATCTCTATAATTAATAGTCTCTGATTTGAGATGCCTATGGTATTCCCTATTTCACGCACTTTCACTCGTCGATCATCTAATACCATATCATGGACTTTAGCTATGATTTCTGGCGTTGTTGCAATTTTTAGACGTCCACTTCGTGGTTCATTTTCAATGCTTGTACGACCACGTTTAAATTCAGCAACCCGAGTAAAAAAGTTTATATATCTTATATTCTTTCTTTCTTTCTTTATTCTTTATTCAGTCTATGGAACATCATTTCCTTACAGACTATGATTAAACTATAAAATAATTATAAATATTAATTAATATTATACATGTTTTAAGATATAGGCTTTTGAAAGAACAAGAACGGACGCACTTTAACATTAGTAGGCCACAAGGAAGGCTCAAATAGATTATCATATAATGCAGCGGAGATCCCAATTTTAAAAGAAACACTCCTCAATGTGTTCTGCTCAATTTCCTTTCTAACCAATTTAAAACATTTTAGATGGGTTTTGGAAATATTAGCACCTTTTGCAACATAACTCAGGATTTGTTCTGCTGTTACGCTGGGCTTAAATGAGGAAATATGCACCCATTTTTGATTAGCGATAACTTCTAAGTCTTTGGAATTATTATCTCCAAACACCACATGCTTACGTTTCTTTTTTTGTAGTTAACTTTAGTCCATCCAGTATTGTTAACTGGGATATTACTTTCTACTTGAGAGTATGCAGTTGAAGCTGAGCTAACAGTATTGTCAGAGTTTTGAGAATATATAAGAATATAAAATAATCATATAAGTGTTTATATAATCTGATCCGCAAAATGGGTCTATAAAATTATATCAGATTGTATTATTTTAGAAACAATTAAATCTAATATTATACAATTACATATACTCTGATGCAATTGCATCCCAAAATTGGGCACATCTAATTGAATCGTATTATATCCAATCTGATATAGTTATATACTATTTAATACAATTGGATTTCAAGATTTATACCCAAATTATGTTGGGTTTTGAAATATGTTTGAATTGTAAAACTGACATACAAAATATTTTCCTTTCGAAATTTTTTCTGATTTTAAATAATATAAATTTTTATCAAAAATTGACTTAGAAAATATTTTAAATTATTTAAGATTTATCTAAATTTATATATCAAATGACTTAGAAAATGTTTTGGAATCTAGATTATATAAATTTTATCTAAAATGACTTAGAAAATATTTTTGATAATTTATCATATAAAGTTATATGTAAAACAACTTAGAAATGTTTTTGATAAAGGTTTATATTAAATTATATCTAAAATGACTTAGAAAATGTCTTCGATTTGGGTTTATATGTGATTATGTATTGGGTTATATCTTATTGTATATTAAACCTCAATTTATGGGATCAACCATATCTGATTATATATATTTATGTGTATCATAAACATCAACACATTTTTTGGTATATGATTTTATATGGTTATACATAAGAAAATTTCGGGAAATATTTGAAAGATATTATAATATATGAATACATATGGATGCGAAGCCATTTTATATTACTATATGTTAATGTGTATTTTTGTATTAAAAAATATATTGTTATATATGAACTTTTTTACTCGGGAACCCAATTTTTTACTGTTGCATATGAAGGAGCACTTTCACCTAACACATTCACCATATCATTATGAATTTCTTGTCCCGATACACCTTTCTTGTGTAAATATTTAATCACACCACGAATTTCTAACTTTTCCATTATAAAAAAATCACTGAAGCGCCTTTTTTGAACACCTGTTACTATACGAATGAGTTGACAGATCGAAATGAAATTTAACATGTGTTCATATGACGGATGGAAGTTTCCATTATACAAAGCTTTTTGCTGTCAGGCTAAGAACATTTCGTACTGCCCTCGTAATTAATATGCGTTTTTCCAATTTTAATTTAGTAGCTTTTTAGGTTAAGAAGAAGAATAAACCTTTTTCTCTAAAAATTAAGGTAAACATACACGTTCAATATTATTGATCAATGTTTTTAAAATCAACCAATCAGAACAAAGTACTTAGAAATAAAATGTTCTGATTGGTTGATTTTTGAAAAATTGATCAATAATATTGAACGTGTATGCCCTACTTTATAAACATTAATTTTTAAATCAGACTAGACCTAGTTTCTGCCTTTTTGAGTGAACAGTGCACTAATAGAAAAAATTCCTTACAAAATTCAGTTAAAACTACTAAAAATTAGTTAAAAATGATGCTGCAGAAAAAGAACTGTTAAATGTACAAAATTTTAGTTATATTATTGTGGTTAAATTTTTATAATTGGAAAATAGCAAATCATCCTGCTAAAATTTTTATTTTAAAATTTAAAATTTTTATAATTAAAATTTTGCTTAATAATTAATAGCCTAAAAAATAAATAAAAAAAAGGTATTTTTTTTTAATTTTTTTTTTAAAATTTTTTTTTAAATGCAAATACAAATCAAGACTTTTGAAAACAGCCGTTTACAATTTTTTTGCAAATATTTCTGCTGATTTCAGCAGTATAAACTGCTATTTGCATTTAACTATATTTAGCTTAAAAATAACAAAAATTTTGTAGATATAACAGTTTATTTTCGTTATTTTTAGTCTACTAATATTTAGCAAAATTTTCTACAGATTTTACAGTACAATTTGCTACTTTCAATTAATTAGAAGTTAGCTCAATTTTACTAAAATTTTGTAAATTTAACAGTTTTAATTTTGCTATTCTTATGTTACTAGTATTTAGCAAAAAAGTCTGCTAATTTTAGCAGTTTTTTCTGCAGCATCATTTTAACTAATCTTTAGTAACTTTTTCTGCTATATTTACAGATTTATTTCTATGAGTGTACTTATACCAAATATATTCTTTTTGCCAAATTTCAGAAAAATCCGTGCATTCGTTTTCAAGTTAAGGCGATGTCCTTTAAAGGTATCCTTATGGAATCCTGTGTGTCCTTGGACCAAAGTAAGGAATTATTTGAACAGTTTAAGCTTAAATCTTACTTTGTGGTCATTATCAATTGTTTTAGTCGATTAAAATATGTTTTTAAGATTTTTGGAAATTTTGTTTCTTTTAAAATATTTACTTTTCGAAATTTTACGAAATTTTATTTTTGAAAAGTTCTTCACAAAAAATTTAAAAAATTTTGTTTTCTATTGAAAAAGCTTAATTTCTTATCATAAAATACCCATTTGGCGCATTTGTGGTTAATTTAGTATACCCCGTCTGGCGGCGGGCTTACCGATTAGAAGGTTAAACAAAGATTTTAGTTATCTTCATTTAACACAGTACTAAAAATCCTCTGTACTTTAACTAATTTCGAGTGCGATATTTTTAAAATTATTTATAACTAATTTTTAAAAACCAATTAGTTAAATTTTACACAACTTATTGTTAAAATATAATATTTTCATGTTTCTGATATTACCCAGTAGATGACCCCACCAATACATATATCCGAAGCTTTAAAGATGAGGCTATTTCTTTCCCTCACGGTTTTTTAAAATGACACATATCTCGAAAACTAAGAGAGATAGAGCAAAATTGACGAAAATTTGGCTGCCCCTAATCATATACATAATGCCCCCGTGAAAAGGTTATCTCTATTCAAATATGTACCTTGGTGGGGCCTTGGATCCTCGGAAATTTTTAGTAAAAATGCCAACATATCTTAACAACTAAGCGAAATATAGTAAAACGGACAAAATGTTTGCTCCTTTTGACTGTCCTTACATGCTCTTAGATTTGAACAAATTTTACAACTCAGTATAATTACAAATAAAACTATAGTTTTACTAATTTTTTACTTAAATTTAGATTTGTTATATTTAGAAAAAAAAATGTTTTAAAATCAACAAATTTTATTTTAAGCCAAAAATAGGCATAAATTTTGTTAAAGTAACAAATTTTTTTGTTCAGCAAACAGACATATTATTTTGAGTGTAACAATGTTTCACAATAAATGCTAAAAATTTGCCAAAAATCCCGCATTTTTAAGTTATACACCCAATAAATGAAATTCTTTAAACATATTAGGGGATATACGAACCTAAAACATTTATTGAGCTCAACTATCATCCACCTCTAAACTAAAAGTGTTGCATAGTGTTAGAATCGTTAATTTGCCAACACTGTTTTGCATTAAAAAAAACCGTTAATATTTTAAATAGATAATTGTCGAAATACATTTGCCAAGTTCTAAACAACAACGAAAATAAAAGCAGCAAATATATTGTACAAATTAACATAAAAACCCAGTGAACCAAATAAAATAGAACCTGGATATAAATATATAATTTTTTTCAGATGTATTTATAACAAATTCTACTTTGTATTTTGTTTGATTTTACTTTCATTTAAATGGAAATTTAGAAGATTAAAAATCTCAAACATTTGCCAACAATTACAATAAAATTACAGAGATTTCATACGGTACAAACGAAAAATAAATAACTAGACTAAAGGAAATATAATATAGAAAATTAAAAGCGAATATAAATCAGATATCAACCAAAAACTTTTACTTAAAATAATTGCTAAAGAAGTTTATAATAGAAAACAACAAAAATACCAAAAACTATGTAGAAATTATTTATTCGAAAAAATCAATTCAATTATCTAAATTTTGTTGATTTTTTTTAATGCGCATCTATGAAATACAACTTTATCATCTATAAAAGGAGTGTCTTTAAAATGAATGCTTTGAATTTGTAGTACACTCATATAAATAAATCAGTAAAAATCGCAGAAAAAGATACTACAAATTACAAATGATCTGCTGAAATTAGCAAAAATTTGTTGTTAAACACTAGTAATATAAGAATAGCAAAACTAAAACTTTTAAATTTACAAAACTTTGGTTATATTTGGGTTAAAAAAAATTTGTTTTGCTAATTTTAGCAGAGTAAGTTGTTATTTTCTATTGACTAAAATTTAATTCAAATAGAAATCAAATTTTGACAGTTTTATTTTTGTTGTTCTTATCTTACTAATATTTAGCAAAAATAATCTGCCAATTTCAGTAGTTTCTTCTACAAGGTAATTTTTAACTAATTTTTACCAGTTTTAATTCAAATTTTGATTGATCTTTTTTATTAGTGTAGCAGTTGTAGAATATGAAATTGTTTTTTTTTTCATTAGCCGAGATTAGCTTGAAATTTATTTTGTCTACCTTAGAATTCGTGTCGTTTCAATTTTATTTTTATATTTACGTAAACATTTATTATTGAATCAAATAACTGTTTGTTATAAAGAATGATAGTAATTTTTGGGAATAAAATAGAAATCTATCCCAGCAAAAAAAAATTGAAAATAATGCTTTACAAACTACTTCGTTCACTGCTTCACAAGTATCCGTTAGTGTATTTTTAACGCTTTTTTAGAATTTATTCTGAATAACTTCAAAAAATCATTTCTTTCATTGCTTCCAAAGAACCCGTTAGTATATTTTACAGCTTTTTAGAATTACTTCTGAACGACAACCAAAAAATCACTTAAGTATTGCTTCTAAAGAGTAATTGCTCTAAAAGTGATCGTAAAAAGTGATTTCGGTATCATTTGGCATTTCCAAACAGAGGGTCCCGCGTTCGATTTCCGGCAGGACAATATTTTTTTAAAATTTTTTTTTATTCTACTAATTTTTTTATAATATTTATGATTAATTTGTTTAAATTCAATATTTTTTAATTTAAAATTTTTTTTAAAATATGTATATATAAAAATGGTGAGAAATTGCTTCTTTGCACCTGTAAAAATAGTACTGAAAATAATATTGAATTGGAGTGCACCTTGTACACTTGTTTAATAAGTGCTTTTATTGAAGAGAATAAGGAACAATATATCGCAGTAACAAAGTGGTGTTTTTATGCCAGTCAACTTTCATATCAAAGAATAGTTCAGCGGTAGAGCGCTAGACTAGCAATCGTGAGGTCGCAAGTTCGATACCCGGTGGCGGCAATTAAAAAACTTTTGCAAAATAAAAAAATAATTGTTTTTTGTGCATAATTTTTTTTAACTTTTAATTGGTGAAAAAGCGCTTCCTTTGCACTCGTTCAAATAGTACTGAAAAAATGTTGAAGTGGGAGTACTCCTCTCCTATGACAACTTAATGTTAAAATCATTAGTGTTTATATTAAAAAAGAAGTACAACTAGATCACCAATTGTAGTGCTTTTTCTACTGCTTCGGCAATTCTTTTTTTTTTTTTGCTGCGATTTAAAACAATTGGGCATGCCGAGTAACTAAAGGGTGTTTTTTTTTTTTAACCCGATAGAACTTTAAATTGTAAAAATAACACAAAAAATTAAATTTTAAACCAAAAAATTTTTTATTTCTAAGATCAAAAGTGATTTTGGGCATATGCCCACTGTTTTTGACGAAGCGCATTCTGGACATCCAATTTTGAGCAACTTTTTCGAGCATTGCTGGCCGTACATATGTCACGAATAACACGAACAAGGTTGCTCTCCAAGGTGTCCATTGTTGCTCATTATAAACCAGTGGCCCCACAGGGAATAATTGAGAGATGTCAAATCGCACGACCTTGGAGGCTAATTGACCGCTCCACTTCTCGAAATCAACTTATCGCCAAATTTTGATTTCAATAAGACAATGTTTGCGGCCGCCGTACGGCAAATAGCGCCATCCTGTTGAAACCACGTCTGCCCCGATCAATGTCATCTATATTTTCAAACAATTTTGTAGATATAAGGTAGTTTATCTGTTAGGTCGTCTCGAGTTCCACCTTCCGAATTGGTAGGATCCATTTAACAATTTTATACCAAAGAATGAAAAAACCACGAACGATCAATAAAATATTCGTAATTTTCGTACAAAAAATCATTGCTAGATCTGTCAAAATAACAGAGAAGTACATTGAAAGATGACAAAGCAAATTGTGGTAAATTTTTTGTTGTTGTTTTTGTTTTTTCTTTGATATTTTAAATGTTTAATAACGTCCTAGACGAGAACAGGAAATTCTCAATGAGTTTGTAACTTAAGAAATACTTCTAGAAATTCCAAAAACCTCATCCCCTGACGATTTTCTTAGGCAAGAATGAAATCCGAATAGGGACATGCCTACAACAGATTACTTTTCACAATTTATTAAATAAGTTTTGGGATTTTAGCACATTTAATACTTTTTATCGAATTAATATACATATATCCCAAAAAAAAAAAAATTACAAATTTATAACAATTATAATGTCAATGTTGCCATACGACAATTTTGAAAATTTATCTAAAATCAGCATATTTTGCAAAAAAAAAAAAAAAAAAAATGTTAAATTGGTTAACTCAAAAAATTCTTTTAGTATTTAATAAAAATTTGTCCATAAAAATATACAAAATTAAAATATCTTTACCCGTCTAGGATTCTTGTCCTATCAAAATTTCAACTTTGTTTGCCAATATTTCCACTAGAGCGCGCTATAAGGCAAAAAATATTGCAAACATTTCTTAATGAAACATTGGCCTATATACAATATCTGCAGTTTGGTTAAAAATTTCCAGCGGATCTATGACGTGTCCTTAATGAGTTAATCATTTGTGAATCCAGGCGTAATTATATTTAATCCCATTGAAAATTATGTTTTACTTTTATTATTAAAACTGGATCTGGCCCAATTAAAATAAAGTATGTAAAGTAAAAAATATTGTAGTACTAAATAAAGTGCATTGGATAATAATAAAAGATAATATTGATTGCATAATAATATAAAACAAAAGATATTTTAACTCGTTCTTATATCAAGTACAAAATTACACACATACAGTGAGTGAGATATATGTTAATACAAAAGTAATACACAGTGCAAAATTTTCTGTTCCAAAGAACAGGTTGTAGAACAATTTATTTTCAATTATAATCCCCTGTATGTTTAAACACCGCTAATATTTACTGAAAAATTTTCCAATAGCCACCAGTTGTATTTCTTCAATGCACACTGGGGTGAAAAGTTAATTTTCCGTTTGTATTTTTCTGACTGCAAAGAATCACTTTAATTTGCCCCAATGTGCAATGTACACTAATAGAAAAAAGCCTATAAAAATTTAGTTAAAACTACTAAAAATTAGTAAAAAAAATGGTGTTGCAGAAAAAACTGCTAAAGTTTTCAGATTATTTTTGCTATATATTATTAAGATAAGAACAACAAAAATAAAACTGTTTAATATACAGAATTTTAGTTATATTTGAGTTAAATTTTTGTTAATAGAAAACAACAAATTAACCTGCTAAAATGAACAAAAACTTTTGCTAAATAATTAGTAGCCTAAAAAATCACAAAAATATTTATCATTTTCGAAGTTTTTTTTAATTTTTTGAAAACAGTACTTTACAATTTTTTTTAGCAAATATTTCTGCTGATTTTAGCAGGATAGACTGCTATTTGCATTCAACTAAATTTAGCTTAAAAATAAAAAAAATTTTGTAGATAATGTTTTTGCTATTTTTAGTCTACTAATACCAGTGTAGAAAATCATTACCAGATATGTGGTTATGTAACGACATACTTGGTAATGGTAACTAGTTACTTTTGTTATTACATTCCTAATTACCTTTATATGGCGATGTCGCGAAAAATAATGAGTTGTCGTTACACACCAGCATACGAAAAATCAAAAAATATATCGTTACCTATGTACTTACCAGTACTGACAAAAATAATGAGTCTAAAAATAGATTTTCTAAAAAATTAATTATATAAAAAAAAATATTTTTTATTGTATTTTTTTTTAAATAAAATTTGTTGGTGCGGGAATCGAACCTGGGTCTACAGATTGCCAGTCAACAGCTCTACCATCTGAGCTATATCGTCATGTAATATTTAATAGATAAAAACACAATTGACCTGCTGCACACCAGTAAGCTTACTCGCCAACATACAAAAAATCAAAAACTATGTGGTTACATATATCCTTACCAGTGTTTAAAAAATATTGAGTCTAAAAATAGATTTCAAAAAATTTTCAAAAAAATCTAAAAAATTATTTTCTGTTTGAAATAATGATAAAAATAAGTAATTATCAGTAACTCATTATTATATGTTTTAAAATAATACAGAAGGTAAGTGGGTGTCATTACTGGTAGTCCAAAAAATAATGATATGTCATTACCGTTTCTACACTGGGATATTTAGAAAAATTTTCTTCGCATTTTACAGTACAACTCGTCATTTTCAATTAATTAAAAGTTAACTTAAATATAACTAAAATTCTGTAAATTTAACAGTTTTTATTTTTCCTGTTCTTATTTTACTAGAACATGTTCTACTTCTACTTCTCCGTCATTTAAGATCTTACATTTACATCCCGTCGAAGGAGTTCCATGGAATTGACTCAAATGGAACCACCCAGGAAAATGTTCTACAATATGTTGCCTACATCGATTTTGCAACTGGTTCCACGAGGCCCGATTCCATGAATCTAGTTCTGGACTAAGTTCCACGAAACTTAAGCGTAAGGTGTTACTGACAATCAGTTCTGGAAATAGTTCCAGCACTGATTCTCCGACAGTGGAAAAGTTTACAAAAGAAAATAACCGATTCTACCGATTAGATTTTCAACAGAAAATTATTGGACAGTTTGTAGAACTGATGTAGTTCCTCAGTAGATTCATTAAAAGTATAAAAGCTTCAAATCAACAACAGGAATTTTCATTTGGGTCATTTCTTAACATGAACACAACTTTATGCTTGGCATTGTGTCTAGGCATTTGGCTATTTGAGAAGAATTTAATTCAGTTCTAGTTACATTTCTTTCCCTCTTTTGGTTTGTGTAAATATATATATACCACAGTGTACGTACTGTATGTAAACAATGAAAATAATACATGAATGTCGCATATTATGTATAATACATGTTAATAATACGAGTATCCCAGCAAAAAAAAATTGGAAGTAATGCTTTACAAACTATTTCTTTCACTGCTTCACAAATATCCGTTAGTGTATTTTTACTGATTTTTTAGAAGTAATTTTGAACAACTTTAAAAAATCACTTCTTTCATTGCTTCCAAAATATCCGTTAGTATATTTTTACAGCTTTTTTAGAATTACTTCTCAAAAACATCCAAAAAAGAAGCAATACTTAAATGATTAAGTATTGCTTCTAAGGCATAATTGCTTTAAAAGTTATCCTAAAAAGTGATTTTGGTATTTCTAAACAGATGATCGCTGGTTCATTTCCTGAAGGGACAAATATTTTTAAAATTTTTTTTCTATTTTTTTATTTTTCTTTTTTTATTTTTTATTTTTCTTTTTTTATTTTTTTGTTATTTTTTTAATATCTATAATTAGTTTGTTAAAATTCAGTATTTTTTAATTTTTAAAAATATATAAAATAAAAATTATGTAAAAATTTATGTAAAATTGCTTCTTCTGCGCTAAAAACAATACTGAATTGCAAGTGCACCATTTGCACTTGTTTAAAAAGTACTTTTATTGCAGAGAATAAAGCACAATATGTAATTAAGTTATAAGGAAAGTATTGCCAACTTGCCTCAATAATGCCCTTTAGGGGCGCTGAGGCCTAATTAAAAATGAATTGTATTTTGTATGAAATGTTAATAAAATTAATAAAAAAAAAAAAAAAAATATCTCGCAATGACAAAGGGGTGTTTTTATGGCAGTCAACTTTCATATCAAAGAATAGCTCAGCGGTAGAGAGCTAGACTAGCAATCATGAGGTCGCAAGTTCGATACCCGGTGGCGGCAATAAAAAGTAAATTTTATAGAATAGAAAAAAATATAATTTTGTTTTGCAAAGAATTTTTTTAAACTTTTAATTGATGAAAAAGAGCTTCCTTTGCGCTCGTTCAAAAAGTATTGAAAAAATGTTGAAGGCGGGAGTACTCCTCTCCTATGACAACTCAATGTTAAAATCATTAGTGTTTATGTTAAAAATGTAGTACCTACATGTAGATAATCAATTGTAGTGCTTTTTCTACTGCTTCGGTAGCTCTTTTTTTGCTGGGATGTTTGTACATGTATTTGTTTGCAACATACATTTTTTGCAAATAATTAAAATTCCTCACATATAAATAATAAAACAAAACAAGTAAAAAATAAAAAAAATATATATATAATTTTGAATTGAAAAAATGTAAACCAGAGCATGGTTGAATTAAACTGTATACACTGAAAGAATATGATTTATGTATGTTTATTATAATTACCCTACAAAAAAGGATGAATGAATTGAATGAATTTTCTTCACTAAATTGTAATAAAGACTTTTTTACAGTCATTAAAAATGATTGGCTTCCGCCTCGAAGCCAATTACTAATAAAATGTCCGATTTCAGCAAATTCTTTAAATATCCTGAACAATTTACAGACCTGATTACACTCACATTTAAGATTAGTTAATTTAGATATAAAAATCCTCCAAACATTTTAAGACTTACGCCTTAATTCAATTTTACAATATTCAAAATAATAAAAAATCGCTACAATTTGTAAACTATTCGATTTCATTAAACTGCCAAATTCGGATTCTGCATATTGAAAATGATATTACATGAAAAAATATTGCAAAAAAAAAAAACAACAAAGTGAAAAATCTGCATTTTGTCAGGTTATTATTAGTTTGACCTACTGACCATTTTGTAATAAAAAATTTAGGAATGGATTTCTGATTCCGAAACCCGTTTCTCAATATCTCAAATCATATCTTAGATTCAAAAAGGAAAGAATGTAAACTTTATCTAAAGTTCATTTCCATGAAGAAGAAGAAAACATTTTTATTGAAAAATTTAACAGACACAGACAGATCAGCAGACTGCTTCAGTTTCGCCTCACCCAAAGACTCGTCAGTGGTTAGTTTATGTGTCAATTGATTAAAGTTTTTAAATTGTTAAGTTGTCTCTATATGAAAAACTTTTTGTGTATGCCATGACCGAAAATCGAACACAGGCTATTACTCGTAGCATTACCTCATAACGAGAAACATCGCGGTCGGCACAGCGATGAGTGTAGCTAATTTATCGGTTTTTCTCGCTAATGACATTTTGGCATATGGGTCAAACCAATAATAAGCTGACAATTTGGTGCGGGATCATTTTAAATGATCGCGAAAAAGTTCATTCATATTTCTTCATATTTTTTCAAGGACTAGACTGTTACGTTATGTAATTTAAAATATTTGCAAAAAATTAAAAAAGTTATACCCCTCAATAGCTAAATGTCACTTTCTACCCTACGGGGAAAGGGACTGGTCCCAGATGACACGCAGGATAGGTCCCAAGGGGGCGGAGACCGGTCGTTGATCGGTCTTTTTGTTTGAAAGACATATATCACTTTAACATGGCGTTGTCATTGGAAATGACCAATTGCCACAGTTTAGACACATTGTGTCAGTAAGGTGGTGTGTCTAAAAATAGCTTTTCAAATAAACTAATAAAAAATGCATATATTTAGTTAGAATTAAGAATTAAAAATAAGTAGGCGTCGAAGTAGGGCTCGATAACTCAACCTTCTGCTTGTAAGGCAAACGCTCTACCGTCTGAGCTAATGTTGCTTATGCGTGATGGCTGGCGGATGGTTAAAAAATTACCCTTAAGTTAAAAAGAAAAGTTAAATCTTTAACATTAAAAAAAAACGTTGAAAATACAAAACTTAAAATTTCTTAGCAAAACATTATAGAAATTTAAAATAAGAGCTAAAATAAGCAAATCGTGAAAAAATAAAGTTAAAAATAAATAAAAGAGTAAAATAAAAAAAAATATTTTTAAAAATATGCCGCGAATTTTGTTTTTTATTTCGGTATCGGTCAAGTTTTTTTAAAAGCAGCAGTGAAAATAACGGACCAGAAAATACTTAGAAAATTAATTCATTTTCTTTTGTTAATTTTTGTAATAATTTAGTAATATGCCTTCGGTTGACCGGTCACGGGATAGGTCCTTGGAGGGCAATTGACTCCTCATTCCCCGTAGGGTAGCTACATTTTCAAATGATTGTCTCTAATATTTTAATAGGAAATAATTACAGTGCATTTTCGCAACTATTCCCCGCAAATGAATAATATTTTTTTTTATATGGAGTTCGACAGTTTTGTTTTGTTGCAAAATTGCAAAGAATATGTGACAGCGCATAGAGAAAGGGACCTAAGGGTAAAAAAAATAAATTTTTTTTTTGATGTGGACAACATCTGAGCATCGAATGAGACCGATCCCATGCTCTCCTGAACAAAACCGGTTTTTACCCTTAGGTCCCTTTCTATTTTGCGCGTCACATATATTGAAATAAAATAAGTAAATGAAAAATTAAGTGTTGCAAAATCATATAGAAATTAGTATGCACAATCTGCTGAAAAGTTTTTACATTTACAACGATATCTAATCTCTCCTATGGCATGTTAATTCTAAATTATTTGATAGAAATGACAAAATTTATTGTTTTCTTTAATATTCAAAGCATTTTCTTTAAGTGTATTAATAAGAGTTTTAGTAGTAGCACATATAGGGTAACTATGACAAAATTTTATATTGGGAAATAAATAATGTGAATATGTAGTTGAATATTAAATATATTGAACCTTTAAAGTGGACATTAACCCATTTTTTTTTAACATATGTACATATATAGAATCCATGGTCTGATTTTATTGAAATTTATAATATGTGCTACCAAGGCCCTGTGCGAGGTGACTAAATAAATTCCATAATAAATTGATAAGAAGATTTAAAATAACTTGGAAAACTTTTTAAAATTTCATAGAAATTTGGAAACCTGAATTTACACCCTATATTCGAAACTTTATAACAATGACAAAATTGTGACAACACAGACCATTGACCACAGTGTTGTCACAATTTTGTCATTGTTATAAAGTTTAGAATAAAAAAAAAAAAATGCACAGACCATTCACCACAGTGTTGTCACAATTTTGTCATTGTTATAAAGTTTAGAATAACACCCTTAGTTTAGATTTCATTTAGCAAGTATTTTATATTCGTATTGTATGTGTTTTTTGTTATTGTATTTTCGTTAGTCTGAGACAATATGTGATCAGGAAACACCACCTTAACCCATTGTTTACCAAAAATAGAAGCAGGGGCCCGATTTCTTTGAAATTTAAAATATTTATATGCTTTTTAGCCCTTCATTATGAAAAAAAAATCACAAAAGAAAAAAACAAATGTCTGGTTTCGTTGGAATGGGACGCACGGTCCCATAGGCAAAATTAAAAAAAAAATGTGTGGGAAATGTTAGTGACTTATAAATTTTTGAAGAGGTAACATAATAAATAAACATGAAAGAGGAATTGAGTATCTCCTCTTTTTTTAATTTTATTTTTATCGGGATATACATTAATTGCATTAAAGAAATTAAATATGCTAAAATTCCAAACGTATTTAACAAATTGTGACATGCCGTTGTAGGCATGTCCTTCTCCGGATTTCATTCTTGCCTAAGGGAATCGTCAGGCCACGACGTTTTTAGAATTTCTGGAAATATTTAATAAGTTAAATTACAAACTCAATGAGAATTTCTTGTTCTCATCTAGGAGCGTTATTAAACATTTAAAATATCAAAAAAAAAAAAAAAACAAAAAAAAAACAAAAAAAAAACAAAAACAAAAAATTTACCACAATTTGCTTTGTCATCTTCCAATATACTACTTTTTTTGTTTTGACAGATCTCCTCTTTTTGTTAACAAGAGAGGGCGCTAAAGTCAAAAAAAATGTTGAGCTAGAATAGTTAAACGAAAATCTAATTTTAACTGCTTTACAAAAAGAAATTGACAAAAATTAATTTTTAAAGATATTTCTTTGAAACACTGTGATTTTGTTATTTACCATGTTTGCAATAAGCGAAAATAGTTTTAAGTGAAAATTTTTTATAGACTAATATTTGGTGGCATCGAAAACTTTAGACATTTTTTTTACATATTTTTTTTTTTTTATTTATGATTTTAGGACATCTTGGAGTCTTTTAATAGAATTTGAAAAAAAAAATTGTTTTTTAACCGAAAATTTAAAAATTATATACATTTTTTACACCCCTTTACTTGAGTTTTAACAAAGTTAGAAAGAGCTAAATTTTAAGGTACCATGTTTTTAAAAAAAATAACTTGATAATTAAAACACAAGCTTAATTTTTATGTGGTGTACAAATAAAAAAATAAAATTAAGATAATTAAAAAAAAAATTTAAGTAATTTAAAATTTAAGATAATTAAAAACAAAATTTTAAATTTTATAAAGTTTAGTGAAATTTAAAAATAGATATAAAAAACGGGTATTTTTTATGATTTAGATAGTCCCTTGTATAATTTTCTGTAAAAAAATTAAGATTTTGAACCGCAAATTTGAAGTTTTTAATTTTTTCTACATATCCCAAGGTTTCAATTTGTTTTATGTAGATGTATATGCTGTCCCTTAAATTACTATTTGTCGATTTTCAGTCATTACACCGCCAAGTTTTCATCTAGTAGGTTCAGAATTGAAGAATTAAATTTTTTTTAGAAAACTTTAACCCGTGCTCAGTCGTGGCCAAAAATGGCCAATTTGTGAAAAAGGAAATAGCATATCCATTAAAAATTCCCAAAATATCTAAATTTTTGCATAAACTATTTTTTTTTTATTTAATTTGTTCACTTGTACTTAAAATTATTCAAATACGGAACTTTGGTTTCGCCGGATATCATTAACCCATTTTAATCTGGAACCGAAAACGCCAATAAATTTAATAGAAAAAGGGTTTGTTTTTAGTTATTTTTAAAATTTTTTTGTAAATACATAATTTGGATATGTCAAAAGCTATTTTTGTAATATAATAGTTATAATTAAAGAAAAAATAATAAATTGAAAAAATTATAATTCGGGTTTGTGTGGGGAGCGACTCCTTTCCAGGACATTTTATGAACATTGAATATTTTGTCAAAAATTGTAGCAAATTGGGCTGTTTTCACAAAATTTTGCACAATTTTCCAAAATGTATCAGTTAACTATTATTATGTAATAATCAGGGCAAGTTTTTTTTGGCATTTGCCATTAAATGCCATTTTGTCTATTTTTTTAGACTTTTCATTATAAAAATGCTATAAAATTCAGTAAAAACTCAATCTTTGTAAACAATTTTTGGAAAAAATAAAAAAAACGATATTTTTAGAGTTGATTTATATGAAGAAGAAGAAGAAAACATTTTTATTGAAAAATTTAACAGACATAAGGGAATCATATTTAATATTTAATAAAATTCCAGATTTTTTTTTAAATCATATTAATATACGACGAATACACTTTAGCAGTTCAACGGTAAATTTCTTCATTATTGTATTTTTGTTGAAAACATTCAGAAAGACACTTAAATCAACTATTATACTTTAAAATTTTTGAACTAACCGTGCCATTTATGCGCTTTTTGTGCCAATTTTACTATTTTTTCGTGCCATTTTGCTTGCCAATTTCAACTTTTTTTGTGCCATTTTAAACTTGCCCTGGTAATAATTGTCATTATTTTTATTTAAAAAGCTTTAACTTTTAGAGTCCTGGGGACAAAAAAGACCCATGAATCTTATTTAATTTCTGACTCTAGGTTTCTAAAATTTTGAAAGTGCCCCTTGATGAAAAGTATTAGTTTATGTAACCTGGTCCACACAGGATTAATATTTATTTAAAAAATATTTAACCCTTAATGTGCTGGGGACAGAAAAGTCCTATGAAGCTTATTAAATTGCTGACTCTATTTTTTTGAAATTTTGAAATTGCTTGAAACATATAGGGTTAATATTTTGACTATTGGTGAAAAATATAAAACTAAACAGTTACTAGGAAGCTTGTAGGATAATGCCTTTTAGGCGAACTTTCAGACTTTAATTAATTTAATTTAATTAGTTATAAAATATGCTCTATTCTTTACGGTACAATCTCACATTTAGGGTTAAAAAGGTGGGGTCAAAATTGCCCTAGTTTCCTTTTCTATGCATAATAGAATCTGTGAAGAAATTCTATTTTTTTTTGCTATAAAATATTAACTTAATTTTGATGTAGTGTATAATTTTTATTGAATAGCGACAAAAAATAAAAAAAAAAATTGGGAGTAAACGCGGAAACCCTAAAATTTTACAAACCCAACTAAAAATCGACATACCTGAATACATACAGGTTAAATGTATGTTCATTTCAAATTTGAGATATCTACATGCATGATCATTCATGTTCATGTGTGTTCATACATGTACACAGATGTAGATATTACCTCAAATTTCGGTAATGCACTTGTGTGGACATATATGATGCATATATGGAGATTTATGTATCCATGTATGGACATGAATGCATGTTTATGAGCATGCATGAACATACATTTAACCTGTATGTATTCATATATGTCGATTTTTAGCTGGGAAGTAAAATATAAAATTTTTACAATAACTAAAATTCATAAGGGAGGTAGAAATTTCCTGATACCAAATAAAATAAAATTTTTAAGAGAGTTAAAAAGTATAATTTCATAAGTTATAGTTAGTTTTTAGTGCATTTTGAATGTAGCTTAAATTTAGTTTTTAAGAAAAATGATATACGGGAGATAGTCATGTCCTTGCACCGAATGAAACGAAATTTGCCACAGAGCTAAAAACTATAATTTTATAACCTGTTCTAAGTTTTTAATGCATTCTGATCATAAATGTTTCCAAAATATTGTTTTTGAGAAAAAGGATATATGGGAGATAGTCATGTCCTTGCACCAAATGAAACAAAATTTTCCACAGATCTAAAAAGTATTATTTTAAGAACTATTTTAAGTTTTTCGTGCATTCTGATCATAAATGTAGCCAATATATAGTTTTTGAGAAAAAGTATATGTGGTAGGTAGTCATGTCCTTGCACCGATTTTGCAGAAACTTCGAATTTTTCTTAGTTTACATGTTACCAACCAACACACCAAATTTCACTCTTCTGCGATAACTCCTCTAATTTTGCCGATTTACTATATGGGGACGAAGCACTGTGGGACGTGTCTTTAAAGACACGTTGGTAAAATGTGTTAACTATTTTACAATGTTAAGAAAAATTTAAATTTAAAAAGCCCATTTTAATACAACTTTTTCAACAGAATTAATTACATTAGTCGCAATGAGCAATAAAAAATTTTATTTATAACGAAAATACTCAAAATTTAACAACAAAAATTTTAAAAACTGATGAAAATAAGATAGTTGTTTGAAAGTCGGCCGACTTTTATGCAGGCAAAAATTTCACCCCTGGAATGGATTTTGTCCATTATCAAGCATAGCTGACGCACACATTCCTACACTCATAGAAAAAAACCTGTAAAAATAGCAGAAAAAGCTACTAAAAATTAATTAAAAATTATGTTGCAGAAAAAACTGCTCAAATTAGGAAATATTTTGCTAAATACTAGTAAAACAAGAAGAGCAAAAAAAATGTTAGTTATATTAAAGTTAACTTTTAGTTAATTGAAAATGAAAAATTGTATAGAAATAGCCTAAAAATAGTAAAAACTAACTTATATCTACAAAATTACTGTTATTTTTAAGCTAAATTTAGTTGAATGCAAATAATAGCAGTCTATCCTGCTAAAATCAGCAGAAATATTTGCTAAAAAAAATTGTAAACTGCTGTTTTCAAATGGCTCGATTTTTAATTGCATTTAAAAAAAATCGAAAATAAAACTTCTGAAATATTAAATTTAATTTTTTCAGTTATTTTTTAGGCTAATAATTATTTAGAAAAATTTTTTTTACTGATTTTAGCATGTTAATTTTTTATTTTCTATTAGCAAAAATTTAACGCAAATATAAATAAAATTCTGTATATTTAACAGTGGTGTCCGACCGAGTATTCGGCTTCGGCTTCGGAGTTCGGCCAAAAAGTGATGTTCGGCCAAGTTCGGTGTTCGGCAAAATTTTGGCCGAATACCGAACTTTTCTATAAATCAATATTTTGCAACATTTAGCTCTTTAATTTTGTATAGTAACTTATAAATATGCACATATTTAACTTAATTTGAACTTAAAGAGCGAAAAAGACAACTTTTTTATATTTTTGCAATTTAGAAATATTTAGAAATTGGTTTCTGCATTTTTGAATTTGAAAAGGTTGAATGAAATTGTATTTTTATTCCAACACAAAATTATTCGGCTTAGGCTTCGGTTTCGGCCGAACTTAGTAATTTTGGCCGAAGTTCGGCTTCGGTTCGGCCTTAAAAAAGTGAGTTCGGTCGGACACTATTTAACAGTTTTATTTTTGCTGTTCCTTTCTAATTACTATATAGCAAAAATAATCTGCTAATTTTAGCAGTTTTTTCTGCAACATCATTTTTAACTAAGTTTTAGTAGTTTTAACTAAAAATTTTACAGACTTCTTTCTATTAGTGAAGCACCCTTGGAACTAGTGATGGTGCAACTAGTTCTAGAATCCAGGCAAAGGAGTCATATTCAGCTTGCTGACAACTGCTTTAGTGTGTTTGGGAACTAGTGATTTAGAAGTAGTAATACATGACTTCCACATCGGTTCCCAGAATCTGATACTAATACTAGAGATGAGCGATCCGGTGATTTTTGAATAACGCTGCTACCAGTGATCGTGATTTTCAAATCACCGTTCTTTTAAACAGTGACCGTGATCACGGGTTTGTAATAGAGATGGGCGATTCGGCGATTTTTCAGTAACATTGTTCTCATTGAAATCGTGAAATGTTCAAATCGTTGTTCTTTTAAACTGTGATCGTGATCACGGTTTTTCTATGGAAAAGATTGCGATTTTCTGATAAATAAACGAAATAATATTTATGGCGGGTTTTTAAGATGTCAGTTAAACTTGGTTTAGTTAAACCGAAAACGAATTTTGTCAGCCATTTCAAAGTTTATTAACAAAAATTAGCAGGAAAAACTTTTTCTCGAGTATAATTTATTTCTTTATTGAAATAAAACAAAATAAACCACATTTTAAAAGCAGTATTCCAGTTACAAACTGCGTTAAACTAAGTTTAAAGATAATCCACGTCCTAAAAACTGGGCCTTAAAAGAAGAATAGTTGCGACTGGTGACAAAGATATGATAGAAGGAGACATTTTATTCAGAAGAGTGTGAAAGCAAGTCACTGTTATTGAAAAAAAAACATGTATTACTGTGCACAATGAAGTTTGCAAAAAAGAATAGTACAAAAATATTAAAAGAACGACATTCCGAGTAACTGCGACTTGAAATATTTGATCACTGCCGTTAGCAGTGATTTATCAATAACTGTGATTAAATCACCGGTATGAAAATATCGCTCATCTCTAACTAATACACAGAAGAGATTCGCTATATCTTAATCTTATCTTTCAACATGGGCAACTTAATATAAATTTAATGTTTATCTCCCTTAAATCGGTTTCGTTCCCCTTTACGGGATGAACCGTGCACCATCAACTTCAATTGTTGATAACATAGGCATTTGATATAGACCTGTGGTTTCGATTTTAAATGATCAGTTGGGTTTCAAAAAGCTGTCCGCAAGACGAGTGCGGTGTTTGCTCACAACTGAATGTAAACGTAATCATGTGACAACTTCAAAGAAGTGTTTGGCATTGTTCATCCTCCATGCGCAAAAACGGGTTTAGCCTGATTTATCACCCAGTGACAATTTTCTATTACCAAGCCTAAAGAAATGGCTCGGTGAAAAGAGATTCAGCTCCAACGATAAAATTATTGCTCAAACAAATCACGGTTGGTCTAAAATTAGGCATTGACAAAAAAAATGGTCCACAAAAAGTGCGTATAGGGGTTGAATACACTATATTTATGATTAAAAACAAAAGCATTTTTAAAAAAATCGGTAGACGAATTTTAAAGTTTTGATCATTTAAAGTTTTTTGTTTAAAAAAATTGGGGGCCATTGGGAAACTCTGGAAAAAAATACAAACACAGAGTAAAGTACGTTAGTTTTCCTTCAAAAAAAAATATTTTTAAAAAAATCGCACGACGAAATCAAAAGTTATGGCATTTTCAAGTTTTTTATTTAAACAAATTTGGCACCCCTGGAGAAATCCCAAAATGATAACTTAAAAAAATAATACTGCACTAAAAGTAGGCATAGGGCTTAAAAGCAAGCTATTTTCAATTAAATAAACACAACTTAAAATTTTTGTTAGACCGAAAATATGCTTTAGTGATGAAAACAGCATGAAATTGGGCAGAGTTTCCCAATGGCCCCCAATATTTTAAACAAAAAACTTTAAATGCTCATAACTTTTAAATTCGTCTACAGATTTTTTTTTTAAATGCTTTTGTTTTTAATCATAAATATAGTGTATTCAACTTTTCGCTTTTTGTGGAGCATTTTTTTGTCAATACCTAATTCTAGACGAACCGTGAAATGCCTATTTTGAGGAACTCGGAAAATCCTATTTTTTGGAAGGAATAAAAAAATTGAAGAAACGTTGGACTAAGTGTATTGAGCTAAAAAAGAGACTATGTTGAAAAATAAAAACTTTTTTTTGCTAAAAAAAAACAGTGTTTCAATCAAAAAGCCACAAACTTATTGATCCACCCTCGTATTGAGCTAAAAACGGAACAGTTGTGTCAAACATTGTGACACTGTGTCAAAAATAAACCCAACAAACAAAAATGAAACACAAAACAAACAGGGTGGCTAACTAATATATCTGAAAATTGCCGTACAAGTAAAAAAATCAATCTTTTAAAATTTCTATATTGTTCAGGTCAGTATTTTAGTCGAAACAAGCTGAAGAGAAAAAACAACAAGTGCTATTACAACAAATTGACTTGCAATCAACAACTAAAACACTTGCTGTCATGTGAATAACAAACTAAAATTTGCTTTCATTTGAGTTTTTCTTTCCTTCCTTCTTTAAAAAAAACAAAAAAAAATCCGTTTTTTGTTTCTGGCAATTTCATTCACTTTAGTTGAATATGTGTAGTATTTGTACACTAGAAAAATTATCTACATGGTAGTTATGAATATCTATGATAATAAATTAAGGTTTTCTTTCAGATTTGAGATCATACAAATAAATTAAAGATAATAAAAAATTGAGAAAATTCGTTAAGGACAGCAGAATAGAATATGTATTTGCGGGTCCCGCTACAGACCCATCTTCAGTATTCATGCCTTTATGGATTAATAATTGATAATGATCTATTTATATTGACTGCGAAACAAACAAACAAATGTAAACACAACTAAATTAGACTAACATCAACGAAATTTTAACAATACTATTTTTATCCTCTGTTCGATCTATCCTGCTGGCCTTATTGAATTTTTTCAATTTTTATTCTCTGTAATTTACTTGTATGATCTCATATCTGACAGAAAACATTCAGTTACCAATAAAAAGATTAAATATACTATCTATGATAATTTATATTTTTTAATAAAAGCTTCATACACATAATGAAGAAGTTCGCTTTATTTCATAAAAATTGTGAAGATTTTCATTAAAGGAATTAAATGTGCTAAAATTCCAAAACTTATTTAGAAATTGTGAAAAATAATTTGCTGTAGGCCTTTTCCTGTCCAGATTTCATTCTTGCCTAAGGAAAACGTTAGGGGACGACTTTTTTAGAATCTCTAGAAATAATTGTTACGTTAGCGTTATTCAACATTTCAAATATCAAAGAAAAAACAAAAACAACAATAAAAAATTTACCACAATTAGCGTTGGAACCATCCAAAACAACCACTCTGCTATCTTGATATACCTAGCAACTAACAGTGGGTCTCATACTGTAGGTTTAACTTAACTATTAACAAAAGAAAATGTCACAAAATTGTACACAAAACAACAACAAATTTTTGGGTTAACTATTAGTTAAAGCTTAAACCTGCAGTATGAGACACACCGTTAGTTTAAATTAAATTTTAGAAATTTTTCATTTACTGTGAAATATTTTATTGAAACGCGTAAATTCTCTCTGTGTACGTACGAGTAAAAACCCCTTTTATGGATTTTTTCTTTTTACAGTTTATTGAGGTCTTTTATTTGTATTTGTCCGTGGTGTTTGTGTGTCGGGGTCTGTTGGTCAGTCTCCACTTATAAAACTAAAACATTGTTGGTTTTAAGTGAATGAGTGAATGAAAAATGTACTTAAATTAATTTATTATTTATACACTAAATTGTTTGCAATTTTGATTACACAAAGCAGAAAAACGTATGAACAAATTCCCGCCATTTAGTTCATTGAACTTTTGCAAAGTGAACAAATTTAATATGAATAATGTCCCCAAAGGTTTAACCTTTTAAATATACAAGGCTGTTGAAAATGTATCCGTTATAATACTAAGAATCAAATATCATCGATATAGACCTGTTATAGAATATATGAAAATATTATTCGACGTTTCCATAATTTACAATATTACAATCAGGAGTGTGGCATCACCAAAAAAATAAGTAATAACGTAATCGTTATCACTAGGTGGCACTTTTTTCAGTAAACTGACACTTTCCTTTTTTTTATTCAAAATTGAAATAAAACAAACGAAAAATTTTAAGTTTTCAAATGTAAGCTTAGTAAATATTTGCTTAGGCAATATTAAATTTTAGCGCCCACTGCCGGTAAGTAGGGCAAGTTTTGATGTCTTACATCTATAATTAATAGTCCTTGATTATAACATACAATTTTTTTCCATTGATTTGGCAAATTTTGAAAATTAATGAAATGACAAAATTGTATGAAAATAAAAAAAGTAAATTTTATGGCTCAATTTCATATTGTATGGGTGAAATCAAAAAAATGTGATAAATTTTTGGGCCAAATTTGTGAGAAGCAAAAACTGTTAATATTTCGGTTTTTTCTTAATGGAATCAGTAAGTTTAGTCATTATAAACCTAATTGAAAAAAATCTCTTCTACAAGTTGTCGCAATAACTTTTTTTGTACAATTTTAATTTTTTTTGTTGTAACGGAGTTTACATTTCTGCAAGCAAAAGATATAACAAAAAAAATTACGTACGAATTTTCTTCAATTTATTAATTTTTCGTATTTGGGTTTTCAACTTGCTTTCCAATGATATATAATTTGTGTTTATCAAATTGGCGGTTTCGCGAATAAAAATACAATTCATTCCGCGAAAAAAAATTTTTTTTTTTAATTTTGTATTTTTAGTCTTTTTAAATGCTTTTCAAAAATATAAAATTTTTTAAAATCCAAACAGCGGTTGCGCAGTTACAAAATAATATATTAAAAACATAACATTTTGCGATCAAAAAATCCTTAAATTGTGTTAAACAAATTTAATTTGTCAAACTAATGTCAGTAATGACTCGAAATATCGATTCAAAACCAATGAAATGCTAAATCAATCGTTTTTCGCTCCAGCAGCTTAGGGTAAAAAACTGATAAATCTTTTTGATTTGACGCAAAATTATTAGTTGAATCGTCTTTTGACGCATAAATATTAGTTGAATCACCTCTGTTTATGGTTATTTTAAAATATTTTAAACATTTATCTACATTTGAATGAAATCTGATGCAAACAATTGTGGTTACGGAGTTTACAGTTACGGATTTTACATTTGGTTACTTTTTTCGTTTTCTTTCAGAAACGCTTTGTCAGAATTTTTTTTTTCCTAAACAAAATCGCATGATGCCTAGAAGGTGAATCCAAATATGACATTGTTTTTCTTACTCGTTAAATAGTTTGGTGTAAAAATTAGGAACGGAGTTTACAACATTTTTTCAAAACTTATTAAAGACATCCTTTTTCATCTCGAGAATGTTACATGCTGCAGAAAAGCTTCAAGTCTGTTATACTGGATGATTACTTACAGTCCAACGATCATTTGAGTATAAATAACATTATACTTTTCGGAATATAAATAATAGATAACTCCAAAATACTATCAAAAATTTTGACGAAAAATCGTTACAGAGTTGAAGTCGTGATAGCTAAGATATACGAAAAAGTTTGTAAAATGTATTAATTTTTATTAAAAACGGCACTTTTCCTCTTCATAAAAATTCTTACAGTTAGTGTTTAGCTTTATTGGTTATTAAAATATCAAAGTTAAAAAACCTTATGAGTTACTTGTTACGGAGTTTACATTTGGCCTTTAAAATTGGTCACAAATTTTATGTATTAACCAAAAATTGGTCAGATTGTTATAAATTTTGTAAAACAGGTGACAATGCGCTGATATATATCGAAATATGTAACTCAAATGTAATCCATGCATTAGAAATTAGGTGGTTACAAGGTTTTTATCACATTTTTTGATATCACATATATATAAAGAACATTTTCATTAAATTTATGAAGGGATAATTTGTGAAATTCAATGAATTTTTTTTATGAAATTATGAAATTTTATGAAGTTAAGAAAAATTTCATAGAAAACGAAATATATTTTAATGTTTTTAAAACAATAACCGATAATTTAAAAAAAACATTTTGGTGAGAAGGGGTTTCCGGGCTTTGAATATTTTGTCAACCTAATGTACCAGGTAATACGCAACATATTACCAAGACTTTTGTGGGATATTAATAATTAGAAGCCATTAAAAAAATCAATGTTGGCCAAACTGTGTGTTTCGTAAATTAGGACTTTTTAACCCATATTCTCCTAAATTAAGAAATTATGCGAATTTTTCAATGGAAACTGACATGGTCAAAGACTAATAAATATAATTTTCATCTTCCCCAAACCCGAATTAGCCAAAATCCGATATCAAAACCATAGCACTAAAAAACCAGTGTTTCAAAGTGTTCATCATTTATCGATTAGCGGTACGACACAGGTTAATGTCCAATAATGTCTATCATATTAATATGCTGCAAAATCTGTTTCATAATTAATGTTATTATTATTTTTTAAAAGTGGTTTGGTTTGTTAATAGGAATATAAATTAATTACAATAAGGGTTACACACCCTTAAAAAAATAAATAAAATAACCAGAGTTTGTAGTAAAGTGTTGTTTTTTCAAACGCGTCATATATGTAGACCAAATGCAATTAATATTGTAATTAATATGCATTTTTATTAATTTTAATTAAGTAAGTTTGAGGTTAAGAAGAAGAATAAACATTTTCTCAACGTTATAGCCACATTATTAATTTGCAAATCAGACTAGATCTAGTTTCTGCCATTTTTATGGACAGGCTTCATCAGTGATTTTCCATTAAATTGTATTATTGTTTATATTTTATAGTCAGATTGTCTCTATATGATAATTTACTCTCAGAAGTGATCAAACAGACACATACAAACATTCTACTTTAAATTTTTTGTTTATCTTCTTATCTCCTCTTTGTCACCTTTTTCACAAATGTTGCGTTTGCGTAAATATTTTGTAAAATTTTTTTCCAATAGGAACGGGTCGATGTTGAATAAAATGTGTAAGATATTTTTTGGCCTCAGAGAGGTCAAATTTTCGATGGCCCTGGCGCACAGATCAGACTGAATTTGAGCGATGTCGCTCTGCCTGATATAATGATGCCCTCAAATCGCTCGTGCAAAATTACCATTCAGATGAGTGGCATCACAGCACGTAGCGACGTCCTATCGCAACCAGATGTCGTTCACATACATATTATACAATTTGGGACAAAAGAAATTGTTTAACATCGATCGGTAGCGATCTTCCTTGACGGTTTCAGCAATGCCATCTTCGTTTTAGAAGAAGTACGATGTTGCCGCCGTCTCAGAATCCACACCAAACGGTGCCTTCCTACGGATGCATTGCCACTTGGTTGACTGGTATCGGTCTCAAATTTAATTTTATTTTTATTTCAATTCGAGTTTTGGCTTTCGTGAATCTTATAAATAGAAAACTACGGGAGCCAAAGTTGCGACTTTTCTGTTATTATCTCTTAGCTAAACTGTAAATTAATAAAACAGGAACAACTAAACATTGCAGTTAAGTTAGCCGCTCTAAGGGTACTTAGAAATTAAATTGTAACCAAAAAAGAACTTTAAATTACATTCATTTTCTCCCTTAACAATTTTACCCAGCAAAACTTTGGTAATGGGTGCGATATACTCACGCATTACCTTGTAATGATACCTCGTTACCTTCTGCATTATTTCAGACCAAAAAGTAATAACTTACCAATCACTGATTACGTAATGCATGATTTTTAACGGAAAGTAATGATTAGAATATTTTTGAAAATCTATTTTTAGACACATTACTTTGTGTTTTTTTGTAAGCATGGGTGTAAGGTATATATTTTTCGACATTACAAATGAAAATACGAATCACAACAATTCATTTACTTTTTAAGCAATCAAATGTTATATGTGTCGATAGCTCAGGTGGTAGAGTTCTTGGCTAACATGCAGGGATCCCAGGTTCGAATCCCAGCGTGACCACGTTTATATATTTAATAAAAAAAATATTTGTAATAAATTTTTTTTAAATAAAATTTTTTTACGAAAATCTATTTTTAGACCCATTACTTTTCGCATCCTTGTAACCACATAAGTAACCAATTACTTTACCACTTCCTCCTTATACATTACTTTGGGGCTCATCGCCTGTAAAATTCATCAGTGAAGTAAGGTATAAAGTAATGCATCGGCCCCTATGGCAACACATTACTTTACACATTATTTGGTAATGTGTGGTTTTGCTGGGTATCTTTGTTGGATTTCGTTTTTAAAAATTTTGCTACAAATTTATGGTGCTTGTCAATTGGAATGATAGGCTGGGATTTGGCAAATCTATGCAAAAGTAAACAAAAACAGTATGCAGTCAACAAGAATAATGTTCAAATTAAGGTACCAAAATTTAAAGGTAGAAATATCGAGACCTGCCAGCCAAAAAAGCTTAACCGACACGATATTCATTCTGTGATAAAAAAATTTCAATTGCATCATTTCACAAAACTATAAAACCCTAGATGGAATGTACTCGTACAACTACGAATTAAAGGAAAAATAGTCTAAGTTTATATTCCTACACTCACAATATATTTTCCATAACCGATTGAGGTTTATTTAAAAAGTAATAGGTAAAGTTTGTTTTCAATTGAAGAATCAATTAAAATACATTGAAACATACTTATTGTTTAACTTTTTTTCTCAATCGATAAAAAACAAACTATAAAAATATATGTATCGTCTGTAGGAGTTCTTATTTTCATTTTTTATTTTCTATTTTTAGATTTCTATTTTTAGAAATAATAATTTAAGTAATTTCGTTGTTTTCTGTTTTAAAACAAAAAATTCAAATATTTTCGGTTTTCTTTTTAGTTAAAATAGTTTGTTTATATACAAAATTATTTCAATTCAAATTAGAAGAAATTCTTTACTCATACCCAAAAACATAGCCAATAAAAATATGAACGTGTCTGTTGTGTGTGAGTGTTTTGAAAATCCAAACAAAAAAAAACTTTCAAATATGAAAAAACAAACCACAAAATCGTTTTTTTTTACGTTTTGTCAGTTAAAAATTGATGATTGTTGTAATAGACTTTTCAATTATTTTTATTTCTTTTATGGATTGTTGAAACAATGTTTGAAAATAAGTAGCAAAATGGTTTGAATATAATGAAAAATCAATAGCCCTTTTTTTAATTGTGTTTTCAATGAATTTAATATGTATTTTAGGTTGTTTTTAAAGATAAAATATTGTGAGTGTATTTTTTTTTTTTTTTTTGTAAAAATCAGCTCGCTGACACATCAAAATTTTTTGCTGACTTTACTGACTGTTTTTTTTTTTGAGTGTATGAAAAAAAAAATCTATATACTATGAATTATACATTTATTGTCGCCAAAATGAATTTTATTCCGAGAATACCACTTTATATTTAAACAAACATTTTTGAATATTACACTTTTTGTAAAAAAAAAACTTGTGTTTTAGATTTTTCACAAACATACGAAGCAAAACCAAGATTTTTCCTATAACTGTTTAAAAAATCTGAGCTAAACTATAAAAGCTATATGTACAAAAGGGCTCCCAATGCCCAAAAATGCAGTTTTGTGCATCAAGTGGGTTTTTTTTTATTAAAAACCCGGTATGTTGCCAAATGACTACACCATGCATTTAAGGGTTAAATTGGAAAAGTATTATGTAATTCTAATCAGATTCAGTAACTACTCGTATTTTAAGATAGAAAAAGTAATATTAAGGTAAAATTTTTGCAACCAAAAATTTATTTTATTTACAACTTTATTTTTTCCAATTTTATCTTTTATTCATTCAGTACGTTTTATTTTTTTTTTTTTTTTGATTTTGGCAATGAATGAATGATGATGATAATAATGATGTAGTACAATAAATGTTGTCTATCTTTTTATTTCGTTCGTAAAACTGTCAGTTTTTGTTATTTTATCTTATCATACATGAGGATACATTTATTTCTTATAAAAACTTTATCATGCTCAAATATGCGGAAATTTATATACAAACCAGTGTTGCCACCACTAGATCCAAAAATTACACAGCTGTAGGTCAAAAATTATCCAAAACCATAGGAAATTACACAAAAAAGAATTATAAATTTTCTGTTACATTATTTCAATGATTGGCTATTTTATATACAAAAAATTATAAAATACAAAATATGAGGCCATTTGGACCAACTCTCCTGGGGTAGAACCATAATATTTTGGATATAATTCAGCTTAACGGCTGGTTGGATTCCTATGACACTTCATACACTCGGAACAAAAATAAACGCCTGTGGGTTTTCTCTTAAAGCGTGAAATTTTTTTTCATTTGAAAATTTAAGTTTTTACAATAATATGGTACGATTTTTTGCCATCTTCAAAGCCAAATCAAGACTCATTTTTCTAAAAAAAATTTGATTATTTGTTGCAACTTTATCTATTAACTAAAGACAATGTCAATCCAATATGTGTTTTAGTCTTAAATGGCGTGTTTTTCAAGTTGGAATATAAAAAACGACATTTTTGGCTTTTTTAAGATTGTTTGAAGAATCTTTGTCTACATTAAAAGTTTCTTTCAGAACAAATATAGTAGGTATGTAAGTTTCTTTGAAGGGTACTTTCATTTATATGTGTTTTATAAATAAATATTTCCTAGCTGCTAGTTATTCTCTTCCCAGAGCCCTCCAAGTTCAACCATTTTGTACTCAAATTTCCATTGAACACAACATAAAAACGTATTTTAACTTTAAAGTTCATTGGAAATATCAATAGTTGGATAATAGGTTTGTTTTTTTAGTTCCTTTCCCTATTTTTAATTCCCAATACTATATTTCTGATTTATTAATTGATTTAGGTAATATCAAATAAAATAACTTCCAACCAATCTTTTCCGTGGGTGAAAATAAAGATTTTGCATTTTCACAAAAAATTCCCAAATTTTTTTAATGGATATCCGAAAATTTTGTGCGATTCTGCTGACTTTTGGAACATGATGTTTAAATACAGTTTACCTACAAATATCATAATAATAGTGTATTATTGGGCGCCATTTTGACTTCAAATAAAATTCTCTTTACATTAAAAGCACTAAAACTGTTATAAAAACTTTAACAGACTAGACTTAGGCCCTGTGCGAGGTGGCTAAATTAGTTCTAAACTGAATACAAATCGACAAAAGGGTTTAAAGTTTCTTTGAAAATTGTTTTAAAAAATTTTCTTATTTCAAAGAAACTTCTAAACCTGAATTTAATTTAGAATTAAGCCCAAATTAGTTTGGAGGTATCGTAAAAAAAGTAACGTATCATTCTCATAATGAATAAAAAGAGTATAAAAAATAAAAAGATTGTATTTTTTATCTTTTTCTTGTGCATAGAATTAAATGTCAAGTAATAAAATAGAAAATTTCTATTTTCAACAGAACTTTTTTACGATTTTACTTGACAACAGTTTCAATGCATAGAAAAAAGATAAAAATATATTTCTATATTATTTTAACACATTGAATTGATTACAGATACTTTTTTTTACTTTACGATTAGACTAATGAAGCCTTTAGTTTAGTCAGTTCGCACCCACCCTTAGAATTAAATTTACGAAAATTTCTGTAAAAAGTGAAATTACACAAAAACTACACAAAAATGTCGTTATTCAAAAATTATCGAACGAATGTGTAAAAAGTCCCGTTTTTGAATAATTATTCAAAAAGTGGCAACACTGATACAAACTATAACGAACTTCAACTTCAGAGTTCGTTAGTGTAATATTTCTATTGATATCACATGAATTTTGTATAAGCAAATAGATATTTGTTACACTCATAATATATTTACCGTAGTTATTTCAAAAATTAAGCAGTAGTTATTTTCAATTGAATAAATAGTAAAATTACAAAGAAATTGAGTTTTTAATTTTTTATTTACTCAATAACAAACATAAACAAAAATATGGAATGATTTTCGGTATTAGTTAAAATATTCAGTCAATTGTTTTCACTGATTTTGTTAATTAACAATTAAAAATTAATAACAAAATACGATTGTTTTAACCGAAAAGTATGTAGTCTCTTTTTACGAGATCTTCAATTGTTTTAATGTAGATTTTAAGGACAAAATTTTGTGAGTGTATTAAGCTTTGGAAAACAAATTATAATTTTTTGAATAATAAATGAAGATGAGCGAGTTCTTATAAACGTAAACAATTATTTTTAAAAGGAATAATACAAAACATTAGAATTAGTATAATTCCTATCTCATCTCATCAATGTTAAGTATTTAAAGCAAATTTACGTTATACCGATTGTAGTATAAAAAATTTTAAACAGGTTATGTTTACAATTGTTCCGTTATAATCAAACGTACGTCAGCAAAAGTTTCTAACGCGAATAAGTTACGTTAGATGTGAAAATGTATAAACGTTGAGTTTTCAAAGTGGATAGTTATCCGTGTTGAATTAACGTCTTAAACAGGTTTTTATGCACTTTGAATTTTTTATTATCGGATATAGTTAAGTCAAAAACACAGCTAATATTTCAGCACAATTATCTGTTATGAAGAACCGGCTGTAGAACAAGTTATTTCCCTTCAAAGCTCGTTTTAACACCGATGATTTTTTTTTTGTTCTAAAGTGGAGCCAGTTCTTGTGCACCTTTGCAAATGTAGTTTAGAAAATATCAATTAAAATTCAGAATTTCCTTCTAAAATTCGGAAAATATCAATTTAAATAAAAATTTTCTATTTTAAAATATGGAAAATATCAACTAAAACTCAGATTATTTATTTAAAATTTAGAAAAGATCACTTGATATTCAGAAATTGTTTTTGAAATTAAGAAAATATCATATGAAGTTCAGAAAATGTCAAATGAAATTCAGGACATTTCATTTGAAGTTAAGAAAATATCAAATTAAATTCAGAAAAACATCAATAGTAACTAAAAACACATCAATTTATTTTCAGAAAATATCAATTATAATTCAGAAAATATCACTTATAATTCAGAAAATATCAATTAATATTCAGAAAATATAAAATGGATTTCAATACATGATTTCTGAATATCAATTACTATTCTCTGAATTTCACATTTTGCAAATGTATTTCAGAAAAGATCAATTTAAATTCAAAATTACCATTTGAAATTCGGAAAATATCAATTGAAATTCAGACTTTTTATTTTAAATTTAGGAAATTTCATTTAAAATTCAGAAAATATCATTTAAAATTCGTAAAGACATCGATTGTAACTCATAAAATACCAACTGATATTCAGAAAATATCAAATGATATTCAGAAAATAGAAATTTTAATTCAGAAAATATCAACTGAAATTTAAAATTAAGAAACTATCAACTGAACTTCAGAAAATATCATTTGAAATTCGGAAAATATCATTTAAATTTCAGAAAATATCATTAAAAAATCGGTAAAATGTCAATCGATATTCAGAAAATATCAATTTTAATTCAAAAATACCAATTCATAAAATATCATCTGAAATTTAGAAATCATCAACTGAAGTTCAGAAAATATTAATTAAAATTCAGAAAACATAACATGGATTGCAATTCATGATTTCTGAATTTCAATTGTTATTTTCTGAATTTCCATTAATGATTTCTGAATTTTAATTGATATTTGCTGAATTTTAGTTGATATATTCTGAACTACAATGTTTTTCTGAATATCAATTGATAAACTCATAGAAATAAATCTGTAAAATGGCAGAAAAAGTTACTAAAAATTAGTTAAAAATGATGCTGCAGAAAAAACTGCTGAAATTTGTAGATTTTTTGCTAAATACTAATAAAATAAGAACAGCAAAATTAAAACTGTTAAATTTACAGAATTCTTGTTATATTTAAGTTTACTTTTAGTTAATTGAAAATAACAAATTGTACTGTAAAATCTGCCGAAAATTTTGCTAAATATTAGTAGACTAAAAATAGCAAAAATAAACTGTTATATCTATAAAATGTTTGCTATTTTTAAGCTAAATTTAGTCGAATGCAAATAGCAGTTTAATAGCTAAAATCAGCAGAAATATTTGTTAAAAAAATTGTAAACTGCTGTTTTCAAAAGGCTCGATTTTAATTTACATTTGAAAACAAATCGAAAAAACTTCGACAATTTAAATTTTTTTTTTGTCATTTTTAAGGCTACTAATTATTTAACAAAATTTTTTGCTGATTTTAGCAGGTTAATTTGCTATTTTCCATTAACAAAAACTTAACTCAAATATAACTAAAAATCTGTATATTTAACAGTTTCATATTTGCTGTTCCCATATTACTAATATATAGCAAAGATAATCTGCTAATTTTAGCAGTTTTTTCTGCAGCATCATTTTTAACTAATTTTTAGTAACTTTTACTGCTATTTTTACAGAAAGGCGGTACAATACCATCTGAAAACATTTTTATTTTTAGTACTGCTTATTCTTGAACATAGTTAGATCGATATCTCTAATACCTATCGTTTGATACCCATTTTCCCTAGATTTCTTACAGATTTCAGATTTGTTAGTTGTTGAACCCTCAGGATACCTTCCTTGCTAGTAATTTTACCGCATATAAGACAACAAAACGTAGAATAATTGCAACGACAACCACCACATAATACAAAAACAATTGATTTATTACATAAAGTAGTTTAAATCAGGGCCGTTTGCAGTCATTTCTTTTAGGGGGTGCATCAAATTTTACTCCATCTCGCTTAATTTTATAAGAATGGGAATCTTTTCGAATCGGCAATTTTATCGTTTGATTTAAAAATTTTTTTTTAAATTAATTATTAAAAATGGTTAAAAGTAATAAACCCACATAAAACAGAAATTTCTGCTGACAACCGAATTTTTGGACAATCTAATAATTCGGTTATGGAAACAGAATTTTTTGGTTTTACAAAAGGAAAATTTGACTGAAAATTCGGTAGTCACAATTAAGTAAGTACACGGAAAAAAAACAAAAATCGAGTAAACGAATAATTCGGTTACGGTAACCGAATTTTTCTGTTTTATATAAGAATAATTTGACTGTTAAAATTTGGTAGTCATAACCGTCGAGAGCAACACAGAAAAAAACTAAAATCGAGTTTCAATTAAAATATTTGAAAATAGAATTTAAGTATTAATTTAATTTGTACTAATTAAACTTTTAGTCATATAAATTAAAAATTTTCAAAATTTCAATTAAATTTAAAATAAAATTTAATTTTGTAATAAAAGTTTTTGCTGGGATACTGATCCCTTTCTGAGTAGATTTAGCGATGGCCATCCGTCCGTTCGTGTACCCATATAAAATTAACGATCCTTGAAGCAAATTACAGGGCACAATAATTTAACGAAATTTCGTATATAAGTTTGTAGTGCCCCAATGTTCGTCCTTGGGACACTATTGATAATGATAAAAATGGTCTATGTTGTGACCTAGTCGCCTTAGAAATGTTACATCTAAGCTTAAATGTGTTGAGATTAAACAGTATTACCAAATCGATGCAATTTTAGGCGATTCCTTGCACTGAAGCTAGATAATTTTATTCAAAAATCAGATAGTGCTCCTTTTGGGCAGAAAAGTTCGAAAAATCACAAAAATATTATCGCTATTTCGCGGTATTTTATCTTTGGAATAAAATTGTTGATGGATCACACCAATTCGGAAAGTAAAACTCGAGACCTAACTGATATACACAGAAAGAATTTACAAAATTCCAATTAAATTTGTAAACACCTTTCTCATACCAAATTTGTAAATATAAAAAAAAAGTGTTTAAAAAAGCACCAACAAAGAAATTTGTTAATCCAAAAAAGTTTTTCTTTTTTTTTTGTAACTTTGAATTTTTATTTTTAAACAATTTTTATATGAAAGATAACAATTTAGAAACGAGTTACAAATATTTCAAACAAAAAAATTGTTGGGAATAAAATTTCAATTTAAAAGAAAATGTGATTGCTTTTACAAATTCCATTGTTGGTGCCTACAGTTTTTTCTGTGTGCTAACTTTTGGTAGCCGAATTCGGTCATAATTCAAGAATCCAAAATAAATAACGGAAGAACCCTAAAATACTCGATAGCTATTACTGATTTGTCTCTGAAACTTTTGAGCCGATATTTACACAACGTGCCAATTCAAAAAGTAGAATATCAGACTTAACCGACATCATATAGCCAGGAACTGATTCGTTCCAATATCGGAATTTCATAAATTAACAGGCCAGAATATATAAAAACGAGTTTAAGTCGGGTATGCCGACTATATGATACTCTATACTAGTCTGGTTGAAAAGCAACTAATGTTTGGATCCGAAATTCGAATGGTTTGAAATGGACTAGCATCAAAATTTGTCAATAAAATGGCACTTATACTTAAGAGCAAATCGGAAACATAATCGATATGGGCGATAGGGCCAAATATAGACCGATCTAGATTCAATAGACACTGTTCTTGGGCTAAAATTTCATTAAAATATATTCGTATTTGCGACCTATAGCGTACGAACAAGCCAATTTTGGGTGGACATTTATACGGGTACTAGGTCTAGACATGGACCCAGTTTAACCAAAAATCAATAAGGTTCGTTCAGTGTATCAAATTTCATTAACATATCTTTGCATTTGTAACCTATAGAGTGCAACAAGACAGTTTTGGGAGGACCTTTGTATGGGCACTAGGTCTAAACGAGGACCGATTTTAACCAAAATCAATAAGCTATGTCTTTTTACTAATTAAGTCAATGTACCAAATTTCACCATCCTAATATTTGCGACCTGAAGCGTGCGCACAAGAATACGACAGACAGACAGACGGACGGACAGACGGATGGACATCCATAAATCGAACCAAAAAGTCATTTTGGGTCTAGTTCCAATATTTTTTGTTGCTACAAACATCAGCACAAACTTATTATAGCCCCTGTCCATGTAGTGGTGTAGGGTATAAAAACACATCGTATTTGCTTTCAGTGCGCAAGAAGGCTGTTAACTAGTGTTTTCTAATCATTTTTTATGTCGTATTAGACTGAGTGTAGCCCTTGTTCCATTTTAAATTTTGACCGATACAGCCCTGGTGGTTACATTACACACATAATGCTAATGACCAGGGCAGCGACTTTCATGCAAATGCATGTATGCATTAATCCAACAATGATTTTGGCCAAATACATTTCCGAATCAAAGAATTTGCAACAAAATGGCATCGATTCGTTGTTGCATATTTTTCTTTTAGGTGCCTATTTTTTTTTTTTTTTTTTGTTGCTAATTTTATGATTTCTATTGCATATTTTTCATTAATTTGCACATTTTTTTAAAAACTAAAAATAAGATTTAATGAAAAATAAACAAAAGGAAGAATTTTCAAACCTTAACGCAGTACTTAACTGGAAGGAAAACAGCAAGTTGTGATCTACTTAGACATTTATATTAGATTTAATTTTTAACCATACACTCTCGAGTAATAAATATCATTTTTAAAAATAAAATAGATAAATTTAAAGTGCATTTTTTGGTTTTAAGCGTTTATTTTTGGATCTTTAGCGCAAAATTTTTTGGTTTTTAGTGCATATTTTGTATTTTTACTGTATATTTTAATCGCATATTTTCGATTTTTAAGTGCATGAAAGAATGCCGCGAAATAAAATTGCTTGCTATTAACCCTTTGGCGACCAAAAGCAAATATGCTTCTCCAAGAGTTCTTGGCAATTATAATTCTGCAGATTAAATGCAGAGTAATTATGTTCAAAGAATATTTGTAGCGGAGGGTTTAGGCAACACAAATGTACACACAAAATAGTTTGTAGTTTAAATTAACTGAAAATGTAATTTAAAATAAATGAAAAATCACTTCAAAACCGGTCTACTGACTTTTCATTTAAATCAAAAGAACTTTTCATTTATTTTTAAATGTTAATAAATAAACTACAAAATCCTTAAAAAATAATGATTTTTCATTTATTTCGTTTTTTTAAAGTTCAAAAAATTAACTACAAAATCCGTAAGAATAAATGATATTTCTTTTTTTAACAAAACATTTTAAATGAAAATATTAACTGTAACAGAAAATCCGTATTTCTATGTAATTTATTTTTTAAATAAACGACAAAAACAGTTAAAAAATATATTTCTTTGCATTTTAAATGAATAATCATTTAAATATATATGTACGGATAACTTTTTAAATAAACTGCAGTCAGTTACTGTAATAATATTTTCAGTGTTGTGATCGGTAAATCTCTATCTGGTCCCACTTACATCTTAGTATTCCTCGAAGTTGAAAAAAAAGAATTCTTTATTTAAAGGGCAAAAAGAATAATGTCTGATAAGCGAAATGAGGGATAAGAAGGAGGTATATGGAGCCAATTTCTTGTGCCATAATTATTACTTAGTTGCATATCACAAAAATAAAATAAAAATGAAAACCGTTTCGACCAACACTGTACGTATGGTCGTAAAATGGCAGCTAATTTTGACAAACGAAATGAAGGGCCAGAAGGGGATCAATAGAGCCAATTTACAATATTTTGACATATCTATTATTAAAACCACGAAAAATTCAAAATCGCTTCGGCGGTAAATGTATGGACATCAAACGTTTAAATATCGTTATTTGAAAATCGAAAAAATCCACATATTCGGGACTCTCTATTATACATGCATATCGCCTAGAATTGCAACAATGTTTTAAAACAACCTATGAGTACGGAAAATGCGCTGTTACTTCCGAATATATTTCATTCATACTTCTTTTTCATAGTACGATTTCATATGGCGATATGATTTCAGATTATATACACTTGTTATGTATATAATATAAAAACATTTGCAAATATTTTATTATACATACTTTGTTATTGTTTTAGTAATGTTTGGAGGTAGAAAAGAAGCAATAAAATAGAAAGAAAAAAAAATGTGTCAGTATGCAAAACAGGATGTTGCAACTTCAACGTATATTCTCTTATAGATTTAGTTTTATTTTTTTATTGCAATGGTTTTTCAATTGTTTGTTTTAAAGTTTATTTGCTACACAATGTGGATGTGGATGATATGATGATGATGATGTTGATGATCATTATTATATTGTTGACATAAAGTGGGGGAAAATTTGCTCAAGTAATGCATTTGTGTCTTCTGCTGTCAGTTGTGTAAGTGATGTGTAAATGTATTTATCACGTAGTTGACAATGTCACAATTTACATACTTCAAACAAAAACAACAAAGTGATTTAGTAAAACCACACTTTTTTTTACGATTTTTTCCGATCTGAAAAGGGAAATGCAGTATTTATATAAAATTTTTTTAAATTTTATACCACACACTGTGGTAGAAATGTTATAATTTAGTGATGAGGCATGCAATATGTTTATTTGGTATGTAGAGCATTTTTTTAATGTCCGCCCAGCAAAACAACACATTACCATTCATTTACATCCATTTACATTTAAAACAATAAATTGTATTAAAAAAAATCGCAAATATTTTTTTATTAAATATATAACGAGATCACGCTGGGATTCGAAACTGGGATCCCTGAAAATTCAGGCCCCTGAGCTATCGACAATTATAAAATTTGATTGCTTGAAAAGAAAATGATTTGTTGTGCTTCGTATTTTCGTTCGTGATGTCGGAAAAAATATACACCTTAAGGTATAATTAGTTTGTACGTAACGTGCCGTGACGAATCAGCTGATTTGTTTTTGTTCTATGAAAAAGCATTTGAGTCGTTAGTTTGTCTGTAATGTAACGTACCGTGCCGGATGAACCTGTTGAAAACAGAATTTTTGTTATCCGTTAAGTGACAGCGAGTTGACAGCTGGTATTTTGAGATCTGCGACGAATGGTTAAACCCGCTAAGCTTAGCCGCCGTCTAATTTTCGTCACCGCCGCCGTCGAAATTTTTTTTTACACGATAAAAATCTAAAAATAGTATATATTTTTTTTAATTTTCTTTTTTTACCGTTAAGAAAATGTTTTGTATGTGTCAACTTGATGTTGGCTAGCTGATCAGCTTTTGGTTCACAGCCAGCTTTAAGCCACCGCTGCAATTTTTTTATTTAGCCACCGCAACCGATTAATCTTATTGGCGCAGATCTCTGCTAAGAAAAACAACATTAAACAGCTGATAGGTTGTTACGGAAAAGACTAACTACACAAAAGAGCCATCCGGTACGGCACGTTACAGAAACGTCACGGAACGCAAAGACTAATGGAGCCTTTACGCTAGGGCTGCCAGATATTAAATCGACAAAAAAAAGTACACTGAAGAAAAAAGGCCGCACAATTATTGAAAAAGTGCAGTTTTTCATTAAAAATATCTTAAAATTCGGTACATAAAAGTAAGAATTTATAAAAAAAAAATATGTCGATCTCGTTTTATTAACTCTTTCACTACCGACTTTTTGCTTGTGAATATATTTATATTTTGACTTTAGAAGCTTTTAAATGCCCTCAAATTAAAAAAAAACACTATAAAACAAAAACAAAACTGGCCTTTACTAGGTTTGAGGTTAAGAAGAAGAATAAACATTTTTTCAAAAGTTATAAACACATTATTAATTTGCAAATCCTTTGTTTGGATTTGTTCTGGCAATGTAAATTAAGTTAAATGCCAAATTTCATGTTTCTAGTTTATTTCTTTATGAGATACACCTAACCCCCTTTTCATCAACATACTAAAGCCCGTATGACACTAGCTGTTTTCTTCACTATTTCTTGAAGAAATTTCCTCTTATTTAATATTTTTTCTTAAAAAAATAAAAAACAGAAGTATAGATGCATTACGACGAGACGGGTAAATGTTTCAATCATTTGTTCTTAATTACTTGTTACTTACTTACAACAATCACCTACGAGATAACAAAACTTACTGTAATTACATTTGTTTTTACTAAATGAATGATAAAAAATTAATATATGCTAAAATGGCTAAAAATTAGCCATATTTAAACAAAAGTTTGAAAAAAATCGCTAAAATGGAAAAAAATCTTTAAATTAAAAAAATCTCCAAATCTCTCGCTACATTTAAGAAAAACAGAATCACCAAAATTGGAAAAAAAAACGCTAGAGCAGCAAAAGTCCACCAAAATTTAAAAAAAAATATGAAAACTGAAAAAATCGCTAAATAAAAATAAAAAAAAAAAACAAACGGAAATTCGATAGGTTGGTGAAAAAATTGCCAATATTGTAAAAACCGATCAAATAAAAATTAACACCTACAGTTAGAAAAAATAATATTAAAAATCGCTCAAATTAAAAAAAACTAAGAAATATTGCCAAAATTAAAAAAAGTAAAAAAATCACTTAAACTAAAAAAAAAATTTTTTTTTTTATTTAAGTGATTTTTATTAATGTTATAGATTTATTTCACTTTTGTCGGTTTTTTATATTTCAGCGATTTTCACAATTTTAGCGGTTTTATTCAATTTTGGCATTTTTTATAAATTTGTCGATTTTTTTCAGTTTTAGAGATTTTCTTCAAGGGAAGAATTTTTTAATTTTGGCGATGTTCTAACTAAATATACATAAGTTTGGCGATTATCTTAATTTTTGGTGATTTTTTTTTAGTTCTGCTCATTAGTTTTCAATATTTGCGATTCTTGTAATATAATTTTTTTATTTTTTTTTGTTTTAATTTCGACGATTTTTTTTTTTTTAATTTTCAAGATTTTCTTATTCTTATCGAAATTTTTTATTTTGGCAATTTTTTAAATTTTAAAGAAAATGCTTGCCAAAAAAACTGCAAATCAGTAAATTTTATTGTTTTTCTAAGTCACTTCTATTTTATATTAAAAGTAAAAACAAGAGCAAATGTTGTGGTTTATTTGCGCTAAATTTTTATAGAAAATAACAAATCAACCCGCTAAAATCAGCAAAAAAATTTTGCTAAACAATTAGTTGCCTAAAGAAATCACGAAAAAATTTAACATTTTCGCAGTTTTTTTTTTTTGATTTTTTTTTAATGCAAAGAAAAACTGATCCTTTTGCAAACAGCAGCTTACAATTTTTTTAGGAAATTTTTCTGTTAATTGAACAGGATAGACTGATATAAAAACAAAACTTTGTCGATATAACAGCTTGTTTTTGCCATTTTTAGTCTACTAATATTTAGCAAAATTTTCTGCAGCTTTTCAGGACAATTTGTCATTTTCAATAAACTAAAATATATTTAGTAGGTTTGAGGTTAAGAAGAAGAATAAACCTTCCTCAAAAGTTATAAACACATTAAATTTGCAAATCAGACTAGATCTAGTTTCTGCCTTTTTATGGACAGGCTTCATCAGTGATCTTCCATTAAATTGTATTATTGTTTATATTTTTATTGTCAGATTGTCTCTATATGAATAATTTCAGAAGTGATCAAACAGACATATACAAACATTCTACTTCAGATTTTCTCTGTTTATCTTCTTATTTCCTCCGTGTCACCTTTTCACAAATATTGCCACATTGACGTATGGTTTGTACGTACAAGTGCAGGCAATTTGTGTATATTGGAGACGGACAGCCAACAGGGCATTGTTTATTTTTTATAGTAAAGTGTTGTTTTTTCAAACGCGTCTTATAGACCAAATACAATTAATATTGTCATTAATATGTATTTTTATTAATTCTAATTTAGTAGGTTTGAGGTTAAGAAGAAGAATAAACCTTCCTCAAAAGTTATAAACACATTAAATTTGCAAATCAGACTAGATCTAGTTTCTGCCTTTTTATGGACAGGCTTCATCAGTGATCTTCCATTAAATTGTATTATTGTTTATATTTTTATTGTCAGATTGTCTCTATATGAATAATTTCAGAAGTGATCAAACAGACATATACAAACATTCTACTTCAGATTTTCTCTGTTTATCTTCTTATTTCCTCCGTGTCACCTTTTCACAAATATTGCCACATTGACGTATGGTTTGTACGTACAAGTGCAGGCAATTTGTGTATATTGGAGACGGACAGCCAACAGGGCATTGTTTATTTTTTATAGTAAAGTGTTGTTTTTTCAAACGCGTCTTATAGACCAAATACAATTAATATTGTCATTAATATGTATTTTTATTAATTCTAATTTAGTAGGTTTGAGGTTAAGAAGAAGAATAAACCTTCCTCAAAAGTTATAAACACATTAAATTTGCAAATCAGACTAGATCTAGTTTCTGCCTTTTTATGGACAGGCTTCATCAGTGATCTTCCATTAAATTGTATTATTGTTTATATTTTTATTGTCAGATTGTCTCTATATGAATAATTTCAGAAGTGATCAAACAGACATATACAAACATTCTACTTCAGATTTTCTCTGTTTATCTTCTTATTTCCTCCGTGTCACCTTTTCACAAATATTGCCACATTGACGTATGGTTTGTACGTACAAGTGCAGGCAATTTGTGTATATTGGAGACGGACAGCCAACAGGGCATTGTTTATTTTTTATAGTAAAGTGTTGTTTTTTCAAACGCGTCTTATAGACCAAATACAATTAATATTGTCATTAATATGTATTTTTATTAATTCTAATTTAGTAGGTTTGAGGTTAAGAAGAAGAATAAACCTTCCTCAAAAGTTATAAACACATTAAATTTGCAAATCAGACTAGATCTAGTTTCTGCCTTTTTATGGACAGGCTTCATCAGTGATCTTCCATTAAATTGTATTATTGTTTATATTTTTATTGTCAGATTGTCTCTATATGAATAATTTCAGAAGTGATCAAACAGACATATACAAACATTCTACTTCAGATTTTCTCTGTTTATCTTCTTATTTCCTCCGTGTCACCTTTTCACAAATATTGCCACATTGACGTATGGTTTGTACGTACAAGTGCAGGCAATTTGTGTATATTGGAGACGGACAGCCAACAGGGCATTGTTTATTTTTTATAGTAAAGTGTTGTTTTTTCAAACGCGTCTTATAGACCAAATACAATTAATATTGTCATTAATATGTATTTTTATTAATTCTAATTTAGTAGGTTTGAGGTTAAGAAGAAGAATAAACCTTCCTCAAAAGTTATAAACACATTAAATTTGCAAATCAGACTAGATCTAGTTTCTGCCTTTTTATGGACAGGCTTCATCAGTGATCTTCCATTAAATTGTATTATTGTTTATATTTTTATTGTCAGATTGTCTCTATATGAATAATTTCAGAAGTGATCAAACAGACATATACAAACATTCTACTTCAGATTTTCTCTGTTTATCTTCTTATTTCCTCCGTGTCACCTTTTCACAAATATTGCCACATTGACGTATGGTTTGTACGTACAAGTGCAGGCAATTTGTGTATATTGGAGACGGACAGCCAACAGGGCATTGTTTATTTTTTTTATAGTAAAGTGTTGTTTTTTCAAACGCGTCTTATAGACCAAATACAATTAATATTGTCATTAATATGTATTTTTATTAATTCTAATTTAGTAGGTTTGAGGTTAAGAAGAAGAATAAACCTTCCTCAAAAGTTATAAACACATTAAATTTGCAAATCAGACTAGATCTAGTTTCTGCCTTTTTATGGACAGGCTTCATCAGTGATCTTCCATTAAATTGTATTATTGTTTATATTTTTATTGTCAGATTGTCTCTATATGAATAATTTCAGAAGTGATCAAACAGACATATACAAACATTCTACTTCAGATTTTCTCTGTTTATCTTCTTATTTCCTCCGTGTCACCTTTTCACAAATATTGCCACATTGACGTATGGTTTGTACGTACAAGTGCAGGCAATTTGTGTATATTGGAGACGGACAGCCAACAGGGCATTGTTTATTTTTTATAGTAAAGTGTTGTTTTTTTTTTTGGTCTATAAGACGCGTTTGAAAAAACAACACTTTACTATAAAAAATAAACAATGCCCTGTTGGCTGTCCGTCTCCAATATACACAAATTGCCTGCACTTGTACGTACAAACCATACGTCAATGTGGCAATATTTGTGAAAAGGTGACACGGAGGAAATAAGAAGATAAACAGAGAAAATCTGAAGTAGAATGTTTGTATATGTCTGTTTGATCACTTCTGAAATTATTCATATAGAGACAATCTGACAATAAAAATATAAACAATAATACAATTTAATGGAAGATCACTGATGAAGCCTGTCCATAAAAAGGCAGAAACTAGATCTAGTCTGATTTGCAAATTTAATGTGTTTATAACTTTTGAGGAAGGTTTATTCTTCTTCTTAACCTCAAACCTACTAAATTAGAATTAATAAAAATACATATTAATGACAATATTAATTGTATTTGGTCTATAAGACGCGTTTGAAAAAACAACACTTTACTATAAAAAATAAACAATGCCCTGTTGGCTGTCCGTCTCCAATATACACAAATTGCCTGCACTTGTACGTACAAACCATACGTCAATGTGGCAATATTTGTGAAAAGGTGACACGGAGGAAATAAGAAGATAAACAGAGAAAATCTGAAGTAGAATGTTTGTATATGTCTGTTTGATCACTTCTGAAATTATTCATATAGAGACAATCTGACAATAAAAATATAAACAATAATACAATTTAATGGAAGATCACTGATGAAGCCTGTCCATAAAAAGGCAGAAACTAGATCTAGTCTGATTTGCAAATTTAATGTGTTTATAACTTTTGAGGAAGGTTTATTCTTCTTCTTAACCTCAAACCTACTAAATTAGAATTAATAAAAATACATATTAATGACAATATTAATTGTATTTGGTCTATAAGACGCGTTTGAAAAAACAACACTTTACTATAAAAAATAAACAATGCCCTGTTGGCTGTCCGTCTCCAATATACACAAATTGCCTGCACTTGTACGTACAAACCATACGTCAATGTGGCAATATTTGTGAAAAGGTGACACGGAGGAAATAAGAAGATAAACAGAGAAAATCTGAAGTAGAATGTTTGTATATGTCTGTTTGATCACTTCTGAAATTATTCATATAGAGACAATCTGACAATAAAAATATAAACAATAATACAATTTAATGGAAGATCACTGATGAAGCCTGTCCATAAAAAGGCAGAAACTAGATCTAGTCTGATTTGCAAATTTAATGTGTTTATAACTTTTGAGGAAGGTTTATTCTTCTTCTTAACCTCAAACCTACTAAATTAGAATTAATAAAAATACATATTAATGACAATATTAATTGTATTTGGTCTATAAGACGCGTTTGAAAAAACAACACTTTACTATAAAATATATTTAACTCCACAATTTCCATGAGCTTAAGGTTTGTTTTTTACATAAAAGGTTTTTTTATTTTCAATATTTCGCTAATCCATTGTGCAGCATCTTCAAGAAATAATTGTTAATTATTATTTCCTGAAGATGCTACACAATGGAGAAGCGAAATATTGAAAATAAAAACTTTTTATAAAAAACAAACCTTAAGCTCAAGCAAATTGTGGAGTTAAAAATAGAAAAAGAAGGTTAAATAAACGACAAGAAAAAACTTAAATAATACTAAAATTCTGTAAATTTAATAGTTTTATTTTTACTGTTCTTATTTTATTAGTGTTTAGCAAAAAAAATTAGCTAATTTAACAGTTTTTTCTGCAGCATCAATTTTAACAAAATAATTTTTAGTTGCCTTTTCTGCTATTTTTACAGATTTATTTCTATGAGTTTATGTTAAAAACAAATGTAATATCAACGAGCATAGATTCTTAAGAGTATACATGCATCTGTACCAGAGCTTTAAAGAATTAATTCCTTTTTGGAATGAATTCCAAAAAATTTTATTAAATTTTTTAATTCAAGGAATGAATTCATTAATAAGACATAAGCAGGTATTAATTCCTGTGAATGAATTCACAGAAATCAAATTTCGAGAATGAATTCCCTGAAAAAAGCATTAAGCATTTAAAATTAAAGAATTTATTCACTAAGGAATTGATTCAACACTAGTTAATTTAATTTTAAGTCAAGGAATTCATTCAATTCTGGTAAATTTAACTTTTAGTCAAGGAATTAATTCCCTTGTACATTTAATTCCCTGAAGGAATGAACTTTTTCGGTTAATTCCCTAAGAAATTAAATTTTTCTTTTAATTCCCTAAGGACTTTTTTTTTCGTTCAATTCGATAAGGAATTAACTATTTCGTTTAATTCCCTGAATTTAAGTTTTTCATTAAATATATTTAATGTCCTTAGGGAATTAAAAGAAAAATTTAATTCCTTAGGGAATTAAACGAAAAAGTTAATTGCTTCAGCGAATTAAATGTACAAGGGAATTAATTCCTTGACCAAAAGTTGAATTAACTAGAATTGAATGAATTCCCAAGGAATTAATTCTCCAGGGGATAAATTCCTTGAGCAAAAGTTGAATTAACTAGAATTGAATGATTTCCTTGGTTTAAAATGGATGCATCAAATTTTATGAAGGAATTAGGAAAAAAATGAATGAATTCTTTTAAGATAAATCGAATGAAGAAAAAAGGAATTCATTCAAATCCTTAAGTTTGGTCAGAGAATTCATTCCCAAAATATAAATTCAGTTCAAAAACAGAGAATTAATTCGTCGGAGCTCTGATCTGTACATCTGTTAACTGGCTCTGTCCGACTTTTGAGAATGTTTCATTAGAAGGTGATAGGTTACGTTTTGTAGTTAAGTTTTAATAAATATTAAGAATTGTTTCATTAAATATACAAAATATGAAAAAATACAATGAAAAAGCTGAACCCCTTAGCTGCAATTCAAATTCTTGAAATGTCAGAAAGAGCTAGGGAGTGAGAGTTGAACAGTAGATGAACCTGGTAATATTAGTCAAATTTACTATTTCGTTAGTTCATTATTTTGCTTGTGTGCATTAAAAATGTCTATGAAAATTGTTATAGGTATTTTGCAACGTAAATGGTGTAGTTCAAAGTTGATAAAAATCACTTCCTTAATCATGTGACGCGGAATGCATAATGTCTATACGAAAAAGGCGCCAATGCCAAAATACATAGACAACTTAACAATTTTATAATGATATGATTTAAATTTTTATATATGATTATTATTACATAAAAATGTTACTATTTTGGCGAAAATCCAAAATTAAAAGAGATACACAAAAAGAGAAAAAATTTAAGCAAATATCTACTGAACTTTAATAAAAAGCTAAATAAAATAAAACATTAAACAAATGTTATCCTTTTATGTGATAAACGAATATTTTTGTATTAAAAATTTTTTATAAAACTCTACTTACGCTTCACAATATGGCAATTTATTAAATCCTTTATAGGTTTTCATATTCAATGTCATGCCACATTCTGTACATTTGAAACATGTTTTATGCCATGTCTGAAATAGAGAGAAGAAGAAAATAAATTGTTAATAAATTTGTTTAGAAATTATAAGATAAGTAAGAAGTAAATAAGACTCCCGGTTTTGTTATAAAATATTGAAAATTATAAAACACAAATTCCAATAAAGTAAAATTGACATATTTGTGGTTTTAGGTTAAAAGTGAAAAAATGAAAACAAAACATTCCCAGAAAGAAATATAGAAAAAAAAGTATTAAATTACCCCTTAAGAAATTTATAAATAGTAAAATAATGTGAGTACTTTTAAATGAAAACTAAAACCATTAGGAATTATAAATGTTTTGTTTTACTTTAGGATGGAAATTTAATGGAGATTATTGGCAGATTAATTTTTAACTTAGAGAAAAGTAGATTTAAAACCATTAACAAATTGTTTACAGAAAAAAACAAGGTGTTATTTTACAAAATAAAATATACTAATTACGTAAATAATTTGTATGAAATATGATGAAAACTATTCACTCAACATGAATTTCTGCTCTAAATATCAAAATTATAAAATATTTTAAGTGTACATCAAAACCCAAAACATTACTTTCAAAAATTTCCGCATAACCATAATAGGAAGATGATACTTTTCCATTAAAAAAAAAAACTTAATTAACCCTCTAATGATTCGCATTTTAAAACTGCCCAGCAAAATCTTTGAATTGGGAAAAAAGTTAGTAGAACAATTGCACAAAAAAATTAATGTATACGCTAAAGATGAGCACGGATTTTTCAACGAGGTCCATATTGTGGTTTTTCATAAATTATACATTTAAGAAAAGTAAAACTACATATTTAACTAAAAACAAAACGGACGTAACTAGATTTTATTTATTTTTTTTTAAGAAAAAATCGGTTCTCAACTCTATCTATTTCCAACCGATTGCAAATTCAACTTTTTGCAAATTCTGTTTCAGTATTTTTAAATTACATAAGTTGAATTAAATATTTTTGGAACATTTTTTCAATATTTTTTGCTTTGATTCGCTGTGTCGCGGAATCGGACAAACGAAAATTTAAAAACTCAAAGAGTTTTAAGACGAGTTTTAAGACATTGATCATGTATGTATAAGAAATTATAGCTTCCTTCATTACCATTTTACTTAATTTGAACGATGATTACAAACTTAAAAAAGATTTGGTCAGTAATTTGAATGAATTAAAAGCCAACTTTTTTACACAGTTATAAATTCAACACCAATATGGGTCGGTATTATAGTCAGTCAAAAAAAAATTTTTGTTTTTTTTTTTGGCAATTTTTGGTTTTTTGTTTATAAATTTGGTTTTTGTTAAAAAAAATTTTATTTTCAAAAAACATGGAATCACAGTCATTAGGTACTTCACATAATAAAAAAATATTTTTATCCAAATTGGCGTTCTTGAGCATTTTAGGGTTAAGAAAGCAAAATAAATTTAATTTATAGTTAAGATAGCATCTATACACTGAGAGAATTATCTGCACGATACTAATGACCAGGGCAGCGACTTTCATGCAAATGCATGTTTGTAGTCATTAATCCAAAAATTATTTTGAGCAAATACTTTCCCTATTGAGGAATATTGGTCAATAGTGAAGGGAATATTGAAGAATACAGGTGAACTGGTAAAAGATATTGCAGAATTCAAAACCAAGTGGTTGTCGGCGTCGCGAAAAGTCGATGATGCACTAGTGCAAAAGATGATGGCGCGTGTGCAACGAAAAGTCCGATCAGTTGCATATGGAACAAATAAGAACTAATATATTAATATTTTTATTACCTCTAAACTTCAAAGTATTCGAATAAAAAAAATTTATTTCAAAGCCATCTAGTTTTTTTCTGGTATTAGTTTCTAAGTGTCGCAGTTTTGGTGTGTTCACCCTTTTAGAGTAAGATTTAAAGAAAAATAAAGAAAAAGAAGAATTTGCAAACCTTAAAGCAGCACTTAACTAGAAGGAAAAAATAAAGTTGTCATCTACTTAGACATTTATATTGGATTTAATTTTTAATAAAACGCTCGAATAATAAATATGATTTTTAAAAATCGATAAATTTAAAGCGCAATTTTTTTTGGTTTAAGAGATTAATCAGAACTTGGTCGACAACGACAACGAGCATTGCTTTTTCATATATTTTGTATGGGAAGCAAAATGTCGCCATGTCGTTTGGCGATTTGTCGTCGTAATAGAATTTATTCTATTTTCGTGACGACACACTAACACACACTCAAAATATTTGTCAAATTGTTGCCATATTTTTATCTTATTAATGGTTGCCATTACAACAGAGTTGTAGAAATTCGTATTAGAGTTGCAAAAATTCGTACTTTGTTCACAAAAAATTTATTTTTTTGACAGCAGAAATATAATAGAAAATAAAAATACATAATTTAGCGCAAAAAAAAGCAAAATTAAATACAATAAAATGTAAAACAAGAATTGATGCAAAACCAATTGATATTGGAATATATTCAATATTCAGGAAAACTTATTTTGTAAAGATTTGTTCCGTAATTATCAGAAGTTTTATTTAATAAAAATTCACAAAATTATTTTGATACAAAAAAAAATTTTTAGAACTAAATTCAAAGAATAATAAATCAGTAGAGTGCAATAAAAGTATTTTTGGGCATTTCAACAATTGAATTGATTAAGAATTGTGGCGAAACAAATACAACCATATTCTTGTTTTGCTTTCCTTTTTTCTAAACGTCAAAAATGTCGACAATCGATTGTCGCTGAATTTAAATTAAACGCGACGATTTTTGCTGTCGTCGGTCGACAATCGACCCAGTTCTGATTAATCTCTTAAGCGTTTATTTTTGGATTTTAAGTGCATATTTTTAGATTTTTAGTGCAAAATTCCATTTAAGTGCATATTTTGCATATTTTACTGCATATCTTAAGCCCATATTTTCGTTTTTTAAGTGCATGAAAGTCGCTGCCCTGCTAATGACTTTTTGTATTAAATCAATGAAATTTCATTGCAACTCGTGCTTTGAAACTTTTCATTAAATGATTCATTTCATTCATCATAAAACTGTATGAAAAATTTCATTTTATTTATTCAAAATTTCATGCACTCAGTAGTTTCGTTAAAATGAAGAAATTTTTAATTCAGTTTGTGAAAAAAAAAACTTTTCTGGATAAATTTATTAAAACTCGTCCAAGAAAATTCTCTCCTTGTAGGGCCAGTCAGCAAGCACTACAATTTTATACTTAAATTTTACTTCAGTAAGACATTTTCTTTGAAAATTTCTTTCTTACAATTTTATACTTAAATTTTACTTCAGTAAGACATTTTCTTTGAAAATTTCTTTCTTAAATAAAGTTTTAGTAAAAATTTATACTTTAGCGATTCCTCGATTAATCGCCTCTATTGAGGTTAATGTCAAAACAAATAATTTAAAACTCAAATAATTACTCGATCCGAATAATTGTAACATCATAGTCTGTAAGGAATTTTGTATCCATAGACTGAATAAATGAAATGAAAATAGGTCGATTAACCTTTTACATTTTTAATATGGAATTTATTCTTTATTTTTTTCACAAAACTTCATAATTTTCTTATAGCATTGGTTAAAAAATTGCAAGAAGCCCCTAGAAAAACAAACACCTCACTAATAGAAAAAAATCTGTAAAAAAGTTAGTTAAAACTACTAAAGATTAGTTAAAAATTATGCTGCAGAAAAAATTGCTAAATTAGCAGTTTTTGTTTTCAAAGAAAACAAAACTTGTTTGTTCGAAGTTTCGAACGCCCTCCGAAACAGCTGTCTATCCTGTTGGCAGGAACAAAATTTTGAAAAAAAAACTAATAGGCACGATTTTTATTTAAATAAATAAAAAATAAAAACATCGAACTAAACTGTAAAATCTAAAAAAAATTAATATCAAATTAAAAAAAAAAATGTTTACTAAAAATCAGTACAAATATAGTAAAGTGCGATTGATAACTGTTTAAAAAAAAATTTTTAACAACTTTTTTATCTGAGTGCATGTTTTTTTGCAGTCCTGTGTTATCGACAATTATTTTCTGTTGTAAGCCGCCCTGTGCATTGAAGGGTTAAAATCAAATCATAGATGGTAAGCCACCACTAAGCTAACCATTAAGGTTGCAAATGTACTTTAGGAAAATATATATGTACGACGATACCATCGTATACCCCAGCAAAACTTTGGTAATAACTGGACATTAGACCGTACCTCAAAAAAAAAATTCGCCGTACACCCACCAATATGAAGTATTTTTGGAAGGCGATTTCAAAAGAATTAAATTTTTTTTTTGCCGAACGTAGGCATCGCCTTTTTTATTTTTTAGTTATAGCTTTGGCATTTAAAGTCGGATTTTAAAGTGTGATACAGCGATTTTTTTGCCTCGAGGAGACCAGTGTATTGTTATAAAGGAAAAATGCAATAAAAAAAATGTTTTAAGGCAACGTTCGACAACCAATATATAAAAAAAGTTTCTACTAGGTTTATCGAAAAACTTCCTTAGCAAAAGTTTAATGATTTTTTGCGAGCTTTAATTTTCTGACATTAGGGTTGTACATTAGGGTTGCAACTGAGATCTGGTGGGTAACTACTAGAACGGGATACTTGAGGTCAATGGCCCTTAGAGCAAAACACTGGTCTCCTCGAGAGAAAAACTTCGATGTATCATACTTTAAGATCCGACTGTAATGCCAAAGATATAACGAAAAATGTAAAATGGCGACCCCTACGTTCGGCAAAAAAAAAAAATTTTTTTTGAAACCTCCTTGCAAAAATACTTCATATTGGAGGGTGTACGGCGCCCTTTTTTTTTGTTGCCTGTAAAGTGGTACGCTCTACTGGGCATTATACCACATGTATAACTTAGATGCGATATTATCTTACCCTTTGAATTGCTTCTAAGCTGGACGTAATGAGTTGCTGAGAACTATAAACCACACATTACTATTTCATTACGAAAATTATGGTTAATTACTCTCAGAATTACATGTAAGCAGCTGCAACAATTACTTTTCCAACAAAAATATGTTAATTATAGGTTATAACTAGGGCAAGGAATTCCATGCAAATGCATATTTATTCTCGATAGTCCAAAACTATTACGGACTAAATATTTATCCGAATCTTCAAATTTAGAACAAAATGACATTGATTTGTACACCGAAAAAATTGTTTCCCAAATACTAGGACATTTGAACTAAATTTAAAGAAATTTGGGAATGATTTGGCTCCAAGGAAATTTTAACTTAAATCGAGTACACAATTTTCTTAAAAACAAGTTAAAACAATTAACTTAAAATAAGTAAATTTTTTCTGAAATTTAGTAAATATTGTTTTAATTTTTCTGAAATTTTTACTAAAATTAATATGTATTTTACTTAAATTTAGTATAAACTTGTTTTTAAATTTAGTAAACATGTCTTAAAATCAAGTCAATTGTTCATAAATTTAAAGATGCTTTGAACTTGTGCTAACGCAGAATAAACTTATTTTTAGTTCATATGTTATGCTCGTATTAAGTAAGAAAATCCAAAAAACATGCAAAAAACTGCAGGTATTATTTACTAATTTTTAATTCTCATTAGGTATAAATATTCAAATATATAAGTATTTTAGTTTCACTACCAAAAATCTAAGTAATCAATTTCATATATTTTTTTTATGAAAGTATTAACGAACATAATTTTAATATTTTTCCCGATAATATAAATTTGTGTAAAATTTATTGCTTAAATTTTCTTCACAACACTAAAATACTTATATAATACAAACTACAAACCAAATAAGAATTCCATAGGTTATAAAATATTTTCAGGAATGTGAAAGAAAATCTTTACTAGAATTTAAGAAGTTTATACTTGGTTTAAAGAAGTTAAAATGTTTAAACTAAATTTAAGGAAGTTCATTATTTGAATTTAGTTTTTCATACAATTTTAAATTTCGTAATTTTTAGTTCAACCAAATTCTTCACATTTAAGATTATTAACTAAAAATACATACATTTTTCAACAGTTTTAAGAAATTTTAACCTAATTCAATGCATGACAGTTTGGATTGCTTTTCTTAAATTTATATTAAATATATATTTATAGATTGTTGATAAACTACGTGGCTTTCCTCCAATGACATCACCATGTTAAACTAATGAGTTCGGTAATTCATAGGGTACATAACTAGGGAACACTTAACATTTCAATACCTAAAGCTTTGCGTGTGGTAATGAAAGATTTTGCTGGGTTCTTATATCTAACGGTAGGTAGCTGCTACCTAGATAGATAGAGGTAATCAACAATATGTGTATAAATATGTACTAACATACATACAAATATTATCATCACATAAGTAGTCTGGATTTCAACCATAAATTAAATGAAAATCTATTTTATGGTGCGTTGCACTTAAAGCTCTTGAAAAAATTTGCTACAAACGTAATAAATGATGACCAAAACTTTATACCACAAACAAGAAAACTATTAGTAACATACGGCTGGCTGGTTAGCTTGCCTTGACTTTCTTCGTTGTATCATCGTCGTAATCATTTTCATCCGAGCAAATGTTTGAATTAGTGTTTAACGGTTTTACATTAACGTAAATATGATGGGTTGTTATGTGAAGTGTTAAAACATGTTTTTTTTTTTTGTTAAAATGATAGAAAAGGTCATTAAACTTTTGACTATCGTTTTGCACAAAATTAAATGTATTTAAAATTCTAACAAACTTTTTTTCTAATTGTTAAATAATCACTGATACGATATTAAGAAAAACTGCAACACAGCGTGGACTTTTATCAAAATTGTTGAATGTAAGAAATTTCAACGTAAAAAGAACAGTGTAAAAGTTATTCTGAGCTTAATTCTGAGTTTGGATGTCCACAATGAAAAGCACTTGCCTTAAATTTTATTCCTATCGGGATAAACATTAATTGCATTTAAGGAAATAAATGTGCCAAAATCCCAAAACTTATTTAACAGGCTCTGAAAAATAATTTGCTGAAATTTTTTGCGTTTATTGGAAAACTTCGGCACAATATTAATTTATTCAAAGTATTGGTCATCGTTAGCTATTACCTTTTCTCATCTTTCTGACAACATATGGCTTCCGCGCCAAAATAACTGTTTTTTTAAGCCAAGAACGAATCCAGCCAATTTCGGATACTAAGTTCTGAAGTGAAGCGTATTCCAGTGACAGCGTTCTGTATCGATCAAAACAAATGATATTCGAACGGGGCAAGGTCTGGACCAGAGATACAAGCCAGCCGACTTTAGCCGCTCAGCCGCCGCCAGCCGACACCTTTGCCAAGCCGATTCAGCCGCCGACAATAATCGGATAAGCCAATTTTCGGCTAAAGCCGATAAAAAAATGCAAAAATATTAATTTTTTTTTGAAAATTTATAAAATTTGTTTAGATATACATAATTATTTGAAAAGTAACAATTTCTTGTTTTGAGATATGGTTGATTTTTAAAATGTTTTGTATCAAACTGGCGGTAGCACAATTAGGCGATTTTCCTAATCAGTCCTTATAATTCTACAGGTTTCCGCATTATAAGGACTGCGTTGAAAAAAATGTCCATCACAAAATCCAAAAAAACTGATGAAACAGTCATTCAATTTTGAAAATAAAAGCTATTTTATAACCGTATTTTTTAAGATTAAGATTATTAAAAAACTATATTATTTTTATTTTACAAAAATTTTAATTTTTCTGATACCTTTCCATCAACGTTTTTATGGTATTACTAGCGGGCAAAGCCCGCTACGTTGTTAGCGTGCCTTAAAGTTTATATATATTTCCAGTTCATATAAAAGCAGCAATTCAAGTAAATTCACAAATTTAGTTGGAAAGTTTACTGCGCCGGTTTCATCCACCGATATATGGGAATATGTAAATTGCATTCTTTTTCTACGGTTTTTTGTCTTTTAATAAATTTGTTTAACCTTTTTGTAGAGTGTGCTTTAGAGCGTACCACCTTACAAGCAAAAACAAAAGTGCGCCGTACACCCTCCAATATGATGTATTTTTGCAAGGAGGTTTCAAAAAAAATGTTTTGTTTTTTTTTTGCCGAACGTAGGGGTTGCCATTTTACATTTTTCGTTATATCTTTGGCATTTACAGTCGGATCTTAAAGTATGATACATCGAAGTCTTTCTCTCGAGGAGACCAGTGTTTTGCCCTAAGGGCTATTGAGCTCAAATATCCCGTTCTAGTAGTTACCCACCAGATCTCAGTTGCTACCACCATAATGTAACACCCTAATGTCAGAAAATTAAAGCTCGCAAAAAATCATTAAACTTTTGCTAAGGAAGTTTTTCGATAAACCCAGTAGAAATTTTTTTTATATATTGGTTGCCGAACGTAGGGGTCGCCTTTTTAAATTTTTTTTCATTGGATTTTTCCTTTATAGAAACACACTGGTCTCCTTGAGGCAAAAAAATCGATATATCACATTTTAAAATCCGATTTTAAATGCCGAAGCTATAACGAAAAATTGAAAAAGGCGACCCCAACGTTCGGTAAAAAAAATAAACTGTTATTTTAAATGGTGCAAATGGTTTGAATGGTACGAATGATTTGAATGGTACGAATGGTATGAATAGTATGAGTGGTATGAATGATATGAATGGTACCAATAGTATGAGTGGTATGAGTGGTACGAATGATATAAATGGTATTAATGGTAAGAATGGTATGAATGGTACGAATGGTATGAATGGTACGAATGTATGAATGGTACGAATGGTATGAATGGTACGAATGGTTTGAATGTTACGAATGGTATGAATGTATGAATGGTTTGAATGGCACGAATGGTATGAATGGTATGAATGGTCTGAATGATATGAAGGTACGAATGGTACGAATTGTACAAATGGAACGAATGGTATGAATGGTACGAATGGTATGAATGGTACGAATGGTGTGAATGGTACGAATGGTATGAATGAAACAAATGGTATGAATTGTACGAATGGTTTGTATGGTATGAATGAATGAATGGTATGAATGGTATGTACGAATGGTTTGAATGGTATGCATGGTATGAATGCTATGAATGGTATGGATGATATGAATGGTACGAATGGTATGAATGGTACGAATGCTATGAATGGTACGAATGGTATGAATGGTATAAATGGTACGAATGGTATCAATGAATGAATTGATGGGTTAACGTTGTTCGATTTATTCCAAATTTTGAGCATGGAAGATCTGCACATTTGTCTTTTATATTTTGAAAGTCCCGATCCCGGGATCCCGGGATTTTCGGGACTACGGGATTTTTCGGGATTCCGGGAATTTACGGAATTTCGGGATTCCGGGATTTCAATTTTCCTTTATTTATGAAAATTTTATGTTATGTAACTAATGCTTTTTACAGAATAAAGCGTTTTATAATTATTTAACAGTTGTTAATTAATAATGTGGTGAATTTTATGAATATTAAAACATCCCAGTCAGAAACTGCCAGTGGTATAAAAAATCAAGTATCTGCATACCACTGGGTAAGCGCTGTGTTAAAAATAATGACTGGCATTTATTCATTTGGGACGCTTTGCCAGCGTTTGCAAAAAGGGTTTTGCCAGTATTTGTTTTACAAAAATTTCGGGGGTTTATAAAAAAACGACTGGCATTTTTTGAAGTGTAAAATTTTTGGTAAAATTTTCCGAGGGTCCAAGGCTCCGCCAGGGTCCATGTTTGGATAGAGATAACCCCTTCTTGGTATTACACTGTTAGAGGTAGTTGAAATTTTCATAAATTTTGCTATCTCTCTTAGTTTTCGAGATATGGGTCATTTTGAAAAATCGGGAGGGAAAGAAATAGCGCCATCTTTAAAACTTCGGATACATTGGTGGCGCCATCTACCGGGTAATAATAGTAACTTGAAAATATTATATTTTAACAATAAATTTTGTAAAAATTAACGAATGGGTTCTTAAAAATTAGTTTTAAATAATTTTGGAAATTAACACTCAAAATTAGTTAAAGTACTGCGGATTTTTAGTATAGTATATAAATGAAGATAAATAAAATCTTTGCTTAAATTTCAACTAAAATTTGTTAAAAATTAGTCAAATCGATTTGAAACCGGTTTGAATAATACTAACGTATTATTTTAAGTGTACCTATAAAAAAATTTCAAACTTGACTTCGATATTTTTGCAGTTGCTTTTTTTTGCGTGTATCTGTTGAAAATCCTTGGAAAATTAACTTTAAGCCGACGTTAGCCGGTAAGCCGCCGCCAGTCGACACTATTTTTTAAGCCAGCCGCCGCCGATGCGTTTGAGGCTCAACTCTAAAAATCAATCGCCGCCGACCATTTTAGCCATTAGCCGCCGCCAGCCGACAGAATGGACCGGCTTGCATCTCTGGTCTGGACTATAAGGCGGGTGAGGCAAAACTTTCTAAATAGTTTTTAAACTGTCTTGTAACATGTGGCCGAGCGTTGTCATCATGGAATATTACCCTTTCATGCCTGGTCGCATATTCCGGGCGTTTTTCGGTCCATGCTAGCTTCAAACGAATCAATTGTGTTCGGTACAGGTCTCTTGTGATCGTCTGGCCCGATTTCAGCAGCTCATAATAGATGGGACCCTTCTTTACATACGATTTCTTGCGCTTCAGGTTGTGATAATGGATCCATTTTTCATCGCCAGTAATGATTCGATGCAATTCTGCTGCTTGCAAACGTTTTGATTTTTCAAGTTCTTCTTGAGTTTGACAACAATCATCATCGAGTAATGCCTTCAATCAATACCATTCAATAACATTCCCGCTCACGCTGCAAAAACCTTTCTCTTGGTTTTTATATGTGCAGATTGCGAAGGTTCGGTATTGGAAATTTGCTCTCAAATAGGGGAAATTTGATTTGAAATCAAAGCAATTTGCTTTGAAATCAAAGTAATCCTCTCAGTTTGCAGACAAATTTGCTTTGAAATCAGGGAAATTTACTCAAAAGAGCGTAAGCGTATCTCTATTGTTTATTCTTACTCTATGGTATAAATGACAGATGTTTATCCTCTAAAGTGCCATATAAATTATTAAAGACACAAACCATGTGTAAAAGATACGCCATCTGTTGTGAATCCCGTATTTTTAAGTTATACACCCAATATGTCTCATCTCGATTTCATTCTTGCCTCAGGGGAGTGTTTTGGTATTTCTTGAAAAAAAGGATGTTACACAGAAAATCCTCATAAAATTACATCCGAGAACAGAATTAAGTTCAGAAAAACTTTAAGACATTTTTTCGTCTTGTTTCATACATTATTGATCAAAAAATGAAGATTTTAAATTGCCATAACTTGATTGTACCTAAACAGCGCCAAAGCATTTAGCGCATGACACTATACAACAAGTGTTGTCGAACTAAGTGATTTTCTAACGGCCCCACGTTAGGCGCCAAAAACATTTGATGATATTTAAACTAAGCGAATATTTTATTTTCCAAAATTAATTAATTTACTTAATTCAAAAGTAAAAATATTCCGAAACTTTGTTATCTATTGACATAATCTAGATTTTACTATGCATATCGTTTAAATTCAAAAATGACGTATTTGCATTTAACAAATTAAAAGTCCTGTCAATGTAAATTATGACACTAAATTAAAAATTAAAAACTATATGGTATACAGTTTCTATGACCAGGATATACTACAATCATTCAAACAATGGAAACAATAATGGTTAGGATGGATTAAATTGTTTGCTATTCTAGTTTATGAATGTAGATATAGAAAAAAATCATTAATTTTTGTTTTCTATAGAACAAAAGCCATGAAAGCAATTATGTTGTCATAGTTTTGCCGTTATATTTGATTTTTTGTTAGTTTTATTTTTCAAAATTCTTTTTATATTTTGTGTTTGCATCATAAATTGGAGCATGAACATAAATTCATAACGTACAATGACCATCAATAAACAACAGCAGTAACAAAAAATACAGGACAGATACGAGTTTTATACAAAAAAAAAAAAAAATGAGCAAAAAAGTTAAAGTCGGTCATGCCGACCACATGATACCCTACACCAGGCTGGTTGAACATAAACTAATATGGACTTGATCCAAAATTTGTAAGAAATTTTGATCTTGCCTAATGTTATTTAAGAGAAAATTGTAAATATAGTCCATAAGGACGCAAGGTTCAAATGTGGACCGATTCTACCTAAAATCAATAGGTTTCAGCCCATATTAGTCGCCAGATAACATTTTAATAAAATATATTTATATATGCTACCTGTGGCGTGCGTAGAACTTATGCTTCTATTTTTTGCGGTACTTTTTACGCACACTAGGACTAAACATGAACCGATTTTACTTGGGCCCATTTGAATCAATGTACTAATTTTCATTAAAATATATTCATAATTGCGACCTATAGCGTGAGAACTAGCATAAGAGCTAATTTTTGAGGTACCTTTAAATGGCCACTAGTTTTAAACTTAGACCAATTTTGACCAAAATCGATAGGCTTCGACCTTAAAATCTTAATATTTCCAACCCGCAGCGTGTTCACAAGAATACATGGATAGACAGACCGACGGACGGACGGAAATACTGGTGAACGGACGGACATCAATGGAATCAAAAAGTGATTTTAAACCGGTAAACTAAAAGGTGAATCTGTAAACTAAAAAGGTGGTTCTAGGTCCAAACATGTTTTGGTGTAACAAACATCAGTACATACTCATTATACCCCGTCTACGTAGGGCATAATTATCTATGGACTACTACTATTGCTACTGGGAGAATAGTACATATTCGATCATAGTACTGGTATAGTAACGTTTGAATAACACAACACAGCACAGTAACTTCGGGGGGTTCTTAACATTTTAATGGATGTTTAAATCACATAAGTTGACAGTTTCAAAAATTATTTTTATATATTTCATGTGTTACCAAGTAAATGAAAAGCAATATAATTGACAATATGAATTGTTTAAGTTGTCTTTTTTTAGTTTTAAGTCATTACAAAGCATATGATAAAATAACTTTTAATTTTTTAAAGATCACAAAGCTGAGATTGATTTTGGGGTTATTTTTGAATGTAATCGAACAGGAAGCTATAGTTTAAGTAAACCTATACCTAACGCAAAGGAGCTTCATGTTAGGCGCCAAATTGTTAAACCAATACCGCTAAAATACCGTTATTGATTCAAAGCCCTTTCAAGTAACTACCGTTACTCCTAACATACCGTTATCAAAATACTGTTATCCTTAAAATACAAATGAAATAGCGGTAGCCTTAAAATACTGTTACCGAAATAATCTAAAATAACGTTACCTCTATCGATTACCGCATCGTTATCATTCATGGTTAAGAGTCTTTGCTGTCACATAAACACGCAGGAAAAAGACGTTATTGAATATATTTACAGGTTATTATTTATATTTTTACCAACTACGTGGGTAACTATTTATATTGTGAGCCTTGGCCACTTTAACACTTGTTAGGCGCCAAATGATATTTCCACTAGAAAGTTTAACATTTTTGACCACAACTTGGCTTAGAACTTTTTCGAACATTATTTGTGTTGTTTACAATAAAACGAATGTTGTGTGTCAGCAAAAAAAAATGTAATTAACACCTAGCAAAAAAAGAAATACCGAAGGAGTAGAAAAAGCACTACAATTCAGAATCTCGATGTACTTCTTTTTTAACAAAAACTTTAATAATTTTAACATTGCGTTGTCATACAAGAGGAGTACTCCCAATTCAAAATTTTCTCAGTACTTTTTAAACAAGTGCAAAGGAAGGTCTTTTTCACCAATTAAAAATTCTTCGCAAAAAAAACTACTGGCTGTGCTAAAATGTTAGCACTGGCAAACAATTTTTTGGAACTAATACTAATTTTCAGTACTATTTCATAAAGCGCATAAAAAGAAATTTTTCATAATTTTTATTTTATATATTTAAAAAAAAAAATATTGGATTTAAACAAATTAATTACAAATATAAAAAAAATTATAAAAAAAAATAATAAATTTTTATTTTTTTTTTAATTTTAAAAAAATAAAAATTTTAAAAATATTGGCCCCTCCAGGAATTGAACCCGCGATCATCTGTTTAGAAATACCCAATGCTACCAGAATCACTTTTATAGCAATTATGCTTTAGAAGCAATACTTAAGTGATTTTTTGGATGCTGTTCAGAAGTAATTCTTAAAAAGCTGTAAAAATATACTAACGGATACTTTGGAAGTAATGAAAGAAGTGATTTTTTGAAGTTGTTCAGAATTACTTCTAAAAAAAGCAGTAAAAATACACTAACGGATACTTGTAAAGCGGTGAAAGAAGTAGTTTGTAAAGCGTTACTTGGAATGTAAAAAAATGCTAAGATTAGCGGTTCGAACGCATGCAAAAGTGTATAGATCATAAAGGAGAATATTTTGAAAAACAATAAAGACATTTTCAACAACAAATTTCTGCTTTTTCATTGTTAGGCTTAAAATATAAATAGATACCCTCGTACCATGTATGTATACGAGGGGACTAACAAAAGTTATAAAAAAGTAAATAAATAAAAAATAGTTTTATGTCCTCATTAATCATCATTTTTTATTTTCTCAACACATTTTCCATTTATTTCAATAAATTTGTTAAGACGGTAAATCGACTTTTCAAAAATTTTCAGTCCTCAAAATCGAGTTAGTGCATTTTTTCAATTTCGGTATTGACTGACTTTAATATCTCCTCATTGCTGCTGGACTCTTCCGCTCATTTTTATTTTTGAAAACAACCAGAAATCGCACGACACTTGATCAGGGGGGTTATTACGTAAGCGGATTCGAAAAATATTGCTCGAATTCGGAAATTTTAAAACTCTTGTAAAAAGATATCCGTTGTTGAAAGTCCAACTTTTTTTGACATTTCACTTTTATTAGACTATAGTATACACGTTTTCAATATTTCCCCCTAATAAAAACTGTTTTTTGTTACTTAATTTTCAATGTGAAAATTCTGTTCGAAAGCATTTCCGTTTCGAAGCGAATTTCATAATAACCCCCCAGGGGAATATGGTGCTGGAGGAATTTTTTCAATGCCGGATAGGGCCATATAATTATTGGCTATTTCTGCCGTGTGTGATGCAAAATTATCATGGTGCAAAAATATCGACGATTTCCTTCTGTTTCTGATTTCCCAACAAATTTTCAAAAACTTTTGTCAAGCAACTTTCAGTATACCATATGGATGTTACTGTCTGAACAGTTTCCAAGGGAATAGCAGCTATAAAAATAGAAAAAAGTCTGTAAAAATTTTAGTTTAAGCTACGTGAGATAGGAACAGCAAAAATAAAACTGTTAAATAAATATAAAGAATGTCAGTTATTTTTGAGTTAAATTTTAGTTAAAAATTTAAAATTTAGCAGATTAACAATTTAATCCGCTAAAATCAGCATTGCTAAATAATAACTAAACTAAAAAATCATAAAAAACTTTAAATTTTTAAAGTTTTTTGATTTTTTTTATTGCAAATAAAAATCGAGCCTTCTGAAATCAGCAGTTTACCATATTTTTAACAAATATTTCTGTTTTTTTTTTAGCAAAATAGTAGTATATCGGAAGATGACAAAGCAAATTGTGGTAAATTTTTTGTTGTTGTTTTTGTTTTTTCTTTGATATTTTAAATGGTTAATAACGTCCTAGATGAGAACAAGAAATTCTCATTGAGTTTGTAATTTAACTTAACAAATATTTATAGAAATTCGAAAAACGTCGTCCCCTGACGATTTCCTTAGGCAAGAATGAATTCGGGATTTTAGCACATTTAATTCCTTTAACCCTTAAATGCATGATCTCTTCGATTTTAACCATTTTTTTTTATATATGATTTCTAAAAGTGTGTACATTTCAAGAAAAATAACAAAAAAATTTATTTTTTAAAAAAATGTGATTTTTATTGAAAAATATGTTTTTTTTGCCAAATAGCTAAATTGTGATTATTTTAACGTGTATGAAAAAAAAAAACAAAAAAAATCTATAAACTATAATTTACACATTTATTGTCGCCAAAATGAATTGTATTGCGAGAATACCACTTTAAATATTTAAACAAATATTTTTGAATATTACACTTTTTGTAAAAAAAACGCGTGTTTTAGATTTTTCACAAATATACAGAGCAAAACCAAAATTTTTACTCAAACTGTTTAAAAATTCTGCGCTAAACTATAGGAACACTATGTACAGAAGGGGCCCCTAATGCCCAAAAATGCAGTTTTGTGCATCAAGTGGGTTTTTTTATTAAAAAACCGGTATGTTGCCAAATGGCTACACCATGCATTTAAGGGTTACTGCAATTAATGTATATCCCGATAAAAATAAATTTAAGAGAATAGACTACTATTTGCATTCAAATAAATTTAACTTAAAAATAACAAAAATTTTATAGATTTTCCAATTTTTAGTCTACTAATATTTAGCAAATTTTTCTGCAGATTTAACAGTATAATTTGTCATTTTCAATCATTGTCAACTTAAATATAACTAAAATTCTGAAAATTTAACAGTTTTTTTTTGCTGTTCTTATTTTAGCAGTATTAAGCATTTTAGTATTTTACCTTCTAATTTTAGCAGTTTCTTCGGCAAAGTAATTTTTAGTATCTTTTCTGATTTCAGCCTACTATGAATTTTTCAAAAATTCGTTAGTCCCCTCATATATGAGTATACTATCAACAAAAATTTGTTGTGAAGGCGTTTTTTCATCGTGAGTGAATTATTGAATTAAGTAACAATTTATTAATCAAATGTATTTATAAATTTTAATTTCCGAGACCTCTTACGTTGGGCGCCAAAATTGACTAACTTCATGTAACTTACAGGTGAAGTTTTTAATGGTATGACAACTTTTTAATTAAAAGTATTTTCAAGTCTTTTTATTTTGCATTTAAAAACACCAAATGAAAATGAAATTTTTTTTATTATTATTTAAGAAAAACCAGTTTTCAAATATATAATAATATTATGCTCATCACGACTTTTTTTTAATATGTTAGTGTTGTGAAAGTGAAACTTTTTTGTTTTATTGTACAAACTGCGTTGTAGGCATGCCTGCATGTATTATTGCGTTTAGGCCAAGTTTGTAAAAATGCGTATAGGAAAAAAAGCATCTTAATTTTAAACTAACAACACATAACTGCCTATACAATACAAAACTATCTTATGAAACCTTGAGTTAAGTAACAATTTATATATATATTTTCTACTCTTTAATACTACCAATTCTTCATTTCTTTTATATTTCTTCGTATAAGTATGTATAACTTCAATTGCCTTTATTTAAGCCGGTTTTTCTTCTACAGATATTGTCAATACTCGTTTCAAAATTGCTAATTTTATGCGACATTCGTTGACAAATGTCTCATGTCTTTGGTATGTTAGTTGTCTGGTAATTACAAAATATTTCTGCAAATTCGCTATTTATCCAATGTAAGAAAAAACGAAAATACAATGTACGTACATACAAATGAACAACTCGTATTTATTTGTAAATTATTATCAATCCTTTCTAATTTTATACCACCACACCTTGGCTGAAGTAGAGATTTTTTTTTTTTTAATTAGAGTTGATTATTTTTAGAATGCAGACAACTTAAAACCTGATTTTGAAATAAAGTCATTGACAAGTGGAGTTATTTAGATTTAAATGCCAATAGGCAGTTTTAACGATAAGGATTTTCTTTATATAATTCATAAAGGGTATTTTAAATTACCTAAGTATTACTTGTAAAAATTATAACGACAATAACGTGAAAAACTTTTAAAGCAGTTTAAGATAAGTCACAAAGACAAATTTAAAGGCGTAAAGTTTTTCAAATTTAGTTAAATTTCCTTGAAATATTAAAGTTATTTTTAATATTATCATTTAATTTAAATATCTAAATTTATTGACGAAACCCGTTGTCAAATGTTAAAAACTGTTATACGTCATTCATTCGTTTTTCTTATTTCTTTTGTAGTTCACAAAATTACCTTTATAAAAGGTTTAATTTTTTTTTTTTCGTTTTGTTTGTTATTTAAGACTTCTTGTTTATTTAAGCATGAAATAATGTCTAGAACAGAAAAATAAACTCATTTTTTCCCTTCTGTTTTAAATAAATTTTTTGTTTTTAGTAATGTTTGCAAAAGAAAAACAAATACACATTTCAATTTAAACAACAATGATTACGACAACGACGTTCTACAAACGTTCGAAAGTCATTCAATTCAGAGACAGTCACATGTTTTTAAGCTCAATTGTATGTTGTTCTAAACTTATTTTGCATATAATAGTCTTGGAAATAAATATTTAGTACAAGAGATTTAAAAGAATGAAATAATTCAAAATCGTATAAAGGCCGCTTAATAATTCATTCATTGAATAATAAAATTCTTTTAAAACTCTGTTACGAAAAAAACGAAATATCATATTTACTACTCTAGAACACTATTTTAAAATAACCAGTTCAAATAAATTCTTAACCATTTGATATTGATAGCGGGGTTCGGTGTTAGGATTGAACATATACATATTTTTTTATGGAGAAGTTCATGTTTTTATTTTTTTTTTTAATTCCCAGTGTACTAATGAGTCATTTCATTAAAATTTTTAATAGTTTTTATAATACACATACACACATCCAAATGTATAGATTCGTAGAATAATAGTAATTTAGCAAAAAGTTTTTATTTATAGTCAGCATATTTTTGTTTATATTTCCAGTTATAAATACACAATGTATGAATTGTAAGGAAAAATTTATATACAACTGCTATATTATCAATTTTAAATTGAAGTCACGTTGTTTAAGAGAATAAGAAGAAGATAAATATAAATTGGAAAGGCATTAAATCATCAAAAAAAAGTGAAAAAAAAATTTATAAAATTTTTATTAAAAATTTTTCGTCTGCAGACTAAATCTTAAAACGTTTATACAAAGTCCCAGCAAAAAAAGATGACGAAGCAGTAGAAAAAGCACTACAATTGATGATTTAGATGTACTTCTTTTTTAACATAAACACTAATGATTTTAATATTGAGAGTAGTACTCCAACTTTAACATTTTTTCAATACTTTTTGAACGAGTACGAGCTTCCTCTTTTCCATCAATTAAAAGTAAAAAAAAAAAATCTTTGCAAAAAAAATTTTATTTTTTTTATTTTACAAAATTTTTTTTATTTTACAAAATTTTTTTTATTGCCGCCACCGGGTATCGAACTTGCGACTTCATGATTGCTACACTAATAGAAAAAAGTCCGTAAAAAATTTAGTTAAAACTACTAAAAATTAGTTAAAAATGATACTGCAGAAAAGAACTGCTAAATTAGCAGATTATTTTTACTATATATTAGTAATATAGGAACAGCAAAAATAAAAGTGTTAAATATACAGAATTTTAGTTATATTTGAGCAAAATTTTTGTAAATGGAGAATAGCAAATTAACCTGCTAAAATCAGCAAACAATTTTGCTAAATAATTAGTAGCTCAAGAAATCACCAAAAAATTTTAAATTTTCGAAGTTTTTTTTCGATTTTTTTTTTTTTTTGAAATGCAAATAAAAATAAAGCCTTTTGAAAACAGCAGTTTACAATTTTTTAGCAAATATTTCTGCTGAGTTTAGCAAAATAAACTGCTATTTGCATTAAACTAAATTTAGCTTAAAAATAGCAAAATTTTTGTAGATTTAACAGTTTATTTTTGCTATTTTTAGTCTACAAATATTCAGCAAAATTTTCTGCAGATTTTACAGTACAATTTGCTATTTTCAATTAACTTAAAATTAACCTAAATATAACTAAAATTCTGTAAATTTAACAGTTTTAGTTTTGCTGTTCTCATTTTACTAGTATATAGTAAAAAAATCTGCTAATTTTAGCAGTTTTTTCTGCAGCATCATTTTTAACTAATTTTTAGTAACTTTTTCTGCTATTTTTACAGATTTATTTCTATGAGTGTAGTCTAGCTGTCTACCGCTGAGCTTTCATAAAAACACCACTTTGTCAATGCGAGATATTGTCAATAAAAGTACCCAGTCAGAAAAAACAAACGGGAAAGCGGTGGCAAAGCACTTTAACAGGTGGTACAAGTACTGGCAAAAAGTGCTTTCCCATTCCCAAAATGATAACATCATTAGACAAAAGGACCGGCTGTTCAAAAAGTGCCGGAAAAGCACTGGAGGAACAAAATTTTTAAACCTTGGCAAAACGCTGGCAAAACCAATAAATATTTTTTTAGTCCTGCCGTGATTTGAACCCAGGCCGTCAGATTGGCAGACGATTGTTCTACCCACTGAGCTAACGAGACATATAATATTTAATGGCTAAACACATAAATGAGTGATAATAACTGGACAACTACTGGCTGTGCCAAAATGCTAGTACTGGAAAACAATTTTTTGTAACTAGTATGCCAGTGTTGGGAGGGCAAAAAAAAAAGTTGGTCTTAAAGGAGCTTTCCCACAAACAAAAAAATTGATTTTATAAAACAAAAAAAATTTTAAATTAAAAAACAATCCAAAAAAAATTTTTTTTGTATGCAACCGGATTTGAACTCGGAACCTTCTGACTACAAACATTTTTTAACGAAGCGTCAGCATTTTTATAAAATCATTGGTTTTCCAGTGAATTGATTTTTGTACGCCTGGTAGCTAGGTAGCACTGGATAACCACTGGTTGCAAACTTTGGCATATCACTAAGCCAATTCTTTGCCACCGAAATTTTTGTAAAACAAATACTGGTAAAACGCTTTTCGCAAGCGCTGGCAAAGCGTCCCAAATGAGTGTTCTGCCAGTCATTTATTTTAATACCGTGGTTACCCAGTGGTATGCCAGTGCTTGATATTTTGTACCAATGGCGATTTCTGACTGGGTACTTTTTAAACAAGTGCAAAAGGTGCATTGCAATTCAGTATAGTTTTCAGTACTATTTTCATAAGCGAATATGAAAAAAAAAAATTTTTTTTAAAAAATTTAAAAAAAAAAATAAAGAGAATATTGGTCCCGCCGGGAATTAAATCCGCGGACGTCTGTTTGGAAATACCAAATTATACTAAAATCACTTTTTAGGATCACTTTTAGAGCAATTGTGCTTTAGAAGCAATACTTAAGTGACTTTTTGGAAGTTGTTCAGAAGTAATTCTAAAAACGCTGTAAAAATATTCTAACGTATACTTTGGAAGAAATGATTTTTTAAAGTTGTTCAGAATTACTTCTAAAAAAAACACTGTAAAAATACACTAACGGATACTTGTGAAGTAGTGAAAAAAGTAGTTTTTAAAGCATTATTTCTAATTTTTTTGCTGATATTTCCACTATAAAGTTAACAGTTTTGATCATAACTAGGGATGCCAATCGGGATTGGTTTTCAAAAATCCCGGGATTCGAGATTTCAAAATTAAAATAACTAGATTCCGAATTTTTTTCGGGATTTCGTGATTTTTTGACATTTTGGGAAATTTATGTAAAAGAATTATATGGTCATATGCATGAACACTTTAAAAATTTATAAGTTTTTCATACAAATTTCATTTTATAAACATGTTATAAAGTTTTCAAATTATTATGCATAAGCACTGTCAAATATAACTGTTTTATACGTTTTTTACATACTTTATTTTTAAAGAAGGAAAGAATTGAAAAAACTTAAAAATTATGAATTTAACTCCGTCGATATGTGGAGTGGTGTTTTTGTTTACAATAATTTTATATTCACTATTCTTAAATCATTTTAATTTAAAATTATCAATTAAATTTTAGAATTTTCAATTAGTTTCAGAATTTTTTAATTGTTTTCCACATATATTGCAGAAATTCAAATGAGAAATTCTGAAATACAACTTTTTATTCTGAATTTTAATCGATGATTTCCGAAATATAATAAGAAATACTACACAATATAGGTTTGTATAAAATTATATTTAAAAAAATCAGCAGGGTTACAATTTTGGAAAAATTAACATATATTTTTGCAATTGTGAAAATCCCGGGATTCGAGCTTAAGAATCCAGGGATTCGGGACTAATTTTTATTGAATAATCCCGGGATTTCGGGATTAGGAATTGGCATCTCTAATCATAACCTTACTTAGAACTTTTTGTCATTTGAGCATTATTTGTGTTGTTTAAAAAAAAAGTGAAAGTTGTGTGAAAATTTTCCGGCAATGATTTATTACGATTTTGATGTGGATTATCTAGACAAGAGTGCATAGATGAGTTAAACTCACCTTTTGTAGATGAATAGGGCTAGGAATTCTATGCAAATACATGTTTTTTCTCGACAATCTATAACCGGTATGGACTTAATATTTATCCGAATCACCAAATTTAGAACAAAATGGCATAAATTTGTTGTTGCGCATTTTGACAAAAATGCATATATTTGCATAATTTCACATAAAATGCGTATTTGGTGCTTTTTAATGCATATTTGTGCATATTTTTCAATTCTAACGAGTATTTTTTAAACTTGCTAACAAAAATTGAAAAAGAAACGGATATATTTTGACTCAGTCCAAATTTTTTACTTTTCTGAAAAATGCAAACTACTTTCAAAAATCTTCATCACTTGATAAAAGCGTTGAGTTCTGTTCTTATTGGAGAAATAATTACTAATTTTTTTTTGTTTTTTTGTTATATAATTTTAATTTTCATGTTTGTGAATTTTTTTCTTTTGCAAAAGTGGCTGTTTTAAGTGTATATTTTTTATGTTTTTAGTGCATATTTTTCTTTGTTGGCTGCAGTTTTTAGACGCACGTTTTAATTTTTTAAGTGCATGAAATTCTTTGCTCTAGTGATGAAGCTCCATAATTTTCAGCGGTGAAACGCTGGTAGTCGACTGTATGGGTGTTTCCAACAAAAGTTGTTCGCTCTCGAAGCTCTTTGAAACTAATGGTCACCACCATTTGAATGCTTCACTTGCCAAATCGATTAACTCCATAAAGAAAAATTAATGTGTCTCAATGAGAAAATAATATATATATTTTTTTTTTGTTTTTTATTCCTGTTAAATTATAAATTTTAAGAAGATAAACAGAGAAAGTCTGAAGTAGAATGTTTGTATATGTCTGTTTGATCACTTCTGAAATTATTCATATAGAGACAATCTGACAATAAAAATATAAACAATAATACAATTTAATGGAAGGAAGATCACTGATGAAGCCTGTCCATAAAAAGGCAGAAACTAGATCTAGTCTGATTTGCAAATTTAATGTGTTTATAACTTTTGAGGAAGGTTTATTCTTCTTCTTAACCTCAAACCTACTAAAATATAAATTTTGTCATTTAGTAGTGTTAATATTTGCTATCAGAGAAATTTGATTTGAATATTATACAATTAAAAGTCAATAGTGTTTTGAAATTAAAATTTTATAAATTAAGAAAGTGGACTTAAACGATTTGGCAAGTGAAGAATTCATTTGTTTGCCAGAAGTGTTCGGAGAAATGGGAAAAACCAACCCTCCAAAAACAGATACTTCTTCACCTTGACATCGTGCGAACCATCGAATTAATATGCGTTCCGCAGTACAGCCCTGACTTGAAAAGTGGTTCGAACTCAAACAAAAGTGTATAGATTATAAAGGAGAATATTTTGCAAAACAATAAAGACATTGTTAGGCTCAAAAGATAAATAGTTACCCTCGTACACTTTTCTTCTTAAATAAAATAATTAAATTTTAATTGTCGTACCAGGAATTTATTAATAATATATAAAAGAACCACATCTGCTTAAATGGAATGAAAAAAAACAAATTTTAGAAAAAGAAGTTAAATAAAATTAATAAAACGGTAAGTTATTTAAACGAATTAATTAAAATCTTTTACTTGTTCATTTATCATTAAAATCTTATGGCTTTTCATTCAGAAAAAAACATTTCTTAAATCGTCTTTTTCTTTTTTATATTTGGTTATATGCAGAAGAAAAGCATTCAGGAAATATGTGTATTTTTATTTTAAAAAAAATATTTTTCTTTTCACTATTTAATGATAACAAAAAACTACCATTACTGATTTTATTTTCTCTATATTTAAATGTTTCTATAGTGAATTTTAATAAAATATAAATAAAAACCTATGACAAAAACAATTTTATAAATTTCAATAGTATTGTTTGTTATTTTGACTATGTATGAAGTTTGTTATTTTCGTTATATTTGTATTTGATTTTAAAATACAACTATAAATTTTAATTTGGTTATTTTGTTTAAATTTATAGTTAATTTCCCTACCATATAGTTATTTTTTTAAGGCTAAAATTGACTACATTTTTAGTTATTTTTATGAAAAATACAGCCAAAAATTTGGCGAACGCTCTTACTAGTTCAATTTGTTGTACAGAACTAGTTCGCTCTTCTAGTTCAATCGCCTTTGACAATTTCGGTCTATCGTTCATAAAACAATTTTTCCAATTGTTCGTTTGGCAATTTTGTTAGCTACCCAGCAAAATATTGATAATGGCACCTCATTGCTGTCTGCATTACCAATAATGATATATCATTACATTTTGCATTATTTTGTAATATAAAATAATGACTTCCTAATAACGGCCTATTGTAGTCATTGCTTTGAAATATAAAATAATGACTTACTCGCAATATTTTAAATAAGTACTTTTAACAAAGTTGAATTTTATACTTTTTATTTATGAGACAATGAATCAGATTAAAAAAAAATGAACTCATTACTTGAACTTTAAAAAGTTTTGTGAGGCAAAAAATTAGGTAAACAATGTTAAAAATTAACTGACTGAACTTCAAGACGGTTTTCATTTATGCTTGTTTACTTGACGAAAGCATTAAGTAAACTAGGTAAATAATTTAAATCAAGGTTGGTTACCGAAACGAATAACGGTAAGGGTAAGGGTAACGGTATTGAATTTTCTTTATTTCGGTATCGTTAAATTTGACGATATTTAAGATTGTTTTGGTAACGGTATTAGTGTAAAACCCAGCGCAAATGTTTCAATTGTTTAATGTAAATAGTAAACGTTAATACACAACATTAGAATGGATTTCAATACGTTGTTTTCGAATTAACAAACATAATTTACGCAATTTAAAAACTGTAATCGTAATTTTGTCCCAAATTTACAACTTATTGAAAAAGACTAGTGTGTATTTGCAAATCTAGATCATGTAAATATTTAATGAAATCATTCATATTATTAAATAATTCCAGTTTTCATGTTATATTATTAACTTGTAACCCATTTTTTCAAAAATCTATGCCATATAAAGTGTTAATTTGTTTTACAATAAAATTTTAAAAAACAACAAAAATCAATTTAAAACTTTAGACTTGGTATTCTACTGTCATACAAACTAGGCATGCATCGTGCTGCTATACTCTCAATTATTATTTCAACAACCATAAATGGCAAAAACAAATAATTGTCAACTACTCATGTTGCACTTTTAAGGTCTTTTCACACAAAGAATACAAATATTAAATGCAATATAATAACTACATATAGGAAAAGGTACGCGTTATTTGAAGAAGGAAACTGGTATAACAATGAATTTAAAGAAATTAAATATTAAAGATTTGAAATCATACAAGTAAAATACAGAAACTTAAAATTTAAAAAATTCAATAAGGCCAGTAGGATAGAATACGTATTTTCCGGTCCCGCAACAGACTCATCTTCAGTATCCATGCCTTTATGGGTTAATAATTGATTATGATCTACTTATATTGACTGCGAAACAAGTAAACAAATGTAAACACAACTCAATTAGACTAACATCAACAAAATTTTAACAATGCTATTTTTATCCCCTGTTACACTGTTTTTGCTTTGAACTTCAATTCTTAAAGTATCGCAGTTGGTTCTATTCAAGTCTATGAACTGTAGAACGATTACCTGGCAATCTGACGGCCCGGGTTCGATTCACAGCACGATCATGTTTTATATAAAAAAATCTAGATTAATATTTTTGATAAATAAAATTTTTTCGCCAAAAAGATTTTTTAAGTTTTTTTGGTTTTTCCAACATCATGCCGACGCTTGTAAGTTAGCTCCAACTACTGTTATCATTGATTTAAGTTTTTAGCTTTTACGTATTGCAAGTTTCGTTAGCTTACTGTCTAGTGCTCTCGGCTGACAACCTGGCGGCATAGGTTCGATTCCAACCAAAACCATGTTAAAAAAAGCAATAAAAACTATTTTTCTTAAATTTATTTGAAAAAAAAAATGTATATCTGTTTTTAGACCAACTATTTTTCTATTTTGACAATCGGGTAACAGGACAATACTGCTAAGATTGTTCATCCCACGTTCCAACGCAAAACAGTTAATCAAACGCAAAACCGACCGTCGCCAATAGTTTGCCAACAATGGGCCGATCGTATTTTTCTGCCTTGGTTATGTTAGCTAAATCAGCAGAATTTTGTTATAAATTAAATTTTTTTTTTCTAATGTAACTAACTTACTGAACTCTCAATTTCAGGGACCTGTCCTGGGATTTGTCTTGTGACATGTCACAAGGGGTCAATTTCCACCTCCTATGACAACGCCATGTAAAAGTGACCAGTCTATTTCATATAAAGGGGCCAGTTCGGTGACAGTTTGTTAAAATTTCCCGTAGGGTAGTTACATCTGTATGTGATATCGATAGAGGAAATACAAAAATATAATCATTTGAAAATAAATGTGGTTTAATCCATTAACCCCGAAATCTGGCGGAGAGAATTCAATAAAAATATATTTATACAAGAGGCAAAGACGTCAAATATAAAGGAGTGAAATCATTATTGAAAAAGATTGAAAGATATCCTTGGAAATAGGCAAAGAGCGAAAAGAGAAAAACAATGCAATAGATTAAATTAGGGCCTGAATAAATAATAAACACTACTAAAAAATTTCATATCACTTTTATTTGAAATTTTTACAATTAAAATTTAAAGATTAGGTACTGTCAAATAAGGTAAATTTAAACGGCATAAATATCTTTAGATCAGAAAAAACTTTCGTTTTTTGAATTTTAAATTTAGAATCAACAGTCTCAGAAAAAATCGTAAAATTGAGGTGTACTAATAATAGTACGATGAGCGTTATAACCCCCCGATTAAAAAATACATTATATCTAGCATATGTAGTCATATCTCATTTGATATAGATCGACATTTAATCTTATCCAAATTCATCTCAAAATTGGAGTATCCAGTAATATCCAATCAGATCCTTCAAATATATTACAGGATTAAATTAGATCCAAATAGATCTAAAAATTGGGAGTCCAATAATATTCAATAATATAAAATTGAGATCCTGATAGATCCCAAAATATGCTACGGAATTAATTTAGATCCAATTAGATGCAAATAGAATTGGATAATTTGAGATCAAAATTTTATTATATATATTTGGAATTATTTAAATTTTAATAAAATTTAAAAAATAACACAAAAAATTAAAAAAAAAAATTTATTATTTCAAAAATATTTATTATTTCAAAAATATTTATTATTTAAAAAATATTTATTATTTAAAAAATATTTATTTCATTAAAAAAATATTTATTTCATTAAAAAAAAATGCCGTCGTCAGGATTTGAACCACTCAGCCACACACTGCTATACAAAATGACTGACTATATGAGACAACATTGTTCGTGTTACTGAGATATATATAATTATATAAATTTATAAATATAGATGACTTAGAAAAAATAAATTAATAACATTCTTGCAAAAAAACAAAAATTAAAAATCTTAAATATTTTCCACTCATGGAATTTTTTGGTGAAGAAGATACAAAAAAAAAATGTTTGTTGAAGGGTCTAGGCACCGATTTATATGGCTCAAAAGTCTAAATATCAACAGTCTGTATTTGCGAAATTAATAATGGGATAAGAACAATATATATGTTGTTGAAAAGGTAATATAAATGTCTTTTAAATAAGGTATAACATGTATAAGCTTAGCAATCCTTTGGAAAAAATACTCCTTTCCAACACTTTTTCACAAGTTGTTTTGTTGCTATTAAAAAATGAGAATATTGCCAAAATTGTATGTAGAAATATTACAAAAAAAAATCATTTTCGCTCTGGAAGAACTCAAATTGAGAACTTTAACTAATTTTGTATATATAACGATATCTAATTATATAAAGGGTTCTTCAATAAGAGCGCTACAAAAGTTTTTTTAAATAAAACAAAAACGGTTTTGGATATCAATGAAATTCTTTATTCCTGTGAAAGTACGTTCGATGCCATTATGTATGGAAATCGATCTCTTTTGCATGGCCACCACGGGCACGCTTGCAGAAGTCCAGAAGCTGAACCCAATTTTCGACGGTTTTCAAGCATAAATCGGCCGATATTCGTACGAAGTTCATCAATCGTCGCTGGCTTGTTGGCATAGACCATAGATTTGACGTAGCCCCACAGGAAATAGTCCAACGGCGTCAAATCGCACGACCGAGGCGGCCAATCGACTGGACCATTTCGTGAGATAACACGTTCTCCAAACTTGGTTTGCAATAAATTGATTGTGACATTCGCTGTGTGGCTTGTGGCGCCGTCCTGTTGGAACCACATGTCCTCCAAGTCCATATCATCCAATTGGGGCCAAAAATATTCGGTTATCATTGAACGGTAGCGATTCCCATTCACAGTAACGTGCCGGTCTTGATGATCACGGAAGATGTACGGCCCAATGACGCCGCCGGCCCATAAACCGCACCAAACCGTAATTTTTTCGGGATGCAATGATGACTCATGGAGTACGTGTGGATTGCTGTCTGACCAATGACGCATATTTTGTTTATTGTCGAAGCCATTCATTATGACGACCATAAATTGGACGTAGCGCTCTTAACGTTGAGTCCACTGACTCCGAATTTCGGTAGTAAATTTTAATAATTTCGACTCGTTGGTGGCTCGTATATCTTTCCATCATGAAATGGCGAACCTTACTGAAGAGAAATGTCAAAAGAGCGGCAAGAAACATGGCGTCGTTTGCTGTCCCTGTCTTTCTACTTTTGTAGCGTCCCTGTTGAAGAACCCTTTACTTAAAATACTATTAATTGAAAACATAATTTGCAGATGCTGTTGACACAAAATGGTTTAATCTTTTTAAGATCTGTAGAAAAATATTTATAACTAAATCAAATTGAGTTAAAAAAAAAGTAAAAAAAAAAAAAATTTTTGTGCCCGAGCTGGTATTAGATAATAGGACCTCAGTCACATACATATATAATTATGTGTGGGGTTATATATGACAATATATAATTACATATTAAAATATTATTAATCCCAAGTTACAGTAAACATAACTTTCAGGTGCTGTAAAAAATATTTACAAGTTAATTAAATTGAGTTAAAAAAGTAAAAAAAAATGTTTTTTTTTGCCCGAGCTGGGATTCGATAGTAGGGTCTCTCAGGTAATATGTGACTACCCGTGAAAAAACGATTAGATTTGATCAAGTTAGGTTTGATCCAATTGTATCTATTTATATTAAAGAGTGAATAACAATGTATAAAATTAAATATGAATTTATCTGCGATTCCGATTTTCAAAATTTTCTTATTCGTTGCCTTATTTAATCATATCCTAAAAAATCTTTTCTCTTATATCATTTTATATGCCATATACAAATACATATACTTGATCAAATTATATCTCGTTGAAGTTACATTTTTATATTGCTTCGAACAATACTTTATAACACTAAATGTGACCCAAGAATATTTTAGATAAAATTATTTAATACAATTATTGTATTTATTATTTAAATACAATTATATACTTAATAATTCAATACAAAATTAAAAGCTGAGCTTATATGTTATGTTGTATCTAGGGTTTCTAATGAGCCAGAATTTTTTAATTTTTTCATGAGACATACCAATGTCGCACTTTTTAATAACAATATCTAATCTTAAATCTAATGAAAGAAATAATAAGAAAAGTACCTACACAGAGAAAAAATTATAGTTAAATCAATTACTATATCAGATTTTAATTAATATTTGATTTTTTACGAACACTTTGTAAATAAAGTATGAATATTAGAGCTAGTGTTATAGTCATCGATTGGTAGGATATTTCATTTAACTAAGAACCCGAGTAAAAAAAGTTAGATGTTATAAAATACAAACGTATCTTTTTTGGTATAGCCTACAATTTGATCTGAAAAGTGGTGGATCGTACTGCTCACATATGATTCATATATGCTCATATATGATCATATATGGCCATATACCCTCAAATTTCGGATCCAAAGGTATATGGAAATATATGAGATCATGCATGAGCATACATTGAACTATGCATGTACGTATATGACTATGTATGCCCATGCATGATCACATACGAGCCAATGTATGATCATGTATGTTCATATATATTTCGATTTTCACATGGGTACTTATAATTCGGCGTCAGTACTAGTTATTTTTGTTAGGCGAAGGCGTTTTTATAAGCAGTCTAGCTTACTCGCGATAACTACTTATTTTTTAACCACTAGTAAGTATATAAGTAAGTCGTATTATTTAACAACTTGTAACCACTTATTTTTTAACTACGTATAAGCACACGGATAACTACTTATTTTGGTATCTACTTATTTTACATACTTTTGTAATGCAGCGGGTAAGCGGGTGCACAAATTTTGTGCGTTTTTTCATGCAGCGAATATGGACAACTACTTACAAAAACGACCTTGTCGAACAAAAACAATGAGTTTTGACACCGAATTATAAGCAGTAGACCCTAATTCTACTGCTTATTATTTAGATATTAGTAATGAGCACCCATTACTGAGATTTTGCTGGGGTGAAGGGTTTACTTTACAATTCAGTATGTATGACACTTTTTTTTAACAAAAAAGTATCATCCCCCTTGTTTTACTCATTTTATGATTCCATTCATTAAATGTATACAGTAAAATTTTACTGTATTTTACGTTTTCGCTCAGAATGTTTGAATCCGTCAATTGATTTTTGCTGATTTTCAATACCAAATGCTCAGTAAAAGTGTTCATACCCTCTCACTTATAGGGACGTGGTAACGATTTTAACATTTGGCCATCGCTAGATTACAAAAAAACTGAATATTAAATTACATTTGAAAATGTTTGCGGAAAAAAACTAAAAATTTCCCTATTCAAGTACCGTGAAGTGTTTACAATGCAGTATGTATGACACTTTTTTTTTAACCGACAAAAAAGTATCAGCCCCCTTGTTTTACTCATTTTATGATTCCATTCATTAAATGTATACAGTAAAATTTTACTGCATTTTGTTTTATGTTTACCTTAATATTTTTTGTAGAATTCAAATGTTTACCCATATACAATCTTTTATTTTTGTAACTTTACAATTTTGTGTAATTTTTAAAATTTTCTCTTTCATTAGAAATTCCATGTACGTTTATAATTAGTTTAGTTTAAGTCTATGTTGTAATTTATGATGGTGTTGCTTTTAACGATAATAGTGATCAGGCTTGCCAGATACTTTTTTTCGTTATCCCCAAACAAATCTTATAATATCCCCAAGAAATCCCCAACTAGAAAAAATATTAAAAACGGTACTCGAGTTTATTTAATTTTCTCAAATGTTAAAGATTTTGAACTAATTTTTTAATGAATTTTTCAAGTTTGTCTCCACAATTAGGCCTTTAAAAATATAATTCTTTAAATTGACTTTTAAATCTGAATCAATTTTTAACAAATCGATTCGTAAAACTCATTTTATTGATTGAATGATTGAATTATTTAATACTTCAATTAGTCAATATCTTATTCTTATTTGATTTTTGTTGAAGCTAATTGATTCAATTTTAACAAATAAATATTTGCCTTGATTTATATTTCGCTAATCATAGCATAAAACGAAAAATTTAATCGAATCAAAATTGATTCAATTCAAATTTGAAAAAATCTCATCGTAACTTGTGATAATCAATTATTAACTAATTCATCAAATGAATATGAATGAAAAAAAAATATATTTTTCAATATTTAAGATATTTAATCTTTTTAAATTCTCAGGCATAATATATTTATTCGTGTTAGAAAGCATTGAATTGTTATGCAATATGTATAAAAGGGTAAATTTATACTTTTCGTTGAAATTACGTGAAAAACTTTACTTTCTGAAAATTATTCAAAATGAATAAAAGGTTGTAAATATCCTCAAAACATTTTTTAAATCCCAAAAAAAATCCCCTCTCCCCAAATTAAAATTTTTGTCCCCAAGACCAACAAAATATCCCCAAATTTGAGGACAAAACGCCAAGTCTGGCCAGCCTGATAGTGATGATGAGGACGACAAGAATGTTGATGATGATTATGTTGATGATGATTATGTTGATGATGATAATTATATGTTATGTTAACATTGCCTTTTTTAATGTGAACAAAATATGACTTCATATGTATATTGAAGTATTGTATGTATAGTACAGTGCGTTTCACAATAAAGTGCTCGCCATCAAATACAACTAACAAATAATTATAACTAGAAAAAGTCATTCAGTTACAACTACCCGAGTAAAACGGGATTAATCCAAAAATATAGAACACAATTGTATAGAATACAATCTAATTGTATCTAATTAGATCTGATCCGATGCAATTAGACACAAAAGTATGCAACTTCTGAACAGAAAGCAGTGTATTAATCTGATTCCAATTGATGCAGTTAAATAATATTTGATATAAATATATATGATAAGATATCGCTGCATATAACACCACATAAACTAGATATTGCTCTATCTGACATTTTATATAAAATTATTAAAAAGTTTCGTGTTATATGTATAAATATAAAATTATATCAGAATTATATGATGTTATATGGAGTAATATATATTTGTATATCAAATTGTATTTAACTACATTAACTGGTATCAAATTGATACCTTTATATCTTGTCAAAAATCGGACCATTTTGTATCCAATTTTATTAGATACAATTAGATCGTATTCTATACAATTGGATCCACCATTTTTAGATTCAAATGCATATTTTTGGATTAATTCGGTTTTACGTTGGTAAATAAAAAAGATTTAAATATTTTCTAGTTAATATTTTACTCTGAATTTATTCTTGTGAACAACAATGGAATTGGTGTTTGAATAAAATGGATGAAATGCATGATTGTATTGCATGAACAACTACAATGTATATTTGAGTTAAGGTACAAATATGTACATCACGTAATGTTACTTTGTTTGGCATATCATCACTCATTTTCATTTCATTCATAATGTTTATGCTTTTTAATCGTAATTGTTATTTATATAAGGTGTTAATTGAAGTTGTTGTTTTCATTTTTCACAGTTAATGTTATTGGTTTTTATGTAATTATATGCATTGAAGTTATAATGATAGAAAAATTCCCACGACACTTTTATTTACCTTTCATTTTAAAGTCTTTATGAAAACAAATTTTAGCTGATTAGTGATTTTCCGGATGAATTTCCCAGCAAAACTTTGCTAAGTGGTGAGATACTCGTATATTTGTGTCATTGCCATGTAATGACGGCTTGTTAACTTTTGCATTGTTTGAAAACATAAAATAATGATGAATCGATCTTCAATTATACATTGCATGATACTACTGCAGATAATAATTAAAACATTTTTAAAAATATGTTTTATAATGTAATGCTTTGAGTTTTTTGTAAGCAAGAGCTTAAGGTACATATTTTTCGACCTCACGAACGAAAACACGAAGCACAACAATTCATTTACATTTTAGGAAAGTCAATTTTATATATGTTGATAAATCGGGAGGGGTAGAGTTCTCTACTTAAAATCCGAGATCCCAGGTTCGAATCCCAGAGTGACCATATATTTAATAAATAAAATATTTGTAATAATTTTTTTTTTAATAAAATTGTTTTTATGGAACTCTAGTTTTAGACAATCAGGGTTTGTTGGTTCCGTTTATATATAATTAAATAAATTTAGGGCCTGTTTATCTATTACGAAAATACTCTAAACGATAGAAAGTGACAATTACTTTCGTCAAAAATATATGGGAAACAAAAACAAATTTTCGTTACTTTGCTTTCGTTTAGACCATTTTCGTAATACATAAACAGGGGCTTAAATAGAATTTACAATAAATTTTTTTACAACAAATAGAGAAAAAACTTGAAAAAAGTACACTCACAATATTTTATCATTAAAAACAACCTAAAATACATACTAAATTAATTGAAAACACAATTAAAAAAGGATTACTGATTTTTCATTATATTTAAACCATTTTGCTATTTATTTTCAAACATTGTTTAAACAATCCATAAAAGAAATAAAACCCAGCGAAAAAAGAGATGCCGAAGCAGTAGAAAAAGCACTACAATTGATGATCTAGATGTACTTCTTTTTTAACATAAACACTAATGATTTTAACATTGAGTTGTCATACGAGAGGAGTACTCTGACTTCAACATTTTTTCACTACTTTTTGAAAGAGTGCAAAGGAAGCTCTTTTTCACCAATTAAAACTTTAAAAAAATTCTTCACAAAAAAAATTATATTTTTTTTATTTTACAAAAGTTTTTTTATTGCCGCCACCAGGTATCGAACTTGCGACCTCACGATTGCTAGTCGCAGAGCTCTACCGCTGAGCTATTCTTTGATATGAAAGTTGACTGGCATAAAAACTCCACTTTGTTAATGCGAGATATTGTTCCTTATTATCTTCAATAAAAGTACTCTTATTAAACAAGTGTAAAAGGTGCACTCCAATTCAATATTGGTTTCAGTACTATTTTTACAGGTACATAAAAATCAATTTCTCACCATTTTTTTATATACGCATACTTTTCAAAATTTTTAAATTAAAAAAATATTGAATTTAAACAAATAATTTATAAATATTAAAAAAAAATTAATAGAATAAAAAAAAATTAAAAAAAAAATAAAAAATGTTGGTCCCACCGGGAATTGAACCCGGGACCCTCTGTTTGGAAATGCCAAATGATACCAAAATCACTTTTTACAATCACTTTTAGAGCAATTACTCTTTAGAAGCAATACTTAAGTGATTTTTTGGATGTGGTTCAGAAGTAATTTTAAAAAAGCTGTAAAAATGTAATAACGGATACTTGGGAAGCAATGAAAGAAGTGATTTTTTGAAGTTGTTCAGAAGTAATTCTAAAAAAGCTGTAAAAATGTAATAACGGATACTTGGGAAGCAATGAAAGAAGTGATTTTTTGGAGTTGTTCAGAATAACTTATAAAAAAGCAGTAAAAATACACTAACGGATACTTGTGAAGCATTAAAAGAAGTAGTTTGTAAAGCACTACTTGCAATTTTTTTTGCTGGGAAAGTAATTGACAAGTCTATTAAAATAATCATAAATTTTTAACAGACAAAACGTAAAAAAAAATGATTTTGTGGTTTGTTTTTTCATATTTAAGTTTTTTTTTCTTTAATTTTCAAAATACTACACCATACACAACACATACGTTCATATTTTTATTGGCTATGTTTGTGTGTATGAGTAAAGAATTTCTTGTAATTTGAATTGAAATAATTTTGTATATAAACAAACTATTTTAACGAAAAAGAAAACCGAAAATATTTGAACTTTTTGTTTTGAAACAGAAAACAACGAAATTATTTAAATTATTTTTTCTAAAAATAGAATAAATATTTGACTGAAAATAACTCCTACAGACGATACATATTTTTTTCAAGTTTGTTTTTTATTGATTGATAAAAAAAGTTGAACAATATGTTTCACTGCATTTTAATTGATTCTTCAATTGAAAACAAACTTTACCTCTTACTTTTTAAATAAACCTCAATCGGTTATGGAAAATATATTGTGAGTGTATTATTATCAGATTGCCTTTATGGGGTTCTCTCTAGCTTATAATGTAGATTTTAGGTTTTTGTATTTAAACTAGGGATGTGCGATTAATCGATTAATCAAACTTCCTGATTAATCAAAATTCTGATTAATAAATTAATCGATTATTCAACAGTTTTGATTAATCAAAAACATGATTAATCGATTAATCAGATATTTCGATTATTCAAAATAATGATTAATTGATTTATCATGATTTCGATTAATCAAATTTATGAATAATTGAATAATATCTTGTTTTTCTCCGTTGACGACGCCTTTTAACGCCAGTTCAATATAGAAACATTAAATTTGGGAATGGAATTGGTCAAGTCTGACCAGTGAGAAAACAACCTTTCTGATTCTCTTTATGTGGGGCTATATAAAGCATCGCCACAAAGATAAAATTTCCATATTTTTTTATTTTTAAAAATTTTTTCAATATCAATTAAAATTATTCAAGTTTTGATTAATCAAAATTCAAATTAATCGATTAATCATAATTCTGATTAATCAAATTTTCAATTAATCAATTAATTGATTAATCAAAGTTCTGATTAATCAAACTCTTTGATTAATCCATTAATCGCACATGCCTAATTTAAACATACTCTCACAGTAAATTGGAAATGTTTGTTTTAAAAAATAATGAGATAAATATTTTGATTGAATCAATATATGAAAATGTATAAATTTTTTATATTTTTCTACAAAATGAAAAATGCTCCTAAAAATTAAAAATATGCACTAAAGCATCAAAAATGTATTAAAAAGGCACCAAATATGCATTTGAAGTCGAAATATGCAAAAACATATGCAACTACAAATCGATGCCATTTTGTTCATTTTGTTCACATTTCATTTTATTTAGTCCATTTTAGTTTGGGACTATCGAGAAAAAACATGCAGTTGCATGGAATTCCTTCCCTATTTATCACATATAAAATTAATCAGCGAAGTAGAGTGTAAAGTATTGCCTGAAGACCTATGGTTATATATTATTTGGTGATGTGTGGTTTTGCAAGGTTATTTTAAATCATATTCAACAGGACTAACGTTGCCAGACTACAAATTCCTGCTTTTTTCGAATTTTATGAGTTGTTTTTTTTTAATTAGTTCTATTTCAAATGGAAGCCTTTAAATGATCAACAATTCTGAAATATTTTTCTATTGAATTTAGTTGTTCGACTCTACATATTCTTAACAATATTAACCAATATATGTTAACCAACGACAATTTTCAGATGGTTTAACGATACACTTATTAGGTATTTTTAAAATTTTTGACAATAAATTATTCGTTAAATTTTTTATTGCACTCATAAAAATAGACCTGTAGAAATAGCAGAAAAAACTACTAAAAATTAGTTAAAAATTACATTGCAGAAAAAACTGCTGAAATTTTTAGATTTTTTTGCTAAATACTAGTAAAATAATAAGCACAACAAAAATAAAAATCTCAAATTTATAGAGTTATAATTTATATTGTTATCTATTGGCGTTTATACATCAATAGATGTCACTACATTGCTAGATCTGTCAAAACAACAGAGTAGTATACTGGAAGATGACAAAGCTAATTGTGGTAAGTTCTAATAACGCTCTTAGACGAGAACAAGAAATTCTCATTGAGTTTGTAATTTAATTTAACAAATATTTACAGAAATTCTAAAAACATCGTCCCCTGATAATTTCCTTAGGCAAGAATGAAATCCGGATAGGGACATGCCTTCAACAGATTATTTTTCACAATTTGTAAAATACGTTTGGGATTTTAGCATATTTAATTCCTTTAATGCAATGAATGATTATCCCGATAAAAATAAATTAAAAAACAAACAAAATTATTGTCAAACTTTTTGAACTGTTCTCAAAAAAGGAGATATAATATTAAAGAAGAAAAAATGTTACAATACCGAACTCGGAATCGTCCTAAAATCGGTATTTCGAATTCGGCAAAATTGATCGAATTTCGACAATTTCGGTATTACCGAAATCGGTATTAGAAAGCCTATTCAGCGGCAAAACGCAAATTTCCCGTAGGTTTCGATTACAATGTTCAATCCTTTTTTTTAAACTTATTAATAAAATATAAAAAATGCAATAAAAATTAAAATTTTCGGATGTAAATTACAACTTTGGTTTAATTCTGATTTTTTTTTCTACAAATAATATTCTCCTTTAATTTTTGTTTCCTTTTTTTCATTATTTTTGTCAATCAAAAAACGTGTAAAAATTGTTAATATTACATGTTATGTTTGTGTTATTTTAACACACACTCAAATGCAGTATGTCAATTTATACACACTCACTTTTGGCTGTCATTAAAAATGCAACCCTGTCATTCAAACAATAATTCTGTTTGTACAGTAAAAATGCAGTAGAATATTTAATAACTAAAATGCAGTAGTAGTTTATTGTGATACATTTAAAAATACATTATAAAACCCGCGTAATTTGCTCATAACAAAAATTAATTTTTAAATAATGTCTTCCTCCCCAGGAAAATGTTTAATAGCCACCCGTATTTAGTGATTAATTTACAGTTTTGTAAATTCTACGAATGACATTTGTTTAAAAGCCTATTTAAGCATTTGATCTGCCTGATAGCGTGTAATTTTAAGGTCACATTACTTTAGAATACGCATTCAATTGCATTCAGCATAGTTTTTTTTCTAGTTTTTCTGCTTTTGTTTTTGGTCAATTTAACATAAATTTACTTTAATAAACACGCTCCAATAAGTTTTTAATGTATGATATATAGTATGTAGTTCATTGTAACTTGTTTTGTTTATTTTTTTTTTTTTTTGGTTTTTTACACAGGTAAATTAACTGTGTACTAAACATACGTGTTATGTTTTATTTACATTTGAAGTTTAATTCCTCTTTATTCTGAAGTCCAAGGTCAAGGTGTTGTTCAGGGGGAAATTATATTTATTTGTTGTTTACGAAAATTGTTTATTTTACTAAATTTATTCTGTTAATTGTGATTCATTCTGTGTTTTATAAATTCAAATATTTCAAACTGCACTTTATGAAGTCATCATCAAAATCTTACATCATTGAATATTTAATTCAAGGAATAAATGATTTTTCTCTATATGAGCAAATGTTATTTAAAAAGACTGTGAGCTAAAGTTATTTCAAATTTATTTTTATTGGGAAAAAACATTAATTCATTTCAAAATTGTTTACATTCATTTAACTCTTAGGAACGAATGTCAACAATTCTACATTTGCAATTCATTTATTTCACCTAATATCACTATTGAATGTTCATAAATATTTGACAATGTTTCTAAACAATTTTGCAGCAGTATTGTTAAATTTTATTTATAGTTCGAATGTTGTGTTTTACTTTCTTTTATGCACCCCTTTTTTGATGTTTTTGTTGTACGTTTATTTTGTGCCATTAACACATAAAATTCAAATACATTCGTCATTGATATAGACAAGTTTTTTGCTATACAAGTTTAAAACGATACAACTACTATCTCATACTACTTTGATACTATGTATGCATAAATATTTGATTACACACTAAACTGAACTGACTTGACTATACAACATAATGCAATTCAACTATTCGTAAGTGCTCTACTTTAAATTGTTCCATGACAAGAAAAAAGACGGAAAATGTACAGAAAACTAAAATAGAAACCATAACAAAATGTGGGGAAAACTTTACAATTGTGGCCTGGTGTACAAAAACAATAATAAATTCCAATATATCTGTATGTTTAGGAAGGGGGGATACGGATACAGGTTTCCTTTCTTTCCTGTGCAATGTAATACAAAAAACACAACAATTTCCTTTTTGATGTTTTTCCATATAACCAAATCATAAAAAGAAATGTATGTTGAAAAATATATATATGTAGATATCTTCGATGTATACCAGTGAGTGTAGTGTATTTCTTTGTATAATTTCCACTCTCTTCAATGCAAATACTATCTTTACTACTACTATTCAGCCATAATCATTATTGTTGGCATTGTCTGTTTATGGTGGATAGTGGATTTCAAAGATAGTAGATTTCAAAAAAAAAATCTGACCTTGGAAAGAAATTATTTTTGAAATTAAATTCAAAAATAATTTCTTATAATTTGTTAAATTAGTAAAAATTTAAAAATGTCGATTATGGCGCCCAACTTGAGGGTCTTTAAGTAACAAATCATGATGAATATACAGAAAATTATTATTACTCCGTCGGAAGTAACTTTTCGTAATTAAATCATCCGGAGTAAAAATTTTTATATACAATCATATCTTATTTAATATTGTAAAAAAAACATCTAGCTTATGGGAAAGGAAAGAGGAACGATTAAGAAGTTCGTGGGCATATTCATAAAAAAATTTTAAATACAAAATATTTTTTCTCATCGTCTAAAATTCAAAAGAACGCAACTAACGAAGTTTCAAAGCCCGATTTCATTGATGATTATGATTCATTTGGCCAAACTATATTCTTGCACAAAATTACGTTCTTATGAACAAAATTCGAATCTGAAATATTAGTAATTTAACCACTCAACCCCACTTTAATTTTATTTAATACGATACCCAGCAAAAAAAAATTGGAAGTAATGCTTTACAAACTACTTCTTTCACTACATCACAAGAATCCGTTAGTGTATTTTTACTGAGTTTTTAGAAGTAATTCTGAACATTTTCAAAAAGTCACTTCTTTCATTGCTTCAAAGGTATTCGTTAGTATATTTTTACAGCTTTTTTAGAGTTACTTCTGAACAACTTCAAAAAATCACTTTAGTATTGCTTCTAAAGCATAATTGCTCTAAAAGTGATTTTGATATCATTTGGTATTTCTAAACATATAATCGCGGGTTCGATTCCTGGAGGAACCAATATTTTTTTAATTTTTTGATATTTTTTTCATATTTTTTTTTTATTTTTTTTTTTAATATTATAATTAATTTGTTTAAATTCAATGTTCTTTTAATTTTTAAAAATATATAAAATAAAAATTATGAAAAATTGCTTTTTATGCGCTTATGAAAATATTACTGAAAACAATAATGAATTGCAGTGCACCTTTTGCACTTGTTTAAAAGAGTACTTTTATTGAAGAGAATAAGGAACAATGTCTCGCAGTAACAAAGTGGTGTTTTTATGCCAGTCAACTTTCATATCAAAGAAGAGCACAGCGGTACTAGACTAGCAATCATGAGGATGCCCGTCAATTTTGCAGCACTACATTTAATAAATTTAAGCACAATATTAAGTGGTTGGGGCTCTGGTATGAATAACATAAGTGTTACAATTTTAGTACCAATGGAATTTTTTAGAATGTTCTAAAACTATGGCCGTTATACTAATAAGGCTGCCACTTGACTTTAAGTAAGTAAACTGCATATTAGCCTTTGTATATTTAGTAGCGCAATAGTAAATCGTTGGTAAACTTTTGTGTGTTATACTGTTGTATGTAAAAATAAGTTGTTAAATAAATAAGTGTACAAACTCAATATCAAACAAAAGAGTGTGTGGTTATTTTGAATGCAATAGAAAAGAATATGGTTTATTTAAAGCAAATAAACCAACGTTTTTAAAAGGTAAAAAAGTAACAATATATTAAAAGCAAAATTTAAACTGCGATTTTCTAAATGGCGATCAAAATGGGACCACCTATAGATCTGCCTAAAGTTAAAGGCGCATTACCAATCAGTGATGTATTTAAATTAATGTAAAACAAAATTTGGAACATCAAATATCTTGATATGAATATCTTATAGTGTAACTTTTATGGCGCCCAACGTAGGGCAACTAACATCCTTAAATCAAATTTTATTTGTTTTTTTTTTAACAATTCAATCTTTGTCAACACTGATTACCCATAACAACACAAAAATAAATCGTAGTTGTTCTTGCATTTAAGCCAAAGTTGCCATTTGTTTTCCTTTTAATTTTTGTATGCACTTTTTTCCAGTGTTGTGTTTTTTGAAACTTTATAGTACAATAGTTATATGATGACGATGTTGTTGCTTGTACTGCCAGTAGAGTTGTACAATGTACATACGTTGCATTACCATTATTGTAAAGCTAAAAGTATTATGAAATATTAATTGAGTTTTTAATGCTCCATATTACAAACGAACTACAACGACTTGACTATTCATTAACCATCCATATTCTCCATCCAAATGTTTGCAAGTTATACAATAGTACAGTATAAAGTCATAATAATACATCTTTGATTTGTATGTATTGTTGGCTGCTTTTTAAAGCATATTGCACGTTTTTGTTTTTTGTTTTCTTTTTTATATTGTACAATATTTATTTTTCTTTTGTACCAAAGTGAGTGCGGTTAAGTAGTCATTGTAATCATTTCAATTATGGTGGATACTTAATTAGTTTTATTTTTTAATTCGCTTTAAAACAAAATGATTATAAAAAAGATTTTCCATACAGTTTTTTAATTAAATACGTTGGACTAAAGACATTAAATAGAGTTGTTGTTCAGCAAAATTTTACTCAACAAAAAAATTGGAGCGCTTCTTTCAGCTTTATCTCCTTTCGAAAATACACTTAAGGCAGTGTTTTTTTTTTTCGTTTTTATTACGACACTCCGTACTAAAACAATGCAATCTGTAAGATCTCTAAAATTTCAAAGTTCTACTTAAAAGCACCAAAAATAGGTAAAGGAAAACCTCTGCCTTCAGCGCATTTTCGTAAGCAAAAGTGCAATTAGAAAGAAGAAAAATGTCATGTGTATTAATAGTCGGTCAAGACCCACCGATTCTAAAAGAGAACCAATCCTTATTATATGAGTTAAGAAATTAATGGGTCAGAAATTGCTGAAAAAGTGCAGTTAAAGCGGGTGATGATTTACATGGGGACTATCAAGGAAGGAATCCGCGGGGTCACACACCGATTACGCTGAAATTTCGATAAGTGGTAGAGCCGTCTAAATTAAAGAACACGTACATATATTTTTCAGCGACATTTTCTCATGTCTAAAGAGGTAGGTAAGAAGTTTATGAAATTCAAATTTTTTTGCACAAAAAATAAAGTGGTCAATTGAAGAAAATTTCTGATACCCATATTGCCTATGGATTGAATACAGAGCTGCCAGTATTAGAAATAAAGGCGAAAATAGTGCCATAACTGTTTGTTTTAGGCATTAGTGTCATTATCATTCATTGTCATTGACGCATTGGCATTAACAATTTTCCAGGTATGTTATAAACCACTAGGGTTTTTCTTTTCCCGGACTTTTTCATTTCCCGGGACAGCGGGATTTTTTTTTGAATTTCCCGGGATCCCGGGAATTCCCGCTCATTCGAAAATAAATAAATCCGACATTTGTTGTATTGGAAAAACTCGATTTCTATTACAACACAGTCCGACAAAGTTCATATTTTGGTTGTACCTATGAGAAAATCTACTTAATATATTCTGAAAGCAGGGCTAAATATAAAATATCCATGTCTTCCACTTTTTCTAGATCAATTCGTCTAACAGTTTAAATCGCGAATTAATATTGAGGTAATATATTTATATGGAAAAACACACACACAGAAAATTATTTAGTTGAAATTCGGTTAGAAGTATAAAATATCAATTGCTTCACCATAAATTTAATTTTAACTACATACCCAGCAAAACCTTTCATTACCATGTAATGAGTTTTAGGTATTGAAATCTTAAGTGTTCACTAGTTACCTTTTAATTACTAAACTACTTATTTTAACATGGTGATGTCATTGGAGGAAAGTCATTACACTGATGTTACCTGTAAGTAGTTTATCAGCTGTTCTATAAATAGATGTTGAATATAGATTTAAAAAAGTATAAAAATTTAAAAACCAATAGGAGCTGACACGTATTGATCAGCGTAACCCACGATTGTCAGGCAAACACTCTAACCATTAGACCACGACATCACTATGATTTTTATTGCTTTAACTTATGTACACATTTATTGTGGCAACTGTTATACATGGCTATTTTTCATAAAACTTGTTGTTATTAAATACTGCTTAATGAACATCAACATTTCTATAAATAGATGTTTAATATAAATTACAAAAAAAAACAACAATGGAAGCTAACACGAGTTGAGCAGCGATCCTCATGTCTGTCAGGCAAAAATGATAACCACTAGGCTACGCCATAGTTATGCTTTTTAATGATTTAGAACATATATTATTGGTTTCAGCTATTGTGAAATAGTAATGTGTGGGGTATAATTATCGGTAACTCATTACATTTAGTTTAAAAGTAATTCAACGGGTAATGAGATATGAGATCTAAGTAATGCATGTAGTAATGACCAGTCATTACCAAGGTTTTGCTGGGTAATTTTCTTTCTTGAAACCATTGATCTATTATTATATTTGAGAACTACATAGTACATTAAAATAAATACCGCAAATCCTAATAATTGGTAAAATCAATCAATACTGAATGAAGAAATTAGTTATGGGAATTATCGGTAGACCCAACCATAACAAAACTTAAAATTAGTCATAAAAGTTAAAAATCAGTAGTAACAAAATATATTTTAGTATTCCCTTCTTATTAAAATGTCAATTTGAAAATTAAAAAGAATATCAAAAGTTTATTAATTGTTTTTCTTTCAAAGAAAATAAACTACATTATTTAAAAACTGAGAAAAATTAAAATTAGAAGCAGCTAATCAAAATTGTCCATATAAGCTACATTTCATGTAAGTCGTGTAAAATGTCCAAATCAATATTAATAATATTACTAATTTTTTTATCTTCTCTTGTAGCAGAAAAAATCAAGATTGTTTGTTATTGAAAATTAAATATTCAATCAAATGCTGTCCATTCTTCAAATACATAAAGAAAAACAAATTTAATTTCAATATCTGTGTTTATTTATATGCAAAGGTCGCCGAATTAAGGATTTTTTCAGAGTTTGAATAGTTTTTCGAACAAAAATTCCTTACAACTTTACAAAAAATATTAGTAGAATCAAATTAATTTTATCGGGAAAAACGACTCCAAAATATTTCACAAAATATTTTGAAAACTTGGACATTTGCTACATAAAAGGCTTTACCATTTTGAGGTATTTTTTATTAAAACAATACAAAATTTTTAAAGAAATTTTGGTTAAACTAATATTTAAAAGATATTTTTATAATAAATATTGCGTTGTTGGTTTCAAAAATGTCTAAATAAACATTAAAATGCATTAAAAGTACTTTTTATTTGTAAATGCTGTAGTATACTTTGAGTTCGATTGTAGCTACTGAATTAATTTTGACAGAAGTTGGTATTCACAACTGAATATTAAAATTTTCAGCACCAAAATTTTCAGTTATGCTGATCGATACAAAATTAAATTTTAAGATAGTTGTCGTAACCGTCACAATTCGATTGGCAACAAATTCGGTTATCACAACGAATCTGTTTTCTGGGTGTAGGTATTTTATTTTTATCCCTTCTTTTAGGACATATTGGAATTGTTCATGGGTGCAAACTTATATCGACCAATTCTATAGTCAGAACTAAAATCGATTTTTTGCTTAAACACTTCTTAAGTATGGAATCCAAAAATTTCTATTTCTAGATATTTTGTTTCTATGGAGATTTTCAGAATAATTCGTCTAGAATTATTTTTATAAAAAAGTTTAAAAGGGAGTATTTTTCACACAAATTTTTAAGCAAATTGGCTTAAATCTTTTTACTAAAATAGAAAATAAAATATTATTAAATAATTTGTTAACTTTAATTGGTATTTTTTGATTAGAAATTTCTAAAAATAAATTCCCAGCCAGCAATTTTGGAGGGCTCATAAATAAGATTTTTAAATGGCTCATAGAAATGATTATTGTTTTATTGAAAACACTCTTTTTTTGGTAGAAAATATGAACCCTCAGAAAACAACTCAAAAAGTTGTCTCTACAATCTAAAAAGCTGTCTCAAAATAAGGGTTAATTTTTCGGACTCAAAGAAAATTCCAAAATTTTTTTAAAATTATGAGGAAAATTTCTATTTTATACGTTATTTTTTCTGAGTCATTTCTGAGAACACAGGGGCTCTTTTGGATGGGCCACTTTCATAGGAATAAGTGGAAAAATGTTTATGTTTTTGGAGCTAATTTCTGAGTCATTAATGATCATCTTTGTTTGCTGGGTTATTTAATTTTCATAGTTGAATTTTAAATTAACATATAAAAAATCCAAAATAATTTGAAAAGCATCTGATGAATTATTTGAAAAATAAATAATTTTTAAAAAATACAATTAAAATAAAGGAGTAGCAATTGAAATTTAAATGAAATTATTTGAAGTAAAAAATATTCAAATTACCTATATCAGCTGAAAATACGAAACTATTACTAATTTTTTTAATTTCAATGCACAGGAATTTTAGAGATATTTGGAACTGAAATAATGATGTTGAAATGTTGTATATATTGCTTTACTTGAACAAAGATCATCGTTTTAAAGAAAACTTTTTTTTCCGAAGTAAGAGTATTTTTATTGGTAACTAAACCAAATTCAGCTGACATTCAAAAACAATTTGGCCTAAATAATATTTTTTTATATTGTACTAATTCAGTTTATTAAATTTTAAATCGTATTTTTTATTTTAAATATTTGTATTTAAATTGATTTCAAAAAAATCAATGCTTTAAATTTAAATAAAGCTTTCGAAATTGCAAAAAATACTAGCTGTAACTTCTATAAATGAATACGAAAAATCGCGGGAAATCCCGCATGAAATTCCCGGGATTGCGGGATTAAAAAAAGGGCGGGATTCCCGGGACATAAACCCTAGTTACAATATAACTGCATTAGTTTAGATTAAATTATATTTAAATCAGAAATAATTGCATAAGAATTTTGTGAGCACAGTTTCAGTCGACAGTTTTTGAGTAATCCCTATTTTAAAATAGATTTTAAAACAGTTTTTAAATTCGGAATACAAAATCATTGTGTTTCTTTAAAAATTACTAATCTATATAAATTTGGATTTCATTTGAGTTTGACCATCTCGGTAGGTGTTCAAGGGTATTTATAAATAAAACTATTAAATTTTACTCGTGGCACCAACTAATTGCATTTCAGCTTGAAATACTTCACAGAGGCCAACCCTTACCCTTTCTTAAATTTTATAACCTATGGTAGAGCTAAGCCAAGTGATGGGCGAGCAGAAAATGGTCCAACCTAAATTATAACACAGTACAACAAAATCATTTCTAATAGACATTGGGACGTAGATCACGAATATGGCCTTAGAATTTTAAAGTTAGCTATAGTTTAAGAAATATTTACAAAAACTTATTTGCAGAAAAATTCAATTTTGTAATAAACTTTTTGCAAAAAAAAGCAAAATTAAAAGTACAAACGCCATTCTTTGCAAAATTTTAATAGGCTGAAATATGGCCTTTATTTTAATATATCGCACGTTTTGACAGCTGCGATAATATTCTCTACATATTAGGGTTTTTCTTTTCCCGGACTTTTTCATTTCCCGGGACAGCGGGATTTTTTTCTAAATTTCCCGGGATCCCGGGAATTCCCGCTCGTTAGAAAATTAATATATCCGACGTATGTTTACTTGAAAAACTCGATATCTATTAAAAAAAACTTACGACAAAGTTCATCTTTTGGTTGCAGTCATGATAAAATCTACTTAATATACATATTCTGAAATAAGGGCTTAATATAAAATATCCATATCTTCCATCTTTTTCGAGATCAATTCGTTTAACAGTTTAAATAGCGAACTAATATGCAGTTAATATATTTGTATGGAAGGCAGTCTTAATTTTAAAACAACTCTTAGAAATACATTAATTAAATATTAATTCGCGGTTTAAACGGTTAAACAAATTGAATCATAAATTCTTTCAGGATATAATGGAATTGTTAATGGGTGCAAATTTGTATCGGACCAGCTTTAGAATCAGAACTAAGATCGATTTTTAGATTAAATATGGGATCCAAAAATTTCTATTTCTAGATATTCTGTTTCTATGCAGATTTTCAGAAGTATTCGCCTATTTTTATTAAAAAGTTTAAAAGTGATTATTTTTCACACAAATTTTTAGGCAAATCGTCTAAATATTTTTATAAAAATAGACACTAAAATATTATTAAATAGTTTTATAACTTTAATTGGTATTTTTTGAATAGAAATTTTTTATGGCACAATTCAGTCCCGTTCAAAAATATATTTTTTAATATATTGTATATTTTAAATATCCCAGAGGATGATTTGCGATGCAAATCGAAATATCTGAAGAAAATTAAAAAATAAAGTATTGAAAAATAAAATACAAAATATTTGGATTTTTATTTTTTTTTAATTTATGACCTAAAGCCAAACAATACTAAAAATATAACAATACCAAATTTCAACAATATTTAATCTAACAAAAACATAAAATTTGAAAAATACAACTGAAATAAAGGAATAGCAATTGAAATTTAAAGGAAATTATTTGAAGTAATAAAAACTCAAAACTTACATCAATTGAAAATACGAAAATAATATAATTTTTTTTTAATTTTAATGCCGAGTTTTTTTGGAGGTATTTGGAGCTGAAATACTGATTTTGAAATGTTGTGTATGAATATTGCTTTATTTGAACAAAGACCATCATTAAAAAATATAAAATTTCCGAGGTACGAGTATTTTTGTTTGTATTTAAACTTGATGTCTAATAAAATTTGTTTTCGGTTTAACTAAACCCAAAAAATTCGGCCTAAATAATATTTTTTATATTATATATTATATTATTAAATTTTAAATCGCATTTATTAATTTTAAATATTTTTTATTTAAATTATTTTTAAAACAATCAATGCTTTTAATTGAAATAAAGCTTCCAAAATTTTAATAAACTAGCTAAAACTTCTGTAAAAGATTAAAAAAAATCCCGGGAAATCCCGCACTAAATTCCCGGGATTGCGGGATTGAAAAAAGGGCGGGATTCCCGGGAATCCCGTCCCGGGAATTCCCGGGACATAAACCCTATAAACCACCTATACCCCAATAATAAATTTTGGCATGTATCAGGTGAGATCCCTAGAGTCCAAAACCCCAAGAATTTCAATACACTCAAATATATATTCCATTATCCAGCAAAAGAAAATTAGAAGCCATGCTTTACAAACCACTTCTTCCATATTATCTGGACAATCATATTCCTCTCTTCGAATGACAATCATATTATTCTTTGTACTGAGAAATACAATGTTCACAATCATTGGTATGGTTTAGACAACTATAAGATGATCAGTATATTTTTTATGAGCGTCATCGATCAGTTAGCGTCATTCTTGTTTGAGATTTTGTGAAAAGATGTTATAAGAAGCAGTCAAATAAAATACATAACACACTGGCTGAAAAATCCCTAAGATGACACATACATATGTAGGTGGCGCGACTAATGAAAAATCCATATGATTTTTTGGAACTACCAACCATAGATTACATAGATCTCTTACTCTTTGACATTCGCTGTCAGAGGACGTATCTCATGAGAATAATTTGGACATACGTCCTATACCTATACAAAAAATATTTGAATGTGTGTGAAAAAATGTGTTTGTTGACAAAACAAGAAGAAGAGTAAGATATCTTAGTTATATATGCTACCAACCTTCAGATGATACCTGTCAAAATTTAATGAAAATTCGGTCATTAATGAACAAGGTACAATTGTTTTAGTGACGCTACTTTTGCATGAAAAAGCTGTTTTCGAAATGGGTGCAGCATTTGCTCACAGTGCACCAAAAACAACGTGTAGATGATTCTGGGAGCTGTTTGGAACTGTTTCGGCGAGATTAAAAAGACTTTTTGCATCGGTATGTAACAATGGACGAAACTTGGATCTGCCATTTCACTCCAGAGTGGAATCGGCAGTCAGCTGAGTGGACAGCAACTGGCGTACCTCGCCCGAAGAAGCCAAAGACGCAACAGTCAGCTGGTAAAGTTATGGCATCAGTATTTTGGGATGCGGCTGGAATTTTATACATTGAAAAAGGCCAGGCCATCAATAGCGATCGCTACAGGTCCCAACTGATCCGTTTGTAGGAGGAAATCGCAAAAAAACGGCCCCATATGAAGAATAAAAAAGTGCTCTTTCACCAAGACAATGCACCGTATCACAAGTTGTTGGATACCATGGCCAAATTGCACGAATTACAGTTTCAATTGCTTCCGCACCCAGATTTGGCTCCCAGCGATTTTTACCTGTTTTCAGGCTTTAAAGAAATGTTCGCTGGATAGAGATTTTGTTCGAATGATTGCTGAAACAGAGGCCTTGAAGGCGACTATGTTGATGAATTATGTCGAATTTTGCGAAAAAAAAAAATTGTTATTGTATTGGTTATCATACGGACTTTTCAGCCGATGTGTTATCTCACAATGACTAAAGTGGTGTTTTTACGCCAGTCTACTTTCATATCAAAGAATAAATCAGCGGTATAGAGCTAGACTACCAGTCTTATGTCGTAAGTTCGATAACCGGTGGCAGCGGATAGCTCTGGAAAATTGGGGAAGTGGGAATTCAGAAAATCCTCTTGGTGATAATAGTGTTAGGTATCCGCTATCTTCCAGAAAAAAATGCTGATGAAGTTTCGTCGAAATCGGACAAAGGAATAGGGGGTCAGGCATTAATGGGTTAACACACTCCGTTAATACAATACAATATATTTTCTCGTCAAATCTAACGATATTTCAACTCGTTTAGCGGGATAAAATATGATTTAGCTATTAGCGGGAAAACTAGCGATTTTTTTAAAGTCAGTCTTGGTGTTTTCTTAGCTTTTTTTATGTTTATTTACTTGACAGAATTTTTTAATCATTATTATTTAGCGATTTATCGCTAAATTTTTATGGAAAACTTAATAGTTGGAAATATTTAGCGATGTATCGACAATTTTTTAAGAAAGTTTTAAAAAGTTCGTAAAATATAGCTATTTTTGGTAAATTTTTCAACAGAACCCAAATAGTTCGTGAAATTTAGCAATATATCGCTAAATTTTTTAAGTTTTTTATAATTTAGCTATTTTCTAGTGATTTTTTAGTTTGATTTAGCGATATTTTTAGGAAAAAAGTTGGCAACAGTGCCCATGGGTGAGAATGACCATTGCGCGGTGTAATAATTCTGTTAAATAGAGCTAAAAATACTATTAACTTATAAATTTTTTTAGCTTATTCAACTAAAAGTTGTCAATGTATTTAGCAGACTGTGGCTGAACTTCATTGAAAATTCTGCAAGTGCAAATCGATGCACATTTTTCAGTAAACTTATAAGACTTTTCAATTATTTTTACGGGCATTTTTTAGTATATATTGTTATGTTTTTACCTTTTAAAAACCTTGGTTTATTTCCTTTAAATAAACCGGGTTCTTTTCTATTGCAATCAAAATAACCCATCCTACGCTGGCACCAATTGTTAAGTTTTACCTTATAAAAACGTTCGGTTATCTCCTTTACATAAACCAGGCTGGTACTCTTATATAATTAAAATAATACACACACCCTTAAGTTTGAAATAGCTTAAACACTTATTTATTAAACGCTGTATTACTTTATATACGACAATATAACACTCACACAAACTCTAGGGATTTAAACACAACGATTTATTAAAGCCCGGCTGAATTATACAATCGCTAATAATCAACTGACTGGCTAAATGGCATATGGCAGCCTTATATAGTTTTACTTCCGTGGTTGTAGAGAATTCCAGAAACACCTAGAGTACTAACATTGTACTTAAATGTAGTGCTTCCAGATTGACGATTTTAGTAAATCCCGTTTTTCTTGAAATTTTCTTACAGAAATTTCCAGAGTTTTCAATACTAGACCAATCCAATCCAATTTCGTAACAATATATATTAGCTTAACCCCATACATATGTTAATTTTGTCTCCTCTATAAAATATCCAAGTTTTAGCGCAATCGGTGCATGACCCGGAGATACCATCAATGTTCAAGTTAAAATAGCGAATTTGTAGTTAGCCAACAAGAATTACAGACATTGTCTAATTAAAAAAATCAAAACGGAAACACTATGAAATACAATACTTCCGGATAAGCTTCTTTAAGTTTTTTCTCTTGAAAGTTTCACAATTCTAATATCTTTTTAATTGTATTCTTACAAATAATTTCCACAAACAACCGAAGTGCCTAGCCAAATTATCAGTTTTAAAAAATTTAATTACTTGCTTTCTGCCCTTTTTTCAAACAAATCACAAAAAGATAAGATAAAATTTTACAAGATAAACCTTGGATACCAAAAACTAAAACAACGTTAACTTTCCAACTACGCAATATTTTTGGTGTATGATAAAAACAAACTAAAAACAACCTAAATATAGGTCACTTAATCTCAACTTCAACATAAATGTGATAGGTATTTAACCATTAAACACGAAGAATGCAGAGGGAAATGATCTTTTACTGTTTGTATTATATAGAAAATCATTAAGGTAACACAAAAACATACATAACAACATTACAAATAAGTCAACCACTTAAATAAAAATGTATGATCCCCCCTATCATGAAATCAGAGTACCGTGTACAAAAAAATTAAAAGAAGCAATTTATTTTTAAATGAATTTTTAGATGTTACAACTATTTACTAACTGAGTATCTGAGAAGATAGTGTTAGTTTTGCAAGGACTTTAAAGAATGATAATTAAAAAATTTCGTGACATCAGCATTGGAATATTTCTGTATTCCACATGTTGGCCGCCATTTAGTTTTTATAACTAACCTCGAAAATACTTAAACATTCCCATTATCATACAGCATAGCTAGCGTAGGTCTTAAAGTTCGATCTAGGTTCTGATGGGATCTCATCAATAATGTCTTGGTTTTTACATGACTTCTATTAGACTTTCGTCTTTATATGGTACATTAAGAGGAATATCAGCTATTGCATGGCCCCTCGTTGGGTGCCATTATGTAAACCTATTATTTATTACTATTTTTACAGAATAAAATTCAATTTAAAGAAAAAATATTTATCTGTTCTGATGCTTAGTCCATGTTAACAAAATTAATAAAGTTTTCCTCATTTTATGTTGATGAGTTGTTTGTCTTGAAATTGAAATTTATCAAAGCAACATGAAGATGATTTCCTGTATTACATGCGGTTTTTCTTTATGTTCATTGTCATGTTTAATTGTTTTTCGACATTTGTTTAAGTTAAAAATTAAAATTAAAAGCACAATGATAAATTGTAGAATTATTATGCTTATTTACACTTAAAATTAAAAAAATACAAATTGTTTTCTTGTTTTTTCTATTAAATTATATAAATGACCTTTTGTTAAAGTGAGATCATAAAGTTTTTGACTTCTTTTTGTTAACTCTTAAAAGTTAAAATTTTAAATTCAATTGAACTTTATTAACTTTTCAAGTAGTCAATTTCATTTATTCTGAAAAACTTTTTTTTTTAGGGGAACTTATGGTAAACTGAAAGAAACAAATATGGACGAGGAGTATCTACCATAGGGGTACAACTTTTGTGAAGCGTTAAACTTACATTTTACCACGATATTGCACACCGAGGTCAATTTCTAAAATATCATACATTTAGTGGTTTCTTTACATATTCTCACCAATATTCTTCACCACCAATAAATATTCTTCACCAATTACACTGTACAACCATTTCGAACTTTTTCCAAAATAACGGGGTTCTGACAATGGATTCTGGTAGAGAAGACCACAAAAAAATATACGTGTGTCGGCGTTTTGAAAGATCACATCGGAATTTTATTTTAGAGGGGGTAACCTAGATTTTAGGGGGAAACCATGTCAATACTCCATTTTAGGTATAGGATATGTTCAGCGAACTTATGTAAAACACTACGAGTAACATTTTTGTGAAATAAATTAACATTTTAACTCTTCAAATTATGGGTATTTTTTGTCCCTTTTTGAAAAGGGGTCAAAAAAATCCCTCTAATTGAAGAGTTAGAGGGTTTAAAATGTTTCACAAAAATGTTCCTCGTAGTGTTTTACATAAGTTCACATTGTTTCATATGCCGATTCACAATAAACATTTGAAAAAGGCGGAAATTTTAATTGCAAGAGTACCAATACGGATATCTTTTGTTTTTGATGGTATTTCTTTATATGCTTCCAAGGTCTACACAGAGAGAATTTTCTTGGGCGAATTTTAATGAAATTTTTCAATAAACTAATGAAGTTTCGTAGGTTTGAGTTAAGGAAGAAAAATAAACCTTTTTCGCTAAAAATTATAAACACATTAATTTTCAAATCAGACTAGATCTAGTTTCTGCCTTTTTGTAAGGATCTATTTTCTGCCTTTTGTATACACTCATGCTACATCAGTGATTTTCCATTAAATTGTATTAATTGTTTATATGTTAATTGTCAGATTGTCTCTATATGATAATTTTTTTAAACAACTTGTCGGCTATAGGAATCGAATATGTGCCTATAGAAATGTAACTGTACCACAAAGTGCGATATCTTTACCATCTCATCCAAGTAAGGCCTTGAATGCAATGTAACAAATTCGTTATTTTCTTTCCTATTCAGCTTACTGTTGTTGTTTTTACTCAGAAGTGATCAGTACAAACACATACAAACATTCTATTTTTAGATTTTTGTATATCTTCCAATCTTCTCTGTGTCTCCTTTTTTCGCAAATGTTGCCAAACTGACGTATGGTTTTTACGTTTAAGAGCAGGCAGCTTGCGTATATATTTGAGACGGGTTGCCACAGGGTATTTCATAATGTAGTTTAGTACAGTGCTTTAACGTCATATAGACAGCTGCAATTAATATTGTATTTAATATGCATTTTCAATGAAGTTTTGTTCACAAAATGAGAGAAAAATTTCTTTATTTTAATGAAAAAGCTTCATAATTTTTATAAAACTAGTTCATTCAGTGAATGCTTGAAATTTTTAATATATAAAATGGAATTTTTCATAAAATTTTAAGAAAAACTTCATTCATTTAACAAAGAATTTCAGTAGAATAGCGAAACTTCATTGGCTTAATATAAAAAAATTCATTAAAACAGATAATTCGCTCTGTGCCATTAAAATTTTTGGTATTTGCAAAAAATGAAAAAGTTATATCCCTATTCTATATGTAAATAAACTTATTTCCCCCTTCATATTTTTATCAAAGATCTCTTGTGTTTAATGTGTACGATGTATGTGTTGTTTTGCCTTGTTGATCTTATTGCTCTTGTTTTACGAGTACATGCTGCAAAGCTAAAAGAGAAGGTATCCTAAAAAGGAATATTATTGTTTTAAGGATTTAATGCCTTGTGGATATCTAAGATAATTAGAAAAGTTTAGGCTAGGTTCTCAGAAAAAATGGATACCTAAGTAAAAATTATTCTACTTATGAAAAGGACAACACTTTTGAACTGAATATCGATGTTATAACACATCGGCTGAAAAGTCCGTAGGATAACCAATAAAACAACAATTTTTTGGCAAAATTCGACTTTATTCATCAACACAGCCTCCTTCAAGAGGGATACAATCACTCCAACGCCTTTCATATATTGCGATACCTTTTTTTATAGAATGATTTATCTTTGGCCTCCAAATAGGCCTCGGTTTCGGCAATCACCTCTTCATTCGAACCAAATCTCTTTCCAGCGAGCATTTTTTTAAGTCTGAAAACAGGTAAAAATCTCTGGTAGCCAAATCTGGGTGCGGAAACAATTGAAAATGTAATTCGTGCAATTTGGCCATGGTACCCAACGACTTGTGACACGGCGTATTGTCTTGGTGAAAGAGCACTTTTTTCTTCTTCATATAGGGCCGTTTTTTCCGATTTCCTCCTTCAAATGCACCAGTAAGGTAAAAGTAGGTAATTAATGTAAAAAATTCCAGCCGCATACCAAAATACTGATGCCATAACTTTACCAGCTGACTGTTGCGACTTTGGCCTCTTCGAGCGAGGTTCGCCAGTTGCTGTCCACTCAGCGGACTGCCGATTCGACTCTGGAGTGAAGTGGCAGATCCGAGTTTCGTCCATTGTTACATTCCGACGCAAAAAGTCCTTTTTATCTCGCCAAAACAGCTCTCAGAATCATCGACACGTTGTTGTTTTTGGTGCACTGTGAGCAAACGCGGCACCTATTCCGAAAACAGCTTTCTCATGGACAAATGTTCATGCAAAATAAAGCCGACACGTTCCTTCGATATCTTCGATAAGGTATTAGCTATCTCCTACAACTTCACTTTACGGTCTGCCAAAACGATTTTGTAAACTTTTTTGATGTTTTCCGGTATCACCACCTCTTTTGGGCGACCAGAGCATTCGGCGTCATCGGTGTTTATACGATCACTTTTAAAGTCAGCAAACCACTTTTCTACCATTTGTCGCGATGGAGCAGAGTAGTCCCAATAACACTCATCAAGCCAAGCTTTGGCTGGAACGGTGTTTTCTTCCATTGAAAAGCAATAAATAAATCAACACACGAAATTGCTTTGAATCCATTGGTTTTCATAATCTCAAAATTAGCGTCACTAAAAGAGCTGTAACTTGTTCACTAATGAAAGAATTGTCATTAAATTTTGACAGATATCATCTGAAGGTTGGCAGTTCAAAAAAAATCATATGGATTTTTCATTAGTGGGGCCACATATGTGTTATCCTACGGATGTGCTATGTCTTGTGTTCACAAAAAATTCTATCATTAAACTTGAATTGAAGGGTAACCTTGAGCATCTTTGACACTAATTAATGGGTGGTTTTGAGAATTGGTTGGCAGATAAATGACAGTACATTTTTTAATGTTGTCTCGATCTCTTAAATAAAGCGATCAGTCAAGTTCTAGCTTATGCAAATATCGCGTTTATATTGTACTTTATTTATTCATTAACTCTATAACTGTAAAGTATTGGAATAGGGCAACCGAACAATTCATTTACAATTTAAATTCGATTGCGACTACACATTTTTTTTATGGTTATATTCACTTTACCTTACATTCCCTTTTATTTTTAGTGAAAAGGTTGGTGAGGTTCATTTCATTCTTCTTTTATAGCATTTAAGCAGAAGATATTTATGCCGAAAAAAAGTTTACTTCCATAGTTGAGTTTTTGTTTCTTTGTTATTGTTATTGTTACACCATCATAATACCACATTTACATCACATTCGTAGTTCTCTTGTGTCATTGTTGATGTTTTCTTTATTTTCAATTTTTTTTATTTTCACATAGTGGTGTTGGTGAAGCTTCAATATTTTCTCAAGTGCATTTATGCTTCATTTAATACACGTTCCCTCCATCATCGTCAGCGACCCATACCAGAAAAGCATTCAACCAACTGAACAATAATTGTTTAATACAAGAGAAAATTATATCATTTTGAATATTTTTGTGGATAAATTTGGTGGTTTTATAGAATTTTAGAATCATGTTGTTTTCAAAATTATGTTAGCTTATGAATATGTTCCACTTTTATGTTCATAAATTGAATTCACACATGTATGTAGGTGTTGAAAATAAAAATAGAATGTCGTCTATTTAATAAATAATTTAAAGTGCATTCAATTTTAAATAAAATGTCTGGATGCTACTAAAATTAGATAGTGTGGCATAGCGATTTTTTTTTAATACAGCGGAATTATTATTGAGATATCTGGATCACACATAGGAAAGTGTTTCGAGGTGGCAATTGTTTTTATTGTCAGTCGATGAAAAAATTACTTCCAGCAATAAAATTTTTCAGTTGTGACTATCTAATTTTTGTAAAAAAAAACATAATACGGTTGCCACAGCTAAATTTCTGATGTCTCAAGTCCATGCGCAGGAATGGCTGTTAAGTTTCCGAGCCGTGGAATTTAAATGTTTATGTATAAAAATACTAAAGTTCGGTTGGAAATTATTTACAAATTTTTTTACTAACTTTTTTATCTGAGTGTAAATTGGACCGGTTATGTGGCAGTTTATAAGTATTTCCTGCGAAAACCTCACATCCTTGATCCAGCACTACCCAAAATACCATCCAATGAGAATCGCTTTCTGAATCGATTTAGCAATAACCGTCCCTCTGTTCATGCATCCTTGTAATTAAACTATAGGTCGCCTTCTTCATATAATTTTGTACGAAATTTGTATTGCTGCAAGGATGAACCCTATTGAAAATGGTTAAAATCGGTCGATGTTTTGACCTATTCGCCATAGAATGGTGAAATATATGTTAAAAGGCGCCACGTTGTTTAGTATTTTTTGGAGCCATCAGTAATAAACTATCTCAGTGAATTTCTAAAGGCGAAATAGAACGTGCTGTTTCATCAAGACAATGCACCGGTTCACACATCCACTATTACGATGGGCAAAATCAATGAATTAAAATTCGAATTACTTCATGACACACTTTAAATATTTGCCAGATTTAGCTCCCTCGGATTATTTTTTGAAAAAATGTCTGGGTTGTAAAATATTTGCCAACAATGAAGAGGTGGAGTCTGCGGTTGATGGCTATTTTGAGGCGCTAGACAGTTCTTACTATAAACAGAGTATCGAAGCTATTGAAAATCGCTGGGAAAAATTTATCGAGGTAAAAGGAGAAATAAAAAAAATATCTCATATTTTTTGCTTTTTCTTTGTTGTATTTCTGGAAATTTACCCAACTTATAGTAGGAAACTGAACTCCTACTGTAAATTGGGTAAATTTTCTCATATTATGTTTAAGATCGTTCGAAAATTATGTGTAATTTTTCATTGAAATTTTGTAGAAATTAAATTAACGCATGTTTAACGTGTTAATCTAGCCATAAAATGCGTAAAGATGCGCAGAAAATGCGCAAAAATCAACAGAAAGTGCGTAAAAATCCCCCAAAAATGCGTATATTTACCACAGCTGTGCTTCAAGTTAAAACACCCATTTTTTTTTTTAATAAAACAACATATTCGGCCTAATTGCGGTTGTCAAGTTTGTAGTCGAAATTTTCGACTCCATACAAAATGGTTTTCTTTAAATTGGAAATTATAAAGAAATTAATTTCTGATCATGTATTTTTTACGGTCGGGTTATTATTTATGATAAATTCCGTTGTAAAACTGTTGAAAAGTTGTAATTCTACCGTCTTCTCAACAAATTCGACTTACTCTCGAATTCGACTACGACAACCGTAATAAGGCCGATTAATTCTTAATACGTATTTTATTAATAATCCGTTTTAGCTTTTTTTTTAATATTTAAAAAAAAAATTCAATTTTTTTCAAATGTCAGAGTATTTACCAACTTTGTGCGGAAAATTTTTATTTAACAAAAAAATAATAATTTTACGCATAATGTGTTTATTTGTAAACACAAAATGTCTAAAAATACTTTGTGTGTGTATTATTGTGCATGGTGTGAGAACCAAAGTTGCTACGCTCGTTTTGGCCTCAATTATTACTTTATTATTATTTTTTATGCCCGTTAATTGAACATTTTTGTTTTCCAACCCTGTATTTATATCAGCTGTTGATGTTGGCTATGTCTGGCAACATCGACATTTGTAAGCAATTGATTGTCAATATGCGTATGTAGGAATGTGGTAGAAAAAGTATAAAGGGAGAAGAAAAATAGAAGAAATGGGCAGTCTTAGTTTTGCGGTGGCCAAACTAATAAACCAGTAATAAACCAGTGGGTTTACTTTGGAAATATATTAGTCCTTGCGGTGGCCTTTGACTAACAACATTTATTTTGTTGATACCTGCGGCAGTGTTGCCATAACGGCGATTTTCTCGTCAGATCTAGCGATTTTATTTCACACCTAGCGGGAAGAATTGTCCTGTAGCTATTAGCCAAAAATCTAGAGATTTTTTTATCAGCTGTGATATAATTTTTAAAACTCGGTTTTATGTTCAAAAATATTACAAAATTCGCATATTGATATTCCTTTATTATAAAACACAACTTTTTAAACGATTTTAGTAAAAAAAAACTTTTTAAAAAATACACAATTCGATGAAATATGTATGCAGTTTTTCACAGTACAACGCCCTCTATTGAGTATTTTCAATACTAATATTACTTCAATGAAAATCGGAATTCATCATTTGAAGCTTAATCGTAAAATTTTTAATTATCTAAAACTTTGTAACCCTTCTTATGAATATATTATATAAATTTTTGAGTAAAAAAATTCCTTTAAGTACAATTTTTCAACAATCTAGCGATAATTCAATTCAATTTATTTCTTCTAGCGATAAAATCGCTAAATTTTGCACTGTTTATATATCTAGTGATTTTCTAGCGATCTAGCCATTAATTTTGTTGGCAACACTGACCTGCGGTGGCAGGAGCAAATGCCGGTGGGCATAGTTGATTTAATATTGGTCATATCTCCGAATTCAACTTGTTTTGTTGATATCGAGAAGCGTGCCGGTGGACATGCTTAGTTAATTGTATTCATAAAATTGTCGCGTCAATATGCCAGTGCATGATTTGTTATTATTTGTTCGTGTAATCGTCGTATAAATACTTAAGAGATATTTTAAATGAAGACATACGGTTTATAACGTTGAATGAACAAAATATATTGAACTTGTGTTTTCTTTTATAACCGCTGGGAAAAATAAATTTTTGTGACGAACCCTGGACACGTCTGAGCTTACCCCAGCATAGCGTGAAAACACGTCGTTACAATGAAAGTGTGTATATTTACCGAATTTTCATAAAATTAAACAAAACTTTACCCATTTTATAGTAAATTTACAAACATTTTTTAGAGTATATTCCAAATTCTTATTTCGGCAAAAAACAAACTGGGTCCAACTTTGGCTCATCTCGTTCAGTTCATTGTTTTAAAGTGTTTTAAAGGCCGATAAGTTCGAAAAATTAATTAACCAATTGGAAAAAAAAGAACTTGAAGCCTAACTGATAGACCAACTTTTGGACGCCTAACCTTTGTTGTGCAAAATTTTAAGACCTCAAAAAGAAAACGAAAAATTTACAATTATCAGTAAGAAACCCAAAAGTTTGTCGTGTAAAGTTTGAAGACTCTAAAATACCGAAAAATTCACGATCGTTATTTTGGATTCAATTTGTACGTAACGTAACAATTCGGAGACTATAATATCTGATCTACACTCAAAATAATATGCCTGTTTGTTACTTTAACAAAATTTATTATTGTTTTTTTCGCTTAAAATAAAATTTGTTGATTTAAACACATTTTTTGTTAAATTTAACAAATTTAAATTTAAGTAAAAAATTAGTAAACAGCTTTATTCGTAATTATACTGAACTTAAAATTTGTTCAAATTATAAAGTCTCGGAACCGTCTCCGGACCTGGTCCATATCATCTAAGGTGCAAATGTTTTGTCCATTTTGCTCTTTCTCGCTTAGTTTTCGAGTTATGGGCCATTTATATGAAATTAAAATTTTTCAATAAAAATTTCCGAGGATCCAAGGCACCACCAAGGTCTTTTTTTTGGATAGAGATGACCTTTTCATGGAAGTATAATACTATTAGGGGTAGTCGAAATTTTCGTCAATTTTGCTCTATCTCTCTTAGTTCTCGTGATATGCGGCGTTTGAAAAAAACGGGAGGGAAAGAAATAGCACCATCTTTAAAACTTCGGATACACTGGTGGTGCCATCTAAAGGGTAATATCAGAAACATAGAAATGTTCTATTTTAACAAATAATTGTGTAAAATTCAACAAACGGGTTCTGAAAATTAATTATAAATAATTTTGAAAATTAACACTCAAAATTAGTTAAAGTACATAGGATTTTTAGTATTGCGTTAAATGAAGATAACTTAAATCTGTGTTTAAATCCGTGTTTCGACTAAAAATTTGTTAAAAATTAGTTTTTAAACTCGTTTGACAGAGCTGGGAGGAGTTAATTATTTCATAATGATCATTTCGTAATAATCACTTGGTAATGATCATTACGTGTGATTATTACATATTCTCACAAATTTTAATGAAAAGAAAATCATTATTTTTGTTTTTATTATTTGTAATGATTTTTTTTTTATATCTATTGCATTTAATGAAATTATATTTTCATCAGTGAATATAACAACAGCGTGTCATAGGAAAACTCCGATTCCATTTAAAATTTAACAATTTTTCAGCAGAAAATTATGCGTGTGCTTCGAATTTATATGTGTTGTTGTAGTTGTACTTCTTTATTTTTCATAATTTTTTATTGAATTTAGATATATTTAATAGTTATGTATTTTGAAGAATGGCGTAATTTTTTTTTTGCGTATATAAAACTGGGTTTGGATAGGATTGTGTTAATAAATTGTGTTGGATTAAGTTATCTGGAGTTCCTAATAGTCGAAAGTATGAATTACGTAGAAGTCGTTCAACGTTAAACCTGTTTGCGTTTCTTCCATTCTTTGGCAATTGGGTAGAAGAAAAGTACATTTTTCCATTAAATCTTACACTAAGCTTATTAAAAAAATCGTGTAAAATTTAAAATACAAAAACTTTGTAAAATAACTTTTATAATCTTTATACTTTATAATATCATAGAGACAATGTTCTTTGGTCACAGCCAATAAAAGTCATGTTTCATGTCATATCTGTTTAAAATGGATTTGTCGCCATAGTTAACATACTTCATATCACATATTCCCTTAAAATTTCACAGTTTACTACGATGTACTACTCTCAAACTCAAACTGGAAAATTTTGTTAAGCGAAAGTAAATGACCTCATTTGGCCTGGTTTAAAATTGTTGGTTGGTTGTAACTTGCATGTTTTTTTTTTTGGTAATATATGTATGTATGTAATATTAAACATTTGGCTGCATTTGTGAAAATATACCAAACCCAACATATAAAATAGATAATTTGCCAAAAAAAAAATAAAATAAACCGAAGAAGTGTAAAGTATGCATAACAAAAAAACAGAACAGAAACGTAATAAGAAATAAGCCAACAAACAAAAGAATCCTAAAAGAGGAACAAAGCTCAAAGAAGAGTACAAAAACTTAACAAGCAACGAAAATACCAAATAAAAAACTTTAAAAAAAATTAAAACTTCAAGAAAAATATGCAGCCAAGCGGCAAAATTTCCGCAGCTGTTTGAGATTGTGGTAGCAATAAAAGAAAACTTTATGCCGGTAACTTTTTTTCTTTTACTCTTTAATGTTTTCAAATTAACCATATTCTTTTCAACCAGAATTAAACTGGGAATTTCTTTTGTTGTTCATTTTTTATTTGACCAAAAATTCAATGGTGGAATATAATGACACTTATTCTGGAAAAACCATCATAGACTTATAAAACAAGGACAATATGTGTATTTCTGTGGTTTTTTCTTTGGTTTAAACTTTTAAATATAAGACACGAGAAGATCATTATAAGAAAACCATAAAAATCAACAACATGAAAAGTATTTTTAAAAGTTGTTTTCATTTCTTAAAATATTTACTTTGTTTAATTTGGTTTTTTTGTTTAATGTAAATATTATACAACTTTGTTGGCTTTTACCAACACTGGTCACAATGACAACTGCACAACTTTTGGTAGTAGGGGTTTGTTTTGAAAAGTTCTATTAGTTACAGTGAAGTTTTATTACATGGAGGGATTAATTGATCAGTAACCAAAACACCAAGACAACTTGATTATATACAGTGGTGTCATACCGAATCATCAAATTTAGAACAAAATGGCATCGATTTGTAGTTGCATATTTTTGCATATTTTGTCATAAATGCATATTTTTGCATATTTTGACTTTAAATGCATTTTTGGCGCATTTAAGTGCATGAAATTCCTTGCCCTAGTAATGACATATCGTTATTTTTTGGACTACCAGTAATGACACCGACTTACTTTCTCCATTATTTTAAAACATATAATAGTGAGTTACTAATAATTAGTTAGCCCTTTCAGCCCCAACGCACTGTGGGCCAGGATCGCCGTTTTTTTGTCCAAAAGTACAATTCAGGTAAAGGGAAAATATGTTTATATATTCAAAATCTAGGATTGCTGAATAATTTGTGAGTGAAATATTGTATCATTGTGGTTACTCGTTGTTAGTTGGCGAGAGTTCAAAGTCAAAGTTTTTTTAATTTTGTGACATTTTTTATTTTATAATGATACAATAAAAAAATCATAAATAAACAATAATTTGTTCCAAAAACAATCTCAAATTATAAAACTGAAACTAGTTCTCAAAAAAAAAAAATAGAAACCTGTTAAGTATTTACGAAAAAAGTACCAAAATTATTAATTTTACCTCAAAAATATGGGTTTTTTTGAATATCCTAAATTTTCAAAAAAAAGCTCCAAAATGTTCCAAGAGATATTTGAAAAACTTAAATGCCAATGTGTTCTATAAGATGCCTTCCACCTAGGTTTTTGCGACCGTTCATAAAATTTCGAGATTTTGCACTTTAACTGAAAAAGTATTTTCAGATCTCGCTGATTTCAAGCATTCTAGAGTTTTAGTAAAAACTAAAAAGTAGCACCAAAAATTACCTTAAATGAAGGTTCTGGTTTTCTCATACAGACTAGCCCCCTAAAGTCCAGGTTTGTGGGACATTTGAGTGCCAATTCTGAATAAGTACAAAATTAACCCTTAGACACATTTTAAGTTTTGACTTATTTCTTATTTTCAACTTTGATGTCTTCAGATACTTACATATAATAGAATTTCATGACAAATATTATTGCGGAACATTTTAACCCTCTAACTCTTCAACTTATGGGTCTTCGTTGACACTTTTTAAAAAGGGCCAAAAGAGACCCTTTAATTGTAGAGTTAGAGGGTTAAAATGTTCCACAAAAATGTCCGTCTTAGTGTTTTACATAAGTTCGCTAAACATATCCTATACCTAAAATGGAAGATTCACATGGTTTCCTATGCCGATTCACTATAAACATTTTCAAAAGAGGGGAAATTTTAACCCCCCAAAAACATAGAGCCAGACGGAAACTTTTAAAACGCCGATACACTTTTATTTTTCTTTTGTCCCTCTGCCAGAATTAGTTGTCATCAAAACCTTTTTTTTGTACAGTATAATTTATTTTGAAACACATAACAATTTTAAATTTATGGCCGCCATATTGGATCCGCCATGTTGAATTTTTAAAATTTATTTTCAGATTCGTAATCTGCTACCCAAAAACTTCCCGTGTTGGAATTTTTTTTTTTTTTTTTTTTTAAAGAGAAGCAACACTCAGGAAATTCTTCCTATTAATTAACGTGTTGCTTCCTTTGGAAAGGGGATAGAGAAGAAGTGAAAGGTGGTGAAAGATGAAGGGCTTCAAATATGGCAACACTGTAATTGCGCGAGATGTTGAATTTTAGAACAGTTGTTGCGCGCCATCTGATGGTGAGTTGGCGAACTTTGTTGAAGCTTTTTAGTTCATAGCCCTGTTATATTATTTTACTTCGGTGGGGTTAAGTGTTATGGGAACACCGAAGCAGGACGCTGCGATATCTATGAGGGATAGAAAAAACTCATACATATAACTATTTCTCATAAATTGATGTTGCCTTGATTGGGGCTCGAACCCGCAACCTCACGTGTAACAGTCCAACGCGCTAACCATTACACCACAGCGCCCACAAATTTGGAAATTTGGAGTAAATCAGGCGACATAAGAAATTTAATGAAAAAATTGTTTGTCGCCATATTGGATCCGCCATTTTGAATTTCAAAATTTTAATTTCAGACTTTTAATCAGCGGATCCTAGACCTATATGTGACGCGCAAAATAGAAAGGGACCTAAGGATAGAAAGGGACCTAAGGTCAGGAGAGCATGGGATCGGTCTCATTCGATGCTCAGATGTTGTCCACATCAAAAAAAAATTGATTTTTTTACCCTTAGGTCCCTTTCTCTATGCGCTGTCACATATAATTGATTATTTTAAGTCCAATATAATAAAAACTAAAAATTAATGGCCACCATCTTGGATCCGCCATTTTGAATTTTATATTTTTTATTTCAGATTCGTGATCAGCAACAACCAAACCCCCCTTTGTGATATCTTTTAGTCTCACTTACTCAATATTCTAGTTTTTGCCAAAATTCGATGTTGCTGGCCCACTGTCCAACGTTGCCTACAGGCATCTTTGTTATTATGTGCCTAAAACTCCCGCTATATTAATTTTTTATAACGAATTTTTTAACTCAGTAGCATTGTAGTTCCACAATGCCTCTAGCAATAATTTCATATAGCAGGCTTTGTAGTGTTCATTTGCCAGCTGTTTTTCTCACAGCTAAATTTAAGGAAAAATTAAATTTTTGTTTAAATTACACAGAAAGAATTTACAAAATTCTAATTAAATTTTTAAACACCTTTCTCATACCAAATTTGAAAAATAAAAAAAAAAAACTTTTTAAAAAAGCACCAACAAAGAAATTTGTAAATCCAAAAAAAAAAAAATTTTTTTTGTAACTGAATTTTTACTTTTAAACAATTTTTATATGAAAGATAACAATTTACAAACGAGTTACAAATATTTCAAACAAAAAAATTGTTGGAAATAACATTTCAATTTAAAAGAAAATGTGATTGCTTTTACAAATTCCCATTGTTGGTGCCTACTGTCTTTTCTGTGTAATCTCTTAAATTGTGTGATAAATAAAATTCAAAAAATCAAAAATTTTTATGTAGAGTTTAGTAATAGAAAAATTTTAAATTTAAATTTAAAAAAATTTTAAATTTAAATTTAAAAACAAATTTAAAATGCTAAAGTATTCATTTTACTTATCAAACGTTTATTAAAGGGGTTATTTTGTAATACGCAACGCCTTGCGTTGCGTTGTTTTCCATACAAATTGTTTTTGTAACAATAACAATTTACACACAAATCAACGCAACGCCAGGCGTTGCGTTTTACAAAATAACCCACTAAAAAATGCCAGCATAATCGTTTAATAATAGTTTCTTAATTTCTCGTTTTATTCTGGCAACACCCTTATCTAATTTGTCTCCACTTTCAAATAAATTGTTAGTGATTCATAAAGTTAGTGAATGATTGGTTCATTAAACATAGGTGAATAATGTTGTTTTGAATATTTTATCAATAAAAATTATTTATAATAAATTGAAACACGATAAAAAACGATGTTTATGCATAACTAAGAAGTAATAATGGAAAAATAATATTTTAAAGACAGTGTAATATAACCAATATTTAATGTATTTGAATGACGAATATGTTTTGATTTAATCAACATCACTATATTAATTAATTTATTTTGTATTTTATTTGTAAATTTAATGAAAAAAGGCTTAAATGGTGCAATTGTTCAAGATTTTTTTAATTTGTTGGATATCAAATGTTGGGTTTTGAATATTCTTGGGTGGATGACCCTTGAAAAAGTCTTTAAATTAATAAAAACTCAATATTTGTGGTTCAAACTGACACTTTTATTTTCCAAATTTTTTGAAATGCTTATTGTAGGCTTTACCCTATTTTATTATGCATACTGTTTTTTCCAAATTAGCTTAAAAAGATGTAACTGTAACTGTTTAGAAACTTTTTGCATAACACTGTAAATATTTTTCAAAACTGGTAAGGATATATAGGCAAATCAATGGAACCGGGCGATTCCATGTAACTCAATAATAATAACAATATATAATATTTTTGATATTTTCGAGGCGAAGAATTTAATCAAGCGGACAACTCAAGTTTTAATATTTATACTGTTAATGTGCTCTACTCAATTAAAAACTACAATGGATGGTAACCGAAGCGAATGCTGTTATTGTTAGAGTAACGATATTTTAGGTTATTTCGTTAACGGTATTTTAAGGGTAATGCTATTTCATTTATTTCGGTATCGGTATTTTAAGGATAACGGTATTTGAGTTATTTCGGTAACTGTATTTTAAAGATAACGATATTTGGGTTATATCGGTAACGGTATTTTAAGGTTAACGGTATTTCAGTTATATCGGTAACGGTTTTTTAAGGGTAACGGTTTCCAGAGCCATTTTAGGTTAAATTTTGTAGCTTTTCATAGATGTTTGGAGCTAAATGTGATGTAGAAACGAAACGGATGATCCAATAATTTTAGCACTTACACATAACAATATTAATGGTGATATATATGATATAAGCCAGCTTTCTTTTATCTGTGGATGTGCTAGTCAATTTAAATGTGTATTTTTAGCGTATTGTACAGCGAAAAGTGATGTAAAGCCTAAAAAAAATCCAATGTGTTTAGCACTTTCACATAATGATAATTATGATGACATATACCGTTCCAGATAGATTGGACTCCATAATTCTTAAAACTGTAGATGTGTCTTCAATTTGAATTTAACCTTTTATCGACTTTTGGAGAAAGATACGAGGATTACTATTTATATTTCGGGAACTGGCAACACTAATGTCAATAGCTAAAATCTGGCAACACCATAATATCATTTGACATTTTTTAGCATAAACGTACTCACAACATTTTGATGTACAAGTGCTATTTGTTTTGTTTACAGTGAGTTAAGAAAATCAATTTGGCCAAAAAATGGAAATTTCAAGAGAAGGTTTTCGTTGGATTATTTTTCACAACTTTCGACGTGGATTATCTCAACAAGAATGTGTCGATGAACTCAGTTCTTTGTATGCCCAGCAAAAACTTGGTAATGACTAGTCATTATTCATGCATTACTTAGATCTCATATCTCCTTACCCTTTGAATTACTTTTAAACTGAATGTAATGAGTTACCCATAATTATACCCCACACATTACTAATTCACAATAGCTGAAACAAATAATATATGTTATAAATCATTAAAAACCATAACTATGGCGTAGCCTAGGGATTAGCGTTTTTGCCTGACAGACATAAGATTCGCTGATCAATTCGTGTCTGCTTCCATTGTTTTGTTTTTTTGTTTTTTTTTGTAATTTATATTAAACATCTATTTACAGAAATGTTGATGTTCATTAAGCAGTATTTAATAACAACAAGTTTTGTGAAAAATAGACATGTATAACAGTTGCCACAATAAATGTGTACATAAGTTAAAGCATTAAACATTATAGCGATGTCGTGGTCTAATGGTTAGAGTGTTTGCCTGACAATCGTGGGGTACGCTGATCAATACGTGTCAGCTCCTATTGGTTTTTAAATTTTTATATTTTTTTAAATTTATATTCAACATCTATTTATAGAACAGTTGATAAACTACTTACAGGTAACATCAGTGTAATGACTTTCCTCCAATGACACCACCATGTTAAAATAAGTAGTTTAGTAATTAAAAGGTAACTAGTGAACACTTAAGATTTCAATACCTAAAACTCATTACATGGTAATGAAAGGTTTTGCTGGGTGGCGATAAAGCAGCATCAAAAACCACAGTATATCGCTAGTATAGTGAATTCAATCGTGGTCGTAGTTCGGTCGCCGACAAATTCCGTAAAGGTCGTCCAAAATCGGTTGTTGTGCCACAAAACATCGATGCAGTGCGTGAATTGATAATGCAAGATCGTAATGTGACATATCGTGAAATAGAGACAGCCTTGCGCATTAGTTCCACTTCAATACATTCGATTTTGGCGTGTAAGATGACTTGAACGCAGCAGGTAAATGTTTTTATCTATCAAATATTACATGTTAAGATAGCTCAGATGGTAGAGCTGTTGACTTGCAATCTGGAATAGTCCCAAGGTTCGATTCCCGCACGAGCAAATTTTATCAAAAAAAATTTTAACGATAAAAATATATTTTATTTATAAGGCTTATTATTTTGGAAGTCTATTTTTAGACTCATTATTTTTGGTAAGCACATAGGTAACGATATTTTTCGTATCCAAGAAGCATATATAACTAGGAGATACAATCGCTATCGGATCGCACAGAGAATGTAATGTAAACATAAAGCGATCACATCCGTTTTCTGTACACGAAATTAATTTTTCCTGAATTCAGTACATTTCTTAATATTGTAAAAAGGCATACTGCGAAAAGGCACACAGCTCTGTATAATTCAACGAACTGTAAATCATACACAATTTTCTTAATTAGGAATTTTTTTTACATGTTTGGTAAAATTATAGAATATTTAACTTTATTAAATTCACATTTTGTTCTTACACTAATAAAAAATAGTCTTTAAAAAATTTAGTTAACCCTCTAATGCCCAAGGCCGCCTTTTGGCGGTCTTCAGATTTTAAATAGTTTTTGGCTAAATAACAATATTTTATTAAACAAGTTGTATCATATCCATAGAAAACTTAACTGCCTACTTTTTTGCCTTCAAACTTTTTTTGTATAAGGAACGGGTTTCAAGCGAGAAGCATCCCTATAAACATTTTCACTGGAATTCAAGTTGAAATCAAGTTCAATTCCAGCCCAGTTTTCCAGTTTCAAGGCTTGAATTCAACTTTTATTACATTTTATTTCAATAGCATACTCCAGCAAAAGGGAAACAGAAATTCAAGTTTGAAATATTTTTGTTAAAAAAACAAGTGCTAGAATTTGAAATATACTTTACTTCAAGCAAAATTTAAAGCACTTGAATTTTTAAAACCTATGTGCTTATTCGGATGTTAAGTGAATATTTAGAAATTTTTAAAAAATTAACTTTTTAAAACAGAAAAAAATATTTGAAAAATTGCCAAAAATACATTTACGATCTGGCGTACATTACCGATAATAAGAAAGCTAGTTTAGAGTCTCTAATTGTAAAATCAGTTAAAAATCTTTCTCCAGGAATTACAGGATAACGCCAGGATACGTTTAACAAATATCTCTCTAACTCGAAAACTAGCGAACAAATTTTCTTGAAATTAAACACAGATTATATGTATACTTAGAGGTAGTAGTAAGCAGAACCCCTATAAACATTTTAACTGGAATTCAAGTTGAAATCAAGTTCAATTCCAGCCCTGTTTTCCAGTTTCAAGGCTTGAATACAACTTTTATTACATTTTATTTCAATAGCATACTCCAGCAAAAGGGAAACAAAAATTCAAGTTTGAAATATTTTTGTTAAATATTCAAATGCTAGAACTTGAAATCTACTTTACTTCAAGCTAAATTTAAAGCAGTTGAATTTTTAAAAATTATGTGCTTATTGGGAACTAATTTCGTCAAAATTTATTGATGTTTAGTGCCAAATTCGCCAAATTTCGTAATTTTCAAAAAGCGAAAATCGCCATAACTTTTGAAATAACAGCAATTGATCAACAATTTTCGGTACGTAATTTTATTTTATTGATAGTGTTATTTATAGCACAAACCGAAATTATTTGACTACTGGTTTTCAAGATACGTCTTCAACCTTTGTTGTGCTATATCGCCTAAATAAAACGATAAATTAAAATTTTAATATTTGTTCCGTAGTAGATTTTCAGCGCCAAATATATGGTTTAAATATTATTGTAATCAGAAGAAAGAGCATTAGAGTGTTAAAACTACTAAAAATTATTAAAAATGCTCCAACTGAAGTGGGGTTGCGGCAACCGAAATATGGTTGAAATAACCGAATTTTCGGATGCAGCAACCGATTCGGTTGGGACAACAAATTCTTTTTGTAGGTGGAGAAAAACTGCTAAATTAGCAGATTATTTTTGCTGCATAATAGTAAGATAGGAACAGCAAAAATAAAACTGTTAAATATACAGAATTTTAGTTATATTTGGGTTAAAATTTTCTTAATAGAAAATAAGAAATTAACCTGCTAAAATCAGCAAAAAATTTTGCTAAATAATTAGTAGCCTAAAAAATCATGAGAAATTTAAAAGTTTTTTTTTCGATTTTTTTTGTTAAATGCAAATAAAAATTGAGCCTTTTGAGAACAGCAGTTTACAATTTTTTAACAAATATTTCTGTTAATTTAACAGGATAGACTGCTATTTGCATTCAACTAAATTTAGTTTAAAAATATGAAAATTTTGTAGATATTTGTTTTTGCTATTTTTGGTCTACTAATATTTAGCAAAATTTGCTGCTTATTTTACAGAACAATTTATCATTTTCAATTAACTAAAAGTTAACTTAAATATAACAGTTTAACAGTTTTTCTACAACATAATTTTTCACTAATTTTTAGTTGTTTTTTCTACTATTTTTACAGATTTATTTCTATGAGTGTAGAGAAAAAATTATTGTTTAAAATAATAAAAATTTAATAAAAACAAATACTTGGCAACTAGCGATGGTACTCTTACGATAAATATTAGAGATAACAAAAAGAGATATTAGAGATAACAAATTTATCTTAAATTCTACAAGATTTCTATGCCGTGTAGATGTGCTGTAACGGTTGGAAGATGAAACAAAACAAAAACAGTTTGGTCTGTTTTTTTTTTAAGTTAAAGACTTATAATATGCATGTCTATTCAAAATTTTGTCTTCAACTAATAATACGACTATTACAACAACGTTCAACTAACAATCATCTAACTAAACATTGGTCATTCATATTATTTTGTTGTTGCTTTTGTCTAACCTACCTACCAACCTATCAACCTACTACCGTGGTTATGGTGTATTGTAGTTTTTCTTGTTAGATCTTTTCTGTATGTTTTTGTAGTATTTACCCTCTGGTTGTAGTAAAAACTTTCTAAATAATTTCACTATGGCGAACAATGGATCTTTTGTAAACTACGTAAACTTAATCAATTTCGTTCTAGTAGCAGTAGTAGAGTAACTTTTTTCGTTTTTGTTGTTAAACTTTCAAATATATATTCATACTGAATCCATACTATTGTTAGGAATTGTCGTTTTAAAGGAACAAGTTCTATTGTTATGAAGAAAAATCACTCCAAATGAAATAGGAAGAAATGTACGTATTAACAAACTAATTTTACGCTTGTTTGTAGATTATTAAAAGTAAAAAAAGAAATAAATAAAAAATCTATTAATTTTAAAGAGTACTGTCATTTTTTAATAGAAATTGTTAAGAAGCAGGGTTGGCAGGCAATACCGCTAAAATACCGTTATCGATTCAAAACCGTTTCAACTGACTACCGTTACCTCTAAACTACCGTTACCGAAATAACAGAAATGCCGTTATCCTTAAAATACCGATACCGAAATAAATAAAATATCGATACCCTTAAAATACCGTTACCGAAATAAATGAAATACCGTTATCCCTAAAACACCGTTACCGTTCTTTTTAATTTTCTGCTTTTGGTAATTTGGTAATTGGTACATGGTAATTGAGTACTTTTCGTACATTAAGTTGGTAAATTGGTTCTGGTTCTAATCTCGTTTGTTTTTTGTAAAAAAATATTCAGGGATGCACCGAAATATCTGACTACCGTTATCCTTAAAATACCTTTACCGAAATAACTGGAATACCGTTAACCTTAAAATACCGTTACCGAAATAATCAAAAAACCGTTATCCCTAAAATACCGTTACCGAAATAACTAAAAAACCGTTATCCTTAAAATACCGATACCGAAATAAATGAAATAGCGTTACCTTTAAAATACCGTTACCCAAATAATCTAAAATAGCGTTACCCTTGTCGATAACCGCATCGTTTCGGTTACCATCCATGTTAAGAAGAAATTAAAAAATGTAAAAGGAAATTATTCAGAAAAGTTCTTTGGAACTGAAAATTTTGCTGAGAGGGATCAAGCAACCATCTCCTAGGATAAAAGTCAAGTTGAATTAATCTGGCAACGCTATGACCGAGTAAAGGTTTTGTTAATTCAGCTGGTGATTTTTTTTGTGATTTACAATAAATTAAATTTGTAGAAAATTCTATTGTGATATTAAATTAAAAGATTAAACTGCATTCTGTCGGAGTTTTGTGAAATTATTGTTGGAAACCATAAAGTTTATCACGAATATTACAGCGAAACACATTGCTCTTATTCTTTTTGCTGATTTTGCAGTTTTTGTTGCATTTTTCATTTTTGCCGCCTTTTTTTTGTTTTTGTGCTGCTATTGTTAACATTTATATTTAATAAATATGACTGGCAAAAAAGTTATCTGTGGAAAATGCCAAAAGGATATTGGAAAAGGAGGCTGTGTCCAATGCGACAAATGTATGGAGTGGTTTCATTTGCGATGTGCTGAAATGTCTGAGGTATTTTGTTCTTCTATGGCAAAGCAAAGTGGTGTTTTTTTTAAGTGTGTTCCATGCCGGGCTGCCCCAAATAATTGCAATGATTTGGGTCAACAAATTAGTCAACTGCATAATAAGCTAGATGCAATCGCAAACCAGCTGTCCTTGCATAAGGCTGAAACAGAGAAAAACATTGAATCGTCGATCTCTGACTTACGTAATGAATTTGTATCCAGATTTGAGAGGATTGAGTCAGAAATTGTTTCCTGCTACAGGCAAGTCAAAGGGTTGGATACCACTGTAGACATAAAGATGAAAAAGCAAGAAGCCGATAACAATGTAGTTTATCATAGAGCAAACAGAACGGATATAGTAATAAATGGTCTACCTACGGCCATTCCTAATCTGGAACAAATTGTAGTGGATCTGTGCGCTTTATATAAAATATCAATTAATGCAAACGACATTCAACATGTTTGCTTTATGAATAAAAGCAAATCTATATTGGTGAAATTTAAACGTGTACGTATTCGTGACAACTTAATGGCAGAATACCACAAGACTCGTTCGTTAAAACTTAGTGATCTGATTGATGTTGGTGTGCATTCAAGGGTCTATCTTAACGATCATTTTGCGCCTATGGCAGCTAAGATGAATTTTATATGTAAGCAGATGTTAATTAAAAAGAAGATAAAAAAATACAAAATTTACAATGCCGATAAACCGAAGGTGACAATTTTTTATGAAGATGGATCATCTGCTACCAAGGATTTTTACGGGTGCGAGAAATTACTTGAAGTAGTAAGATAGTGATTTTCGGTAAATTTAATTTGTAGTTTGTACCAGCTGAAAGCAAGTTTTTTTCTTTTTTCATTTTAGTATTTTGTTTTTATAGCTTTTATTTTTATATTAATTATAAAATGGCATTTGACCTCAATTTAGGTCCTGTGGCACACGATAATATGTATTTGCGCTCTAGTTTAGGTAATTCCTTAAATGATTTAAAGATTGGTCACTTTAACTGCCAAAGTTTTTGTACATCATCCAGGTCATCGAAACTAGATGAAATTCGACATATTCTAAATGATTGCGTACTTGATGTAGTGGGTGTGAGTGAAACATGGCTCAAGTCTTATATGTCATCTAATGTTGTGGCTATCCCTGGTTACACCTTTCATAGGTGCGATAGACCTGGGCGCAATATAACTGTACCTACGCCTTACTATGGGTGGAGGGGCGGTGGTGTTGGGCTATATGTTTCAAATAAATTTAAAAGCAGGGTAGTATATAAATCTACTGATTTTGGTATTTTTGAATCAATTTTCATTGAGATTAGTTGCTCTAAGTCTAAATGGTTGTTAGGAGTGGTGTATCTTCCATATGGTGATATCGACGTTATGGAGGATCGCTTGGGTGATTTATTGGTGAAATACCAGCATATTGTGATTATGGGAGATTTTAACTTGAATTTATTTGATATACGTAAATCGCATCTTGTACTTTCGACATGTCAGCGTTTGGGTTTAACGTATCATCATAACAACTTGCCTACCCATTTCGCATCTGCGTCGTCTACATCTTTACTTGATTTTTTTATTTTGAGTCCTTCAGTTTCTGTTAAAATATCGAGTCAAATGCAGTGTCCATCTATATCCCATCATTCATTTATATTTATTAGTATTAGTATACCTTTGATATCAAGTGAAGGGTTTGTTGAATTCAAGGATTACAATAATCTAGATTTGACTTTGCTGGAGCAGCATGTAGTAAATTTCGATTTTACAGACTTTTATGATAACCCTGATATAGAATATCAACTTTCTAGTCTAATGAATTGCATAAATCATTTGCACTCTTTAGTTCCTTTAAAAAGATACAGAATTTCACCGACTAACGAAAATTGGTTTAATACGCCACTAATAAATTATCACCTCTCAATTAGAGATTTGGCATTCGGAGAATATCTCAGGGTAACCTCACGGGAAAATTGGAGAGCTTATTGTAGGGCTCGTAATAGATCTAAAACAGTTATTAGAAACGCTAAACGCAAGGCTCATGCTGGCAGATTTAGGGATCTAGATACGAACGGGATGTGGAAAATTTTAAGATCTAATGGGTGTTTGGATACCGTCGATCATGTAGATGATTTGGATCCTGATGATTTAAATATGGAGTTTTCGACTTACAGATCAGTTGATTTATTCAACCCCTTCGATGCCAATTTAAATTTTCATGATAGTGGTTTCTCTTTTCGTAATATTGATTTTGGAGATCTGCGTACTGCTCTTTCCAATATTAAGTCTAACGCTTCTGGTCCTGATGATCTGCCTCTTAAATTTATAAGGATAATTTTTCCTTTTATTCATGAACAACTTTTGTATTTAATAAATAATATTATTACTAGTTCGCATTTTCCTTCTGATTGGAAAGTTGCAAAAGTAATTCCTATTAGGAAGAAAGATTCCCGTGGCGAGTTTAGGCCAATTTCGTTGGTTCCTGTCCTATCTAAAATCATTGAGCACACTATTAAAGATCAGATTATGATGTTTTTGAACGAGAATAATTTGTTAAATCCTTTCCAATCAGGTTTTCGTACAGGTTATAGCACATCTTCGCTTTTAATTGGCCTAACGGACTCTATTAGGCGTATAGTTGATAAGAATGATGTTGGAGTGTTGTTATCTCTAGACTTGTCTAAGGCTTTTGATAACATAAGCCACGCGATTTTGATACAAAAATTATGTAATAATTTCGGTTTTTCATATTCTTCTTGTAGATTAATTTTTTCTTATTTGTCTGGACGACGTCAATTTGTGCATTGTAACAACTCAGATTCGGAGTGTTTAGCTGTAACCAGTGGCGTACCTCAAGGTTCAGTTATAGGACCTTTATTATTTATGCTTTATATGAACGACTTTTTTACCTTACTTAATGGATTTGAATGTGATGCTTTTGTCTTTGCGGACGATATACAACTTCTATTTACTGGTCATCTTCAGCTCATTGACGTTTTTGAATATGACATGAATTTTCTATTATCTAATGTTTCTACGTGGATGAGAAATTGCAATTTGCGTATAAACTCTGCCAAGACAAAAGCTATGCTTTTTAAACCTCATAACTCTGAAGTTAATGTATCTGTTACTATTAATGGCGAGCATATTGAATTCGTTGAAGATATTAAATGCTTAGGTGTTGTAATAGATAATAAGCTAGAATTCGGTCAACATATAAGCTGGTTAAGTTCTAAAATAAATTTTACTTTGCGTAGGCTATATTCCTTGAATCTTTATTTACCTCTTTCTATTAAAAAACGTATAGCACATGCATTATTAATGTCCAACTTGTTATACTGTATTGAAGTTTACTCTGGATGTAGTCTTGAAGACTTCAATAGGTGTAGATTGCTTTTTAATAAAATAATACGCTTTGTTTACAATTTGAAACCACATGATCATGTGTCGAGGTATATTTCCGATTTTTTGGGATGCAGTTTTAAAAGTTTTGTGCAAATCCGATTGCTATTATTCTATTATAAGGTAATGCTCACTGATTGTCCCGAATATATACACAGACACTTTGTATTATTGAACGCTGACAGGAACCCTCAACTTCTGTATCCGACCAGAAATTACGTTATTCATGAACGATCTTTTCATGTTCGTGTTGCAAAGGTTTGGAACCATTTACCCCGTCCCCTTAGATCCTTTGATCTATCTTTGAAAACATTCAAGAGTAAACTTGTAGAATATGCTTCTGTCCATGACATTTAAGTGGCCAAATCTTTGTTTTTCTTTAATTTGATTTTACTCTTGCATATTTACATCATTTCTTGTTTTCCCGAGTAAAAAAAATTATATATAATCATATGTGGCATATATTACAATATATAATTAGACATGTGGTTATGTATATCCATATATAATTATATATGACGTTTTTTCCGAAAAATTTTCCTTATATTATGCCATATATAATTTCATCTAATTAGATATCGGCCTTCATAATATTAGATATGGCATATATAATTATATATTACATAACATGGTTGATCTTATTGCATATATAGTTATATATAGAACTATATCTTAATATATATGGTGGCATTTTAGCAATATATAATTATATATGGTATCATTTAAACAATATATAATTATATATGGTGACAGTTAAACTAGATATTATCATATATGGTGCCATTTAAACAATATATGGTCATATATGGCACCTCATAAACCAAATCTTTAATTCAGTTCCAGATATGATAATATATGGTACTATATATAGTGCGATATATATTTATATTCATTCAAACCATATATTATCATATATGGTGCCATTCAAACCATATATTATCATATATGGTGCCATTCAAACCATATATTATCATATATGGTACCATTTAAACCATATATTATCATATATGGTGCAATTTCAACAATATATGCCCATATATGGTACCTCATGAACAATATTTTTAATACAGTTCCACATATGATAATATATGCTACCATATATAGTGCCATATATATTTATATATGGTGTTATTTAAGCAATATATTACCATATATGGTGCCATTTAAACCATATATGGTCATATATGGTGCCATTTCAACAATATATGCTCATATATGGGACCTGATGAACGACATTTTTAATACAGATGCAGATATGATAATATATGCTACCATATATAGTCCCATATATATTGATATATGGTGTTATTTAAACAATATTAATATATAGACATATGTGGTATCATTTAAACAATATATTGTCATATATGGCACAATTTAAACAATATATGGTCAAATTTGGTACCACATCAACATTTTGAATACAATTCCATATATGGTTTAATTTGAATAATGTAAAACTATGTATGGCGCTATAAAAAATATTATCAGATATGTTACTTCATTAACAATATTTATAATACAGTGTCATATATTGTAATATATGTATATCATTCAATATATATTGATGTATGGTAATGGTACAATAATTCCAATATCAGTTGAGATAAAATTTGTGGGTCCATATCAACAATTTGTTCACCTACATTTAACATATATATATGTGCATTTAAGTTATAATTTATAAACACTTTATAAAGTTAAATAGTTAATTAGAAATTTATTAATAAAAAGGTCGAAAAAACAATTTTTATTTTTTTTAATAAAAATTAAAACCCAACATTTTGTTAAATAGTTAACTTATAATAAAATAAAAATGTATTTCCTAAAAATAAAAATATAGTGTTAATTAATGTTAATATACAATAGGTTTAAGTTTATCCCAGACAGAAAAATATAATCTGCACAGTGCTGGCAAACCGTTGGCGATGGTCGGTTATGCGTTGGCAGAACGTTGCATTAACTATCTTGGCAAAAAAATAGATTTCAAAAAACATTTTTGAAAAAATTGAGAAAACTTTTTTTAATATTTGCTCTTAAAAACATGAAATTTAACCCAGTCCACCAGATTGTCAGCCAAGACCTCTACACTCTAATCTAACGAGATTTGTTATAGATGTGTGATAGCTACAAATTAAATGAATGATAAAAGCATTTCGAGCTAACTTATAAGCATCGAAAAAAGGTATTCCAGAAATTATTAAATTTTTTTTAGAAAATTTTAATTGTATATCACAAAATATTATTTGCACTTCAGAAACTACAATATTACGCAAATTTAATTACCCGGTGAAAAATGTCCATATATGAACATTTATGGTTCAACCATATATGTATGGATCCGAAAAATGAGGTAACACCTAAGTATATGTTCATATATGGACATATATGAACAAATACATTTATTAAATATATGCGAATACATGCGAACGTTGCTGTCCTTTATTATAAGGTTGTACGATAGATATAAATTTATGTATGATATTCAAATTAGGCGCTACATATGTTCCTTTTTTTATTCATGGCATTAAATATAATTCCATATTTATCCAAATATGAGTTCCTTTTACATATATGCAAAAATGTATTCTTCGAAATATGTTCATATACAAGTCCCTTTTGCATAAATTAAATAACATATACTTTCATATTTATCCATATATGAGTGCCATTTCCATATATGAAATAACAGATGCTTCCATATATGTCTGTATATGAAATTTTTTCCATATATGGAATCACATATACTTCCATATATGTTCATATAAAATCCATATATGTTCATAAAAAATCCATATTTGTTCATATGTGTCCATACATAAACCATATATGAACATGTTTGACTGTATATGAACATTTTTCACCGGGTATATATTTATTTAGTTGTGTCCAGAAATAATGAAATCTATTTCAGAATTTCATAGCTAATAGAGAAAAATTTCTCAAATACATTTGATAATTTCGGAAATACGATTGATAATTTCTGAAATACAGTTTGATAATTTCTGAAATATAGTTGTGAATTTCGGAAATACAATTAATAATTTCTGAAATACAATTGATAAATCTTAAAACAAATAATACAATTGGAAATGGTGTAGAGCGTCAAAATAATGTAAATAAAATTATTTTATTCAAAGATTTCAATTTAATAAAAAAATAAATATATAAATTTATAAAAAAATTTATAGAAAAAAAAATTTTAATTTTATAAAAAGAAATTCATTTTGTAAAAGAAATGCATATTGAACTCGTTACCTTCTGAGTTTAATAGCGAATTTACATTGTTAAAATGTTCAGTAGATTTCGTTTTGAAATCCAATTCGAAATCTATATCGTTTACATTAGAATATTTGACAGATGATTGGGATTTCGATCAGCCAACAACAATTTTTTTGTAAACAAACTACCCAGCTAACAAAGATGATCATTAATGACTCAGAAATGAGCTCCAAAAACATAAACATTTTTCCACTTTTTCCTATGAAAGTGGTCCGTCCAAAAGAGCCCCCTGTGTACTCAGAAATGACTCAGAAAAAAGAACGTATAAAATCGAAATTTTCTTCATAAATTGAAATAATTTTGGAATCTTCTTTGAGTCCGAAAAATGAACCCTCGTTTTGAGACAGCTTTTTAGATTGTAGAGACAACTTTTTGGATTGTTTTCTGAGGGTTCATATTTTATACCAAAAGAAGAGTGTTTTCAAAAAAACAATAATCATTTCTATGAGCCTTTTAAAAATCTTATTTATGAGCGCTCCGAATTTGCTGGCTGGGTAACCCAGAAACAAAGATGATCATTAATGACTCAGAAATGAGCTCCAAAAACATAAACATTTTTTCACTTTTTCCTATGAAAGTGGTCCGTCCAAAAGAGCCCCCTGTGTAATCAGAAATGACTCAGAAAAAAGAACGTATAAAATCGAAATTTTCCTCATAAATTTAAATAAATTTGGAATCTTCTTTGAGTCCGAAAAATGAACCCTCATTTTGAGACAGCTTTTTAGATTGTAGAGACAACTTTTTGGATTGTTTTTTGAGGGTTCATATATTCTGCCAAAAAAAGAGTGTTTTCAAAAAAACAATAATCATTTCTACAAGCCATTTAAGAATCTTATTTATGAGCGCTCCGAACTTGCTGGCTGGGTAACCTTAAAAAATTACTAAAATTAAAAGATTTTCTAAAAACCATTTTATTTAATGGCGGAACACAAAAATCATTTATATTATGAAAGAAACAATGTTATATTTACTAAGAAATGTGTTTAAGTATAGGGATGATTAGTATAAAGCTAAAATATTCAATGTTTTGTCAGTGGTCTTGCCGGCGCCATCATTTGATTTTTCATAGTTTCTCTTCGTCGGACACAATAAAATAGCCGTTTTCAACTTTAAATATTTCTTTCAATTAAAAATAACAGACTTTATTATGTTATTCCTTAATTTTTTAAAGTTATTAAAATTTATTATTTAATAAATTTTAATGACATAAACAGCTGCTAAATGTTGCCACTTTTTCTACAAACTTCCCTACTTTTCTGCAAATATGGGAGAAAAATTGGATTTCAATTTGGATTTCGATGAGATTTCGCTGAAATCCAAATTAAATTGGGATTTCATTTCCTATGGGAAATCTGTTTGAAATCCCAAATTTTTATTGGATTTCAGTCGAAATCTATCGAAATCTACTTTTAACTCGATTTCGATCATAATGTAAATTCGCTATAAACCTTATTTTAACAAAATATTGTAATTTAATTATACAATCAGTGCTCTGCCAGTCTATTATTTTTTGAACAGTTGGCAATATATGTCTGGGATCTTATTTAATCCCAAATAAATGGAGATCTTACGTACACAGAAAAAACAGTAGGCACCAACAATGGGAATTTGTAAAAGCAATCACATTTTCTTTTAAATTGAAATTTTATTCCCAACAATTTTTTTGTTTGAAATATTTGTAACTAGTTTGTAAATTGTTATCTTTCATATAAAAATTGTTTAAAAATAAAAATTCAAAGTTACAAAAAACAAAATAATTTTTTTTTTTGGATTTACAAATTTCTTTGTTGGTGCCTTTTTAAAAAGTTTTTTTTTTGTATTTACAAATTTGGTATGAGAAAGGTGTTTAAAAATTTAATTAGAATTTTGTAAATTCGTTCTGTGTAGTACCCAAATATAATGCGGCATCTAATTTTATCTGTCATTTTTATGGATACTTTTAGATGTCAATCCCCAAATATATTGCTGTTTCTAATTCGATCTACCATTTTAATACCGAAATAAATTGCTGGATCTAATTCGATCTGCCATTTTTCTGATAAATTTAGATCCAAGTTTATCCCCAATGATATTGCTGGATCTAATTTGATCTGCCATTTTTTCGGTTAAATTTAGATCCAAGTTTATCCCCATATATATTGCTGGATCTAATTCGATTAGGAATTTTTCGGATAAATTTAGATCTAAGTTTATCCACATATATATTGCTGGATCTAATTCGATCTGGCATTTTTCGGATAAATTTACATCCAAGATTATCCCTAAATATATTGCTGGATCTAATTCGATCTGCCACTTTTTCGGATCAAATTAGATCTAAGTTTATCCACAAATATATAGCTGGATCTAATTCGATCTGCCATTTTTCGGATCAAATTAGGTCTTACTAAATCCCAAAATATATTGCTGGATCTAATTTGATCTGCCAATTTTCTATTCAATTTATATCCAAGTTTATCCACAAATATATTGCTGAATCTAATTCGATCTGCCATTTTTCGGATAAATTTAGATCTAAGTTAATCCACAAATATATTGCTGGATCTAATTTGATCTGCCATTTTTCAGATCAATTTATATCTAAGTTTATCCACAAATATATTGCTAGATCTAATTCGATGTGCCATTTTTCGGATCAAATTAGATCTAAGTTTATCCCCAAATATATAGCTAGATCTAATTCGATCTGCCACTTTTTCGGATCAAATTAGATATACGTTTATCCACAAATATATTGCGGGATCTAATTTGATCTGCCAAAATTGAGATCAAATTAGATCTAAGTTTATCCCCAAATATATAGCTGGATCTAATTGGATCCGCCATTTTTCGGATCAAATTAGATCTAAAAATATCCGCAAATATATAGCTGGATCCGCCAATTTTCGGATCAAAATAGATCTAGGTTTATCCGCAAAGATATCACTGGACCTCCCAATTTTGAGATATAACTTGATCTTAGTTTATCCCCATATATACAATGGGATCTAATACGATATGATTGGATACACCCAATTTTGAGATCTAATTGGATCAGCTAGATATTACAGCAGATCTTAAACAATATCAAATTGGATATAATTAGATATTGCGCGAGATCAATTTTTTTTACTCGGGTTGTTCAAGTAATGGGGTGTTTAAATTCCTCTAAGTTTAGAGCGCAATACATTTTATCATATATTTTTTTTATTTCTGCCATATTATTTCTATTTTTTAATTAATTTTATAACGCAATATTTTTTGTCATATATATTTTTGCCACATTATTGTTACTTTTATATTTTTTGTAAGTAAAACAAATTTTTATTACAAATTGTTTTATCTTGTAGTCTCTTTCAAATGTTCTTATATACAAATTTAATTAATTTTTAAGACTATAGTTTTAAGAAATATTATAAAATAACCTGTTTTTGTTAGTCTACCAACTATATATGGCCCTAAGGGCTCAGTTGGTTTATTTGAATAATAAATAAATAAAGTGACAAGACCCGTAACCAGTTCTGGAAGTAGTTCGTAAAATGTTTCCCGCACGATAGTAAACTATAGATAGAAACTACGAGTAGTTTTGCTCTTATCCAAAATATGCATACATCCCAGAACAATTTTCTGTTTCAAAGAATCGGTTGGAGAATATCTGCTACTGTTGTTTCTTACAGCGCTTCTATACCTCTAAAGTATAATAGGTTCCCTACACTGACAGAAATAAATTTGTAAAATTTAGAATTTTAGTTATATTTAAGTTAACTTTTAGTTAATTGAAAATAACAAATTGTACTGCAGAATCTGCAGAAAATTTTGCTAAATATTAGTAGACTAAAAATAGCAAAAATAAACAAAATTTTTGCTATTTTTAAGCTAAATTTAGTTGAATGCAAATAGCAGTATATTCTGCTTAAAATCAGCAGAAATATTTGCTAAAAAAAATTGGAAACTGCTGTTTTCAAAAGGATCGATTTTTATATACATTTGAAAAAAAATCGAAAGAAAGCTTCGAAAATTTTAAATTTTTTTCTTTTTTATGCTACTAGTTATTTAGCAAAATTTTTTGTTGATTTTACCAGGTGAATTTGTTATTTTGTATATTAACAAAAATTTAACTCAAATATAACTAAAATTCCGTATAGTTAACAGTTTTAGTTTTGTTGCTCCTATTTTACTAATATATAGCAAAAATAATCTGCTTATTTTAGCAGTTTTTTCTTCAGCATCATTTTTAACTAATTTTTAGTAACTTTTTCTGCTATTTTTACAGGAGAACAAGGACTCTTCTTGGTTTTGGTAAGCTGACGATCAGTATGCTTATACACTAGGGTTCTCAAACCTTGTAGGGAGCAAAAAAAAATTGTGAGTTATTAACTGGGCCCCCTTAAAATATGTATTTGGGTGTAAAACAACGTCTCCCAAAAAATTAGGACAATCGGATAAGAGGAACACGTGCCTCAACGGCCCTGAAGTTTGAAAAACGGTATACATGGGAAAAATATGACTTGTTTTTAATATGTTAAAATTTTTAATATTTTAAATTAATAATAAAACATTGGAGTAGCGAAATATCGAAAATAAAAAACTTTTTATAAATAAAAACCAAACCTTAAGCTCAAGAAAATAGTAGAGTTAAAAATTAAAAAAGAAGGTTAAATAAACGAAAAGAATTTTAAATTAATCTTGAATTAAAGGGATTAAAAATCGTACGGGTACCCGCGGTAGAGGAGTCAAACAGACCTATGATATTTTTATTTAATTTTACACACAACTAAAGCCGACTTACTGACTTTGGACGTACGCTTAAATGCTAATATGGACATTTGTAACAAAATAGTTGATGTTAAAAATATTCTAATGAAATTGCAAATTAAATGATAAAAACTTTTAGTTTACACAATAAATATTTGAAAAAACTAGTTTGCTGCAGTATTTCATAAAATATTCCAAATATTTGTGGTATAGAAACAAATCTAAACTACTGAATGTATGACACAATAAAAGTCAACTAAAATTTAAAGTAAATAAAGAATACCCCAATCAAAACCAAACAAGAAGCAGCAGGCAAAGTAAACAAAATTGTATTAATAATAAAAAAATGCGAAAACAAACTGGATTCTGGTAAAAAAAAAATTGAAAAAACTCCAATAAGAAGTAAAACATGTTGTCTTTTTCACAATATTTTTTGTTTTTGCATTCAAGGTCGGTCGGTCAACGGAATATTTAAAATATCATATAAAAACCCAGGCAGAAAAATACAAACGGCGAAGAGTTTACGGAAAATTGGACAGCAGATAAGGAAATCAAATGTCGAATTGAAACGGCCAGAACTACTTTTATAAAATATAAAAAAATGTTATGTAGTCGCGAAATAGACATACAACTTCGCCTCCGTATGTTTAAGTGCTACATCTGGTCAATATTGCTATATTCCATGGAGTCTTGGAACTTTAAAACTAACCACATGTATAAGCTTGAAAGTTTTGAAATGTGGATTTATCGTAGAATTCTTCGAGTTTCATGGACGGATTTTGTAACGCCAACTACTCCATGCGATCAAAGTCCGTAAAACTTCATATTTTGGTCACATCATCAGGGGTGAAAAATATGACCTGATTCTCCTTAAACGCGAAGAAAAAATCCACGAAAGCACGACGAGAGCAGATGTCTTGGTTACGCAATATCAGATTGTGGACTGGCATTCAGTCAACTGGAGAACTGGTCCGCCTGGCTGAGAACAGAGAAACGCTTACATTCGGAAGGGATATGCATCAAAGAGAGAGAGGGAGATGGTAAATCCGAATGGTATCTTGAGTTGATATGCTTTCATTCTGATGCCAACAAATTTTCAAAAACAAAATAGATCAGATCCAAAAATTTCTAGAAAATCACTTGATTTATAAAAAGTGGAAAAATCGGTTTTTCGATAGATTATCAGACTATTTTTTCTTAAAAATATCTGGCATGCACTGAGAGAATTATCAGCATGATATTAATGAATTTTTACATAAAACCAATGAAGTTTCACTGAAACTCGTCCATTGAAACTTTTCATTGAATTAATGGAATTTTTCATAAAATATTGTCAAAAATTTCATTTTATTCATTTAAAGCTTCATACACTCCAAGAAAAAGTTTCATTGAAACTAGATTCATAAAATATATGAAGCTTTTTCATTGAATTCAAGAAATTTTTCATTTATGTTGTGAAGAAAACTTCATTAGTTTACTGAAAAATATCATTAAAACTCGTCCAGGAAAATTTTCTCTTTGCATGTTCATAAGAAGTGCTGTATAATTTTAAATAATGAAAGAATTTATGATTAACCTTAAAATTATGAATCCCGTTTTCAATTGAATTAATATTAGTATTTAAACGAGTAAAAAGTTTAAAGTCGGGCATGCCGACTATACAATATCCTACACCAGTCTGGTTAAAAGCCAACTAATGTTTGGATCCGAAATTTGAATGGGTTAAAATGGGACTTGTGTCAAAATTTTCTATAATGTGAGTCAGCGAACCAAATTTCATTAAAATATCTTAATATTTGCGACCTGCAGCGTATAAACAATATAATTTTGGGGGGACCCTTATATGGGCACTAGTTCTAAACATCGACCGATGTTCACCAAAATCAATAGGCTTCGTCCTTGGGCCAACATAGGTCTATGTACCAAATTTCATCAAAATATCGTAATATTTGCGACCTGCAGCGTATAAACAGTATAATTTTGGTAGGACCTTATATGGGCACTAGGTCTAAACATGGACCGATGTTCTCCAAAATCAATAGGCTGCGTTATTGGGCCAATGTAGGTCTGTGTACCAAATTTCATCAAAATATCTTAATATTTACGACCTGTAGAGTGCGCACAAGAATGCATGGACAGACAGACAGACAGACGGAGGGACGGACGGACGGACAGACGGACAGACGGACATCGTTAAATCGAAATAAAAACGAGTAAAAAGGTTAAAGTCGGGCATGCCGACTATACAATACCCTACACCAGTCTGGTTAAAAGCCAACTAATGTTTGGATCCGAAATTCGAATGGGTTAAAATGGGACTTGTGTCAAAATTTTCTATAATGTGAGTCAGCGAACCAAATTTCATTAAAATATCTTAATATTTGCGACCTGCAGTTTGTAACCAAGCCAATTTTGGGGGGACCCTTATAAGGGCACTAGGTCTAAACATGGACCGGTGTTAACCAAAATCAATAGGCTTCGTCTTTGGGCCAACATAGGTCTGTGTACCAAATTTCATCGAAATATCTTAATATTTGCGAACTGCAGCGTATAAACAATATAATTTTGCGGGTACCCTTATATGGGCACTAGATCTAAACATGGACCGGTGGTAACCAAAATCAATAGGCTTCGTACTTGGGTTGACATAGGTCGGTGTACCAAATTTCATCAAAATATCTTAATATTTGCGACCTGCAGCGTATAAACAATATAATTTTGGGAGGACCCTTATATGGGCACTAGGTCTAAACATGGACCGATGTTAACCAAAATCAATAGGCTTCGTCCTTGGGCCGACATAAGTCGGTCTACCAAGTTTCATCAAAATATCTTAATATTTGCGACCTGTAGAGTGCGCACAAGAATGCATGGACAGACAGACGGACGGACGGACGGACGGACAGACGGACACCGTTAAATCGAAATAAAAAAAAATTCTGAGCCGATCGGTATACTATAAGGTGGGTCTAGGACCAATATTTTTTGGTGTTACAAACATCAGCACAAACTTATAATACCCTGACCACATAGTGGTGTAGGGAATAAAAATTCTGAGCCGATCGGTGTACTATAAGGTGGGTCTAGGACCAATATTTTTTGGTGTTACAAACATCAGCACAAACTTATAATACCCTGACCACGTAGTGGTGAAGGGTATAATTATTATCATTAGTAGTAGTAAATTTTCCTAAATTAATAGTTTTTGTTTTATCAGTGCTTTGTTGATTTGTGACATTGGAAATTTTTGCCTGGGCTACATCCCTATGATGCAAAATTAATGGATTTTTGTTGTATAAAAAGTGTCTTGCACCAAATGGACAAAACCATCATAATCATATCACACATCATGTGTATGAGTAAGTAATGCAAATATTTAACATACGCAAAATTATCATATTTAGAAGCTTAAGCACACTAACATGGGGTTTCTAGAAGACGTTCTAAGTCACACGAATGAGTGACTACATGTATTTTGTTTTTGTATTGCATGTATTTTGTTATTTTATTTTCGTTTGTGTGAAGCAAAACGTCATCTAGAAACACCACCTAAATCAACTGGGGAGTAGGAGAGAATTGCAAATGTTAATTTGAATTTCCGGTGATTTTAAATAAAATAAATTCGTTCCTCTTATAACACATTTTTATTTTATTTTTTCATATGAAATAAAAATATTTTAATTTATAACTGTCTTTTGTGTAGAAAAAAAATGATATCTGGTTTATTTTTCGATTGCCAAAGTATTTATTTGGAGTAGTAAGATGAAAAATATTTTAAATAACGCTTGAGGTTTATTTCTAACATATCAAAAGAAAAATTTAGTATATTGCTACGGAAGATTATTTCAATACATGTATCAGATAATCAATAGTGTTGTAATTAAGCCAAAAGTTCAGAGATGTACAACAAATTGTCCTAAGATTTCTTTACCCAAAATAAAGTCAATCTAGTAATTTTGGTTGGTCCACTAATGCACACAAAAATGCTCTACCACATGAGAGTCTGATGTATTGATTTTGCACTCCTAATTCCTAATTTGTTTTTCAAATTTATCAATCGCGTAACATTTTGGAGAAATTCGGGAAAATTAAAGGCAGATGGAACGTCTTTTTGACCAGATGTTTCATCGTTGCCATTAAAGTTATTGAAATAATTGGAATATACAATAGTTATCCCATTATTCGATGTCGTTTCTGAAATGTTATGTCGTTTTTGAAATGGATGTATTTGAATTTAATTAAAAATTAGCTGATGAATATCCCAAATTAACACGTCGGCTGAAAAGTCGGTAGGATGACACATAGGTGGCGAAACTAATGAAAAATCCATATGATATTTTGGAACTACCAACCTTCAGATGATACCTGCCAAAATTTAATGACAATTCGTTCATTAGTGAGCAAGCTACAGCAGTTTTAGTGAATCTACTTTTGCGATTTTGAAAACAATGGATTGTTTTGAGTTATTTAACCTCAATTCGAATGAGTTTTTGCGGTGTTTTGTAACTGTGGAGAAAACATGGATCCATTACAACACACCGGAGACCAAGCAGCAGTCTAAACAATGGGTTTCTCCGTGTGAACCGGCTCCGAAGAAGGACAATGAGGGTTTGTCGGCCAACAAGGTCATGGCGACAGTTTATTGGAATGCACCCGGAGTAATCCACATAGATTACCTTCAAAAGGGAAAAACAATAAATGGCAATATTATGCCAACTTATTGGACCGATTCAACGACAATTTAAAAAAACAATCCCATTTGGCCTACAAAAAAGTTCTTTTTCGTCGTGACTACCCAGGAAAATTTTTTACAACCACACCCATTCTACAACTGGTTCCACTGCAACCGATTCCATGAAACTGGTTCCGGAACCAGTTCCTGGGGTCCTATATGGAAGGTGTAGGTGACGTAGAAACAGTTCCAGAACTAGTTCCAGAACTGATTCCAGAGCAACAGGTTCCACTTTGGAGCTATAGAAGGGGTTGCTTTTGGAACAAGCTATTCTACAACCGATTCTTTGGAACAGCAAATTTTCCTGGTTATGCACGGGTGCACACGTGTGTAGTCTCAATTGCATGAATTGAGCTACGAAATGGTACCTCATCCGCAATATTTGCCTGATGTCGCCACCAGTGACTATTTGCTTTTTCCAGACCTAAAGAAAAGGCTCGGTGGAAAGAGATTTAGAAATTATTGCTCAAACAAATTGGGGACCTCGAGAAATCCTTTTTTTTTGGAAGGAATAAAAATATTGGAAAAACGTTGAACTATTTAAGAGTATTGAGCTAAAAGGAGACTATCCCAGCAAAACCTTGGTAATTGGTTTGACCTTTTTCACGCATTGCCTGGCAATGGGTATCCCTTTACCCTTGGTTTTACTTAGCAACCTAAAGTAATACGTTACTAATATTGTGATAAATCAATAATTATGTGGGAGGTATGAAATAATGTCTTACCGATATGGAGATATATCACTACTTATTTGGAGGCTTTAAAATAATATATTACCGATATTGTGTTTAATAATAACTTATTAATAAGGGTAAAAATAATAAGTTATTTGTATTATATTATAACTACTTATTATGCGAAAGTACGATTTAATAAAAATTTTGAATCTAATTACATTTCTCGGATCGGTGTACTTTTAAAAAAAGTCATTACTGGTAACGTCTTATTTTATTCCCTATTTGTAACCAATGAAATTTGTACTAATATGTAACGACTTATTACACTCCATCCAAGTATGTACTTATTTTAGCTAACTAGTGAATTTAATATTACAAGTAACTACTTATTTCAGTACTTCCTTCGTAATCACTTATTTTAGCCTATACCGGTACGATTTAGGCAACCATTTACCCCCAATGACACCCCCATGTTAAAATAATGTGTTATGCAACCAAAGTGTAAGTAGTTACAATTTTTGGTTTCTTATTACGTTTCTCTTTACCTGGTAATAGAAGGTTTTGCTGGGATGTTGAAACATTAAAACTTTTTTGCTAAAAAAAAACTGTGTTTCATTCAAAAAGTCGCGGACTTAATTCATACGAGGTATCGCGGCTCAATGTTTGATATTGTTATGAAATTGGATTAGGCTAGTATAGAAAATTCTTGAATATTAGAAGAAAAATGTCACGAGAAACGGGAATTTGTCTATAAACCTGTCAATCTGGTAACACCACATTTAAGTATGATGTTAAGTGATTTGAGTACCACTGGAATTTTCCAGTATGTTCTAAACCCACAGCCGTTACACTAAATAAGGATGCCGTATCACGTTTAGTCAGTTGATTTTTGGCGATTGTGTAATTCAGTGGGGCGTTGGTAATGTATAAAGTAATAAAGTGTTAAATAAATAAGTGTATTAGCTCATAATAAAACAAAAGGGTGTGTGTGTTATTATAGAGAAAGATCTAAGGGCTAACCTCAGTTTTCTCTAGCAACGAATAACGAAAAAAATAGAGAAAGATCTAAGGGCTAACCTCAGTTTTCTCTAGCGACTTTACCACAAAATTAGATTTTATTATTTAGGGAATTGGCAAACTCCTCACTAAATAGTAGATCTTACCTTGTGGTCGTCTAGTGACTAAACTGCCTCAAACTGATCAACAGCACTGCCTTTTATACTTGCTGATCAAACACACACAAACATTTTAATACAACTTCTAATACAGTAGTACCAATTACACATTAGTAACATTTAGTACAAAACATATGTGACAGTATTTTAACAAAAAATGTTACATTTTTATTTAGAATTTTTATATTTTCATAAAATTTCATTAAAAAAATTTTTTTTTTTAATTTTAAATTGTTTCAAAAGTTAATTGACTGTACAAAAATAAAAATTTACCGTGAAAACCACAAAAAGTTATTAATTGTGTAAAAAAAAAAACAATTTTTTTCGACCTGGTAGGATTTGAACCCGCAACCCTCTGATTTCTGTGCCAGCTAGTTCCCATGCAACACCCATACGATACAAAATATTAACTTCTTATCACCAATGAAAAAGAACTTCTGACTAGCATATATTTATTGCAGCATTAGATGTTGCTTAAAACCCATTCCTAGACAGTAATTCTTTGTGATGTAATGAAGGAAGTGATTCATTTAAAAGTCATTCCATTTATTTTTGCTGGTTATATTCTTATTTTAGTCGAAGGCACCCTAAGTCAAGAGTATACATTTTAAAAGGTCCTTGGCGTTCTGAATCCAAATCTGAAATCTTAATCTAATCATGTTTTTGTAATACCCCAACGTAAAAATGCAAAAAATCTTAATTTATAAAAAAGGTTGGTCACTTGTGTAAATGTTGAAAAACCACATTGTCATGTAGATTTTTCTATCAAAAGATTTAAAAACAACGTGATTTTTTTCTTATACTAACATGTAAAACTGGTTGTTAATACTGCTTTAAATCAAATTAAGAACAAAATTTAACTCTACGATTACAATTTAATATATTTAGATAAAACGGAAAATAAGTTATCAAAAAAAAATGTTTAAAAATCTGTAGTAAAGGAACTACATACAGCAAAAGTTTCCGTACATTTAACCTTTATGTCTTACAGCCAGAAAATTATACCTAAAAATCCACACAAAAAAAACTATGCATGAAAGGCATACCCGGGTAAGTGGGTAAAGTCACAACGGTTAAGAAAAATGTTTTAAAAAATTGCTTTAAAGTCACGTCTGATTTGTATATTTCTCAAAGTTTTCATATTTTTATTAAAAAAAACAAATTTTATATCTAAAAAAAACATGCATATCTCAAGTTGCAGTAGTAAAAAAGTCAATGACTAAATTTTTTACAATTCTAGGAATTTACTGCAAAATAAGAAAAACAAATCTGAATCTACGAAATGTGTGTGTAGAAATATATGTTAGTTGGTAACCACACAAAATGAAATAAAATCAACAATGACAATAACAACTGCAAAAAAAATGCATAACATCCAAAGTGGAAGTCCAGTAATAATAGCGATACCAGATCCAAGAATTAAAAGCATAAAAAATCCTCATAATCCAAAGATTTTTCTATACGAAAAAGTCCTCAAACCTGTATACGAAAAAGTCCTCAGAATCTGAGAATTTTGCTATACAAAAAAGTCCTTAAAATTTGAGAATTTTTTGTGGGAAAAAGTTATCAGAATCTGAGAATTTTTCTATCCGAAAACGAAAAAATCCTTTAGAATCTGAGAATTTTTCTAAACGAATAAGTTCTTAACATATGAGCTTTTTCTGTAGGAAAAAGTCCGCAAAATCTTCGAATTGGAGAATTGTTTGTGCGAAAATGTTTATTTTCAGATTCTAAGAATTTTTCTATACGAAAAAGTCTTCAGAATCTTAGAATTCTTCTATACGAAAATATCCTCATAACCTGAGAATTTTTGTATACGAAAAAGTCCTCAATAACTTTAAATATTTTTTTATTTGAGAATTTTCGATAAAGATCAAAACCAGAGAAGTTTTATTCTATACGAAAATGTTTTCGGAATCTAAGCATTTGCCGATACGGAAACCTCAGAATTGAAATAAAAAAACGAATTTCACAAACTGAAGTTTTATCTGGCAACATATTTTGTTGCTATCCATTTCATTCATCTATAAAATATGCAAAACTTAACTATTGCAGTAGTATTATATATAATAGGTATACATGTGTTTGTTTTAATGTTTATTGCATTAATGTGGGTATGTATAGTTGTATGTATGAGAACAGCCACAGAAAAATTTACTACATACATTCACAAGCATATTTTGTGCAGTATTTATACATTTATTACACTTTAAAACAGAAATCAACTAAAAAAGGCCCCACCCAAGTGAAAATTAGATCGTATATGAACATATATGATTATAACAATTATTTTAATTTTTGCATTAAAAATACAAAAATTGTTTTTTCGGACTTTCTATATTTTCATATATTTAGTTAGAATATTCTTCTACCTCAAGTATATGATTATATATGAGTGAGCTCGTATATGATCATATATGGGTATAGCTAATCATATATGTTCATATATAGTTCCATATAGAAACATATATGGTGTCATATATGCCCATATATGTTCGGATCCGAAATTTGAGGGTATATGATCATATATGTTCATATATGCGAATATATGATTAACGTAAATGATCAGCTATACCCATATATAATCAGCTATACCCATATATGATTAGCTATAGCCATATCTGATCATATGTTAGTCCCTATATGATGATATGTGTTCATATACGATCCCATTATCACGTGGGCCGCTTGGATTTTCATAATTTATTTCTTGATTTCTTACTGGTAAAAGATTAACAGAAAATTTTAGTTGGTTGCCCTCTGAAGATATGCATGAAACTAGAATATTAATTACTTAACATATTAACTTCTTATTTTTCGTTTTGGCCCCCTTATCGCATCACTATTGTACACTTCACCACTTAAGATTATGGACTTTAGTATTTTGTTATAATTGAAGTTTTTATTTTTCTATTTTCTTTAATTATTTCATGGAGGTTGTTTGTGTAGGAAGTTTAAAATAATATAATTTTATTTAAACTTATGTCTAGTGGTATTTTCATACATATAAAGCTAATTATAAACATACTCATCGCAATTTTTTATCATATTTTGCTAAAAAAAAAAAAAAAAGATTGGAAAATGTAGTAATATTTTTAATCATTAGTTCGAATTATTGAGTTAGGAAAAATGTTTTTCACAAAGAAAATATGTTTTTTAAATTAAATTAAAAAGTTTCATTAAATTAAAAAGTTTCATTAAAAAGAAAGTTTCGAAAAAATTAATATGATTTATAAAAAAAATTCATAGTCCAAAATTAATAATAAAAAAATTAATTTAAAAAAAAATTATAAAAGATTATTCTCTCAGGAAATGAAGATATTTTAAAAAAAAATTTAAAAAAGTAAATACTATTGAACAATTTCATATGTATAAAGAACATTTTCATTAAATTCATGGATATCTAATTTATGAAATTCAATGAATTTTTTTAATGAAATAATGGAATTTTATGAAAGAACAGTTGTCAAAAATTTCATAATATTAATTAAATATTATATACATAATGAAATTCTTCATTGGTTCTACGAAAAAAATTCTATGAAATTATATCATTAATATCATGAAGGATAATTCTCTCAGTGTAGTAAGTTTTTTAACTGATTTTAGCAAATCGATTTTGAATTGCATTTTACATAAATTTTACTAAAATTTAGTAGCGGCTACTAATTTTATTGTACTACAGATCAGCAGACATGTGTTGCTAAAATCGCCCTAGTAGACAAGCTATAACAAGTTTAGTGCAAAAATTTGAGTCTACATATTCATTGTGTGATGCTGCCGTGCCAGTGAGACAACGGGTTGGTCGAAGTGACGAAAATATCGCTGCCGGTCAGGCGTCCGTAGCAAACGATCCAAATCAGCCGATTCCGCGGCGTTCTCAAGAACTGGGCATCGCCAAGACCACTTTATGGCGAATTTTGCATAAAGATCTTGGTTTACACCCATACAAGATCAAGCTGATTCAAGAATTGAAGCCGATGGACCATTTGACGCGACGTACGTTCTCACGTTGTCAAGTCCTTATTGGAAAACCCTATACTTATATTGACATTTTAATATTGGAAAATAAAATGGAGCTAAAATTGGGAAAAAATCGGTAAAATGTTATAAATCGTCAAAATTTTTATAAACCGGTAAGATGAACAAAAAATTAACGAATGTTAATATTAATACTTCGCACATCAAGGCGTTTTGAAATCTGAACTCACATGAAAAAAATAATTAAAATTTAAAAAAACCGTAAATAATTATAAATATAGTTGAAATTTGCACAAAATTATTAAATTTAACAACAAATCGCCGAAGCGAATCAATCACTAGAAATCCGAAAAAACTAGAAATAGAAAAATTCGCATAAAATAATAACAAATATCTGAAATTGGAAAAAATAATTGAATAAAATTACTAAAATAGAAAAAATTGCCTGATTTGAAATCAAGAAAGAAAATTGTCGAAACTGAACATAAAAAAATCCAAAAATAATCGCAAAAATCATCCGTGCCTCGAAAACTAAATGAGATAAATGATAAATGAATGTCGATATCTCAAAAACTTATAAACGTAGGAAAAATACTTGCGGCAGAAGAAAAAGTCTATACTAATATCGGCCCAAATTTTGACATTATTTTCACTATTATCCCTTTGGCGAGTGGCGTACATTATAATGTACGTCGACTTCATCAACTAGTCACTGATTTGAATTTTAGCCAAAGCGCTATTCATTAACTGTTATGGGTTGGTTATTTTGTTCTTATTAAATTTTATGCAGGCTCTGAAATTTCAAAACAACATGAGATCAGTACAGTGCGTTTTGTGTTGTAATCATCAACGCTGCTGAGAATGTGTTAAAAGTAAAAAACAAGCTAAACTTTAGTCTCAAAAGTTGTGTGATGAATAAAATTCAAAAACTCAAAAGATTTTATGTAGAGATTAGTAATAGAAAAAAATATAAAATTAGGCTTGTATTCAGAAAAATGTTTTGAATTTTATTACAGTTTAAAACAAATTAACATGCAAAACAACAACAAGAATCCTTCAATTAGCCTCTTATAAGACAAAAAGTTTTTCTGAATAACCATGTTAAAATTTAAAAAAAATTTTAACCCGCTCGGTGTCGGCAGCATGTTAATTTTTGAACTATAATTCCAAATATCTCCGCTAGGGGGTGCTGCAAAGCCATAAAAATGATAAACAATATTTATTTTGCATAGATCTACATTTCCTCGAATCCATATAGGGTTAATGTTCTCACTTTTCACATAAAAAGACCTACTAAGAAATTTACAGAATAACATTTATCAGATTTTTATTAAATTGGGATAACGAACAAGCGCAATTCTCTATAGCCCCAATCGTATTTGTAAGGGTTAAAAAGGTGGAGTCAAAAGTGTCCGTATGTTAATAGCAATTTTTTAGTTTTGTAATCGTATTAGATTCTAATTAAAAGCTTTTGTTTATTATGCATTTATTGCTTTCTATTTGGAAAGACGCCCAGGTAGAAATTGCCGACGGTACAAAAAACAAAGCACTGGCAAAGCGTTGGTTTACAATGGTACAAAAAAAAGCATTGCAAAAGCACTTATTTAGAACGCTTTGCCAACCTTTGGAAAGAGTTCTTTCCGAATACTTGTTTTATAAAGTTTACCACTGTTTATGAAAACAAAAACCACCGGCAAAACATCGGTTCAAAACGATTTTCCAACGTTAGGTAAAAGGACTTTGCTAGTGCCTGTTTCACATAATTTACAACCGTATATAAAAAATATTACTGGTAAAACATCGGCTTAAAACGAATTGCCAACGTTTGCTAAAAGAACTTTACCAGTACTTGTTTCACAAAATTTACGACTGTTTTAATAGTGTTAACTTATAATTTATTTTTATCTTATTACTAATTGAAATTATCAGTATTTTAATACAAAAAATCAATGTGCTCAAAACACTAATTTTTATATACAGAAAAAAATGTTTTGCAACCATTTTATTTAAATCCAGGCTTTATACTCAGAAAAAGGATTTATTTTTTAAGATTACTTTTTTTTCGAAAAACTTTTTTGTAAAAATATCGTTTTCACTCCTAATATTCTCAATTTAAAGTAAAAAACAATAATTTCAGTTAAATTTTTCTTTATTTCAAATAAAAACTGTTAATTAATGTGGATTCTTTTCAAATTATCCTTATTTCCAATATTTCAATGAATTTTCTAAGAAAAATCTTTAAATTTTATCAATTTCATTTGGAAATCGTTTAATATTACAAAAAATACTGAGAATGTAAGTTTAATTTTTTATGTTTTGTTTTTCCATTTTATGTTATTTCATAATTTAATCTATAATCAAATAAAAAAAAATCTAAAACTTCAATCAATTGGGTTTTACTAATGTCTAATATAGGCATCCCTTTCGGCATTTAAAATGCCTGAAAACCACTTTTTATTCCATTGTAATAGTACTTTTCAGAACGTTGCCAGAGCACTTATTTTACCATTGTTACCAATGATTTGCCAACGTTCGGAAAGATAAACGGCCAACCCAAGATCGACGTTATCATTTCAAGGTTGACCCAGTACTTTAATTTTCGAAAAACGGACGCTCTGCCAGCGCTTGTACCACCATATACAGTGATTTGCCAACGTTTTGCCGTTTGTATTTTTCTACCTGGGCGTTATTCTGAAAATTTCCAAGTGGGCTTTTTTGACGAAAAGTGAAAACATTTACCCCATATGGATGAAGTTATACAAAATAATAATTTCTATCAAGTGGAAAAAAGATTTTTTGATCCATTTGAAGTGATTTTTTTCCGAAACTTATGAAAGATGCTATTCTGCAAATTTCCTAGTGGGTCGTTTTTGGCAAAAGTGTAAAAATTAACCCTATATGGATCATGTTACATAAAATAATTACTTTTATCAAGTGGAAATTTTTTTATCGCATATCCTATTTAATAAAAATCTGAAAAATGTTATTCTGTAAATTTCCTAGTGGGTGTTTTTTTTTGTGAAAAGTGAGAACATTAAACCTATATGGATCAAGTTACTCAAAATAATAATTTTTAACAAGTGGAAAATTTTTTTTATTCATTTATAGCATACATGGGACTAATTAATTAGGTGGACTAATTAATTGATGGTTTCATTACCATTATGTACATTGATATCAATTGTAATGAAATTATTTTCATTACCATTTTTTTAATTAATGGTAATGATCCTAAAATTTAATTTCATTGATTAATGACAATGATTTTCAATTTCATTACCATTGATAATGAATAAATTAAAAAAAAATAATTGCCATTGACAGAAAAACGTAAAAATGGAGTAAAACTCGCTGAAATCGAAGATGGAATATGCTCATTCAGGCTCATGCTCATTTGAAATTAAATATTACTTTCCATTCCATTGTTATTTGTATCCAGGTAAAGTTTAACGGAATTAAATGGAGCCTCCTTAATAAATTATGTATTATAAATTCCCTGACCAAACCAGTTGTTCATTTTCATTTGTCTGAATTTTTTTGTAACAAATGGTTTTTAATCAATTGTAATTTTTTATACATTAGTGTAATTTCATTACCATTAGTAATGATTTTTCTAATGAAAAATATTTCATTACCATTAAATGGTAATGACATTTAATGACATTTAGTATGAACTAATGGTAATGAAATTTCAATGGTAATGAAAAATTCCCATGTATGATTTATAGTGATATTTTTCCAAAAATAATGAAAGGTGTTATTCTGTAAATTTGCTAGTGGGGCGTTATTGGCCAAAAATATAAAAATTTACCCCATATGGATCACGTTACATAAAATAATTATTTTTATCTATTTGAGATTTTTTTATCAATTTAGTGGCTTTACAATCTTGTAGTCATAATAAATATTAAGTTTCATGGGACTTTTCTGACCCCAGGCCACTAAGGGTTAAAGATTTGTTAAACAAATGTAGAGATAATTATAGTCTAACCAAATTTAAGTGATATTTTTCCAAAAACTGTGTAAAATTTGATGAAAACATTCAAATTTTGTTAAATTTTTGACAAAATAAGCAATTTTTGTAAAATGTCCTGGAAAGCAGTCGCTCCAAAAACAAACTCGAATTCTCATTTTTCCAATTTATTTTTTTCTTTATGTGGCACAAATAGCAATCGACCTCTCCAAATTAGGTATTTTAAAAAATCTTTGAAATTAATTAAAAAAAACACGTTTTTGCATTTTTATCAAATTTGTGGTCATTTTGGAATCCATGGTAAAGTGGGTTAATGATGTCCGATGAAGTCAAAATTCCATATCTGAATCATTTTGACTATATTAAATGAATAAGTGAAATAAAAAAAATTTTTTTTTTGAAATTTCGAATTTTGGCAATTTTTTATAATAACCCGGTGAAAAATGTCCATATATGAACATTTATGGTTCAACCATATATGTATGGATCCGAAAAATGAGGTAATACCTAAGTATATGTTCATATATGGACATATATGAACATATACATTTATTAAATATATGCGAATACATGCGAACGTTGCTGTCCTTTATTATAAGGTTGTACTATAGATATAAATTTATGTATGACATTCAAATTAGGCGCTACATATGTTCCTTTTTTTATTCATGGCATTAAATATAATTCCATATTTATCAATATATGAGTTCCTTTTACACATATGGAAAAATGTATTCTTGCAAATATGTTCATATACAAGTACCTTTTGCATAAATTGAATAACATATACTTCCATATTTGTCCATATATGAATGCCTTTTCCATATATGAAATAGCAGATGCCTCCATATATGTCTGTATATGAAATCTTTTTCCATATATGGAATCACATATATGTATATAAATTATATCTTAAATTAAAGCTGAGAGCCTTAACTACAATTAAATAATAGTTATTTTGTATCTTTATATTGGTCAAATATTGAAATAGGCTTTTTTTTCAAAAAAGTATGGATAAAAAACAGACCTTTTACGATTTGACGCTTAATGGGTTAATGGACTCGGGAGTATTATATCTCAAATTAAAGGTATTTCAATAACCTTTTTAACGATACATATATATTTTATTTTTATCCGATAATAAATGGCAAAGATACAAATAATTCAAAATTCGAACTTTTGGAGTCCATAACTCGGGAACCGGGGGTCGCCGACAAAAAAAAACATGCATCGTTTAACTTGGCATTGAAAGTTCTATCGTCCGCGAAAATTTGAAACAAATCCGAGTTATGCCCGTAAACTAGAGTTTAAACAAATTTTATTTCTTCGAATCTTTTATTAAAATTTTTGGAGCATATACTGATGAGTATGTTCTATCCAAATAAAATATAAAGAAAATCGAAAACAAAGTTTTTGCTGTGGTCTATATCTAGGGATGCCAGATACCAAAAGTCAAATAACTGGACAATGGCAAAAATTCACCGGGATTTAAAAAAAAATAACTCGACTATTTAAAAATGCACTTATAGTTCAAAAAAGTAAAATATTATTTTAATTTTTTTTTCAAAAATAAAAAAATTAATAACTTAAAAAACAAGGAAACGTAACAATAAAAATTCAGTCTTACGTCATCCCAGCAAAAAAAAAGTGGTATTCATTCTTTGGTTATAACTTCTTTCATTGCTTCCTTAGTTTCAGTTAGTATGTTTTAAGTGCTTTTTGGAAGTTATTCAAAGGAACTTCCGAAAGTATTCATGCGTTCATGTTCCAAATGTAGTGATCACCCTTTTCATTGCTTCTGAAGCACAAGTTTTCATATTTCTATAATTTTTGAAACCGTAGTACAAAATATTTTCTAATCATTCAAAATCTAAATTTTTTAGAGAAAACTGTTTTAATGAACTTTTATTTTTTATAAAATCTTTTTTTATACTTTTGTGTAAACTTTTATGTGAGATCCACTTATACAGTTTTACAATTTTTTCAGTTTGACAAGTTTCTTTGCAATTTAATTTTGTTTCAAATTATTCTCAAAACCTTTTGACAATTCGTATTTAGTTTACATCTTTTGCAATTGTAATTTAGAAAAAACCATTAAAAATGCTTTTTTTTTGATAAATTAAAAAAATTAGAATGAATATCAGAATTTGCATTAGAAATTTCGAAAACGTCATGTGAAGTTCAGAAAAACAGCACTTGTAATTCGGAAAATATCAATTGATTTTCAGAATACATCAATTATAATTCAGAAATCATCAGTTAAAATTCAGAGAATATAAATTAAAATTCAAAAAATATAAAATCTACTACAATTCATAATTTCAATCGATATTTTCTGAATTCTAATTGAAGGACATTGATGTTTTTTGGAATATCGATTTATATTTTCTAAATTACAGTTGGTATTTTATGAATTTCAGATGACATTTTCTGATCATCAACTGATAAGGCGTTGGCGTATTTAGTAAAAACGCCTCCCTAAAAATCCAATTTTTGAAAATCAAAATACAATTTTAATAAAATATAAGTTTTACGTTAAATATAATAATTTTTAATTAAAATAATTTTTATTAAATCTGTGAGGGGCAAAAATCGGTATCTTACTACAATATATGCATACTTTTCACGGATACTAGAGAGTATCTAAACATAGCATCTTGATTGCTTCTTAAGAATAAAGAGCATGAGTAATGGTAAGTAGCTATATTTGAATGATTCCGTCCTATGACACGCCAACGTTAAATTCATCGATGAAACCATTAGAAAGGAAGTGATGCCTTTGCCATAGTAGTGATGCTTTTATTGCTTCTTTGGCAGAACTATTTTTGCTGGGATATTACAGTCGTCAAATGAAATCAAAAAAAGCCATAAGTTACATTTAAATAATTTTACAGGAGGAGCAAAAAACTTTCCAATAAGAAAAATAAACCAAATTTTTTCAATATTTTTTTAAGTTAAACTAATTTTCTGTTATCGAATTATTATTTGGACAAAAATTTCCAATTTTTGTATTATTGATTTATTTGCAGAGCTTATGTTTTTGAGGGTTAATTTTTTCTGCGCTTGCACTTAGGGTTTTAGAATTTTGCTAATAAAATCGTCGTTTTTAGTCGTAGGAGTTTAAAATTTGGCAGGAATAATCAAAGTCGATTGTGATTTTTTTTGGAACTTACGGCTGTTTTTGTTGATTTCATATGACGATATATATTAATTTAAATCATATAAAAAAGTTTAACTATTTTTTTTCCAGAATTTACTGTAAGCCAAAATATTTGAAATTTTTTGCAACTTCCTTCAAAATTTATTCTTATTAAAACTTCAGCCTTTATTAGGTCGAAGGACATTCTATTCCTTCCTTGTGAGTATAGATTATTTAAAATTCTTAAAGTTCTTTCCAAAAATGTTTTCTAAATGGTATGGAAAAAACAAACGATACCAATTTACATAGATTTTGTACGTTATTTTTATCGCTTTTTTGAAAAAAATTCACCATATCTTATCAATTCGAATATCTTTTGGCAAATTATCAGAGATTTCCCGTAGGCAGCGAAAGTCAGTGTACAACATGTCATTGTCAATTAAATTTGATATTTCTAAAACTTTTGGAAGCTCTGATAAGTTAACCCACAATAAAAGAGATTTTTTTTAATTTAAAAAAGAAATTTTGTTGTAAAGTGATTCGTCTCCGAAATCATATTGTTGCTTCAAGTAACAGCATTTTTTTAAAACTGATTTACTTCTAATCTGAAGGTTTTTGTTTCATGATAGGATTTTTTTTTGAAAGTTGTAAGTTTGCTTTATAAAACTCATCTTTTAACCGATTTTTAAGGCAATTCAATTTTTAACCGATTTTTGAGGCAACTATGCCGTTATGTAATAGTACAGGAATTACTTTGAGTGGAACATATTCGATTTGCTTTCAACGGTAACATAAGTAGACAATTATCAATTATTGCCCCATTCAAGGCGAATGACACTGATGATGGCTTTGTAGCGAAAGCCGAAAATACGTATTCTGTCTTGCTGGCCTTATCGAATTCTTTCAAAATTTTTTAATCTGCAGCTATTTGGCCCTGTGGGCTTACAGCTTGCATGTAAATAAATAAATAAAATAATTTACTTGTGAAAACTGTATCATCTTTCTTTAATTTGAAGATAACTTAAACAGAAAGTGATTTTAATTTATGATCTATAGTCAAACTAAAAAACATTCATTTATCAAAATAAGGGATCAAATAAACATTCCCCTCATTCATCTTAAAAACACACATTAATTAATAAAAAAATATAATTAATAAAATAATTATTTTTCAAAATTAAAGAAATTCTTTTTTAACTGGACAAATTGTATTTTAGCTGGTAACTGGACAAGACCCAAAATAATTAGACAATCCAGGCCATTACAAGCCATCTGGCAACCCTATCTATATCCCCCTGAAAAAGAACAAATTTTTATGACTTAGTGTCTTGACATGCAATAAAATGATAGCAAGCAATTGTCAAAATGCTCTCATCTCAAGTGAAGACACTCAATTTCAATTTTATTGCAATATCATGATATCGCTGACATGCCATCGGATCTTGCAATGATGCCAGAGATCAAATGTCACTTTTAGTTTTCATTTTAATTTTGTAATAGAAAAACAACAAAAAATTTGGTAAAAAGGAATGGAAAAGTGTTTAGTTTTTTATTATTTGTCGGTAAACATTAATGTTTCATAAAATTTGGTGTTTTTCGAAGAAAAATCTATGATATTTCTTATCCATGAAGTGGTCAAGTGTTCTCCACCACTCTGCAATTGTTATCATTTTGACGTTTCGCTGCAATGGTTTTGACATTTCATATCATATAATTTATTGCATTTGAAGACACCGGGTTACTTAGTGTCTTCAAATGCAATGAGATGTGCAAAGAAATTTGAAAATAACACACAAAGCAACAACAAAATTATTTTCGTTATTGTTGTTTTGTGTGTTATTTTAAAATTTCTTTGCACATTTCATTGCATTTGAAGTCACTAGGTTAGGTTAACTAATAGTTAATTCATAACCCATCAGTATAAAACCCATCGCAAGGGCCGTCGCGCAACATTTTGAGGTTCCCTTTTACATATTACAATAAATATTGTAATTTTTTTTTTTTTAGCCAGCGAGAAATTTCGGAGCGCTTATAAATAAGATTTTTAAATTGCTCATTGAAATAATTATTGTTTTTTTAGAAACGCTCTTTTTTTGGTAGAAAATATGAACCCTCAGAAAGCAATCCAAAAAGTTGTCTCTACAATCTAAAAAACTGTCTCAAAACGAGGGTTAATTTTTCGGACTCAAAGATTTCAAAATTATTTAAATTTATGAAGAAAATTTCGATTTTATACATTCTTTTTTCATTCTGAGTACACAGGGGGCTCTTTTGGACGGACCACTTTCATAGGAAAAAGTGGTAAAATGTTTATGTTTTTGGAGCTCATTTCTGAGTCATTAATGATCATCTTTGTCTGCTGGGATTTCGATATATTTATAGAAAAAGTAACACAAATCAAGGAAAAACTTACTTTATCCAGGCACTTCAATTCCTCAATGGGATAGACCACCTTTTGGCAGCGAGAACAGCTCTTATTCATTTTGTTGTTGTTGAAAGTTCTTGGAGTCCAATTTAAATATTAAACACTTTTTTGTTAAAATGACAAAAACTAATGAAATTCTTTTGCAAAAAACCTTTGTTCTGGTCGTTGTTTCGTAAGTTGTTTTTTACGTACAAAAACACTAATTTTGTGTTTGCAATTGTCTTTTGATTGTTTTTGTAGCAAGATTTTTAATTTGGTTTGTTTTATTTTATTTTTTTTAATAATTCCTGTTAATTTGTTTTTGTAGCTTACGCAAAGATCTTGTTATTATTGTTGTTGGGGATGGTGATGTCTTTGATTTTTTTCACGTTTGCTGCCTTTTTTGTTGCTGTTAAATCTCAAGATGCTAACAGCCGCGGGACAGGTTTTTGCGTTTGATTTTTTTGTTGAAAATCACACACATACAATTACACAATTGCAAGAAGAAGAGAAGTAAAAAGAAGTTGAAAGAGATAAAAACGTTAAAAAAACAAAGTAATTTAAGAAAATTAAATTTGTAAAAATAATTTTGCAATTGAAATATATAAATTTGACCAAATAGATTTATTAAAATGTTGATAGATAACTGAAATTACATTTGTTTTTCGTTTCTTTTTTTAATTCAAATGGGAATTTAAAAATTATGTAGATAAAAAATTATGCACAGATAAAAAATCCAGTTGGTGTTTGAGGGGGGGTTTTTTCTTATTGAACCTTTTGTTACCACTTTTTATGGAGATACACGATCACTTTTTAATTAGAAATTTTCATTTCATAAGATTACTTTGTTTAATTTATGGCTTATTTTGTTTAAATTTATTTGTAATCGACACTCACACACACCTTTTACTTTAAAACACTTGTTTAATTAAAATTTATTATTTTTTTTTAATGCGGATGTTTTTTTCATGTATTTATGAACACTGATAATTTTCCTCAGCTGACGACTACAGGAATTTTTGCGACTCCACCGAACAAGTACAGAAAGAAGACTGAAAAATAGAAATACGCTTCAAAAATATAGTAAAATAGGAGTGTCGCCATTTTAGCGCTTTTTTGGTGCTTTTTACATCTCCGTACCCGTTGTTTTATTTATAAATACCCGTTTTCAAAAAACGGGTATTTACAATGCTTTTTTTATCTCCAGACTGTGCATTTAGTGCTTCTTATAAAATTTGTATTTCTTATTTTTGTTCTCGTTTTATTGGGATCACAGATTATACCCATATGTGTTACCAATGACAGGTGCCAAAAAAGTATTCTCAAACCATATGGTTTTGTTTACATGGAAGTAATGTATCTGTAAGTATCTGTCTCTTTTTAGACGGTTGTGCTTTATCTTTTATGTTTCTCTTAATTTTTTGCACATTTTCTATCGGACATATTGCCAAAAATCAGCTAATTCCTATCTGTGTATAATGTGTGATTGGAATCTTCTTACGGTGGGTCTCATGCTGTAGGTTTAAACTTTAGTTAATAGTAAAACCAAAAAATGTTTGTTGTTTTGTGTACGTTTTTTGACATTTTCTTTTGTTTATAGTTAATTTTTAGAAGAATACATTAAACACCCCATTTCTCACTGTGTTTTTATAAAATTTTCAGTCAAAACTCCATTATATATAAACTTTTAAATATTTCTTTGGTGCTTTTTACCCATTTTTTGAAAATTTTTGTAGTCCATTTTTTATAAATGTTTTAAAAAATTATTTTCGTTGACTTTTGTTAAATTATTACCTTCTTTTCCCGTTTTTACAATGCTCTCGGTGCTTTTCTGGCATTTTGAGTTGGCAACCCTGTAAAAAGTTTTCTTCCAACTCCCCACTGTTGCCAACTCAGCGCTTTTCCCGCTAATCTAGCGCTTTTTTGTTGCTCTTCGCGTGGAAAAATCGGTTTTAGCGATAAGCGGGAATTCTAGCGGGTTTTCATTCTGGAAAATTAAAAAAGCAATTTTTTGCTTGTAAAAAAATCAAACAAAGCTGTACAAAAATTTTTATTTTCAAATATAGACAAAAGTACCATCGTTCACCATAATAATTCAATCATAAACGCTACATATCAATGTAGCGTTAGCGGGTTTCTTTGCCCAAAGACTTTAAGTTGCATTTACATCTACACCAAATCCCGAAATTTCCAATAATATTGAGAGTTCAAGGAAAATCTCATGTGAAGTCCCAAGATTTCCCATGCAAATAGAATCCTGTATATTCACGAGATTTGTAAGAAATCATGAAAATCTCACAAATTTGGAGATTTATAGAATACAACACTGAGTTTCGCTTAATTTGTAGAGCTTTTACATGATAAAGTGGCAACGCTGGTCAACAGCTAACTAAAGAGATAACCTAAAAATCACAAAAAATAATTAAATAAAATAATAAGGGTGTTCATAAGGGGTGTGCTATCTGTTGTATCATTGTATCGTCCTAACAAAAAACAGAATTGTTAACATTTTTATTTGTGTTTAACAACGATTTTCTATTCAGTTTTCTATCTGTTAGCACACTCAAACATAGGACACTAAACATACGTAAAAATGTTGTATCGCGCTATTGTCAAATGTTGTATTTTTTTAATTTAATTTTTAACAACTCTGTTTTTTGTTAGGACGATACAACGATACAACAAATAGTACACCCCTTGTGAAAACCCTTATTAAGGTCGTTCACAAGAGGTTTGGTATTTGTTGTATCGTCCTAACAAGAAACAGAGTTGTTAAAATTTTAATTGAAAAAATACGGCATTTGAGAATAGCACGATACAACATTCTTACGTATGTTTAGTGTCCTATAGCTGTGTTTGTGTGACTGCATATCCGTGTTATCTAGAACGATGTTGCCAGTTTTTTAACTTATTCCGGCTTTCTACTTTCAAAATTGTTCGATATATCATTGATAGGCTTGCCGCACAAACACAGCTTATGTTTAAGTACGCTAACAGAGCGAAAAATCAATAGGAAATAATTGTTAAAGTCAAATACAAATTTTAACAACTCTGTTTTTTTGTTAGGACGATACAACAGATCGCACACCTCTTGTGAACAACCTAAAGGCACATCTACACGGGATAGAAAACTCGCGAGATTTTATGAAAATACAGCTCTGTATAAGTCTACGAAATATAATCTCTAAACCATTGACAATTGCTGTCATACACAATTTTTTTAATTAGTAATAATTTTGAAAATGTTTTGTTACATTATTGAACATTTCAGTTGATTAAATGCACTTTTTGGTATTTGGAGCAAAAATTATTCTTTGAAATACAACAATTTTAATAAAAACAAATACTTGACAACTAGAGATGATACTTTTACGATAAAAATTAGTGCCAACTATATTAGAGATGACAAATTGAGCGCAAATTCTACGAGATTTCTATCCCGTGTATATGTGCCTTAAAAATGAATGAAATGTTGCTTACCGCGAAGCATAACTATGAAGATAACATTAGAAAGGGCATATCTTCCTTCCAAATTGCAAATTCTTTCTTTTAGTTTATCGTCCTTAAGCACCGTAAGTTGTTTGATTTTCACGTGAAAAAACTGTTATACTCCATATAAAAAAATGATGTTTCACGATAATGAGTTTCACATGAAAATTGTGTAGAGTTTATTTTCACGCAAATTTAATGTACATGTCTATTATTTTTCTTGGGAAAAAGTGACATTTTGTGTTTATTGTGATTGTGCCTTTGTTATAAAATTAAAAAATTGTTCATTTTTATAATTTAAATTGTAATTTGAGGCCTTTAAAGTTCGAGTGAAAATTTTCCACGTGAAAAACAACTTACGGTGGAAAAATTTCACTCGCACTTAAAATGCATCAAATTGCAATTTAATTTAAACAAATGAAAATTTTTTGTAATTTTATAACTAAAACACAATCACAATAAACACAAAATGTCACTTTTCCCAAGAAAAACAATAGTCTTTTACATTAAATTTAATTGAAAACAAACTTTACACAATTTTCACGTGAAACTGATTGTCGTGAAAAATCAATTTTTTATATGGAGTATAACAGTTTTTTTCACGTGAAACAACTTACGGTGACATAAAAATAGATGTGATGATAAAGGCAAGAATTGCTTCTTTGAAGAAAAAATAAAACAACCCAAAATGGCTCATAATTAAGTACATTGTGTATTAAATTTATAAGAAACTATTTGAACATAAAAAATAAATATTAATTTTAGTGTGACTTTAAGTTCCAGAATTAATTCCCAAGAAACATTTTTACGGACAGTCCGACGCGTACGGAGTCATAAATCCGGATTTTACGGCACGTTTATGGTCCGTGTGCACGTATCCGTAACAGCATGTGCGTCTACGGAACAGAAACGGACCGTATAATCGGATTTCGTACATAACCATACTTGGGATTTTTTCATTGGCATTGAAATTTCATTATCATTAGTTGACTAATGCTAATGGCAAAAAAATTTCATTACGATTTAATGGTACTGAAATTTTCTGGCATTAGAATTTGTAATACTAATGCTAATGAAATCGCACTAATGCCTTAAAAACTATGAACAATTGAGTAAAAAAAAGCATTTGTGTACAAAAAAAAAGGTGGATGGATAGACTGATAGACTCGCGGAAAAAAAATTCTAAAAAGGAAAATTCTCACATCAGTATGTTTGTTTGCAGGATAAAAATCGCTGATTTAGTTTTTTAATTCAACTTTTGTACTATAAAGTCTTTTTTCACGTCCCGGGTTTTAAAGGTATTATTTAAAAATTTTATGTTCTTGTTATATAATTCATATAATATAATAATGTGGGCGCTGTGGTGTAATGGTTAGCGCGTTGGACTATTACACGTGAGGTTGCGGGTTCGAGCCCCAACCAAGGCAACATCAATTTATGAAAGATAATAATATGTATGAGTTTTTTCTATCCCTCATACATATCGCAGCGTCCTCCTTCGGTGTTCCCATAGCACTTAACCCCACCGAAGTAAAATAATATAACAGGGCTATGAACTAAAAAGCTTCAACAAAGTTCGCCAACTCACCATCATGGCGCGCAACAACTGTTCTAAAAATTCAAAGTACCAGTTCCAGAAAAAATACAACCCAAAAATAAAATTAATTCCAATTTGGCATTTCCGTCAATGCATGCATGTCATAAGACAGAACCGATGCTGTTGTAAATTTAACAAATTTTCATTAGAAAATTTTGCTTGTGCGTCATTTTCCTATTTTTTATTGGATGTAGATAAAAAAATCATGCTTTTTAAAGTAGTGCTTAAAAAAAATAGTAGAACATATTATTACGATTTTCTGCCTAAATGACATTAAATAAAAGTACACGCAAAAAAAATGGTAAAATCACGTAAAATAAGGGTATAAGTTACCTAGTTTGGATAAACGAGTTTTCGCTTCAAATCATATAATCATTGTTATATTCGCATATGACATTAAATTGGGAGTAAATCTTATTGAACATGAAAACGCGTCTATGGACTTTCAACGGACTTGACCGTTTTTAACATGATATAACGGTCCGTCATTGACGAACTTTAAACGGACTTGTCCGTTTTAACACGAGTCCGTAAACGGTCCATCCAGTTTCGATGTTCCTTAAGTTCCGTTTTCTGCTCCGTATACGGATCGAGAAAACGGTACGTAAACGTAGTTGGATTCCGTTTATGACGGACCGAAAACGGAGCGTAAACGGAACGAATTGTAAACGGAACGAATTGTTTTTTTCGATTGCAATGTATTTTCAGCGAAAGCATTTTTGAAAACACGCAAATTTTGTTTAGCGATTTTTAAGCCTTTTTAGGCAAGAAATAGGCTTATTAAGCCATACGTAACGTTACGAATCATCTGATTTAATCTAAAATAATGAGTACAAAAGAAATAGACTGTCAGCTATACTTTTTTAACTCATTAGATTTTCCATAAGGAGACTCGTCACATTACGTCCACGTACAGCTAATTCTACCCTTATGCCTTCTAACGATTTTTACATTTTTTGTTGCGCTTTTTACTCTCACAAACTGGCACGACTGCTTGTTTTATGGGAAGAGTTGAAAAGGTTTGGGGGTCATTGCAAATATACAGTTGTATGATATTAGTGGTTTATAGGTTTCAGTGCTATCGGAAATTTACAGTTTGGTGTATTTGTTATAAAATAGTGCTGCCAGATTATCTAACAAAACCAACTGGTCCAAGGCTACACCGATAAAGTTTCTCAGTTGCTCAGTTAAAGAATTTCTCAGAACTGAAAAAATTCAAGTTAACTGAAGTTATCATTATCAACTAATATTTCATTTAAATATAAAGTTTTCTGTTACCCTGTTAACAAAAATTTTGAATAGTTTATTGATTTTTAACAAAGTCTAAAACAACGGAAACAAATTTCAATTTAATTTTCTTCATTTTGTGCAAAAAAACGTACATTTGGTCCACCAAGGGTAATTGTTCAGTGAAAAGCAGTGGAATTTCAAACATAATTATTTCAGAACCGTCAAGATGGGCAGAAAATATTTGAAGATAAGTTCTTATTGTTTCAATATATTTTCTATAAAAAAATTCCAAATTTTTTATTTGTTTTTAAAAGAAATAAAAACGCACAGAATAAAAGACGGATTACCATAAACTGATCTACATTAATTGGAACTTGACATCATTTGTCTGTTTGTGACTCACACAAGGAGGGTTGAACGAAGATTTCCATCAAATGGTTATAAAATTATAGGTTTGAGTGTTATTATCTCATGTTCTTTGAAATATTAATAAAAACTTTATACAATTCATGCACAATTCTTATTATTTGTAAAAATTGCAGTAAATTTTAGTATTTCAAAAATCTTAGTTACTAAATAGGTACTATATGAAAAAATCTAAAATTGTAACTAAAAAATCGTTCTTATTAACTGAATTTATTGCAACATTTCAACTAACCATTTAGTTATTTACAATTAATTTTTTTAACTGATGCTCAGTTAGGGGTATTTCACCTGAGCCTCAGTTGAAAATTTGGTTGCCAGTAACTGAGAAATTTTTTCGGTGTAGTGATTCTGCGTCCACCGTAAATACTATAGCGCCGGGAGCAAGCGCTGGTTATATCGAATTTTTCAAATTAGGTGCTACCTATGAGTACAACTTTTTATTTCGCCATTGGTGCCTTTTCTTTTTGAATAGTATTAGAATAAAACATTATAGTTCTAAGTTTTCATACTAGTATGTAATTACTTTTATTTTACTGTAATATGTAACTATTGGTGCGTTCGGCAGATACAATTTGACAGTCAACAGTTCTACAACAGTTGTGCAACTATCTGCTGAACGACCTGATCACTAACCGCTCAGTCTGAGCGCTGTCATATTTTGGTAGCGTAAAAAATGTTTGCTACTTTTGATCAAATAGTGATACATTTGTTGTTGTTGATTTTAAAAAATTTTTGTTTTGTATGGTTGACAAATAAAAACATACAAATATAATTCAAAAACAAAAAATTTATAAAATTAAAGGAAAATATAGAAAAAAAGTATTTAAAAACAAAACAAAGAAAACATCGTTCAGCAGAGTAAGTAATCACAAAGCGCTACAAGTCACCGGTATCATTTTAAGGTTTCTCTGCCGAATGCTACCTATGCTAAAGCCTCAATAAATATGAATTGAATTGAAGGCTAGAGATTAAAAAAAAAGTTTAGATTATTGTCCACTTTTCGAAGTTAAATTTATAAGAATTTAAAGATGTTAGTACAATATCGTTGAAAAAAGGTTTTTAAGTAAGTAAACAAATGTTTATATTTGAGTTTTGAAATATTAATATTTTTATTTATTTCAAATAATTTGGAGTAAATAAATATTAATATTTCAAAGCTGAAATATAAATATTTTGTTAATATTAATATTTCAAAGCTGAAATATAAATATTTTGAAATAAATGAAATATGCAGTTAAGTAAAATACTTCAATTATTTAAATATTTAAAAAATTTCAAATATTTCAAAAATTTAAAATATTTAAAAATATTTCAAAAATGTAGTTAAGTATTTTACTTAACTACATAATTCATATATTTCAAAATATTTATATTTCAGCTTTGAAATATTAATATTTATTTATTTACTTCAAATTATTTGAAATAAATAAAAATTATCATAAATTACTTAAAATTATTTGAAGAAAATAAAAGATTATTAATATTTCAATTCTGAAATATTAATATTTTCTTACTTACTTATGTGCGTATTGTAGTAAATAAAACAATACACCTATTTTAAATTTATAAATATTAATAAGTGGTTATTTCAAAATAAATATTTTATTTTAAGTATTTTACTTAACTACATATTTCATATATTTCAAAATATTTATATTTCAGCTTTGAAATATTAATATTTAATTATTTACTTCAAATTATTTGAAATAAATAAAAATTATTATAAATTACTTAAAATTATTGGAAGTAAATAAAAGATTATTAATATTTCAAATCTGAAATATTAATATTTTCTTACTTACTTATGTGCGTATTTTAGTAAATAAAACAATACTGCTATTTCAAATTTATAAATATTAATAAGTGGTTATTTCAAAAAAAATATTTTAAATAAAATTTTATACATTGTAACAAATTTAGTAAAAGGTAGCAATGTTGCATAATATTTTGAAATATTTTTGTAAATAACATCTTTAAAATATTAGAAATTTAACTTCGAAAAGTGGAAAAAAATCGTAATTTTTTATAGAATCTCTAGCCTGTTTATTGTTAAAATACTGGCTAGGGATTCCACAAAAAATTTGTGATTATCGTCCACTTTTCGAAGTAAAATATCTAACATTTTAATGATGTTGGTTACAAAAGTCTTGAAATATGTGGTGCAAAATTGCTGTGTTTTACCAAATTTGTTACAACGTTTTAAAATTTGTAATATGTTAGATATTAAACTTCGAAAAGTGGTCAATAATCGCCTATCGTGTTATAGAATCTGCGCACTCGTTGATTAGTTCTTTCTGACACGCAAAAAATAAAGAGTAAAACCACATAAAATAAGGGTATAAGTTACCTACACGCAAAAAAAAGGGGGAAATCACATAAAATAAGGGTATAAGTTACACTCAGGGAATTATGTATGTAAAATCAACTGCAAATGATAGTTAATATGACTGCATTTGGAGTTAAAAAGGTGTAGACTACATTTGCATTTAAATCAACTGCAATGTGAAGTTATTTTAAACTAAATGAATGTTTTTTAGTTTGACTATAGATCATAAATTAATATCGCTTTCTGTTTAAATTATTTTCAAATTAAAGAAAGATGATACAATTTTCACAAGTAAATTACAAAAAATAAAATTTTTTGAAAGAATTCGATAAGGCCAGCAAGACAGAATACGTATTTTCGGCTTTCGCTACAAAACTATCATCAGTATCATTTACCTTGAATGGGTTAATAATTGATAATTGTCTACTTATGTCACAGTTGAAAGCAAATCGAATATGTTAACAACTCAACTTAGACTAACATCAACGAAATCTAACAATGCTATTTTTATCCTTTGTTATTATTACTCTTTTATTTTAAACTGTTAAGCATCGTAAGTTGTTTCGATTTCACGTGAAAAAACTGTTATACTCCATATAAAAAAATGATTTTTTACGATAATGAGTTTCACGTGAAAATTGTGCAGAGTTTGTTTTCACGCAAATTTAATGTACAAGACTATTATTTTTCTTGGGAAAAAGTGACATTTTGTGTTTATTGTGATTGTGTCTTTGTTATAAAATTAAAAAAATTTTTACTGTAATTTGCACTTGATTTTACGTACATAATTCCCTGAGTGTAGCTTTTGCGTGCATAAGCACCGTAAGTTGTTTGAGTTTCACGTGAAAAAACTGTTATACTCTATATAAAAAAAATGATTTTTCACGACAATCAGTTTCACGTGAAAATTGTTTAGAGTTTGTTTTCACGCAAATTTAATGTACAAGACTATTATTTTTCTTGGGAAAAAGTGACATTTCGTGTTTATTTTGATTGTGTCTTTGTTATAAAATTAAAAAATTGTTCATTTGTTTAAATTAAATTGCAATTTGAGGCATTTAAATTTCGAGTAAAATTTTTCCACGCACGGAAAAAACAATAAGTGTATAATTATTGAAGTACTTAGGTAAAATACAACTTGAAAAGTATATTTTGTAAGTTAGTAAACAAATACATTTAGATTTATCAGTTTTTGATTTTTGTCAACTTGCCTTAGTTTTTGACCCATTCCATTTCCACGCACTTCAAAATATGTTAAGTTACCTAAGTTTTTTCTTTTATAAATTGTCTTAGAAAATATTATATTTTAATTAAAGAATTGTGTAACTTAGCATAAAACTTTTGAAGTTGTATTTTACCGAAGTACTTCGGCAATTATCCACTTTTTATTTTTTTCGTGCGTGAAAAACAACTTACGGTTCTATAGAAGTAAAAAATAATTGAAAATAATTGTTTTAAACAACTGTGAAGGCATGTATACACGCGAGAGAAAACTGCTAGATAGCTTTAATCATTCACAATGGAGACATTCAGAGGTGACTTTGTTCTATCTCTAGCTGTTTTCTCTCACGTGTAAATGTGCCTTTAGGAAATGCCGTCCTTTTCGTTAATTATTCTTTTAAATAACTGTCATAATTATTTTGTATTTTGTCATTAAAAAACCAACTGAAATTACAGTTAGAAACAACAGCTACTATTTACTACAAACAACAGTCATGTCGTTACTGTCAAACTTTTTGTGTGTTTTTGAATTGCAAAAATTAAAGAAACAAATTGAATGGCACCAAAATTTTAGAGATGGTTTTTCATAACCTGTGAAGTGGAAATGAAACATTTTATATCACTTCATTTTCTAATTGAGAATTTTCCCCCTGCAATGAACATAAAACTGGCAACTCTAAACAACCAAATTTAAACACAATAATGCCATATCTTTTATTTTTATTGTTTTTACTATGGCAACATCATAAGAAAGACAAATGACTACTCCAGATTTCCGTTTACACTCATCGCAGATAACTGTCAAATTATATTCTTTTATCAAAGGATATCAAATTAAAATCCTTTGCCATAATCGAATTTTCAATGATTTTCAACTCGTTAAGGGCGGAGGACTCGCTAAAGAATATATATATATATATAAATTAATAATATAAGAGGAATAAACATGAAATTAATTTATAAAAAATCCCCATAAATTATTAAAGTATTACAATGCAATATTCCTATAAGAATTTAAATTTATTAACGTATGCAAATAAGCAAAATTAATAAAGTGAAAAAATAAAAATAGCTTTATGTTATACATAAAAATATACAAATTTTTGCAAATCTAATTAAATGCAAATAATTTTATATAAAAGTTAATGAACTTTTTACTTTAGTATAAATTTAATAAAAAAATTTAAAAATTAATTAAAAAATTAAAAATATATACCTAAATGTGTTTATATCAAACTTTGGTATAATTATAACGCGTTTTATATTACTTATTTAAATAAAATGTAAAATCTTACGTTAAAATGTAATATTCAATTATAAAAAATTATTGAATAAGTTAAATAACGTTATTCAAAGAAAAAATTGATTTCCTTCAGACGTAATTTTCCATACAAGTGAAAAATCGATAAAAGTTGCTGTATTCTTCATTCTTTCCTCAACTTGTGTGAGTGCGTGAGTGTATGTTTTAGAAGCCGGTGAATTGAAAATTTCTGTAATATCGAACGCGCAGTATTATAATTTTTGTTGTTGTTTTTATTTTTGTTATTACGAAGAACAAAAAATACAAAACATTATATAGTCGTTAACCACCCCCACTTCGCATTTGATTTGTGAATCAGTACTCTTGTAGTATAACTGAAATATAAAAAAAAAGAAAACAACATCTGATATATAAAACAGAAACGAGAAAAGGTAAACAAAACGTAAGTTTATGTCAGATATGTCATCCAACCATTCATTCACACAAACTTTAAACGTGAAAAGACATAATTTTAATGTATAATTTGTGTGTGGAATTGTGTGTGTGGTTATGATGTTTGTTTTTGTGATATATGTATTTATATTGTGTTATCTGTGATAGAGTTATTTTGTTGTTGTTGTTTTTGTTAACCTGTGGTATTTTCTAACAGATATATATTTCTATTATTCGTTAAAAATAGGTATTACCAAGGAAAAGTTAAAAGTTGCAGCGTACGGATGTCAAGCAATTTTTCAAAAATATGCAAACCCTAAGAAAGAAAACTAGCCCCTGTAAATGTAAGTATTAAATATATATATTATTATTTTTTACTTTCATTTAAAAATAATTATAAGTTTCTGTCAGATTCGAAGATTTAATTCAGTAATTAATTTTTTCAATTCTGAATTGATTTTTAATGAATTAAATCCAAAATGACCCGAAGCCACAGCACATATGGGAACAAAACCTACACCCAAAAGATCCCTTAGTTGATTATTACGAATATTTCAACTATCTCATAGGTGAAATACCCCTAACTAATATATAGTTGAATTGATTTAGTTGATAGTAACCAAGTTTTTGTATTTGAAGAAAATGGTATAAATCAACTATATTCTATTTTAAATGGTTAATAGACACCACAGATATCGTTATTTTCCCCCTTATTAAATAGAAAGAAACATTTGACCAAAATATTGTCGTTTTCTTATTGAATTTATAACAAAAATACACCACAAACACCACACATGCATGGTTAAAAAATAATTGGAATTTAATTCACACATACTTCAAAATTAATTTAAACTTTTACGGCATCTTCCTCATCTTGTATTTGTCCTTTGAATCTGGATCTATTTTAAGACAATTCAATTTTTTTCTACAGAACAAAAAATTCAATAAATATTAGTTCTAAATTGGTGAAAATATCAATAAATTAAATCTTACCAAATCAATTATAATTTTACATTTTCTTTTCTCTATTGAAAACTACAATATATGACATTTTATAGTGTGACAATTTAAAATTAATGAAATATTCATAAACAGGGTAACCAAAATAATATTAATATCAAAGGCAAAAATAGTTGTTTATAATTATAATAGTTAGTAAAATTGTTTTAAATTCAACTACAGATTTCTTTAACTATCTTACTATGGAATTTTATAGGTGTATATAAGGACAAAAATAGAAGTTATTTAAATAAAAATTGCTATGCTGATTTTTGTTAAAATTAGAAAAAAAATATTTTTTTACAAAATCGGACCAAGGTTAATTAAATGTCATAAAAATTGGTTATTGGCAAGGATTTGTTAAGATGTCATAAACAATAAAAAAATATTTTTTTGAAAATCTCTTTTTAGATTCCTTATTTTTCTCAATATTGGTAAGCACATAGGTAACGATAAAGTTTTTGATTTTTCGTATGCTGGTGTGTAACAATAACCCATTATTTTGCGAAACGTCGCCATAAAAAGTAATAAGAAATGTAATAATAAAAGTAACTACCCAGGTAGAAAATTACAAAGTGGCCAGCACTGGCAAAGCACCGAAATGGGTGGTATGATTACTTGTTAACAGTGCTTTCCCAACGCCCAAATGATAACACCGTTCCACGGTGGTGCCAATGCTTTATAAAGCCCTGGGAAAGCACCCAGAAACATAAAAATCAAATGCTTTCCCAACGCTCAAATAAAAAATTTAAAGAGCTTTCCTGACACAATGATAGCACCGATCTATTTAATGCTTTGCAAAGTATTGTAACCCAAGAAACATTTTTACGGACCTCCGAAAGGTACGGAGTCATGAATCCGACATTTGCGGCACGTTTGCTGTCCGTAAGACACGTATCCGTCAAAGCTTGTAAGTAAACGGAACATTTACGGACCGTATAATAGGATTTTCGAAAATAATACGTTTTTACTCCTTTATAATGTATCCGTTTCCGTACCGTTAACTACGGACTTCGCCGATTTTCATCCGTTATAAGTCCGTAACAAACGGTACTGTTTATATTCTGTAATTTTTGTCAAAATTGGAAAAAAAGTGTTTATGTTTGGAAAATGTGTACATTAATTAAAATAGTTCATCGTCGTGCTTTAAATCGTGATGTTTGCTATTAAATCGTCAACCTTTTTTGAGAAATGAAAAGAATGTACACCAAGGATGTGCAGCCATTGGTAGTGGCACTGAATAAGTAAAGTTGGTTGCCTGAAAGTGCTGCCACATACGGTTTAAAATATTGAATGCACGAGATAGTGTTTGTTTAAAACTAAAAATTATTTGCCACGGTGGTTTTCCGCGGAAACCCAAAACAGCTCAGACAACATTTGACACTATTTTAAGAACTGGCTGTTTTGAATTACCAAGGTAAAGTAGGATATTGGAGTAGCATTCAGATTATTCAACAATTATTTTTATTGTTATCCGCAGGTTGCGATGCTACAAATTTATATTGCTGCTGTTAAAGAAATTTTGGACATAAAATTATACAAAAAATACCGAGAAATTGGTAATACATCAGCTTTACAACTAGAAGATGTACCTTAAATGAGTAAAATTAAAAGCAATCTCACAAAAAATGCAATTATAATACACTCAAAAAAGTTTGTCGGTAGAAAACTACTGAAAATTACTGTTGGACAAAGATATATGTAGATAAAGAAGCGACAAAAGTATTTACCTTTATAAGGGTACATTTACTCGTGAGAGAAAACTGCTAGAGATAGAGTAAAAACACTATTGTCAATGATTTAAGCTATGCGGGGATGTTTTTGCTCTATCTTTAGCAGTTTCCTCTACTGTGTAAGTGTTCCTTAAAAACTAAAATTGTAGTTATTTTTAACTGTTCAGAAATATATTAAAAATAGCACTCAATGCGATAAAAAGATATGACACTTTTTACTACAAATATTTTAAAACACCTGACAAAACTCCTTTTTACAGTTAATTTATTTAGTATGTTATAAAAATATATGTTATTAAAAAAAACTATTTTCTTTTGATTTCAAACAAATGTGCAATTACTTCATCCCACTTAAAATTTTAAGTCAATATTCCAAACGGTTCTCCAGTTATTACGCTTTTATGCAGTGGAGTTACAATAAAGATTTATTATTTTTATGTGCAAACTAACCCCTAAATTCATAAACGCTTTGTAAAATTATAGGAGGTTTATTGAACAAATTTTGTATGAAAATGACGTTTTGTAAACCTGCTATAACTTTACAAAGCATTTATGAATTGAAGGGTAAGTATATATCAATAATACCAAATAAGAACTAAACAAGAATTTTCAAAAACTCAACGAAATTTTAATTTTTTATTACCTAACCAAAATAACTCTTTACTGTAAAAACCCTATTTCGTTAGTTATTTGTTATAATGTTAAAACTAATTGCGTTAAACAAATATCAAATACACTACTTTTTGTTAGTTGCCGTGATAATAGTTGTTTTTTATTTTTAAATACAAAAACAACTGTAATTACATTTAAAAACAACAACTACTGATTAGTACACAAACAGATGCCATATATTAACTGTCAAACTTTTGTGGGTGTATAATTTATAAACTGTATTGTTTAATATTTCGCATTGCAATATTTAAACTTTTATTCTTACAAAAATAAAATATATACATATTAAAAAATTTCAAAATATTATTATTGAATAAAACGCAAGGTAGGATGAAATTTGGTAAATATAACCGCCCAGTTTTTGTGGAAAATTACGGTACGAATACGTACCGTATACGGCATATTATAAACGGAGCCTACTCCGTTTTTACAATAAATGACGGTACGTAAATGTTCCGTTAACGGTCCGTTTCGATCGTACATCAAATGAAGTTACTCCGTTTTCTACACGGCATAACGGTACAGAAACGGTCCGTCGTTGACGTACTTTCAACGGATTCGAATCAGTTTCGATTTCCCCAAAATCCGTTTTCTGGTACGTATACTGAGTCGGATTCCGTTTATGCTGTACGGTAAGCGGTACGTAAACGGTGCGTTTTGTTTGCTGGGAATATATACACTAAAAAAAGTTTGACAGTTACTACATGACAGTTGTTTGTGTAATAATCAGTGGTTGTTGTTTTTTTTACAGAAATTACAGTTGTTTTTCTATAGAAAAATGCAAAACAACTTTTATGACGGTTATTTAAGAAAACAACTAACGAAAAGTACTGTAATTTCGTAACAGTTGTTTAAAGCAGTTATCTTTAATATCATAATAAACAACTACCAAAACAGTTACAAAAAATATTAGTTGAATCCTAAATTTTAAGACAAAATAACAGAAAAATTAGTTCAATTGAATCAGAACTCGTTTAACAGATTTTTGTACTAACTTTTTTTATGAGTGTATCTAGTTACATAACCACATATGGGCCATTTCACAGAAAGGTTGTAAAAAAAGAAAAAAATAACTTCTACTTCTAAAGCTGATTTACACACGCAAAGAAAAACCTAGTGTGGAAATATCGAAGTCAACTTTGTAACTTTTTTAATATAGAGTTCTCCGGGTTTATAAAAGTCAAGTATAACCCAGCAAAACCTTGGTAATGGGTTTGACATTTTTCATACATTGCCTGGCAATGGGTACCCCTTTACCCTTGGTTTTACTTAGAAACTTAAAGTAATACGTTACTAATATTGTGATACATCAATACTTATGTGGCAGGTATAAAATAATGAGTTACCGATATGGAGATATATCACTACTTATTTGGAACCTTTAAAATAATATATTACCGATATTGTGTTTTATAATAACTTATTAATAAGTGTAAAAATAATAAGTTATTGGTATTGCATAATATAACTACTTATTATGCGAAAGTACGATTTAATAAAAATTTAGAATCTAATTACATTGCTCGGATCGGTGTATTTTTAAACAAAGTCATTACTGGTAACGTCTTATTTTATTCCCTATATGTAACCAATGAAATATGTACTAATGTGTAATGACTTACTTCACTAGTGAATTTAATATTACAAGTAAAAACTTATTTCAGTACTTCCTTCGTAATCACTTATTTTATCCTATACCGGTACGACTTAGGCGACCATTTACCCCCAATGACACCCCCATGTTAAAATAATGTGTTATGCGACCAAAGTGTAAGTAGTTACAATTTTTGGTTTCTTATTACATTTCCCTTTACCTGGTAATATAAGGTTTTGATGGGAAGTACTTAGGTAATCTGCAGATGAAGGTGTACAACACACCAAAATATAACTTCGTAAAACATTCTAAGACATGGTTACTTTTGACTACTCGGTACTTTTCAATTAAGTACTCGATACCACTCAATACTTTTTTCCCTCATATAAATCCATTTAATTTTTTGTTGTATAAAAACAGTGTTGTATATTTCTGTGTTATTTTAATGGTAAGATTACGTATTTGTGTGAAAAAATACAATCCTAAAACAATCTTATAGCATTGATTACCCTAAAAAGTAGTCAGAATTAAATACTCAGTACCCAATAATTTTACAGTATTAGTGCTTTTTATTTAATCAACGTTTTGTTTGTAGAACTTGTCTTATAATTCTCATACTTTTTTTTGATAGATTCACATTTCCATACAAACTGTTATTGAACTGAACGGAAATCACTTATACAGTAAAAAGAAGGGTTTTATAAAAAGTTTACATTACATAAATTGCCAGCTGTGTATGTGGAGGAAAACGAAAACATTTGAAAACTAGAAATAAAAAATAAAATTAACAATTTTCTTCTAATAGTTAAACAAAAAAATACAACAATTTTATACATTAAAATTAGTTGATTATACACTTTTTTTGCGTGCAGGAAGAAGAAAACATTTTTATTAAAAAATTTAACAGACACAAGGGAATCACCAGACTATCGCAGTTTCGTCTCATCCAAAGACTTGTCAGTGGCTAGTTTATGTGTCAATTGATCGAAGTAATTATAAAGATGCTTTCACAATGGTAGAGCGATTCTACTCTGCAGCACAGATTAAAATGTTAACTGTTCACAATGCAGAGTCGAGTTACTTCAAAAAATATTTGACACTTTAATACTTACATTTTGTTTCGCGAATTATTAGGCTTCATTTCCACTGCCTAAATTTTAAAATAATTTTTTATTTATTTATTAAATCCCAAACACTAATATTTTGTGTTGGTTTTACGTTTTTTTAATATTTTTGTTTTTAATTTGTTGACAATTAGAGATGTGAGCTTATTAGTGATGTGTTTTTTAAGGTATATTTGTCATGTTACATAGTTAACAGATAAATGTTAACTCTAGAGTGCAACAAATCCGTACTCCAGAGTTAAACAACTTTGACTCTGGAGTGGAATAAAAAAAGATAGCAAAATACAAAAATTTATTATTATGTATTCCACTCCAGAGTCAAAGTTGTTTGACTCTGCACGCAGAAAAAAAAGGTGTAACATTTACAAAAATTAGAGTAAAAGTTTACAAAGTTCCGTGGTAGATATACAACTACATAAAATTAACGACAAATTTGTCAAGACGCTTAGGTAAATTTTCAAAGAGATATATATGTAATTAAATCGAAGCCTTTGTTAATATAACAACACGCGAAGGAAAATAAACTTTTTTCTTTTAGTAAAAAAAACATGGTTTATTTTTTAAATAAATAAAAGAAAAATTGCAAATTCTGTATTTTTATTTTGGTTTAATTTTAATTAATTAAATTTTTTTTATATTTTAATATTTTTCTTTGTCCTCAATTCCTCTGCTGCCGAACTGTAATTGTGTTTTGTGTTTACCAACCCTTCATTGCTCTATTCGTCATTTCCTTTCAATAACTGTAGGTATAATAATGATGTGTATATAAAAACTATTTGTCTAAAAAACAAATGCGAATTATAATACACATTTTGCAAAAAAAAAATTGAGTAAATAAAAGATTACTATGTCTGTAAAAGTGTTGAGTACCGAGTACTCATTTCCGACTTTTTTTTAGGGTACCCAATGCTGAAAAGTAATTACTCAATACTTTTAGGCTTGTATTTTTTCAACAAGTAAGCAATTTCGACATGAAAATTACAATAAAAATATATTATTTTTGTTTTTATTTGCATTAATATTTTTTATATTTGTTTGCATTAATAATATTAAAAGATAAAAACTTGAGAAAATCCAGCATCATTATTCTTTTATATTAGAGATGTACATCCACCATATTGATTTGCATATGTCAAAGGAAACTCTAAGCGCTTTTTGACATTTACCATATACTTATTGCTTATTTTATTTTCAAAATTTGATAAATGCAAATTTTACATAGTATTACGTTTTTAAATAAATTTCACCAATGTAAATTTAACAAAGCACGTACTTAGCCAACTTAACAAAAAAAGCATTCGTAATTTAGCAAAAATGCATATCAATTAATTACCAGGAAATTGGGGCTTGTATTTTTGTATTAGTTCATTACTATGCAAATTTTACATAGCAGGCTTTTTAAAAGATACATCTGTTTTTTTTCTGCGTGTGGAGTACGGATTCGTTGCACTCTAGAGTTAACAGTGATCTGTTAGCTATGTAACATGTCAAATATACCTTAAAAAACACATCACTAATAAGCTCACATCTCTAATTAAAAACAAAAATATTACAAAACGTAAAACCAGCACAAAATATTTGTGTTTGGGATTTTATAAATAAATAAAAAAATATTTTAAAATTTAGGCAGTGGAAATAAAGCCTAGAAATTCGCGAAACAAAAGCTGTGTTTGTGCGGCAAGCTATTAACGTTGGCTTATGTCATTCCCATATAAATTTGACATTAGCGAACGTTTAATGTTAACTCTTAACGTTACTAATGTCAAATTTGTATGTGAATGACATAAGCTAACGTTGATAAACTGCCGCACAAACACAGCTAAAATGTAAGTATTAAAGTGTCAAATATTTTTTGAAGTAACTCTACTCTGCATTGTGAACAGTTAACATTTTAATATGTGCTGCAGAGTAGAGTCACTCTATCATTGTGAAAGCACCTTAATTGTTAATTTGTCTCTACACTCAGAAAAAAAAACAGGTGAAACTTTATCTAAGTGCTATGTAATTATACAACTACATAAGTTCGAAGTAAGTTTTAAAAATTTCTAGCAAAATATATGCAATTTTTCGGATATTTTCCACTTCACATGTATATATTTTGTAAGGATTTTTAAATATTTTACAAAAAAATGTGGATATTTTACTAGAACTTTGTAAAATTAACTTGAAAATTAAGTAGTTGTATAATTACATAGCTCTTAGGTAATATTCCCCCTGTTTTTTTCTGTGTGTATATGAAAAACTTTTTTGTGTATGCCATGACCGAACCGGCAACCCTCTGCACACGCTAAGACTCGTAGCATCAACTCTTAACTAAGCTTCTACTTTTGTCACGTCACGCCACTCTTTATAATTGCTTATATTTAAAAACCATACAGTTCGATTGTTTTCTTATCAGTGTTTTCCAGAAAAAAGTACGTTTAAAAAATAGTACTATTTTCCAAAACAAAAAGAACCTTTTTCCAAAAAACTATATTTTTCCAAAAAAGTACCTATTTCAAAAAAGTACCTTTTTCCAATATGGCTTCCGTAGGAATCATTCTACGGGAGACCTGTTAGCGTTCCTCTCGGAACGTTGGAGTCAGTCCATTCACCGTTTTGGTGAGAGCAAAGTGGTTGCTCTGGATATTTCTAAGGCCTTTGATCGTGTATGGCACGGGGCGCTTGTATCGAAGCTTATTGCCTTTGGTGTGGGTAATGACTTCGCTCGTTTTATTTCGAGCTTTCTCAGAGATCGCACTATTCGTGTTGTTATAGATGGGATCTCATCCGACGAGTTTCAGCTTAATTCAGGGGTACCGCAGGGTTCTGTTCTTTCTCCTTCCCTATTTCTTATCATTCTTAATGATCTTCTTGGTCAAACTTTCAACCCTATCTACTCTTTCGCAGATGACAGCAACATTTGTCATTCATTTTCCTTCAATCGTAGGACAAGCCCTGAGGAGATTGGGGGCAAAAGGCAGATTATGAATGACACACTAAATAGTGACCTCTCTGCAGTCTCTGAGTGGGGTCATGCGAACAAGGTGGATTTTAATGCGCGTAAGACCCAATGTTGTATGTTGACCCATAGGGCTGCGGGGTCAACACTGCCATCTGTACATATGGGTGATATCGATATTGAGGAATCGGATACTCTTGATATTCTGGGCATGAAAATTCAGTGTGATGTCCGATGGAATAAGCATGTTTTTCAGGTGTCGAAAGAAGCATTCAAGTGTCTAGGTTTTTTACGTCGGTGCAAGAAGTACTTCACTCCATCCGATTTACTCACTATTTATACCAGCTATATCCGACCGAAGATGGAATACAACTCCCATATATGGGCAGGAGCTTCGAAGTCTATTTTGGAGCTTCTGGACCGTGTGCAAAGGAGGGCGTCGGCGCTTATCAATGACAGTAGAGTATCCAGCTCTATTGACTCATTGGAGCATCGTCGGAATATGGGTTGTGTAACCCTGTTCTATCGATATTACCATGGGAAGTGTTCTGCTGAGATAAGTGAACTTATCCCCAAAGCCCAGGTTTTTATTCGTAATACTCGCTTATCAAGTAGAGTCCATCCGTTTGTTGTCGATTGTCCAGCGGATCGCACGACGCATTACAGAGAGAATTCGTTTATCAGTCGCACCAGCCGTATGTGGAATAAACTCCCCGCAGAGGTCTTCCCTGTTACTTACAATGTTGAGAAATTTAAATCAAATATTCACAAACACTACTCCCTCTTTCCTCCTCCCCATAACCTTTTTTCCTAATACCAACACAATGCACTGCGTTAGTAGGGGGCATCCCCTGAGTGTTGGTCTAACACTTAAAAAAAAAAAAAAAGTACCATTTCCATAATAAAGTTCCAAAAAAATATTTTTAAAAGTATTTTTTCAAAAAAAAAATACGTTTTTCCAAAAAAGTATCTTATTTCAAAAACAGTATCTCTTTCTAAACAAATTACTTTTTCAAAAAAATAAATTTTTCCAAAATAAGAAGTACTTTTTCTAGAAATGACCATTCTACAACAAAATTAACTTTTTCCAATAAAATTTGGTATATATTTTATTGGATTTTTGAATATTTCTAAAAAGAGAAATGCCTTTCCCACAAAAAAGTACCTTTGTCCAAAAAAGTACAATGCTATATCCAGAAGAGTACTTTTTCAAAAGAAAAAAAAATTTTTTTTAAAACTGTATTTTTAAAAAAAAGTACCTTTTTGAAAAAAAAATACTTTATTATTTTGAACTTTATTTTATTAACGATTTGCTTATTTTAGCTCTTATTTTAAATATCTATAATTTTTTACTAAGAAATTTTAAGTTTTGTATTTTCAACGATTTTTTAATATCAAAGTTGTTTTAATTTTAACAATTTAACTTTTAACTTTTCTTTTTAACTTAAGGGGAATTTTTAGAATTTTTATTTATAGTATCAGAGTCACGCATTTATAGTACCAGTATCACCTATCCCATGACCGGTCAATCGGGGGCATATTCAAGGCACTTATACTATATTTGTGTGTGTGTTAATGTTGTTTTCTTATCTATTTTTTCTTTTCCATTTTTTTATTTGCTTGTAGTGTTTGTTTTTTTCTTTTTCGTTTTCTTTTTTATTTGAACAGAAACGAAAAATATATAACTTTACCATCAGCGAGGCACCATGTACAAGCAACATTAATTCAGACGGTAGAGCGCACAGGGTATACCCTGTGGTAGAGCGTTTGCCATACAAACAGAAGGTTGTGTTATCGAGCCCTACTTCGACGCCAAGTAGATTATTTTTAATTCTTATTTTTTTATTAGTTTATTTGAAAAGCTATTTTTAGACACACCACCTTACTGGCACAAGGTGTCTAAACTGTGGCAATTGGTCATATCCAATGACAACGCCATGTTAAAGTGACGTGTCTCTTTCAAACAAAAAGGCCGATCAAGGTTCGTTCGCTGCCCCCTTGGGACCTATCCTGCGTGTCACTTTGCACCTATAAACTGTAAAAAATTTGTGCATTTAAAGTTTTTATTATAGTTTTTGGGCACAGAAAATGAGCGAAATTTTTTAGCTCTTGTGAACAAAATACTGGGCTTTAACCAGGGCTGCCAAATGATTTTGATGAAAAATCGGCACTTTCAAAAATATCCATTTATGTAATATTTAGGTTATCTCTATATATAAAAGAATAACGTGACTGACTGACTGACCGACTCAACATCGCCCAGCCCAAACCGCTGAAGCTAGGAAGTTGAAATTTGTTATGTAGGTTCCTCTTTCGGCGTAGACGTCCGCTAAGACGGGATTTTTGGAAATTCCTACCGGAACGGGCAAAAAGGAGAAAAGTCTCCCCCTTGGCGGCCTGCCAAAACCCCTTTGGCTAGAAAGCTGAAATTTAAGATATGTGTTCCTTGGAGTATGGGCTAACTTTTCTGGAAAGTACTTTCTGGAATTTTGGACAGGGACGTTGTAAAAATGGGGGTTAAAAAGGGGAAAAAGGCCCCCCTTGACGGCCTGCCCAAACCGCTGGAGGTAGGAAGTTGAAATTTGGTATAAAGGTTCCTCCACTATCGTAGACATCCACCAAGACGGGAGTTTTGGACATTTTTACAGGGACGGGCAAAAAGTCTCCCCCTTGACGGCCTGCTCAAACTGCTGGAGCTATGAAGTTGAAATTTGGTATGTAGGTTCCTCGACCGGTGTAGACGTCCGTTGAGACGGCATTTTTGGAAATTCTTATCGGGAGGGGCAAAAAGGGGACAAAAAAAGTACCTTTTTCCAAAAAAGTACCTTTTCCCAAAAAAAGTAACTTTTTCCAAAAAAAGTACCTTTTTCCAAAAAAAAGTACCTTTTTCCAAAAAAAAGTAGCTTTTTCCAAAAAAAGTACCTTTTTCCAAAAAAAGTACCTTTTTCCAGAAAAAGTACCTTTTTCCAAAAAAAGTACCTTTTTCCAAAAAAAGTACCTTTTTCCAAAAAAAAGTACCTTTTTCCAAAAAAAGTACCTTTTTCCAAAAACAGTAGGTTTTTCCGAAAAAAGTACCTTTTTCCAAAAAAAGTACCTTTTTCCAAAAAAAGTACGTTTTTCCAAAAAAGTACCTTTTTCCAAAAAAAGTACCTTTTTCCAAAAAAAGTACCTTTTCCCAAAAAAAATACCTTTTTCCAAAAAAAAGTACCTTTTTCCAAAAAAAGTACCTTTTTCCAAAAAAAGTTCCTTTTTCCAAAAAAGTACCTTTTTCCAAAAAAAGTACGTTTTTCCAAAAAAAAGTACATTTTTCCAAAAAAAGTACCGTTTTCCAAAAAAAGTACGTTTTTCCAGAAAAAGTACCTTTTTCCAAAAAACGTACCTTTTTCCAAACAAAGTACCTTTTTCAAAAAAAGTACCTTTTTCCAAAAAATGTACCTTTTTCTAAAAAAATTTACCTTTTCCAAAAAAAAGTACCTTTTCCAAAAAAAGTTACTTTTCCCAAAAAACATACATTTTTCCAAAAAAAGTACCTTTTCCCAAAAAAAGTACCTTTTTCTAAAAAAAATGTTCCTTTTCCCAAAAAACATACATTTTTCCAAAAAAATACCTTTTTCAAAAAAAGTACCTTTTCCAAAAAAAAGTACCTTTTCCCAAAAAAAGTACCTTTTTCTAAAAAAATGTTCCTTTTCCAAAAGAAGTACCTTTTCCAAAAAAAGTACGTTTTTCCAAAAAACATACATTTTTCCAAAAAAAATAAATTTTTCCAAAAAAAATACCTTTTTAAAAAAAAAATACCTTTTCTAAAAAAAGTACAAATAAAGTACTTTGTAAAAACAAAGTAAAAAAATTTCGTTTTTCCAAAAAGTACCATTTAAAATAATATATGTATAATTTCAAAAAAACTACTTTTTTTCCTCCCCCCACGGATATCTCCACTAAAACAAGGTTTCTTGATATTTGGCATAGACGTGCGCTAAGACGGGATTTTTGGAAATTCCTACCGGAACGGGCAAAAAGGGGAAAATTCTCCCAATAAACAGTCTCACAAATTGGAAAAGTGCCTGCCCAAGGTATAAAGGTTCCTCCACTGTAGTAGACATCGACTAATTCCCTATAGGATATCCCAAAAGCAAATTCGGAATGTGAGTTCTTCCTTCTGTGTAGGCGTCCGCTTAGACGGAATTTTTGAAATTCCTATCGGGAGGGGAAATAAGGGGAAAAGTCTCCTCATTGACGGCCTGCCCAATCCCTTTTGGCCAACCTAAAATTTTAAATATGTATTCCTTGGAGTAGGACTAACTCCCCGGTAACGTAATTTTTCTATTTTGGAACAGGAACATAGTAAAAATGGTGGTTGAAAGGGAAAAATGTCCCCACTAACGGCCTGCCCAAACCGCTTAGGCAATGCAGTCGAAATTTGGTATGAATGTTCCTCATCCATCGCAGATAGCCGTGAAGATGGAATTTCTGTAAATTACTAAAGGGAGGGGCAAAAAGAAGAAAAGCCTCACCTTGGGGGCCTATAAAAACCCCTTCGGCTAGAAACCTGAAACTTAAAATGTGGGTCCCTGGAGTAAGGGCTAACTTATTAGAAAGATACTTTTTTGAATTTTGGACAGGGTCGTTATAAAATGGGGGCTCAAAAAGGGAAAGTGGCCCCTTAACGACCTGTCAAAACTGCTGGAACTAGGAAGCTGAAATTCGGTACTTAGGTTCCTCTTCCAGCCTAATTCCAACCGGGAGGGACAAAAAAAAAAAAGTGTCCCCCTTGACAGCCTGCTCAAACTGCTGGAACTAGGAAGCTGAAATTCCCTGTCGATGGATTTTCGGAAATTCCTACCCAGAGGGGCACAAATAGTATTTCGGTATTTGGGTTCCTTCTCCAACGTAGACGTCCCCTAAGACGGTATTTTTGGAAATTCATACCGGGAGGGGTAAAAAGGGAAAAAACTTCCCCCTTGATAGCCTGGCCAAACTGCTGGATATAGAGACCTAAAATTATGTATGTAGTAGGTTCCTCCTCCAACGCAGACGTCCTCTAAGACGGAATTTTTGGAAATTCCTACCGGGAGGGGTAAAAACGGAATAATTCTCCCCCTTGATGGCCTAACCGAACCCTTCGGCTAGAAACCTGTAATATATAATATGTTTTCCTTGGAGTATGGGCTAACTTATCGACAAGGCATCTCTAGGACTTTGGACAGAAACGTGGTAAAAATGGTGGTTCAAAAGGGGAAAATTGCCCCCCCTCTTAACGTCTGCGTGTTTAGCTAGAAACCTAAAACTTAAAGAACAAGTGTATATGGAACACTAAAATTAAGAAACTAAATAGGAAACGAGTGGAATTGAAACACTACACAAGTGGAACGAAATGGATATAAACGTTGAACGAGTGGAATTGAAATTATAGACAATGCAAATGGATTGGAAGAGGGAATTACCTGTTCAAACACTATCCACGGAATATGAAACTTATGTAGCATTGAAACATACTCTCGAAAAAGTTAAACAAATTTTCTAAAAGAGAAAAAACCTTAGAAAAGGAATGGAACTTATATATTCCGATATTTAAACTTCATGTAACGAAGCACCGGTGGAAGAAACCGACGTAGTAAATTTTCCAACTGAATTTGTGAATTTAATTGAATTGCCAGGTCTACCTTTACATAAACTGGAATTAAAAAAAAGAATTAAGGGACGCTAACAACCCTGCTTTACGTTATTTATTTTCATTCAAAACACAAATGAACAAAACTACTTACGGGTCTATCTACCTAAGTTCGCACTTTACCAAATTATCTTAACATACACACGTATATTGCAATTTATTATGGATTCATTACTAACAATCCACTTTCATGAGAAAAAGTGATCAAATATTTATTTATTTTAAACCCATTGTTGTGCAGAATTATTTATTTGTGGTGACTGGGTGAAGGCTTTTACTATATAAAAACTGTACTTTAAATAAAAAGCGAATTTAAAAAAAATTGTCGGTGGGGGGGGGGGCACAGCCCCCCCCCCTAAACTTTAAGGCACGCTAAAAACGTAGCGTGCTGCGCCCGCTATTTTACATAAAAAAATATGTGAAAAGGACATTTCTTGTAAAATAATATGTTTTTAAGTTTAACAATTAAATAAAAATAAAGGTTTAAGAGATAAATTAAATGACAATAAGAAAAATGTTAGCTGTAATTTTATAAATATTTATTTGATACATATTCAGGTGAGCACTACTCATAAATTAATTTCACAGTTTTCAAAGATATTTCTCCTTTTAACTTAAGGTTCCCACACGCAGATAAAAACAGGGGGAATATTATCTAAGTGCTAAGTAATTATACAACTACATAATTTTCAAATTAGTTTTACAAAGTTCTAGTAAAGTACGCACATTTTTTTGCAAAATATATACATGTGTAGTGGAAAATATCCGAAAAAATACTATATATTATATATTTTGCTAGAAAATTGTAAAACTTACTTCAAACTTATGTAGTTGTATAATTACATAGCACTTAGCTAAAGTTCCCCCTGTTTTTTTTTCTGCGTGCATACACCTTGCAATATTATGCAATTATTATTACTAGGGCTAGAAAGTTAATGCATTAATAATCGTGTTTTATGTACCTACTACTGTTTCCAATTATTCGACATAGGCGGTTAACCGGTTATTGCATTATTCGAAAAATCACTAAAACTGATTAACCGGTTATTCGGGTCGGTTATTCGGGAAAATTGGCGATTAATCGATTAATCGTTTAAAACAAAATTAATGTATTTCCTTAACTTTTTATCAAAAAAACACTAACAGCTTCCTGTTTTTGTTAAATATCAACACGATGTATTTAAAAAAATTCAAATTAAAAAAGCACATCTACACTAGAGAGAAAATGCTAGAGATAAAACAAAAATCACCTCTAATTAGCTCTAATTTGAATGAGTTTAGCTATTTTGGAGTCCACCTCTAGCAGTTTTCTCTCGCGTGTAAATGTACCTTAAGGTTGAAAAGTTTCGGAATCTGAGATTATCTAAATTGAAACATTTCTTATACTAATAGAAAAATGTATGTAAAATATAGCTGAAGCTATTAAAAATTAGTTAAAAATGGCAAAAGAAAAACTGCTGAAACTAGGAGATTTTTTTCTAAATATTAGTAAAGCCCCGTTTAGATTATCACACAAGTGTGTTATACATGTCAGAAATGTGTTGTATAACGAAAATGTATAATAGTGTGAACACTGCTCGTTACACACATGTCAAAATGGGTGCACACATTTTAAAATACGGTCACACTTTTTTGACAAGATTTATTTTTTGAAATATTTCATAAAGTTACCACTTGTCTCAACACAAGTGTTGTGTTATTCACAAATAAATGTTAAACAAAGATTAAAAACAACTAGTGGTGAAAAAAACTAATAATAGAAGAAAAAATAACTGTTTTAATTTATTTGTTGTGTGTGTCGATAACAGGATGAACACTGAAAAGATTTTCTTTTATACTTTTTTGACAACCAGACAATTTCAGCATACTTTTTGTCATACTTGTGTGAAGAAAACTATAAGCACTTGTGTGATAATGTAAACTACAATAAATATAATTTTGCATTTAAAAAAATTATTATCCAAAATTCTTCCTCTTCCGCTGAAGAAATAAAAAAAAAATTTAGTTCCGTTTGAGTAAAATATTAGTTAAATGAAAATACCAATTTACTCTACAAAAATTTACAAAAAAATTTTCTGAATAGTATAGTTAGTAGACTAAAGAGTATCATAAACAATTGTTAAAATTCTCATTATTTGGAAAAATTTGAAATGCAATTGGAATTTTATGAAATACATTTAGAAAATTTTGGAATACAAATAGAGTCTTTTTAAATACATTTGCAAATTTCTGAAATACATTTGGAGAATTTTGAAATACAAATGGAATTATTTTGAATGCAATTTTACAATTTTGAAATGTATTTGAACAATTTTAAAATACAAATAGAATTTTCTTAAATACAAATAAAATATATTCAAATATATTTGTAATATTTTTAAATATATTTGTATAATTTTGAAATATATTTTGAAAATTTTAAAATACATTTGGGCAATTTTGAAATGTTGGACAAATATCAAAGTTTTTTAGACAATTTTAAACAATATTTGGACAGTTTTGGAAGATTTTTGGATAATTCTAAAACATTTTTGCACAATTTTGAGTGATTTTTCGAAAATTTTAAAACATTTTTGGAAGAATTTAAAAAATTTCTGGATAATTTTGAAACATTTTAGACAATTTTGAAACCCTTTTAGACAATTTTATATTTTATATTTGGATAATTTTAAAACATTTTTAAACAATTTTGAAATAAAACTGAAAATGGTGTAGTTGGACATGTTGTAGAATTGATGTGGTTTTGAATCGATTATACACATTTTCTTTGGAGATGTGAGAAAAGGTAGAGTTTCTACAGAATTAAGATGCCAGTTGACAGTTGTGGGACACATATTTGAAAAAAAATGCAACCTTGCCTTGAAGGACATGAAAATATAATTTACATTAGTTTTAATTTTTAAAAGAACAGAATCAAAAATATCGCCTACTGTATTGATTAAAGCCTATAGAGCACTTCGATGCTGATCCAGCCAGACACTTCGTGTATTTTGGGTAGTTTTAATTTAATTTTGATTAAAAAAGCTATCTAAAGGCTTAACGACCTTCTTCACTCAATTTTAAAAGAATTTGATGGTATTTTAGAAATTTTATGTTTATTCTATGCTTTTCTTGTAATTTTTTAGCCAAAGTTAAGAAAATTATGAAGTTTTGTGGAAAAAAATAAGGGAAAAATTCTATATTAAAATTGTAACCGGTTAATCGAACTGTTTTAACCGATTATTCGGATCGAATAATTATTTGAGTTTTAAATTATTTGTTTCGATATTAACCGAAATAGAGGCGATTAATCGAGAAATCGGTTAATCGATTAACAGAATTGGAAACACTAGTACATACGATGTATGTTTAAAATCGAAAAATATGCATTTTAAGTTTTAAAAATATGCATTTATTATTGATTTTTCCAACGTTTTTGATATTATCAATTCAGTTTTAGTATTAGGTTGCGTTTACACTTGCATCGAAATCCCGAGATTTCGCTATTCACCACTCTCAAAAAACAATGAAGGAAAGCATATAAACGTTAAATTTTTATAAAATGTATTTATTAGAGCTAACTATGTGTGGTTTTTTAAAATTTGTATATTTATATGCTTTTCTTCATTGTTTTTTCAGAGAAATCTCGGGATTTCGCTATTCACCTAAGGTTGCATTTACACTTGCATCGAAATCCCGAGATTTCGCTATTCACCACTCTAAAAAAACAATGAAGAAAAGCATATAAATGTACAAATTTTAAAAAAGCACACATAGTTAGCTCTAATAAATACATTTTATAAAAATTTAACGTTTATATGCTTTGCTTCATTGTATTTTGAGAGTGGTGAATAGCGAAATCTCGAGATTTCGATGCAAGTAAAGTTGGGTTTACACTTGCATCGAAATCCCGAGATTTCGATATTCACCACTCCGGAAAAACAATGAAGCAAAGCATATAGACGTTAAATATTTAGAGAATGTCTTTATTAGAGCTATCTGTGTGTGCTTTTTTCAAAATTGAACATTTATATGATTTCCTTCACTGTTTTTTCAGAGTGGTGAATATCGAAATCCTTATTCACCACTCTCAAAAAACAATGAAGGAAAGCATATAAATTTTAAATTTTTAGAAAATGTATTTATTAGAGCCAACTATGTGTGCTTTATTAAAAATTGCACATATATATGCTTTTCTTCATTGTTTTTTCAGAGTGGTGAATAGCGAAATCTCGGGATTTCGATGCAATGTAAACGCAACCTTACATATTTGTCTTTAAAGCGGAGAATACACGAAGGAACATTGGGTAGGGAACAAAAAATATCAAAAAATTTTGTAAATACGAATTGCAAGATGTCAACACGCACACACCCAAACACGCACACACATTCACAAAAAATGGGCATTTTTTCACATTGAGAATTGCCGTTAATCATTGTCAGAAATTGATTTATGTTTGATATTTCTGATAGTTTTGTATTCGTGATCAAAAATTTAGAAATTTTAAAAATAATTTTTTTTGTACAGTGTATAGGCAAAAACACAGTTTTAAAGTTAATACCAAAAAGTAAAGCATAACATTCGTTTTTAGCAAATAATGCAAAAAGTATGTATTTTATTTATTTATTATATGGTAAAAAAAAGCTACTAAATATACCACAATATGCAACAAAATATGCATTTATAGCAAAATATTTTAAAAATATGCATTTGCAGCAAAACATGAAGAAAATATGCATTAACAAGTCGATTACATACTGTTGCAAATTTGTTGATTGCAAAGATATTTTGTTAACATCAAAGGCGTACCTAGACCATTTTTCTGGGGTGGGCAAGCGACCCATTAATTTTCTGCTGTTTATTTGCCCATTCTCACACTCTTAATCCTAAAAAAACTTTCGGCATTATGCTACAAATTTTTTAACACAAAAAAAAACTTATAAATTATTCCTTGCCTTCTAATAAAATTTTCATAATTTTCAAAATTAAACAATCCTGGTAGCTTATCCTATCAAAATCGCAATGTTTTTATACAAAACTCGAAATAGTTCATTTATTTTTCTGAAGAAAACCTCGTACAAGCTATATTCTCAGATTATTATGAAATTAAGATATTTACGGTGGGTCTCATACTGTATGTTTAACTTTAACTTAACTATAAACAAAAGAAAATGTCAAAAAAATGTACACAAAACAACAACAAATTTTTGGGTTAACTATTAACTAAAGTTTAAACCTGCAGTATGAGACCCACCGTTAATAGAGAAAAGAAATCTAATATCAACCTGTCTAATTAATTAACCCTATCTAACCCCATACTCTGTCCACTTAAATTACCGAGGTGGACAAAAATAGCGAGATGTTCATCTTAAAGTTTTTGTTTCTACAAAATATTGAAATTTAATTAAAATAATATAGTAGTGTTTAGCTAGAAGTAACTTCCTTGTTAGATATAAACTAATTATTCGTTTAGAAAACTATGAAATCTAAGATATTTAACTCACCAAAGAAGATTCTGCGTTATTTTTCTATTATTGAACAACTTTGCGGTTCTAATAATTTTTCTTAAGGCACATTTACACGCGAGAGAAAACTGCTAGAGGTAGAGCAAAAAACACCTCTAAATAGCTCTATTGTGAATGATTGAAAATCGGCATTTTTCATATAAAAATCGGCAAATCGGCATTTTGCATATTTTTTAGTAAAAAATCGGCAATTCTGGCAGCACTGGCTTTAACACTAACATCATGTTAGTGACCATGTTAACTGATTTATGTTGCGTGGAGACACCAAGTCAAATGCAATAAAATAATGAATAAATTTTAAAATTACACACAAAGCAACAGCTAAATTTTAGATATTGTCGAGTTGTGTATTTAAAATTTTGTTGCATTTGACCTAGAGCTTATTAGGGATGCCAATCGGGATTGATATTTGAAAATACGAGATCGGGATCCCGGGATTCTACGGGATTTCGGGATTTAAATTTTCCTTTATTTGTAAAAATTTTTATGTTATGTAACTAATTTTTTTTATAGAATAAAGCGTTTTATAATTATTTAATAGTTGTTAATTAATAATGTGGTACATTTTATGAATATTGAAACATCTCAGTCAGAAATTGACAGTGGTACAAAAAATCAAGTACTTGCATACCACTGGGTCACCGCGATGTTAAAAATAAATAACTGGCAGAACACTCATTTGGGCCGCTTTGCCAGCGTTTGCAAAAATCGTTTTGCCAGTATATGTTTTACAAAACATCACGGCAGGGCAAAAAAAAGATACATATGAACTTTTTTTAAATTTTATTTTGGAAAATATAATTGCAAACCACCTATTTATTGGTTTTGGCAGCGTTTTGGCAAAGTTAAACATTTTGTTTCTCCAGTACTTTTGCGGCGCTTTTTGAACTGCCGGTCCTTTTGTCTATTGGCGTTATCATATTCGAAATGGGAAAGCAATTTTTGTCAGTACTTGTACCACCTGTTAAAATACCTTGCCATCGCTTCCCGTTTGTATTTTTCTGGCTGGGATAATATATGAAGGACTGTCATTAAGTACACTTGCGCCCAGTATTTTGTAAGCAGATTTTAAAACAGATTCGTTGCGATAACCTTGCCCACTAAATCGTGTAATTACAGCAACAAAGTTATTTGGTTATCGTTATCATATGTTTTCATGGAAGAATTCAAACTTACAGTCCCAGCCAAAACTTACAGTGCCAGTTTCAGAAATCGAATTTCGCTTGGAAGAATAAATCGGTAAAATAACAAACAAACTTGATTTTTCGCATGTAGTACTCAAAAACTTAATGTTGTTTACCAAAATTTCAAATTTTTCTGCAAAGTCTTTGCATAGTTTACTCGAATAATCTACTTAATTTATAATTTTACCAATATCTTGGCATCAATTTCTTATCAATATGAGAAAATTCAAGAAAAAACGTAGGTAATCTAAAATTGCTCACTTTGTTTATTTGGGTTTATATAAATATTAAAAAATAAGAAAATCCCCGGATTTTTGAGAAATAATCCCGGGATTTCGGGATTCGGCATTTCCCGATTGGCATCCCTAGAGCCTATACACACAAAGCTGTTGCTTTGTGTAGTTTTTAAATTTCATTGCAAATTCTATTTCTTTTGTAGACACAGGTAAAATTACCTAGCAGCTCTGTCGAACACAGCTGTCGAATTAAGAATCTGTGTTGCCAGGTAATTTTTTACCTAGTGTCTTCAAATGCAATGAAATGTGCAAAGAAATTTGAAAATAACACACAAAGGAACAACAAAATTATTTTCGTTGTTGTTGTTTTGTTATTTGTGTTATTTTCAAATTTCTTTGCACATTTCATTGCATTTGAAGACACTAGGTTAGATTCCCCCCAAACCCCAGAACATACATAAGGTCCATTCGATTACTGGATAATTTGTACAAATTTTTACTAAGTGGCGTTCGTTTACACAAATACTCAGTAAACAGAAAGAAAAAAGAGAGAATAAAGTGACAGTTCTATGCTGAGAGTTTCTAAGTCTTCTTCTTTTTCTTGCAAATTTTTACTGGAAAAATGTTTGCCAGTAAGAATTTGCAAGCAGAAAAAACATATGTTTCGACAACAAATGTTTGTTTATTGTAAATAAAAAAAAAATTATTTTCCAATTATGTTATTTTATGGAAATGCAAAGCAGTGAAACTTTCAAAATAAATTATGGGAAAGATAAAATAACCTTCTAAAAATGTTCTGCTTAAGGTTTAACATCAAAAATTCTCTTTTTTCATAGCGACTAGTTAAAATTTATTTGTATATTTGGTGTTGTAATCAGCTGTGTCTACAAACTTGCAAATTTTCTGTTCGCGTACATGTTTGAGAAAATTTTATTTTGAGATTAAATCTTGTCTTACTCTCTGTAAGTTTGTACTGAGCAGAGCTTTGAAGAATTAATTCCTTAATTCAATTTTTCAATTCTGAATTAAAAATTCGATGAATTAATTCACTAAGCACCATATATTGAATGGAATTAATTCATATTTGCTTTCGTTCGATTTATTTTGTTACGAATTAATTCAATTGCAATAGTTCTTTTTATTAAATCAAATGAATTAATTCACCGGTGAACGCGTTCAATTTTATAAATCGAACGGAAAAAAAAAGTGAATTAATTCCTTACTGCATTAATTCACCACTGAATTCATTCAATTTCATTTTCATTCAGTGAATTAAAAAAAAATAAAATTACATTCAGTGAATTAAAAAAAAAAAAATAAAAAGTTCACTGAATTGAAAAAAAAATAAAATAAGTTCACTGAATTAAAAAAAAGAAAATAAGTTCACTGAATTCAAAGCCTGTTTTCTGCCGTTCTGTAGAAGAAAACAATAATGTACAAATAAAAGTTTTAAATAAGCAATTTTACAGCGTGCGCTAGTAACAAATTAGAAACCGGATGCTGTTTATCAACCTACATGATTCAAAAATAAAGCCTTTTACTATTAAAAATAAAAACTTTACAGATATAGATAAATTTGGAAAAAAATATAGCTATTCATTTTTCAAACTAGTTATATAGTTATATTTATTTATCTATATCTGTAAAGTTTTTATTTTTAATAGTAAAAGGCTTTATTTTTGAATCATGTAGGTTGATAAACAGTATCCGGTTTCTAATTTATTACTAGCACACGCTGTAAAATTGCTTATTTAAAACTTTTATGTGTACATTATTGTTTTCTTCTACTGAACGGCAGAAAACAGGCTTTGAATTCAGTGAACTTATTTTATTTTTTTTTTAATTCAGTGAACTTATTTTATTTTTTTTTCAATTCAGTGAACTTATTATTATTATTTTTAATTCACTGAATGTAATTTTATTTTTTTTTAATTCACTGAATGAAAAAGAATTTGAATGCATTCAGTGGTGAATTAATTCAGTAAGGAATTAATTCACTTTTTTCCTTTCGATTTATAAAATTTAACGCCTTCACCGGTGAATTAATTCATTTGATTTAATAAAAAGAACTATTGCAATTGAATTAATTCTTTGAATTTGTTGTTTGATGAACGCATTCAGTTGAATGAATTCAGTGAATTACTTAAGAAAAGGAATTCATTCAATTCTAGAGAAAATTGAATTCGATTGGTAGTGAATTCATTCAAAAAGGAATTAATTCTTCAAAGCTCTGGTACTGAGTAATTCTTACTGGACTTGACTGAGAAAAGTAATCGAATGGATCTATAGAAGATTATGATCAATGTATGTATATCGTCGACAGTGTTGCCAGTTTATTTTCAGACTTTATCCCCAATTTTCAAATTGTTATCCCCAATTTTCAATTTGTTATCCCCAAAAATCCCCAATTTTTATTTTCTGGAAAAAACTCGTATTCGTTAACTTTTTTTTTAAATTAATGTAAAAATACCATATTTATTTAATTCTTTTCGGTACCCTATACACTCAAACTCAATAAATTTTGTAATTCTAACAAATTATAAAAAAGAACAAATAAATTTAAATAACAGCATGAAAAAATGTGAGCAAAATTTTTTCGTTTTAAATATTTCAGAATCAAAATTTTCCGATTCATCAGCTTCAGACATTTTGTTGCGTATTGTACTGTATAAAAAAGTTTTAATATTTCAGCAGATGGATAGAATTTTTGACAATTGAATAACATGTAAAGTATATATTTAATTTAAGAAGAGCTTCTTATAACTCATATTAATTCCAAATAACCTTAAATATTTTGGAACCAAAAGGAATTCAAATTTTCACCAAAAGGAATTAAGGTTTGGACGCACATTAACTTTCCAGACACAAATTTGTGTAGCCTAAAATCATGCAATATTATCATCATACTTAAAAGAAATATATAAATATTTAGAATTATCAGGGTTAAATTCATAAAAATATAAAAAGGCCATAATATGTTATCCCCAAAAAATCCCCTAAAATTTCGTGTCATCCCCAATAAATCCCCGGATCTCCAAACGGAAATTTTTATCCCCATTGACGAAAAAAAATCCCCAATTTGGGGATAAATCCCCTAAACTGACAACACTGATCGTCGACCGGCCAGCAAAATGTCACATGTGTTTTTTAATAGATTTTCAGGATAGCGAAAAAACTGTTACAAAATCTACGTTTAAGATATTTTATTGGCATCATATGCCTTAATGATGATTTTACTAAATGAGGTCGTGAATTCTTAAGGCATATGATGCCAATAAAATATCTTAAAAGTAGATTTTGCAACAATTTTTTCGCTATCCTGAAAATCTATTAAAAACAAATGTGACATTTTGCAGGCCGGTCGATGATATGTTATTTTCCCCAATATCTTGCGGTATTGTTGCTATTTGACATAAGTTTGAATGAAACGGCGAGAAAATGTTATCGTGTTGTTGCTGTTTTACTATGGCTTTTGCAAACGTTAAAAGTTAAACCGTTTGCTGTCACTGAAACATGTGCGTGATAAGTGCAACCATGTTATCCTACAATCCAGTATACTGTGCCCCAAACTATTTGGATATTCTTCTAGATTTATGCGTTTTAAAATTATAATTTATAAATTCCCTAAATTTTTTTTCCCACAGAAGTTGAGAAAATAAGCATTTAAAGTTACTAATTTGCAAAATTTTGAAAGTAAACCGTCTACTAGACCTTTAAAACATAATTCTTTTTTTAACCAATTCTCATAAAATTTGGTTCATTTTATTAATCAGTAAATAATTCATAGTTACTTTAAATCAAAGACGTCGATGCTATTGAATAAAGTGATCTATGACTCACATCTGTTTATGTTGATTTTATTTTAATTCAGTGGAATAATTTCTTCAGATTTGATTCGGGAACTATGAATCAAGTCCACCACTTCCAATTCGTTTGATTCTATGAAAATATTGGGATACGAAATGTCATTTTCAAAATAGAATTTACAAAAATTTGACAATTCATATCCCCAATTCATATCCCCCATCCCTGTCCATCCATTTTACTATTTCCCAGTATTGCGAAAACGAAATGTCATTTTCAAAAGAGAATTATAAAAAAATTTGACAATTTTTATCCCCAGTACTGATTACTAGCATATATGGACGGACAAGAATGAATAGCTTATGAATTGCTCCTAATAGTAGATGTCAATTGCCCTTAGGATATTTTTTAAATAAAGTAGAAAATAATTCACTCAATAAGTTGAATTTAGAAAAACCGATTCATTGAAAATTTCATCAGATTTACGCCTAATTACTGAATGTTCAGTTAGCTGCTAACTGGGACCTTAATAAGACATTTGTTATTGTTATTGTTTTTAATATAAAATTTGAATATAACTGTTGGCTAAATTTTAGCCTTAAAATTTGAATTAAGGAATTATATTTTTAAAGGAATTATATTTTTAAAGGAATTATATTTTTATGCTGCCTACAATAAAATATTATGAGAAATTTTTATTTTCCGACTTATTGAAAATATAAAATTATATGTCTTAAAAAATTTTTTAAAATAAATTAAACAAAGCATCCAATTATAAATTTTGTTATATTTATTAATTTTATTAGATACTTTTTTAAAAATTCCCTAGTTTTTATCTTGTCAAAACGCATGCAAAGAAAGAAGCAAAAACTAGTTTTGTACAAAAACTAAGTGGTTTTCGCTCAAGTATAAGTGTAGAATAAATTAATTCCTAAATATTATTTCTTTCACCAAAATAATTCATCAACAAAATTCTTTACCCTAAAAACTTTCATAAACTGAAAAAATCTCGTTAATCAAGGGTAAACCCGCGAGATGGCAACACAGTTTAGAATGCACTTCGGAAAAACAAATCTATAAAAGATTGTATTTCTTTTTCTTTGCAACAACAAAAACACACAAAAAGAAGATTCAAAAGAAAAAAGGCAGCTGAAAGTAAATGTGGGTTATAGATTTTTAAGTTATTAACAAATCTTAATTGAATTGGACCTAAAAAAGCAAGCGATAAAATAAGGCCACAGCCAAACAAAAATATAATTAAGAGGAAAAATGGAAGCAGTAGTAAACCAGGGTAGAACACGAAACAAACGCAATTTGAAAATTAATTAAAATAAATGTTGAGATCACCCAGAACAGAATAACAAAAAACAACACAGATACAAATCAATGTAGCTATGATAAAAAACACAAATTCCAGTTATGGAACCAGCAAACAACAAGTGAAAATATATTTAGAATAAAAAGAATGTGGATACAAAAAAACTATCTAAACTTTAACGATGCAAAAAATTCTTGACAAAAACATGAATTAACTACAAAAAATATTTAACGATAGTGTAATGTTAAATCTTTTTTGTTAATTGTAAAGCAATCAAAATGTACACAAATCCAAGCTAAGCAAAAAATAAAGCAGCACCCAAAAATCTCATTGCTGTACGTACGTAGCCCCCCACCATCTACTAACCAAACAATCTCAGGTGTACATGTACCGTGAATGTTGTGTAAATTTCAATCAAAACTGGAGCCACGAAGGGTGGCGGCGAGTATTCCACTACTATTGTGTTCTATGGCTGCTGTACTGTGTGTTGGTTTTTCATTTTATGATTGTTTATAATTCAATTGCCGCAATTGCAATTTCATTAAAAATATATGTATAAAAAATCACAAAGAATAAAATTTATATACACAGAAAAATCTCATCATCTTTTACACTACTACTCTACAATTTGAAAAATTTTGCTCCCAGTAGTCATTTGTTTGAATTTGTTTCTTCTATCCACTGATTGTTGCCTAAATTTAGTAGTGCATTCGAGTTCACATATCAAATATTTGTCATACTATACACATTATGGTTAAATCGTTGGTTTCCAAATTATCGTCGGCCTCTTCAACACTATCGATTGCCAGTAGCTTTAGCAGCAGCCATGGAAAAAATGAGAATGCTACTGCCTCGACAGCCATCTCTGGGGATAATTATTTAAAATGTAAATATTATTTTGTTTTATTTGAATTATTTATTATTTTGTATATTTCTCTGGAGAATTTAGATTAGGTTCAATTATATTTAATTATTTTTAATGTTTTCCACTATGAAAATATAGCGTAGCTCAGCCAGAAAACGAGCTCACCAATAATTAAAAAAATTGGCTCGAAATACATATGGGTGAAATCAAAAAATGTGATAAATTTTTGGGCCAAATTTGTGAGAAGCAAAAAGTGTTAATATTTCGGTTTTTTCTTAATGGAATCAGTAAGTTTAGTTATTATAAACCTAATTGCAAAAAATCTCTTCTACAAGTTGTCGCAATAACTTTTTTTGTACAATTTTAATTTTTTTTGTTGTAACGGAGTTTACATTTCCGCAAGCAAAAGATATATCAAAACAAAATTGCGTACGAATTTTCTTCAATTTATTAGTTTTTCGTATTTGAGTTTTCAACTTGCTTTCCAATGATATATAATTTGTGTTTATCAAATTGGCGGTTTCGCGAATAAAAAAAAATTCATTCCGCGAAAAAAAATTTTTTTTTTAAATTTTGTATTTTTGGTCATTTTAAACGCTTTTCAAAAATATAAAATTTTTTTAAATCCAAACAGCGGTTGCGCAGTTACAAAATAATATATTAAAAACATAATATTTCGCGATCAAAAAATTCTTAAATTGTGTGAAACAAATTTAGTTTGTCAAACTAATGTCAGTAACGACTCGAAATATCGATTCAAAACCAATGAAATGCAAAATCAATCGTTTTTCGCTCCAGCAGCTTAGGGTAAAAAACTGATAACTTTTTTTGATTTGACGCAAAATTATTAGTTGAACCACCTCTGTTTATGTTTATTTTAAAATATTTTAAACATTTATAAACATTTATTTAAATGAAAACTGATGCAAACAAATGTGGTTACGGAGTTTACAGTTACGGAGTTTACATTTGGTTACTTTTTTCGTTTTCTTTCAGAAACGCTTTGTCAGAATTTTTTTTCCGAAACAAAATCGCATGATGCCTACAAGGTGAATCCAAATATGGCATTGTTTTTCTTACTCGTTATATAGTTTGGTGTAAAAATTAGGAACGGAGTTTACAACATTTTTTCAAATCTTATTAAAGACACCCTTTTTCATCTCGAGAATGTTACATGCTGCAGAAAAGCTTCAAGTCTGTTATACTGGATGATTACTTACAGTCCAACGATCATTTGAGTATAAATAACATTATACTTCTCGCAATATAAATAATAGATACCCGACTAAAAAAGATGTTATATAATCATATATCACCATATATAAACCAATATATACGTCCATATCTAATTTGATCCGAATATTGGAATATATAATTATATCAAGCGAGATAAGCATGTTATCACCTGATACAATTTGATCCGAAAAATGGTTCTATCTAACTGCACCAAATTATATATAAATACATATATTTTGATGAAGATTTTCAAAGAAAATTTTAGTAAATATTATTGAGATCACTTATTTCATTCATATTAAATCTAATGCTTAATGTTTAGAACAATTTTTGCTAATAAACTTGGAAATATGTGACAAAATAAAACATTACAAAAATTTGTCGGAACAACTTTTTCTAGATTAGAGTTTTTATCTTATAAAATAACTGAATTAACTAATTAGAAATTTATTAATTCAGTTCGAGGCCAATTTCCTTATTATGAATTAATATAATAAGTACTTTTTTTCAAAAACTGCTATTTTTCTTCATCAGGATACTCTCCTGACAAATACGTCACAGAGTTTTTGCTTTCAAAAAACCTCTACACTTTCAGGAATGAAAAGACGATCGTTTCGGGGATTACGCCACCTCTTTCTAAAGAAAACTAATGGAGGGGACCTGGAAAATCCCCGAAACGTTTCTCTTTTCATTCCTGAAAGTGTAGAGGTTTTTTGAAAGCAAAAACTCTGAAGTATTTGTCAGGAGAGTATCCTGATGAAGAGAAAAAAAACAGTTTTTAAAAAAAGTACTTATTATGTTAATTCATAATAAGGAAATAGTCCTCGAACTGAATTAATAAATTTCTAATTAATGAATTAAAAAGGTCGAAAAAAACAAATTTTATTTTTTAAAATAAAAATTAAAAACCAACATGATAAAAAATTAACTTTCACAATTAATTTTTTTTACGGAAAATTAAATGAACTTAAACCATATTTATTTCAACATATGTTTGTCTAATTTTTAAATTTAAAAGTAAAAATAATTATTTCTACCTTTAATTCCACAATGAAAAAAAAAAAAAATTTCCTTTATTTCTTTAAAATTATTTTGAGTTTAATAAAGAGTATTTCGCTAACTATTTGGAAAATATATGTTAAATTCAATTATAAACATTTATTTATATGTCAAAGTGCAAAATTCAAAACCAGATCCACAATTTCGGATTTTTTTTTTGAATTTTTATAGTGCAATTAAACTTTATAAAATTTTGTATAATTAGATATCATGTCAGATAAATTTATACATAAAATTAATACAATTTTATATTAAGTTTGTTATATATTTTGATATAAGATTGTTTAGAGAAGCTTATACGCCATTATATATATACAATTATGTATAAACTATATTTGCAGATCTCTTAATATATGCCTGGAGACCAAATCGCATATGATTATATATAACGTCATATCAAACATATTTATAAAACCAAAGTGTTAATATAAATGTATATGGTCATATAAAGCCACACATATAAACATTTATAATTATATCAAATCATATAAGATTATATGAAAACTTTTTTAGTCGGGTAACTCCAAAATTCTGGTATATGCATTTTTATCAAAAATTATGACGAAAAATCGTTACAGAGTTGAAGTTGTGATAGCTAAGATATACGAAAAAGTTTGTAAAATGTATTAATTTATTAAAAACGGCACTTCTCCTCTTCATAAAAATTCTTACAGTTAGTGTTTAGCTTTATTGGTTATTGAAATATAAGCTATTAAAGTTAAAAAACCTTATGAGTTATTTGTTACGGAGTTTACATTTGGCCTATAAAATTGGTCACAAATTTTATGTATTAACCAAAAATTGGTCAGATTGTTATAAATTTTGTAAAACAGGTGACAATGCGCTGATATATATCGAAATATGTAACTGAAATATAATCCATGCATTAGAAATTAGGTGGTTACACGGTTTTTATCACATTTTTTGATATTACCCATATACATACAGTACGAACTTCTGGTGACCAAAGAAATAAGTTCTTCTTGAGTGAAATTTGTATTAACAAAGCTCAATTTTGTCTAACATATTTTTTTTATTCACAAACTAATTTAGATTTTTAATAAATTAAAAATTTGAATACAAAATTGTGTAATCCCTTCATGTATTTGCTTTAACAAATTTGTTTATTTATTGAACTATTCTCAGTATTGGAAATACGAATTGTTAAATTTTTATCAGTTTTCTTTTGCAAATGACATTTTTTTGACCACTATTACCAATAGTGGAAAATGGTAGATATGGGTGGATAGGGATAGCTAACGTGTGAATCCACCTTAAAAGAAAAAATTTTTTCATATTGAAAAATTTGTAATATGTTGATTATATTTGAATGTTGTTTTTTAATTTGAATTTTTTAAATTCAAATTTTGTGCATACAAGTTTTTAATATGTAGATTGTGGTGTATATTAGAGTGTAGCGAGGTTGAAATAATTTCTAATTCGGCTTCAGTAATATGCAGGATCGGTCGTACTAGGCGTTGAAAAGATATGTATAAAATAGTAGATAAATCTGACTCCATCTTCCGGTTCCCCCGAGGCTTTAAAAATCTGTCTTTTGTTGAAAAAAAGCTGTATTGAAGAAGAAATAAAAAATTTTAAATTTGACGAAACTGATTTTTTTGCTCGTTTTATTCCCGTGAGCAGTTATTTTAAAACCAGATGTTTGGATCGGTCGGAAGTTATTGAAACTGATATCCAAAATATAGTTTTTTTAGTGACCACCTAACTCCAAGAGCTGGGAAACTTTGTTTTAACTAGAGACGGGCGTGTGAGTGAATTTTGACTCACGCTCACGAAAGAAAAATAATCACGCACGACCCACGCACAAACATTTTTTTATAATCACGCTCACGTGATTAATTTTATTTTGAATCACGCTCACGAAGTACTCACGCTCACGAAATACTCACGAAAAATATGAAATTTGTTTTTATCCATGGATGGTTACCGAAACGATGCGGTTATCGGTAGATTATTTCGGTAACGGTATTTTAAGGGTATCGCTATTTCATTTATTTCGGTATCGGTATTTTAAGGATAACGGTTTTTTGATTATTTCGGAAATAGTATTTTAAGGTTAGCGGTATTTCGGTAACGGTATTTTAAGAATATCGGCAGCCAGTTTTTTCGATGCATCCCTCAATTTTTTTTACGAAAAACAAACGAGATTAAAAACAGAACCAATTTACCAACTTAATGTACGAAAAATACTCAATAATCCAGTGCAATTGCCAAAAACAGAAAATTAAAAATATCGGTAACGGTATTTTAGGCGTAACGGTATTTCATTTATATCGATAAGGGTATTTTAAGGGTATGGATATTTAATTTATTTCGGTATCGGTATTTTAAAGGTAACGGTATTTCAATTATTTCGGTAATGGTATTTTAAAGATAGCGGTATTTCGGTTATTTTGGTAAAGGTACTTTAGGGGTAACGGTAGTCACTTGAAAGGGTTTTGAATCGATAACGGTATTGTAGCGGTATTGCCTGCAAACCCTGTTTTTATCTTAATTATTAAAGGAAACTTTCTTTATTGAATATAAGAATTAAAATTAGCTTAACTAGAAAAAAATTTTGTTAAAAATTTAACTAACATGCAAAATCTTGTGCAAATATAAATATTACTGACACTTTAGAAAAACTTTTATTTTCTATTGTTGATTATTAGTGTCCGACCGAACAGTTCGGCCAAAAAGCGACATTTGTTCGGTTTTTCGGTATTTAGAGGAATTCTTGAGAAATTCTGATACTGGAAAAATGTTTATTGAGCCAGTTTAATACTATTTTGAATGTCAAATCTAAGGAAAATCCAGTAGTTTAGCTGTAAAGTTAACTGTTCGGCCGCCGAACTTTTTCCAATTTGGCCGAACTTTCGGTGGCCGAACAGTGTATTCATTACTTAACTTCGGACTTTTCCCTAAATTTTACACCCAAAATGGATTCCAATTGGCCCAACAAACATTTTTACATAATCAAAATTTGTCCATAATGCTTCAACATACCGGATATCGTGCAAATACATTTTGTGGCCGAACTGTTCGGTCGGACTCTATTGATTATACTTGAATGGATGTCTGTCAAAACAACAGAGTAGTATATTGGAAGATGACAAAGCAAATTGTGGTATTTTTTGTTTTTTCTTTGACGAGAAAAAGAAATTCTCATTCAGTTTGCACTTTAACTTTCAAGAAATAATAAAAATATCGTCCCCTGACGATTGCCTTATTCAAGAATAAAATTTGGATAGAGACATGCTTTTAACATATTATTTTTCATAATTTGTTAATTAGGTTTTAGGATTTTAGCGCATTTAATTCCTTTAATTTTATATTTAAAATGTTTAAATAATTTAAAAAATTCACTGTAAATCTTTAAATATTATTCCAAATTTTTGTGGAGGAACAAAATTTTTCAATGTTTTGTACAAGATGTAGATTTCTTCTTTACATAAGAATATTGGCAGAAGTAGAAAACCCGTTCGCTAGTACCTGAACTGAGTGGAATACACATTATTTGAAGGAGGGGAAGATCTCTGGAATTTTTCCAAAATTGTAAATTATCGCAATCTGGTTTAATATAATCACGCAAACTCACACACAAAAATTTACTCACGCACCACTCACGCACGAACATTTTTTTTAACTCAAGCTCACGCAAGACTCACGTGAGTGCTATCATTTTAACTCACGATCACGCGTGAAAATTTTGTGTCACGTGCCCATCTCTACTTTTAACTATCGTAAGCTGGGTAAACAAAATAAAATTAAAAATTTTCGCTTAGTTAACACCGATGTACCAAAAGTTAACATCACCCTTAATCATGATAGCACAAAAGTTTTTATGCTTAGTTTTATTCATTCTTCAAGATGACAGATATTTGGATTTTTATTTTTAAGAATAAACACAGAATTTATTTACTTCAAACTAGGGTTTCCAATACCGAATCGGTATTGAGAAATCGGTATTTCGATATTGAAAATTTTCCAGTACCGAATTTTCGGTATTTTCGGTATTCATATAAATATTCGTATTTAGCGCGTAAACTTAGATATAGCACATCTCTAAATTTTAAAATTGTGTACGAAAATTATTGATTCCAAGCAGGCTTAATCTTCTCTCTTGTGTTTCATTCAGATTTTGAAAACGATAGTTCATTTTTGAATCAATACAAATAAAAAAAATAAAATAATTTTAAATCAACGATTTAATATTGAACCAAGCGAGATAATTAGCGTGTTTTTTAATCACCTGGATTTAGAATTTTTCATACAAAAAGTGGATTTATTAAATCCAAAAAAAAGCTGGATTTAATAAATCCATAATAAAAGCACAAATATATGAAACAGCCTATTAATTTAATGTCAGAAAAAAATACGAATAAAAATTAAAAGAGAAACAAAAAATTGAAAAACTAACAAATAAAAGGTTTTTATTAAATTTTTTTTTATGAAATATGTTTAGAAAAAAAACTACACCTCACCAAATACATATTTTTAATCTCGCACATGGAGAAATAGCTGAAATAGAAATGTCAATTTTTCACGCTACAGTAAGTAATTTAATTAAATCCAATTAGTGAACATTAAATACTGCAATGGAATTTTTCAATTGTGTAAAAATATAAATTGAAGTGATAAAACTGAAATGGCAGACTGTTTATCGCTGTTTTATATAAAATATATTTAAAAATTAAAAGTTGAAGTAAAATCCTTCATCATCGAATTCGGTATTAAAAATTAGGATGAAAGAAGTGTCGGACAGAAAATTCTTTTTAAAATAGGGAGAATCTAACGCCATCTGTTGAGCACTTTAAGAAATAATTTTTGGATTTATTAAATCCAAGTGATTAGAAAAAACGGCTAATGATTTGGTCTAATTTATATTGCTTCAATTTTAATTCGATTGAATAATTGTTTTAAGAGATAATTCGAGAAATATAAATCAGATCAGAGCTTTGAAGAACTGATTCAAAATATTTATTATCAAAGATGATAAAAAAGCTGAGTTATAAATGCGCGAATCAAAGAATATAAAGACAATTCGGACGAGTTATTTTTATATTTTTTTGATTCGCGAAGACATCCCAATCAAAAATCAAGCACTGGCATACCACTGGGTAACCATGGTGTTGAAAATAAATGACTGAGAGAGCACTCATTTGGGACGCTTTGCCAGCACTTGCAAAAAGCGCTTTTCCAGCATTTGTTTTACAAAAATTTCGGTGTATTATAAAAAAAACCACTGGCAAAGAATGATCTAAGAGTGTTATGCCAAGGTTTGCAACCAATGGTTATCCAGTGATACCTAGCCAATGCTACCAGTGGTACAAAAAGTAATTCACTGGTAGAGCAATGATTTTTATAAAAATGATGACGCTTCGTTAAAAAAGGTTTGTAGTTCTAATCCGGTTGGAAGGAAAAAATTCTTTTTGGATTTTTTTTTATTTAAAATTTTTTTTGTTCTATAAAATCAATTTTTTTGTTTGCGGAAAAGCTCCTTTCAGAACAACTTTTTTTATGCTCTCCCAACGCTGGCATATTAGTTCCAAAAAGCTGTTTGCCAGTGCTAGCTTTTTAGCACAGCCAGCGAATATCACTTCCCAGTCAGAAATCGCCAGTGGTAAAAAAAAATCAAGCACTGGCATACCACTGGGTAACCACGGTATTAAAAATAAATGACTGGCAGAACACTCATTTGGGACGCTTTGCCAGCGTTTGCGAAAAGCGTTTTACCAGTATTTGTTTTACAAAAATTTCGGTGGTTTATAAAAAAACCACTGGCAAAGAATTGGCTTAGAGTGATATGCCAAGGTTTGCAACCAGTGGTTATCCAGTGCTACCTAGCCAATGCTACCAGGCGTACAAAAATCAATTCACTGAAAAACCAATGATTTTATAAAAATGCTGACGCTTCGTTAAAAAATGTTTGTAGTCGGAAGGTTCCGAGTTCAAATCCGGTTGCAAGCAAAAATTTTTTTTTGGATTTTTTTTAATTTAAAATTTTTTTTGTTTTATAAAATCAATTTTTTTGTTTGTGGGAAAGCTCCTTCAAGACCAACTTTTTTTTTGCCCTCGCAACACTGGCATACTAGTTACTAAAAATACATATGAACTTTTTTTAATTTTATTTTGGAAAATATATTTCCAGACCACCTATTTATTGGTTTTGCCAGCGTTTTGCCAACGTTTAAAAATTTTGTTCCTCCAGTGCTTTTCCGGCGCTTTTTGAACAGCCCGTCCTTTTGTCTAATGATGTTATCATTTTGGGAATGGGAAAGCACTTTTTGCCAGTACTTATACCACCTGTTAAAGTGCTTTGCCACCGCTTTCCCGTTTGTATTTTTCTGACTGGGTTATTTATGTGTTTAGCTATCAAATATTATATGTCTCGTTAGCTCAGTAGGTAGAGCAATCATCTGCCAATCTGACGGCCTGGGTTCAAATCACGGCAGGACCAAAAAAAATTCATATGAACTTTTTTTAAATTTTATTTTGGAAAATATATTTCCAGACCACCTATTTATTGGTTTTGCCAGCGTTTTGCCACCGTTCAAAAATTTTGTTTCTCCAGTGCTTTTCCACCGCTTTTTGAACAGCCGGTCCCTTTGTCTAATGATGTTATCATTTTGGGAATGGGAAAGCACTTTTTGCCAGTACTTGTACCACTTGTTAAAGTGCTTTGCCATCACTTTCCCGTTTGTATTTTTCTGACTGGGATATTATTGACTAAAATTAATTCGCAAATCAAAAAAATATTTTTAAATCCTGAGTAAAAACAAAACATTTTAATTCGCGAGAATCAAAAAAGATCAAGATAATCAACCTGTTGGCTGTCCGTCTCCAATACAAACCATATGTCAATGTGGCAATATTTGTGAAAAGGTGACACGGAGGAAATAAGAAGATAAACAAAAAATCTGAAGTAGAATGTTTGTATATGTCTGTTTGATCACTTCTGAAATTATTCATATAGATACCAATCTGACAATAAAAATATAAACAATAATACAATTTAATGGAAAATCACTGATGAAGCCTGTCCATAAAAAGGCAGAAACTAGATCTAGTCTGATTTGCAAATTTAATTTGTTTATAACTTTTGAGGAAAAGGTTTATTCTTCTTCTTAACCTCAAAACTACTAAAAAAAAAAAATTTTTTTTATTCTTTTTTAGAAAATTCGGACAAATTTGACAATTCCCATTACCAATACTGGGAAATCATAGAACAAAAGTGCACAAATATTTATTAGACTAATTTATTAATCTTTTGACTTTCTCTGAAGAAAATTTTGAGGAAAACATTCTTGCAAAGTCATACTATTTATAAGTAATCATAATCAAACATTTTTTGGCTGGGTTAAGTTTAGTTTTTGCGTTGTCCAAAGTTCTTGTTGAGCATCTTTAAAATATAAAATTTGTAAAGAATTGCAAACACAAAAACTGAATTTTTGTCAAATTTGTTAAAATTTCTCTAAAAAGACATAAAATATTAAAATAGTAAACAGAAAAAATTGTATGCAATACCGAAATCGGTATCGTTGTACAATCGGTATTTAGAATTTGATAAAATGGCTCGAATTTCGACAATTTCGAAATATTACCGAAATCGGTACTGACAGACCTGTATAAAAGTTTATTTGAAATATTTTTTTGAAATAACCACTTATTAATTAGAAATTTATTAGTTTAGTTCGAGACCAATTTCCTTATTATGAATTAACATAATAAGTACTTTTTCAAAAACTCTGTGAAGTATTTGTCAGGAGAGTATCCTGATGAAGAAAAATAGCAGTTTTTGAAAAAAGTACTTATCATGTTAATTCATAATAAGGAAATTGGCCTCGGAACTAAATTAATAAATTTCTAATTAATCAATTAAAAAGGTCGAATGAGATCGGGTCTAGGAATGAGATCTCACGAGCTGGACCATTTTAAAAAAAGGTATTTTTTTAGTTTTTGTAAGAAATTTGCATCATAGCGGAAGAAAACATACTCAAAATGGGTATCAAATGAAAGGCGCGTCCAGCGGTATATATAACATGTTCAAGCATATCCTGAAATGTCCTATTTTCAAGGATATTCTATAAAAAAACAAATTTTTGTCTCCTTTGTACAGAGATGTTTGTGATTGAAATGTCAAACTTACATATCATAAACTATAGATGATTTAGTGAACACGTGTTTCAGATTTTTTTGAAATTCGCGATTTTTTGCGTTTTATCAGAAATTCAATGTGGTGGAAACAATATGTTCTAAACAGGGCAATATGTATACCAAAACTTTTCTTTTGACGAGTAAATCAACGCTGAGTGGATTTAGTTTGGAATTTTGCAAATTTCGTACATTTTGCACGATGCTCTGGACCAAATTTTGCTCTGAAAATTTCCAAGTGAGCTTTTTTTTTGCCGAAAAGTGAAAACATTAACCCTATATGGATCAAGTTACACAAAATAATAATTTTTATCAAATGGAAAAAAGATTTTTTTGATCCATTTGAAGTGATATTTTTCCGAAAATTATGAAAGGTGTTATTCTGTAAATTTCCTAGTGGGGCGTTTTTGGCCAAAAGTATAAAAATTAACCCCATATGGATCACGTTACATAAAATAATTATTTTTATCCAGTTGAGATTTTTTTTAATATTAAGTTTCATTGGCCTTTTCTGACCCAAGGCCACTAAGGGTTAAATAGTTTTTTAAACAAATGTAAAGATAATTATAGTCTAACCAAATTTAAGTGATGTTTTTCCGAAAACTGTGCAAAATTTGATGAAAACATTCAAATTTTGTTTAATTTTTGACAAAATGAGCAATTTTTGTAAAATGTCCTGGAAAGCAGTCGCTCCAAACACAAACTCGCATTATCATTTTTCCAATTTATTTTTTTTAATATCAACTATTATGTGGTACAAATAGCAATCCACATCTCCAAATTAGGCTTTATCAAATTTTATCAAATTCGTGGGTCATTTTGGATTCCAGGCTAAAGTGGGTTAATGATATCCGATGAAGTCAAAATTCCATGTCTGAATCATTTTGACTATATTAAATGAATAAATGGAATAAAAAATAATTTTTTTCGAAATTTAGAATTTTGGGAATTTTTAATAATAATACACTTTCGGCACGGGTTAACGTTTTCCAAAAAAATCGATTTCTTCCATTTGGGACCATTTCCAATAAAACTGAGGGGTGTAATGACAAATCTATTTTTAAGGGACACTCTAATATACATATATGTATGTATGCTGTTAAAAAGGCGACAAAGGTTTCTATCTACATTTAAAATTACTAAAAATGTTGTAATTTTTAACAGTTGAAAAATAATTAACAAATTCATTGAAAGTAACTAACAGTGTCGTATAATTAAATGACAAATTTTTACTACAAAAATTTCAAAACTGCTAAAATGGGTAAAAACTACTGTTTTTTACAGTTAATTCTTGTGGTATTATAAAAGTATATTTTAATAAAAACAAAAACAATTTTTTTCCATCGATTACAAAAATATGTGTAATTACCAGAGAAGATGGCCCCATGCCATTACCAAGTGCAGAGAAATTAAAGTAACGGTAACGGTATTTTAAGGATCACGGTATTCCATTTATTTCCGTTGCGGCATTTTAAGGGTATCGATATTTAATTTATTTCGGTATTTTAAGGATAACGGTATTTCAGTTATTTCGATACCGGTATTTTAAGATTAATGGTATTTCGGTAACGGTATTTTAAGGGTAGCGGTAGCCAGCTGAAATGGGTTTGAATTGTTAACGGTATTTTAGCGGTATTGCCTGCCAACCCTGTTTAATATAAATAAAAAAAGAAAATTAAAAAAATTTAAAATTACTTGTTTGAAAAATATCTCAATTTTAAAAGAATATTAGAAAATCTTGAGTGGTAATGTTATCTGGGGTAAAGTAAGGAATTAATGTGGCTCCAAAAATATACCTACCTATTATATTTGTTTAGTTTCCTTTAGGCTAGGGTGACCATTTTCTTCTGTCTTCAAATCAGTACAAATTTTAAAAAATATCATCCGAAAAAAAAAAATATTATGCAGCCAACCTAATTTGTTGTCAACCGAATGGTTTGGTTGAGGCAACAAAATTTTTCGGTTAACCATCATACCATCCTAAAAAATCCTACACATTTATCCCTATACAGGCCCCAAGACAAAACTTTTTTTCGCATGAAAAAATCCAGTTTTTTAAATACAGGAAAAGGACCCATTATTTAGAAATTTCAATGATCTGTTACCATTCATTTTCTAATCTTTTTTGTAACAGATTGATGAAATATAGCCATGCTACGAATGGAGTCAAATATGACCCCAGGATAGTATGAACGTTAATTCTTCCGAATTTTTATTCAGGCCAATGAATTTCGTTTGTCACGAGCAAATTGCATTGTCTAAACTAATTTTCTGTAGATACAAACGATACAAATCGATCGGCTACAAATTTAGCTGTCAGAAAAATTTTTTTTTTCTCTTTGCTAATTTCTGCATGATTTCTGAAATAGAAAAACTTTAAAAAGAAATTAAAAATTTTGCTACATTTTTCTACAAAAACACGTAAAATTTTTAAAAATGAAAATCTTAAGGTTTTGTTTACTTTTTTCTTGAAAATCCCACAGATTCGAAAATTTTTCATGCACTTTTAAAATTCTATAGTCGCATACCCGATTAAAAAAGATGATATGGTGACATATCTAACTTGATGAAATACAATAACTAATCAGATACAATTTAATCCGAAAAATGGTGAATACAATTGTATCTACGCGGATCAAATTGGATTTAATTACTTTAAATTATATACAATTTAATCCGAATTTTGACCAGACATTATTGTATTAAATAATATCTTAATAGTTAAAATTAGATGCAATTAGGTCCAATTTGATCAAAATTTTGGAATTTTTGTTTTTATTAAATATTGCACTGAAAAACAATGGGGGATTCGCATAAGGTTTCGTGTATTGTGTTAACTAAGCAAATCTAGTAACTTTTAGAGTCTTTATGTGAAACTGCATACATAGAAAGTATCTACTTATTAATGAGTACTTATAGGAGATATAAGCTGTATTTTGTCTCATGCCTATCAACGTTAAGTCTTTAAAGCAAATCTACGTTAAACCGATTGTAGTATAAAAATTTTTTAAACAGGTTATGTTTATAATTTTTCCGTTATAATCGAACGTACGTCAGCAAAAGTTCCTAGGAAGTAACGCGAATAAGTTACGTTAGATGTGAAAATGTATAAACGTTTAGTTTTCAATGTTGATAATTATCCGTGTTGAAAGTTAACGTGCATAAGAAAATTAATGTGTTAGTTTTAGTCTTAAAAGCGTTTTTATGCACTTTGAGGTTTTTTATGAGTTAACGGATATAGTTAAGTCTAAATCACAGCTATAGTATAGTTCAAGAATAATCCATAAAATAAAAATATTCTAAATAAAATTAAATTTCAAATAATTTTCATTAAAACATTACTGGATTTTTCACTGAAGGTGAGATTTTTATTTTGAAAGTGAGAAAAGTTCAACTGAAGCTTTAATTTTTGGGCTACTCATTTTAAAATGAGAAAAATACATTAAAATTGTGATAACAAATTTGACATGAGTTTTTAATAAAACTAAATGTCTTGAAATAATCGTTTAAAAAATTTTTTTTTTAATTTTCATTTGTATTTCATGATATCCTTCAAGCCTATTAATAAATTTGGTGCTACGTTATTCCTAAACCAAAATAATTACTTCGAAGAATTGGCTAACTTGTATTAATATGGCCCAATATTCAATTTCAAAATAAAATAATCTGTTGTTTCGATGTAAATTTATAACATTTTAAATGAAAATGAGTTTCATTTTACTAAGATATTAATAGTTCATTTAAAACAAGTATATACCATAGATTATATAGGGAAAATAAATGTTTCTTTTTTAAATCAATAGGTTTGTTTTGTTGCTATACATATCTGATACGAAATCCTATACAAAGTCTGACTGCGTATGTTAAGTATTAACTCTTTTAACATAATATTTTCAACGTCGATAATGTATGGGTCATCACTCAGATTCTATTCAAAAATATTTTGCCGGTTTTTCGTTTTCATGTTATTATTTTTTAAATCACTTGAACTTTATATCAAAATTTTTTTTTGTAAAATAATATTATCCAATTAAAAATGGATTGTAATTGATTTCGATAAAATCTTAAATGAAATTTAAATTGAACATGAAACTGGACTATATTTGGTCTTATAATTTAAATTCCATGGTCGAGATCTGATTAAATATGACAACATATGTAAAAAGATATATTTAGATATTGGGTCATATAAAAATTTTTCGAAAGACGAAAATTACGTCTTATTATATATAGTGCCATACAAAGCAATATACAACGAGACATAATTGTATTAAATAATATAAAATAATGTATAACCCGTTTTACTCGGGTAGTTAACAAAATCCGTAGTTGAATGGAAATATTTTGAAAATCACTATTTGTAATTGTTAAAATCTATCCCCTCAATTCATAAATGCTTTGTTAAGCTATAGCAGGTTTACAAAACGTCATTTTCATACAAAATTTGTTCAATAAACCCCCTATAATTTTACAAAGCGTTTATGAATTTAGGGGTATGGGTATAGTCAATAAAATTATTTGTAAGCTACCCTGTAAAAAATATTTTTATTTATTTCAAATTGACAACTACATTTTAAATTGTTAATATAACAGAACTGTTCGAAATTGGAAAAGAAAAGACAAATTTTTAAAACAAATAAAAATGGATCGAAGCGCTGTAGCTTTAATTTGCGAAGTAAGTTTAAAATATTTAATCATTTAATTTATACGAAAAACCAATGATATATTTATTTTTTTAGGACTTATGTAGATCCAGTTTTACCATCAAAATCAAGAAAAATGCTTACAAAAGCAATAAACTAATGCAGAGGAGCAGATGTAAGATAATGTCAGTAAGGTGTACGATATAGAGGTCAGGTGTTAAAAAATAATATATTTAATGTTCCTGTTGGCAAAATTTTTAATCTTATTTCAAATGGTAAAGAATATTTATTTTGTGATGTAATAATATGTGCAAATATGCTTTTTAAATAAACATATATTTTTTGTTATGAATGAAATCTAAATTATTATGAAATTATACGTGGTGGGTATTCGCTATCTTCAATATTTTTTAGTTTTAACTTCGCAATCGTTGATTACAGCTTTTCCAATAGTTGATTTTAAAATTTCTTATAAACATAGTTGTCGTTCACTACTTCATATCCACTATGCCATAGTGAGGGTTATTTCACCTATGACATAGTTAATAAAATAGTGACGAGTAACTATGTAATTTTTTGGCTGTCGAAATACCCACATATATTCCTTCAGATTTTAAGGATTTTTGTACCGAAAAATCTTCAGCTTTTCATGTCGTTTCCTACACTCAGAAAACAGAATCATTCTGATAACCGCTCTGAAAACCGGATAATTAAAATATTTTTATCACAGTCAAATAACTGTTGTATCAACAGATTTTCTATTATCGCAATGGAATCATTTCATAAATTCGATTGTCACCACGAATATTCTCTGTGTATGGAACTACATATTAGATTAAGAAATTTACCTGTAGAAAAACCATTTTCAATGCTTTCTGGTAGAGAAAACCTCTCACATTCACAAAAGTTTATCCTAAAAAAAACTACATTGCCCAGCAAAAAAATACCTGACCAAGATCCGTAAAATCACCTATATTGTTCGGCACGAATGCGTTCAAATTGAGGTGAAAAAGGCATTTTTTTAACATTGCATTCCCAAGAAGTTACTTTTCATCTCTCCTTAGATAGTAACAAAAATGAATTGCTTTCCTATATAAAAAAGAACATCCAAGCACTCATTTTTATGACATGCAAAGCAGACTTAAAGTAGCATAAACACCTTCTCTCCTATGACAAGTCAATGTTAAAAGAATGCGTTTTTCACCTCAATTTGAACGCATTTGTGTCGAACAGTATAGGTGCTTTTACGTATCTTGGTCAGGTATTTTTTCTGGGAAGTAAAAAAAGTTTTTAAATAATACCCGAGTAAAACGGGTTATACATTATTTTATATTATTTAATACAATTATGTCTCGTTATATATTGCTTTGTATGGCACTATATATAAGACATAAATTTCGTCTTTCGAGCAAATTTTATTTGACCCAATATCCAAATATATCATTTTACATATGTTGTCATATTTAATAAGATCTCGCCCATGGAATTGAAATTGTAAGACCAAAAATAGCCCAGTTTCATGTTTAATTTAAGATTTTATCGAAATCAATGGATTTTTAATTGGAAAATATTCTTTTACAAAAACAAATTTTGATTTAAAATTCAAGTGATTTAAAAAAAAAACATGAACACGAAAACTGGCAAAATACTTTTGTATAAAATTTGAGTGAAATTATCTGACGGTTACCCATACATTATCGACGTTGAAAATATTATGTTAAAAGAGTTAACACTTTATATGGGATTTCGTACCTATATATAGCAACAAAACAAGTCTATTGATTTAAAAAAGAAACATTTATTTCCCCTATATAATTTATGTTATAGTCTTGCTTCAAATAAACTCTTAATATCTTACGGTGGGTCTCATACTGCAGGTTTAACTTTAACTTAACTATAAACAAAAGAAAATGTCAAAAAAAAATGTACACAAAACAACAATAATTTTTTTGGGTTAACTATTAACTAAAGTTTAAACCTGAAGTATGAGACCCACCGTTAGAAAATTCAAATTGAAATTCCGTTTCATTTAAAACGTTATAAATTTACATCGAAACAACAAATTCTTTTATTTTTAAATTGAATATTGGGTCATATTAATAAAAGTTAGCCAATTCTTCGAAGTAATTATTTTGGTTTAGGAATGACGTACCACCAAATTTATCCATAGGCTTGAAGGATATCAAAATATCCTATGAAATTAAAACAAAAAATTGTCTACCCGCAAGCAGACTAAAATTGTGTAATAAATAACTTAAACACCTAATAAAAAATTCCCCCTATTAGTGAAATGTAGTTTTTTATTCATACATACACTATTTACAAATTTAAAACATTTTTAAACGATTATTTCATGACATTATTCTCATTTTTTTAAGCGAAAGCCCAAAAATAAAAGGTTCATTTGAACTTTTCTCACTTTTAAAATGAAAATCTCACCTTTAGTAAAAAATCCAGTAATGATTTATGGAAATTATTTGAAATTTAATTTTATTTAGTATTTTTTTATTTTATGGATTATTCTTAAACTATCTATAGCTCGTATAAGTACCCAGTCAGAAAAATACAAACGGGAAAGCGGTGGCAAAGCACTTTAACAGGTGGTACAAGTACTGGCAAAAAGTGCTTTCCCATTCCCAAAATGATAACATCATTAGACAAAAGGACCGGCTGTTCAAAAAGCGCCGGAAAAGCACTGGAGGAACAAAATTTTTAAACGTTGGTAAAACGCTGGCAAAACCAATAAATAGGTGGTCTGGAAATATATTTTCCAAAATAAAATTTAAAAAAAATTCATATGTATTTTTTTAGTCCTGCCGTGATTTGAACCCAGGCCGTCAGATTGGCAGACTATTGCTCTACCCACTGAGCTAACAAGACATATAATATTTAATGGCTAAACACATAAATGAGTGATAATAGCTGGACAACTACTGGCTGTGCCAAAATGCTAGTACTGGCAAACAAATTTTAGTAACTAGTATGCCAGTGTTGGGAGGACAAAAAAAAGTTGCTCTTGAAGGAGCTTTCCCACAAACAAAAAAATTGATTTTATAAAACAAAAAAAATTTTAAATTAAAAAAAATCCAAAAAAAATTTTTTTGCTTGCAACCGGATTTGAACTCGGAACCTTCCGACTACAAACATTTTTTAAGGAAGCGTCAGCATTTTTATAAAATCATTGGTTTTCCAGTGAATTGATTTTTGTACGCCTGGTAGCATTGGCTAGGTAGCACTGGATAACCACTGGTTGCAAACCTTGGCATATCACTCTAAGCCAATTTTTTGCCAGTAGTTTTTTTTATAAACCACCGAAATTTTTGTAAAACAAATACTGGTAAAACGCTTTTCGCAAGCGCTGGCAAAGCGTCCCAAATGAGTGTTCTGCCAGTCATTTATTTTTAATACCGTGGTTACCCAGTGGTATGCCAGTGCTTGATTTTTTGTACCACTGGCGATTTCTGACTGGGTACTGATTAATGTGTAGATACTTTTTATGTATGCAGTTTCACATCAAGACTCGCAAACTTATTAGATTTGCTTAGTTCACACGATACACGAAACCTTACGTGAATTCCCCATTGTTTTTCAGTACAATATTTAATAAAAACAGAAATACGAAAATTTTTATCCAACTGGACCTAATTGCATCAAATTTTAAATATTAAGATATTATTTCATACCATAATGTCTGGTCAAAATTCGGATTAAATTGTATATAATTTAAAGTAATTAAATCCAATTTGATCCACGTAGATAAAATTGTATTCACCATTTTTCGGATTAAATTGTATGTGATTAGTTATTGTATTTCATCAAATTAGATATGTCACCATATCATCTTTTTTAATCGGGATGGCATTTTGGAAGTCATTTAAAATACGTTTATTGGAAGTAAGAAATCAGCATATATAGCTACTTTATATGCAGTGAAAAATGCATTTTTGTAGAATGCATTCGGTTTTTTTTTGCTGGGTGTACTTGTATTTTGGCATTTCTTTACTAAAAAAATTAATGTTTTTTTAAATGCCAAAAATCAGTACAATCAGTACAAATGTTAAAAAATCAGTACAAATCAGTACACGAATTTTCCATCAGTACTCGTGACCAAATATCAGTATATGTACTGATCGAATCAGTACGAATGGTCACCCTACTTTAGGCTGTCTAATTCATAGAGTTATTTTTGTTAATTTTTTTTTTTGCGTTAACATAATACCAATTAGTTAAACTTTTCAGGAGAAATTATAAATAATCTTTATATGTACTTGTATAACACGATTTCATAACATTTATTTATTTATAGATCGCAATGATCCGGGGCGTTTCTTTGGAGATGGCGTGCAATTCAAAGCCAAACTTATTGGCATTCTGGAGGTGGGTGAGGCACGTGGCGATCGCATGTGCCAAGAGGCCCTACAAGATTTAAAAATGGCTATACGTGCTGCCGGTGAACATAAACAACGCATAACCATACACGTGACCATCGATGGTTTACGTTTAAGAGATGAAAAAACCGGTGATTCATTATATCATCATCCAGTCCATAAGATTTCATTTATAGCGCAAGATATGACAGACTCAAGAGCCTTTGGCTACATTTTCGGTTCTCCAGATAGTGGTCACCGATTTTTTGGCATTAAAACAGATAAAGCAGCTTCACAGGTCGTGCTGGCAATGCGTGATCTTTTTCAAGTTGTATTTGAATTGAAGAAAAAGGAAATAGAGCTGGCACGCCAGCAGATACAATCGAAAGCCTTGCACCATCATGATCAACATCAATTGGCATCATTGTCTTCTTTGAAAAGTGCTGCCGCTGGAGGTACAAGTGGTGCAAATGATCTTTCGGGATTAGGAGGATCAGCCACATCGGCAGCTACTCTAAATATGTTGAATAGTATGGTTAGCAGTTCGACAAATACACCAAATCCAAGTCGATTGGGGGTTAATTTGGATTCTAAGGGAGCTTCAAAGGAGGTGAGTAAATATGGTAGGGAGCATTTTTTAAATGCAATTTATTCAAAAATTTTGTTTTAAAATCCAAAGTCTTAGTTCCTCAAAATAAATCCTTATTTTTAACATTTCTTTCTAGATTTCTCCCGAATCTGTGGCTGATTTGGTGGACTTGGAGCAAGAACTTAGCTCTTTGCAAAGAGGCATTACCCAAATGGAACGTATTACACCTAACGATACGCTTTCCCAACACTCTTCGTTGACAGTATCTGCCGCAAAATCATGCAGTAGTGTTGGCGGCGGTGGTGGTGATGATCCTTTTGGTGATTCGTTTACAAATTTTCCTGTACTTTAAAACATACATCTTTGTAACCAAATGTATATTTCATTGATATTTGTTTGTTTTTTAGACTTTACCTCCCCCGGAACCAGGACGATTACGTAGTAAAACCACACTTAAAAGCAGCGACAATACAAGCAGCACATCTAATTCGAATACCGCTGGTAATTCAAAATTACTTTCACCTAATGCTAACCAAACACGTTTATCACCAGTGTCTTCGACCACAACGGCGAATACAGGTGTTGGTGGCAGTATTGGCACCATACAACCTTTAGATGTTGATGATGATGATAATTGGTTACGTGAGTTAGATGCGCACAGTGATGTTTTTGATACTTCAAAAACTGTTGTACCCGGTTTGATGGGTTTGCCGCCCTTGGCTAGCTCCTTAACCAGTGGTGTTACTCTTACCTCTCGTGCTCCTTTAGCAGCTAGGGAATCATCAGATACACCACCCAATCATATTTACGAAACAGTATCCTGTTCAGCGACCAGTGCTGTGCCAGATATGCCTGAATTATCGCAGCATGGTACAAATAACGAAACTAATTCATTGGCAAATAGTTCGAGTCTATCAGATATTTTTCAGTCGGCAGCAGAGACAGCTCAAAATTCAAAATTAGACATTAAATCGGGTGAGTTGTTAATGAAGATTGTGTTTAGACATTAAAAAAATATAGTGTCGTTTTTATGTTTCCACTAACAAAATTAAAAATATAAAAACATCAACTAATCTTGTTCAAAGCTTTTTATGTTTGTTACTTTCAAATTAAAATTTAAGCACCCTATTATACCATTAAATATGTCATGTTATTGTGGAAAGATATTCTTCAAAAACAATATTGAAGAAAAAAAAAAATCGAGAAAACAGTTTGTTTTTTACTGAGGCGCTTTTCCAGATCTAATTCGATCTTTTGAGTGCTCAAAAATAACTTGTTTGGGACGATATGGGGGTTGGTTTTTCTCCGAAAATTTCTGGCCAACCAATGGTGGTGTGAATTAACTGTTCTACATTGTTCTAACGGCACTGTTGCTACATGACCAGTTTTTCAAAAAACAAAAAGAAACAGGCGACCATTTGTTTTGAAGCGCTTCGAGAGGGAACAACTGCTGTTTAGTTTCAGGCTCATATGCATATATCCATTGTTCGTCACCTGTAACGATCTTATACACGTCGTTTGAACTATCGATATTGTATTTCTTGAGCATTTCTTTGCACAAATCGACCCGAGCATCTTTTTGAGCTGTTGTTAAATTATGAGTAATCCAACGACAACAAACCTTTTTTACCGCAACATTTTGCAATATGCAATACGTTATTTATGCTGGTGGAACTTATGCATAAGGTAGCCTCAATCTCAGAGTATGTCACATTCCTATCTTGCATTATCAGTTTTTGAACAGCTTCAATGTTTTCTCGTACAACAACTGATTTTGAACGGCCTTCTCGAAATTCGTCCTGGAGCGAAGGACGTCTGCGATTAAATTCGTTATTGCAGTGTTACTCAGTTGCAAAGCATGGAGCTTCATCGCCAAGAATTGAATTTAATTTGTCTATGCGCTCTTGTCTAGATAATACACATCGAAAATCGTAATTAATCATTGCCCGAAAACTTTCTCGTGTTAATTAAATTTTTTTTGCAGACACACAACTTTCACTTGTTTATAAACAACACAAATAATGCTCAAAATACAAAAAGTTCTAAGCAAGGTAATGGTCAAAAATGTTAATATTTCTAGTGGAAATATCTGCTGGCGCCTAACAAGTGTTAAAGTGGCCAAGGCTTACAATATAAATAGTTACCCTCGTATATAAAGTCGGATAAACCTTACTAATATGAAACAATTTCGAAATATAAGTAAAATTTCGGATTCAATAATTGAGATTTTTCTGATTTGTTTTTTCACAATTTGATGAAAATCAGTTGATATTTTTACATAGTTAACCTTAAACTTCCAAATTAAAGGCAGTACACACAAGTGTCGCCGAATACTTTCAAACCCTACACACGAGCTGGTTTACTTTACCTAGTGTCTTCAAATGCAATAAAAAATGCCATTAAATTTGAAAACTACACACAAAGCAACAACAAAATTATAATAATTTATTTTAAAAGTTTTACTGCTGTGCATTTCCATAAAATAACATAAGCTGTGTTTTCAACTTAACTATATCCGTTAGCTCATAATAATTCAAAGTGCATAAAATCGTGTTTTGGACGAAAAATAACATATAACTTTTCGTATGCACGTTAACTTTCAACGACGATAATTATCAACGTTGAAAACTCAACGTTTATACATTTTCACACCTAGCGCAACTTCTTCGTGTTACTACCTAAAAAGTTTTGCTGACGTACGTTCGATTGTACCGGAATTATCATAAACATTAACTGGCAAATTCTTACTGGCAAATTCTTACTAGCAAAAATTTGTCCAATAAAAATTTGCAAGAAAAAGAAGAAGAGTTGAAACCCTCATCATAAACATGTCACTTTATTCTCTCTTTTTTCTTTATACAGTAATCGAATGGACCATTTGTGTGTTATTTTCAGATTTCATTGCACATTTTATTTCGTTTGTAGACAGACATTAGGTTACCCTGGGTATCGCCGAATTGTAAGGGCCCACAAGCCAATATACCTATATCGTAAGTACACACAGTAAAGTGGTATATAAGTTAGATAAAATTTCATATGTAGGTATATTGTAAAAGTTGTTTTCGCAAAAATAAAAGTTAGAAACTAACTTTTATTTTGCTCAAAAAAATAAAAGTCAAAAATTTAAAAAGCAACATACCATTTTCAGGACATATTTGAATGAATATGATTTTTCTTTAGTTCGTAACCTGAATTGAAAAATGTCTAAAATCGGCGAATCAGTCCATATTTAAAAAAGTTATACTAACATAAAGCTTTTATACACCCGAGATGGTCAACTTTGACAACCTGTAGTACACCCTGTGTTAAAACAAGATGACTATAAAAATTCCTTAAAACTTATATACAGTGACGGACAATACAATATCAATTAAAGTTTTTTCTAATTTTATTCTCGCTGCCTTTATTTTTAAAGATCAAAATAATGGATAAACTGGAAAATGGTACCGAAAATTGTATGAATTTTTCATGTAGGAAGTTTTGTTTTACAATTTTGCTACCCGTTTTAAGTAGGAGTGGCTTTTAATGAAAAATTAGCGAAATCGACATACATTATAAAATTTAGCGAGTACTGATCGGATCTATACAAACTGTATATTGCTGGAGATCCCATAAAATTTCCTTTAATCTTGCATTTTTTGTATCCAAAAATGATTATCAGATTTACCATGACGGTGCCTTAAACACGAACAAATTTTACTTTGCTTTTAGCGATTTTAAAGTTAAAACTGAAATTTAAGCTTTAAGCTTTTTTTTTACCTTATAGGAAGCATTTCGTATTAATATTTCAGTGTTGTTTACTTTATTTTAAAATCGCTAAAAGAAAGAAAAATTTGTCAATGTTTAAGGCAGAGGCTATTAATTATGGAGATAGGAAATCAAAACTTACACTACTCACCGGTAGAGGGCGCTGAAATTTAGTATTACCTGAGCAACTATTTAGTATTCGTTTAGTATCAGCTGAGCACTCAACAAAGTTTGTCGGTAGAATCTACTGAAAATGACAGTTAAAACAAAGGTATATGCAGTTAAAAAGGCGACAAAGGTATTTACCCTTAAAACAACTTAAACTTTTGTTATTTTTAACTGTTGAAAAATAACTAACAAATGCATTAAAAATAACTACCAATGTCGTAAAATTAACTGATAAATTTTTACTACAAAAATTTCAAAACAACTGACAAAATCGGTAAAAACTTGTGTATTTTACAGTCAATTCTTTTTGTTTATAAAAGTATATTTTAATAAAAAAAAACTCATTTAAAGCTAATTATAAAATGATGATATTTACACAGAAATTTTTTGAAATCGTACCAAATGGATCATGGTAGTCCCACGGTACCAACGAAGGTGAAAATGTACCAAATTTTTTTTTTCAAAATAACTGACAAAATCGGTAAAACTACTGTTTTTACAGTCAATTCTTTTTGTTTATAAAAGTATATTTTAATAAAAAAAATATTTTTTATTCTTTCGATTACAAAAATATGTGGTATTACTTCAGCCTATTTAAAATTTGAAGTAAAAGTTCCCAACCATTCTCCAGTTATTATGCTTTTATGCATTGAAGATACAATTAGAAGTTTCTGATTTTTATTTACAAACCAGAAATATATCAATAATAACAAATATAAACTAAACAAGAATTTTTAAAATTTAAAAAAATTCAACGAAATTTTAAAATTTTAAATAACTACAAAAAATTTACTGTAAAATTACTGTTTTGGTAGTTGTTTATTATGATATTAAAAATAACTGATTTAAACAACTGTTACGAAATTACAGTACTTTTCGTTAGTTGTTTTCTTAAATAACCGTCATAAAAGATGTTTATGCCATTTTCTATAGAAAAACAACTGTAATTACTGTTAAAAACAACTACTCTTTAGTACACAAACAACTGTCATGTAGTAACTGTCAAACTTTTTTGAGTGAGCCTATATATCAAAACTCAAAAACTGCTGAAAACTGCTCAAAATTAGGAAAAAACGAGTAAAAAAGTTAAAGTCGGGCATGCCGACTATGCAATACCCTACACCAGTCTAGTTAAAAGCCAACTAATGTTTGGATCCGAAATTCGAATGGGTTAAAATGGGACTTGTGCCAAATTTTCTATAATGTGAGTCAGCGAACCCAATTTCATTAAAATATCTTAATATTTGCGACCTGCAGTTTGTAACCAAGCCAATTTTGGGTGGACCTTATATGGGCACTAGGTCTAAACATGGACCGGTGTTAACCAAAATCAATAGGCTTCGTCCTTGGGCTGATATAGGTCGGTGTACCAAATTTCATCAAAATATCTTAATATTTGCGACCTGCAGCGTATAAACAATATCATTTTGGGAGGACCCTTATATGGGCATTAGGTCTAAACATGGACCGGTGTTAACCAAAATCAATAGGCTTCGTGTTTGGGCCAACATAGGACTGTGTACCAAATTTCATCAAAATATCTTAATATTTGCGACCTGCTGCGTATAAACAATATAATTTGGGGGGACCCTTATATGGGCACTAGGTCTAAACATGGACCGATTTTAACCAAAATCAATAGGCTTCGTCCTTGGGCCGACATAAGTCGGTTTCATCAAAATATCTTAATATTTGCGACCTGTAGAGTGCGCACAAGAATGCATGGACAGACAGACGGACGGACGGACGGACATCGTTAAATCGAAATAAAAAAAAATTCTGAGCCGATCGGTATACTATAAGGTGGGTCTAGGACTAATATTTTTTGGTGTTACAAACATCAGCACAAACTTATAATACCCTGACCACATTGTGGTGTAGGGTATAACAAACGCAGAATATATTCAAATAATAAAATTTGAGATATCCGTTTGTTTTTTTGCTTTGTTGTTTGTTATTATTTAAATTTAAATAAAAAAAGAAAATTGTCAATTTTTTGAACAAAGTGCCATCTAGTGATAACGATATTTTTATAACTTATTTTTTGGTGATGCCATACCCCTGGTTTAAGGCACTGTCATGGCGACCATTTATCAATAAAAATAATGCGAGATTTAAGGAAATTTTATGGGATATCCAACAATATAGTTTCAATAGATTCGATCAGTATACTCGCTTAATTTTACATAAAATGTACTTTGATAACAGGTCGAAATTGCTAATTTTTAATTAAAAGTTATGCATACTTAAAACGGGTAGCAAAAATAAAAAATAAGCCTACATTAAAAATCTCCACATTTTCTGGACCATCTTCTAATTTTTTGGTGACAATTTAACCATTATTTTGATATTTAAAAATAAAGGCCCCAAGCTTAAAATTAAAAAAAAACGCCTTAATTGATTCTATTGTAATGTCCGTCACTGTAAATTGTTATAAAATGTTAAAAACATAGATTACATAAATCTCTTACTCTTTGACATTCGCTTTCAGTGCACGTATCTCATGAGAATTTGTTAGACATACGTGGTATACCTATACAAAAAAATTTCAATGTATGTGTAAAAATTTGTTTGTTGACAAAAGAAGAAGAAGAGTGAGATATCTATGTAATCTATGGTTAAAAAGTTTCGTACAGACATGTAGTTTAATCATAATAATCATAAGCATTCAAAAACTCTCTTTTGGGTTTTTGATGAAAGGTTATTTTGTATTTATTATGACGTTAATAAAAAATCAATCCAAGATCTGTGTATCTGCTGCACGGATGATTGAGGTAAATCATGGTTAATAGAGGAAGCAAAAGACAGCGTGGATAGAGGTAAATTACGGTTAATAGAGGAATAAAATCAAATACACAGCATTCCTGTTAACAGATATACCCGGATAGTCGAGGTTCAACTGTAGTTTGCGATTCTAATGGACGGTTACAAGATTTTGATTCAGTGTCTCGAAGTTTTTAACAAACTACTTATATTTTCATGGAAAAGATCTTCTTACCACAATTGACATTGATATATTTATTTTTATTTAAATACAATTTGCACATGCACATTTTCACACCATCACACCCTTACAAGTCCATATACATAAATATCTTGTTTTTTTTGCCATTGAAATTGTCGCTGTTTTTGTGGTTAAAAACATAAAAGCTTAATTGATGATTTATGTTTTGTGTCCTTTTGTCCAAAATGATCAGATGCTTTTACAGATTTGGATCCCTTAGGTATTGGTCGTACCAGACCCTATGTTGATAAGAAATACTTTTTCCAAGAGCTTAAAAATCCACCCAAAAAAGTTCTCAAAGATCTAACTACAACAACGACGACTACAACAAATGCACCAACAACAATAACCTCAATGGCTGAGAATCAAATTAATACGATTACTTCTCTAACTGATGATATTTTAAATCTTAATGATATAGAATTGAAATCACAACAACAACATCAATTTCAACATCGCCAATTACAACAACAGCTAAATCAGCAGCAACAACAACAACTACAAATGACATCTACTAATATTAATCCATTACTAACAACATCACATTATTCTTCTGCAACAACAGGTACTAACTAACAACTACTAACTTATGCTAATCCTAATGTAACTACTACCCCTACATTCAAGGTTGTCAATTTAGGTATTTTCTAGCAGCCAGGTTTTTATTCTTAGCAGGGTTGTAGCATTTTATTTAGATCTGAGCGTACGACCTAGATCAGTACGTCGACGTTAGGCATGTGTCAAATTAGACAAAAATAACATGTAAAACAATAGCAATTTTGTACGCTGACGTACGGATTACTTTGATTTTAGGGAGTGGGGTCATAAGCAAATAATTTACATATTTCTTTTGAGCATTCTTAAAAACTTTATTATTATTGGGTTGTTCGATAATTAACGTCGTTTTTTTCATATTTTACAAAGCAAATTTATTTATATTAACAACAAACATTAATCAATGATATATTGACCATTTTGTTGGATGACCTTTTGCCATCTTTCGGTAAGTTGAAAAATTCCACGTTCGAAGAAGACTTTGTTTTTAGAAGCGAAAAACTGGTCAAACTCATTTTTAACAGCCTGGTCGTAATCGAAAGATTTACAATTCAAATGATTTTGAAGGGAGCGAAACAAATGGTAATCTGATGGTGCTAAGTCAGGGCTATATGATGGATCAGTTCCCAATTGAGCTCTGTTTATTTCTGTTATCATAATGGGACATCATGCCTTTGCGAGTGGTGTTCAGGGTGTTCAGGGCGTTCAGGGCGTTTTTTTCTTGATTTCTTCGTTCAATTTCGATAGTTGACGACAGTAGACGTTCGAATCAATAGTTTGGTTTCTTGGAAGCAGGTCAAAGTAGACTATACCCTTGCAATCCCACTACACAGAGAGCATAATCTTCTTTTGGTGAATATTAGCTTTGTATGTCGATTGTGGGGGCTGATTTTGCTTGGTCTTGGTTTTCAGACTACGTTATCGTAAACAATCCATTTTTCATCACTCGTTATGATTCGTTTTAGAAATGGGTCGTTTTGGTTACGATTCAGAAAAGAGTCGCATATGTTAATGCGTTTGGTGAGGTGGATTTCCTTTAATTCGTGAGAAACCCAAACATCCAGTTTGTTTACGTAACCAAGCTGTTTTAAGTGCAAACAAAAGGTTGAATTCGATATGTCTAGCTTCTCAGCTATCTCTCGAGTTGTCATACGCCGGTTAATTTCGATTAACGCCTTTATTTTGTCGTCATCAGTAGTAGTTGGACGACCAGTATGTGGTGCATCTTGCACATTAAAATTTCCAGAACGAAAGCGAGCAAACCAACGCTGACACTGCCGTTCAGTAAGGCAGTCCTCACCATAAACTTCACATAATTTCTTCCGCATTTTTGCCCTTTTGGAAATAAAACAATAAAATATGCCGATAATGCTCTCTTTCATTGTCCATTTTCAACTTAATTGTTAACCAACTTGCTTTTTTACTAATGATGCTCACTTTTTGACTGGAAATAGCCTAAGCCTAATGTTTAAAATAGTGTATAATGTAAGCCACGCAATCACTACTATACCCAGAAAACAGATTCGTGCTTACAACCGAATTTATTGCCAATCGAATGCTTCGGCTGTGACTACAGACTTTTTCAGTTGTGACTACCGAAATATAGTTGAGGGAATAGAAATTCTGTAGCTATTATCAAATGACTATTTACTCTATTGATATTCAGTTGCCACAACTGAAAAATTCGGTCACGGCAATCGAACCATTCGATTGGCAACAAATTCGGTTGTAAGCACGAATCTGTTTTCTCTGTGTACATGAAATATGTAGTTCACGTCATCTATGAGAAAATACGACATTCATTTATCGAACAACACAATATTTTAAAAATTCCGATGTGCGATTATTAACGGTTCGTTGTAATTCAAAAATCTGTGTTTATCATACACAGAGTTGAATAGAATCAGCTGAGATATCTTAAGAATTAACCCAGGTAGAAATTGCCGACGGTACAAAAAACAAAGCACTGGCAAAGCGTTGCTTTATAATGGTACAAAAAAAAAGCATTGCAAAAGCACTAATTTAGAACACTTTGCCAACCTTTGGAAAGAGTGCTTTCCCAATACTTGTTTTACAAAGTTTACCACTGTTTATGAAAAAAACCACCGGCAAAACATCGGTTCAAAACGATTTGCCAACGTTAGGTAAAAGGACTTTGCCAGTACTTGTTTCACAAAATTTACGACTGTACATGAAAAAATACTACTGGCAAAACATTGGATTGCAGCGCTTTGCCAACATTTGCAAAAAGGATTTTGCCAGTACTTGTTTTACGAAACTTATGACTGTATGTAAAAAATACACAAACTGATCACTTAATGTTCACCCTATTTAAGTACCAGTTTTCAAGTCTATTGATAAAACTGGAAAATTGTTCTTATGGTAAAAGTTGTGTGAAAATCTATTGAATTTGTAGTTTTAAGCAGAGATGTATTCGCTTATTAGATACAGTGCTGCTATACTAAAATTTACGTTTCTCTTTTTTTTCTATATTTGGAATTTTAGAGATTTTTTCATGAAGAATTGAATAAAAAACCGTTGATCTAAAATACCGATTGGCAGAGCACTTATTTTACTATTGTTACCAACGCTTTGCCAACGTTCGGAAAGATAAACGGCCAACCGAAGATCGACGTTATCATTTCAAGGTTGACCCAGTACTTTAATTTTCGAAAAACGGACGCTCTGCCAGCACTTGTACCACCATATACAGTGATTTGCCAACGTTTTGCCGTTTGTATTTTTCTACCTGGGAAGGTTCAAAGTAAAAAAGAGTAATAATAACAAAAGGATAAAAATAGCATTGTTAAATTTCGTTGATGTTAGTCTAAGTTGAGTTGTTGATAACAAACCCGATTTGCTTTCAACAGCCACATAAGTAGACGATTATCAAAATATTAACCCACTCAAAGGCGAAAGGCACTGATGATGGCTTTGTAGCGAAAGCCGAAAATGCGCATTCTGCCTTGCTGGTCTTATCGAATTTTTTCAATAATTTTTATTCTTTGTAATTTACTTGTAAAAATTGTATCATCTTTCTTTGATTTGAAAATAATTTAAACAGAAAGTGATATTAATTTATGATCTTGAGTCAAACTAAAAATAATATTCATTTTCTACAAATTTCAATATTTTAGTGAAAATACAAATAAAACATTTCAAAACTTTGTTAACAAATGTTTTTTTTAATAATTTAATAAATATTTCATAGAAAAAAAGTGCATTCGTTTTTACTTCCACCCAGCTTTTTATACACGGAATATTTCACAAAAATTTTTGTGGATGTGAATCACAAAACAGCAAAAATGTTCGGAATGTTCCACTTTAGAATTTCTTTATGTGGATTCGGAACTGAGCACAGCGCCGAATATTTAAAAAAATCTATTTTTTGTTAAACGGTTTTAAATATAAAATCAGTTTTATAAAATATGACATCGTTTAGAATACTGTATCGCTTCTGAGAGACAAGACAAAGTTCCTTGAAGAATCTGCTTTCCAGATAGTAAAAAACATTCCGCTCTTTTAGTCCTGGGGTTAGGATACGGCCGTATGTATGAGATGCCACACATGTATTCAAGGGCGTTTAGTACAATCTCGTCGTCATATCTGATATATCGCCAATCACATTAAACTGTTCCACAAGAGGAACCAAGAGCCTTAGACTGACTCAGAGCCATTCCTCGCCCATTCATCAGATAAATCGTTTCTCATGTGCGCATGTCCCGATTATGTCCTTGGAGCCATGTGCGTCTGATCGAGTGTCGACGGATATGGCTAAAGGATTCAGTACAATCCCTCTAATGGATTTAATGGATTCTATTAATTGTATAGGGTAATGTCGTGGATCCCGTGTACCTTGGAACTTAGCATTTTTCTCCTATTTGTTAATGTTTTACTGTAAAGTCATCTTCTATTTTATTTTGCCTAGTGATCATTTTCAATTACTCAAAGTTTCAGGTAAGTCTATAGAAGACCCTAAAATTGGGTGCGTGTACCTTGGATCGACAAAAGTAAATTTTTGAAAAATAATATCTACCCGGTGAAAAATGTTCATATACGCTCAAACATGTTCATATATGGTTTATGTATGGACACATATGAACAAATATGGATTTTTTATGAACATATATGGATTTTATATGAACATATATGGAAGTATATGTGATTCCATATATGGAAAATATTTCATATACAGACATATATGGAAGCATCTGTTATTTCATATATGGAAATGGCACTCATATATGGACAAATATGAAAGTATATGTTATTCAAAAAAGGGACTTGTATATGAACATATTTCGAAGAATACATTTTTCCATATATGTAAAAGGAACTCATATTTGGATAAATATGGAATTATATTTAATGCCATGAATAAAAAAGGAACATATGTAGCGCCTAATTTGAATGTCATACATAAATTTATATCTATCGTACAACTGGTACAACCTTATAATAAAGGACAGCAACGTTCGCATGTATTCGCATATATTTAATAAATGTATATGTTCATATATGTCCATATATGAACATATACTTAGGTGTTACATCATTTTTCGGATCCATACATATATGGTTGAACCATAAATGTTCATATATGGACATTTTTCACCGGGTATATAAAATAAAATAGTAATCAAGATATTTCAAGTTACTGGCTTACATCAATTGGCCTTTTTTGTAATTACTGGATTTATTTTAGGATTTATTTTATTTTATTAAAAAATACATATTATCCAAATCTAATACTTATTCGCTAATATAATGAACAAGAAAATCAAAGCAAACTTTTTGTTTTATATGAATAAAACTAAATTGTTTTTCTAATAAAATCTAAATTTTAAACTTTTTTTTAATTGGGAGCGATTGGGGCAAGATCAAAAATGCAATTCGTCGATTCGACAAAGAGGTATAAAAATAAGAATAGGGTTAAAAAAACACACTTATATACACCTAACGCACACCTCAGCAGCTTGGCAACGACTAGAGCTATTCGAAAAAATGAAATCACAGCAATGAATAATGAACAAATTAAATGAGAAAGAATAAACGATGTTCGTTGATACGACGAAGAAAGTGCGGTTAAAATGCATAAGAATTATTAAAGTTTTTATTATTTGCAATCTATGACAACACCAACACTAATATTTCTGCATTTAAAGATTTTTCGCATCTATCTTAATCTTAATTAACACAGGATTTTCAAAAGTACCAAGGTACACGACACTTCACTAGACAGTGCTACATTCGTTCGGAGTTGAACAAAACCTCGAGTGTCCAGTTCCATTGAATATACTCCATCTTAAAACCGTCCATGAAAGATCTTATAGAATATAGTTTTTTTGTGCCACCAATATCGTCATATCCGCGATTGCAGTTAAACCTGTTAAAAGTTAACGTTAAAAAGATATATGACTTCGTGTTTATCACCTATAATACCAGGATTCCATAGACTAATATCGGCTTAGACCCCAGAATGACAGTAATGTATATCGCCTCCTTTGAGATCAAATGCCTTTAGAGGGTTGACATCCAGCGCATTATGCTTGCCCAAGAGCTGTCTCCATGAGATCGCAACATTGTCAGCAAATGCTAATGCCTTCATCCCCATCTCCTGTTAAATCTAGAAACTTTTCTTAAAAACTTTAATGTTAAAGAACAATTTGGTGTCTTAACAGACATCGATTTGTTCATTGAGCGAACAATTTCTTGTTCGCTCATGAATTTGTCTCGTGTGGGCCACTCTTGTTCATGTTTTGTTCTTGTTAAAACAATCCCGAGTAAAAAAAAAATTATCAGCAGCAATATCTAATTATATCCAATTTGATATTCTTTAATATAAATAAAACAATTTTTTTTTTTTGCAAAATTCGACATTATTCATCAACATAGTCTACTTCAAGAGCGATACAATCACTCCAACGCCATTCTAACATTTCGATACCTTTTTTATAGAATGATTTATCTTTGGCCTCAAAATAGGTCTCTGTTTCGGCAATCACCTCTTCATTGGAACCAAATCTCTTTCCAGCGAGCATTTTTTTGAAGTCTGTAAACAGGTAAAAATCGCTGGGCAAATACGGTGGGGGCGCAAGCAATTGAAAGTGTAATTCGTTCAATTTTGCCATGGTAGCCAACGACTTGTGCCACGGAGCATTGTTTTGGTGAAAGAGCACTTTCTTCTTCATATGGGGCCGTTTTTTTTTGTGATTTCCTCCTTTAAACGCACCAATTGGGCCATGTAGCGATCGCTATTGATGGTCTGGCCTTAGGTCAGAGATCATGAAAATTGCAAAAACTTCAAAATCGCTTCGGCAGAAAATGTTTGGTCCTCAAAAGGTTAAGCGACGAATCTGCATACCATGAATTCAAATTAAAGCACACGAAAAAAGAAAAACATTTACCTTCGTATAAAAGTAACAACTGTAATGAAAATCCTTGTCTAATTTTGTAACGAAAATTAAAATTAATTTAATTACCATTACTTGAATGTAATAAAGGGTTCTTCAATAAGAGCGCTACAAAAGTTTTTTTAAATAAAACAAAAACGGTTTTGCATATCAATGAAATTCTTTATTCCTGTGAAAGTAGGTTCGATGCCATTATGTATAGAAATCGATCTCTTTTGCATGGCCACCACGGGCACGCTTGCAGAAGTCCAGACGCTGAACCCAATTTTCGACTATTCAAGCATAAATCGGCCGATACTGCTGCAATTTCACGTTCGATATTCGTACGAAGTTCATCAATCGTCGCTGGCTTGTTGGCATACACCATAGATTTGACGTAGCCCCACAGGAAATAGTCCAACGGCGTCAAATCGCACGACCGAGGCGGCCAATCGACTGGACCATTTCGTGAGATAACACGTTCTCCAAACTTGGTTTGCAATAAATTGATTGTGACATTCGCTGTGTGGCTTGTGACGCCGTCCTGTTGGAACCACATGTCCTCCAAGTCCATATCATCCAATTGGGGCCAAAAATATTCGGTTATCATTGAACGGGAGCGATTCCCATTCACAGTAACGTGCCGGTCTTGATCATCACGGAAGAAGTACGGCCCAATGACGCCGCCGGCCCATAAACCGCACCAAACCGTAATTTTTTCGGGATGCAATGATGACTCATGGAGTATGTGTGGATTGCTGTCTGACCAATAACGCATATTTTGTTTATTGACGAAGCCATTCAGCCAGAAATGAGCCTCATCGCTGAAGATGATTTTTCGACGAAAATCAAGTTGTTGCTCAGCCCAATTCACGAACATACGACGCTTCTGGTGGTCAAGCGGCTTCAGTTCTTGTGTCAATTTGATCTTGTAAGGATGTAGGCCAAGATCTTTTCGCAAAATTCGCCACAACGACGTCACAGAGATGCCCAACGCTTGAGAACGATGTGTGAGAGACACATTTGGGCTTTCTTCAACTGAAGCCTCAGCGGCAGCAATATTCTCGACACTACGGGCACTTCTTTGTCTCACTGGCACGGGAACATTTTGTACTGTGCCTGTGGATTCAAATTTTTCCACTAGAAGCTCAATTGTTGATCTGCTAGGACGATTATGACGACCATAAATTGGACGTAGCGCTCTTAACGTTGAGGCCACTGTCTCCGAATTTCGGTAGTAAATTTTAATAATTTCGACTCGTTGTTGGCTCGTTTATCTTTCCATCATGAAATGGCAAACCTTACTGAAGAGAAATATCAAAAAGCGGCAAGAAATATGGCGTCGTTTGCTGTCCCTGTCTTTCTACTTTTGTAGCGTCCCTATTGAAAAACCCTTTAGAAACGAAAAAATATTTCATTACAACCCTACAAAAATGTCTATTTTTGCTGGGTTGGTATTATTTATCACTACAAACAAATTCAAAAGCATAAAAAAGGACGTAAATGCCTAAAAAATCGTGAAAAACAGTCATTTTATGTTAATTAATGATGAAATTAATCTAATTGAATTAATTTGATGCAATTGATTTAATACGATATAATTGCATTAATTTTATTCGCGCACACAGGGTAAAAAAATATATAATTAATTTTAAGCCCTAAGCCATTATAAATATTGGCAACTTTTATTTGGAGGAATATAGAATGGTATTCCATTTATTTTCTATGAAAAAAATCCACTAAAAAGTTTTAACGACAATTGTAGTTAATTATCGAATTTTGACAATCTAACTACCGATTTTTGTCGTTAAAAAGTTTGAGAATCGCACTGCAGTTCTTTCATTTCATATTCCATGTTTTATTTTGATAATTTTTTTTTTAAACAGGCCCTACATAGTTCGTATTTAACTAGTCAACAACTAAATCAAAATGGTTATTTTGAGAATTATTTTTGCAATACTAGTCAAAAAATTAGTACTTTTTAAAACTAGTTCGACCATTGGCTACTTCCCAGCAAAAACTTGGTAATGACTGGTCATTACTACATGCATTACTTAGATCTCATATCTCATTACCCGTTGAATTACTTCTAAACTGAATGTAATGAGTTGCCGATAATTATACCCCACACATTACTATTTCACAATAGCTGAAACCAATAATATATGTTCTAAATCATTAAAAACCATAACTATGGCGTAGCCTAGTGGTTATCGTTTTTGCCTGACAGACATGAGGATCGCTGCTCAACTCGTGTTAGCTTCCATTGTTGTTTTTTTTTTTGTAATTTATATTAAACATCTATTTATAGAAATGTTGATGTTCATTAAGCAGTATATAATAACAACAAGTTTTGTGAAAAATAGACATGTATAACAGTTGCCACAATAAATGTGTACATAAGTTAAAGCAATAAAAATCATAGTGATGTCGTGGTCTAATGGTTAGAGTGTTTGCCTGACAATCGTGGGGTACGCTGATCAATACGTGTCAGCTCCTATTGGTTTTTAAATTTTATATTTTTTTTAAATCTATATTCAACATCTATTTATAGAACAGCTGATAAACTACTTACAGGTAACATCAGTGTAATGACTTTCCTCCAATGACATCACCATGTTAAAATAAGTAGTTTAGTAATTAAAAGGTAACTAGTGAACACTTAAGATTTCAATACCTAAAACTCATTACATGGTAATGAAAGGTTTTGCTGGGTTGGTTAATTTTGAAAATTTGTCAGCTAATTTAAACCACAATTAATTTCAAATGATTTTGTTTTTGTGTCTATGATACCAATATCACATAGTTATGACGCTATTCTCCATATTTTTATACCCTACACCACTATGTGGTCAGGGTATTATAAGTTTGTGCTGATGTTTGTAACACCAAAAAATATTGGTCGTAGACCCACCTTATAGTATACCGATCGGTTCAGAATTTTTTTTTATTTCGATTTAACGATGTCCGTCTGTCCGTCCGTCCGTCTGTCTGTCTGTCCATGCAATCTTGTGCGCACTCTACAGTTCGCAACTATTAAGATATTTTGATGAAATTTGGTACGCAGACCTATGTTGGCCCAAGGACGAACAAGTTTGATTTTGGTGAACATCGGTCCATGTTTAGACCTAGTGCCCATATAAGGGTCCTACCAAAATTATATTGTTTATACGCTGCAGGTCGCAAATATTAAGATATTTTGACGAAATTTGGTACACAGACCTATGTTAGCCCAATAACGCAGCCTATTGATTTTGGTGAACATCGGTCCATGTTTAGACCTAGTGCCCATATAAGGGTCCTACCAAAATTATACTGTTTATACGCTACAGGTCGCAAATATTAAGATATTTTGACGAAATTTGGTACACAGACCTATGTTAGCTCAATAACGCAGCCTATTGATTTTGGTGAACATCGGTCCATGTTTAGACCTAGTGCCCATATAAGGGTCCTACCAAAATTATACTGTTTATACGCTGCAGGTCGTAAATATTAAGATATTTCGATGAAATTTGGTACACAGACCTACATTGGCCCAATAACGCAGCCTATTGATTTTGGTGAACATCGGTCCATGTTTAAACCTAGTGCCCATATAAGGGTCCCCCCAAAATTGGCTTGGTTACAAACTGCAGGTCGCAAATATTAAGATATTTTAATGAAATTTGGTGCGCTGACTCACATTATAGAAAATTTTGACATAAGCCCCATTTTAACCCATTCGAATTTCGGATCCAAACAATACACCAGACTGGTGTAGGGTATTGTATAGTCGGCATGCCCGACTTTAACCTTTTTACTCGTTTTATTGTAAAATCGTAAAATATACTATATCTCGGAAACTAAGCGAGATTGACAAAATGTTAGTCCTTAAAAAACACCTATGCACTCAATAATAAATATGGGCCCGTCTTGAGTGAAATCCGGAAAGTCCAAACTCCCAGATTTTGATGATATTTTAGCAGAATTTTTTGTTACACATGATAAATTTTCTATTAAATTTAGCTCAAATTTCTTAGCTAATTTAACTAAAATTGTTTATACATTTAAGCGGGGTTTACATGGCAAATCAAATAAAAAATCCTACGAAACGACGCGATTGTCAAAAAAAATCTTGTATATTTGTTTACACCATCAAATGCAATCAGATGAAAACAGCTGTTACCATCGGATTCTCATAATTTTATGAAATATTTCAAAATCAATCTGACTGTCAAAACCTCAATCGGATTGTCTGTAAGTATCAGACAAAATATGTTTACATTATAGGATTTTGGCTATCTGATTGATTTTTGTGACAGATCCTATGACTTATGGTATAATGTAAACCCAGCTTTAGCAGGTTGCTGAAATTTAGCTTATCTAAATGTAGCAGAATATAATTCTCAACTTCACTGCATGATTCTCAACTTCTGTTCTCTTAGCAGAATTTTCAACTATTTGTGCAGGCTTTTTTTATGGATGTACTCTAATTTTTGGAACCCGTTTGACCATTTTCAATTGGGTAACAGCTTAAACCAACTTACGTACTCGTCGTAAGTTGTTGGTTTTAGCTTATGAACCACCCTAATATAGATATAATGATACAAAAATGTATAAGTGCGAATAAGAAGGGAATTTACTCCACTCCACAGTTTCATAATTTATTGTCTTTTTTTTATATTTTATAAATTTTGTTTAGAGTTTGTAAATATAGATAAATCTGTTAATTTCTTCTATAGATGATCATTGTTTCATAATTGTCCATTAATTGTTAAGTTATAATGTACGATAAGCATTTAAAAATTTTTATTTGCTAATTTATAGTGATTTTTATGCCGAAATCTAGATATTTTTTCTCTTCTAGAATTGGCAACCTTGACTTCTACTTCAGTTTATAATCATGTTTCTGCTTCTTCACTAACCGCCACCATAAATAATACCAGCACAGCTTCGGCTAATATAAATGTATCGTCTAACACTAACACAGCTTCAAGTTCTTTAATATGCACTTGTCCCAACTCAATAATTGTCACATGTACAACTACCAATGCATCTACTAATAGATTTACTAATAATATTGGCAACACTAATATTAACAATAATAATAAAAATAATAATTTACTAACCAATCTAACAAGTAATAGTAAGAACATAATAATGAGTGTTGGTAATGTTGGTGGTGAAGGTGGTGGTCAGAGTCATATCTTAGCAGCGTTGAAATCTGCACCTACTACCACGACGAAACTAACATCAACATCATCATCATCATTATCATCAGCTCAATCTCAACAAACATCAATAAATCAAACTAATACTTTGCGTTTTTCTCGATATCCTCCCTTAGAACCGGTTTTACCTATAGCCACCGATCCAGTGTTATTACCCCGTGATACAGATCCATTTTCGCCGACACGTAAGAAAAGTGATCCTTTCGAAGAAGGTGGGGATATATTTTCTAAATTAGATCCATTCGAATTTGAATTTAATAGCTCAACCGAACGTTCTACCGGTTTGGAGGAGAAAACAAGAAAACCCAATTTATCGCCTGCTACTGACGTGGAAAGCGGAGCGGTATCTGGTGCTCATGGGTCCCAGGATATATTGGGAGGACCACTACAAGTAAGTTTACCACCAGAAGGCGGTGAGGTATCTCAACCGATAAGTACGGTAAGATCACGTCCAGTACCTTCTACAATGGCCTCTATGAATGCTGTGCAGTCGGCAGCTACTTTGCCACCAGCTCCTGCTTCAATATTAAGACAGCAAACTGCAGATGTTATATCCAGTATTTCGAATAAGAAAATGCCTCATTTATTTGGTCAATCTTCAAGATTTTCAAAACGCGATTCAAATTCCATTAATATGCGACGTCTACAAGAATCTGATTCATTAAGTGAAACAGAAACCGCTCCAGAACCTCCTCCACGGCCAGATTCAGCAACGTATGTTGAACCACCACCATTACCGCCTAAAAAACAATTTAATGATATCGTTATTAGACCAAGAACGGGTACCGCCGGCAGTCAAAGTATTAGCTCTGCACAACGTTATGATATTTTAAATTCAGCTATGGGAAATAAAATAATATCCTTTTCTGCACGTTCTTCGTCTATATCAGCTGATGTGCCTCCTATACCATTGCCTTCTCGCAGAGTCGGACGAACAGATGGTTCCTATCCTGGTCCAGGAAGACCAAGAAAACCTGGTCATACGGAAGACGATTATTTGGCTCCATTAGGTATTCAACACAGCGCTTCCAACTCTTGCGGAGCAGGAAACACAACCATACCAGATGTGCCACCATTATTGCCTCCTCCAACCCAAGTATCCTCGCGAACAAGAACACAAAGACAGCAATCGTTAAATCGATCACAGGATATATACGAAAATAAGAACGAAATATTACAACAGCAACTACAACAACAGTTGCAACAACAGCAACATTACAATACCTATGAACCTTCTCCACTTGCCCCTATTGTTCCCGATATCACGCTTAGCCAATTATTAACTTTAGGCATAGAAGATTTAGCTATTAAATTGAATGTTCCGACCACCAAACTTTCCACAATGACTTTGGTGGAATTAACATCATATCTTTCGGAATTCCTTGAACAGTCGAATAAAACTAAACCGATGGAAAGTAGAATGGAAATACCATCGTCATCGGCTAGCCTAGATGAACCTCCCCAACATACACCACCCATATTTAAGGTAAACTTTGATCAAGAGGCAACTTTCGTAGCTAAATTCGATGATACATTTGGAGAAGATTTTCACCAAACCTTGTCGTTATCAACATTCGAAGCAAATTTTGCACAATTTGATAGGGTTAAAGTTGAACCACCCGTGCAGGCTATTAATCCAAATTCGGTACCCCCAGCAGATCGTTATGCTGTTTTCCGTGAGATCATAGATCAAGAATTACAACAGCAACAAGAAGATGTAGATCTAATAGGAGATGTTATGGAGTCAGAAGATGCTTTACAAACTGAGGAAAAACCTTACGAGACCTCCAGTATCTTAAACGACTTTGATATGAATACTACAAATCAACAACAAGATCTATTAAGTGGTGATATGATGGAAGACTCTAGACCACAACCTCCTAGGATAGATACGAAAATATCAGAGGTATTGGCTCAGGCCAAAGATCGTTATGCTGCTTTACGTGATCTTATATTAGTAGAAAATTTATTTGATAAACCGCCTCCGCAACCAGCACCTAGGAGTGGTTTGAATATAGAATCTCTGCATAATGAATCAAAATCACCATTTCAGGGATTTTCAGGATTTAATGATGATGAAGATGATCAAGACTTAAGACACCTAATGGATCAAGCTTCGACTTTGGACTCTACTACACAACAACAAAGATTGGGATTAGTTGATAGTCGCGGTTTTCTAGTCGAGCCTTCATCCTCTGCTATAACCGTGGAAGAAGATGAAGATGAGGAAGAAGAGGAACAACGTAATACCGGAGAAGATAATGGTGGCTTGAGCAGTGCAGATAGTAATGAAAAAGAACATGAGAAAGATAATTTGCCAATTTCTAAATATGAACAATTGGCTAGTTCCAATCAGCAGCTAGAAGAAATAGAAGAAAAACCAGAAAAATATGATGACGCTCCTAAAATTAGTATTACCCATATGCAATCGAATAATGAAAGTAAATACCTTTCAGTGACAAGTGTAGCTTCATCAGGGCTATCAGGTTCTAAAGATGATTTGGAGATTGATGACCTAATGCATAGAGCTATATCCAATCTCTCATTAGATTCTAGAGAACGCAGTTCACCAGCAATGCCACAACAAAATACTAACTCAGCTACTACCAATATGACTCCTCCCCATTTCAATGATGCTGGGACATCACCTATACCTTTACCTAGATCACCGGCTGGAGGAGGTTCAGCAATAAGCCAAACAAAATCGCCCAACAATAAATCTCCACAACAGCTATCACCTTTACCTTCACAGCTAACAGTGGTATCACAACTAATAGATGCTGCCACTAAACAAATACAAAATGATGCAATGTCCAAGACATCTAATGATTCTTGGGCTACGTTTGATACTCCACAACATCAACCATCCTCCAACATTCCCACAGACAAACGGGCTAGACCATCCGCTAAAAATCTAACAAAAGCCAACAATTTCCTTAATTTACCACCACCACCAGGTTCAGTCTCGAACTGCTCTCAAAATGATAGTGCCATTGAATCGCCTTGTTCGTCGGATCCTCGTGATGAAGCCTGGCATAAACATAATATGGGTGGTAGTAGTCTGTCACTAGGCGGACATCATACTACAGGTGTAGGTTCGGGTTCAGCTCAACGTCAACGGTATCATAAAAAAGAACGTCAAAATACATCTTCATCATCGCGAGATCTAAGTTGGGATGAAGATCAAGATGTCGATGGTAGACCACCGCATGTTATGGACTATCCTCAAAGTAAACGTTTGCCAGGTCAATCACAAGGTGGTCTTACCACTGACCGTCATGGTTATTATCGTCGCCATGCTAGACGTATGAATTCCTGTGATGAAGATTATGAGTATGCTGATAAATTAAATTTAAAGAATTCTTCGAATATTGACGATTCTTTTTTTGATTTAAATTTTAGTTATGAACAGGATTATCCTACCAGTAGAAGAGATCAGCCATGTAAATATAAACATTCATTGTCCAGAAGTAGGGATAACTTTGAGATGGGTAAGTTTATAAATGAATCTAAAACTTTTTTTTTCTTGATGCAAACTCTATAGTCATTAAGATTATACAGGCCAACAAATTTTAACCCTGAGATCAGAGTATACTTTTCTAAAGGTTTGAGCTGCGCTTAATCCGAATTTGTGAAAAACCGGGTTTATTAAAACTAGGTTAAGATATCTCAAAGAAGGAATAATATATAATAGATGTTAAACATTTCTTTTGAAGGCAATTGATAGGATTTTCAGCACAAATCACAAATTTTATAAATAAAGGTGAATTCGGGCTATTATAACGTCCCGAATATGGCGTAAAATGGGGTTTCTTCAAATTTAAGGTTAAGATATCTCGAAAACCTGATGTGGTGGGAAATTGTGAGGTCAGATTCGGATTCAGCGCAGCTAAAATCTTTAGAAAAGTATACACTGGTCCCAGGGTTTCGACTTTTTTCAAATTTTGTCGGCCTGTGTTACTTGAAATTTCAATGTAAAATCTTAAGGGATTTCAGATATATAAAATCACAAATATTATAGGATCTGGAAACTTATTATAGAAATGTAACACGGTCCAAAGTAAACAAGCTTAATGGTTTATACCATTATAATGGCTTTATACCATTATATTACAATGAATGCTTACATTAACTGAAACTTTATCTTTAAAAAATCAAACTAACGCTATTCTAGATTCTTCGCAGGGCACAAGTTTATATTAATTTCTTTTCCCCAAATTTTTAGATTCTCCTGGTTGGTATCACCATCATGGTGGTCAACATCCACATCACACGTGGTCTTCTCAGGATATTGAACAATCCAGAGGTCGTACATTTGATCGTTCAGCATATGAAAGAACTACTTATGGTCCACCTATTTATGATAAGAGAGGAGTTGGCCCCCCATTACCTTCTACTTCAAGTTATGATCGTCGTTCCGGCGGAGGAGGTGGGAGCGGCGGAGTTGGTGTTAGTATTTATGAGAAACGTAATAAATATTATCGCGGTGATTCTAATCCTCGTTCCACGAATGCTGATCGTGTTTATAATCTTGATGATTTTGATGAAATGTTAGCAGCATCTGGAAAAATACCAGCGCATCTTGCCTCAATGTATGAAGAAATGAAGGCAGAATATTGTTCGCCACCCATGAATGCACATCAACGTCAAAGGGCAGCTGACTATATGTATATAGAACGTGAACGAAAATCATTTGATCGTGAAAGTTTAGAATCGTATGAGGGCACGAATGTTGTCCAACGTCGACGTAGACGTAGTTACGACAGTGGTGGCATACCATCTGATCCCTACGGTAGTTGTGATAGTCGGGAAGACTATCATCGAGATCGTTGTGTTATGACAGCCGATAAAAGTCGGTCTCAGCGTAAATCTTTAAAATCTTTACGTGTCTCGGGTGATATTGATTATGATCAAGATTCCGAAAAAGAGTATAACTATCGAGACCAAAGATCACGCTGTGATTCACGAAGTTTGCAAAGACCTAGTCAATTATCCACACAGAGTATTGGTGGAGTTGTTGGGGGAACATCAGCAAATGTACTGGGTTCTCAGAGTCGGATACGTAAAAGTAGTGGTTCGAGTCCTTGGGATGGTGAAGGTGAGTTCTTTATTCGAAGTTTTGAAATTAATTTCGTAAAAATTGTGCGTTCCTTTAGAATCGGCTCTGCCAGGCCAAAAAACTGTATCGTCCTCTTGGAAACGTCCTTCAAGTGCTGCCGAAGCTGAACGTCGTTTAGCGGAAAGTCGACGTTCAGCAGTTAAGGGTCAAACTCCTTCAGGGTCTGATGAGGATAAAGATCGGAGGTGAGAATTTTGTGTAAAATTTTAACTGTTTTTAAAAAGTGTTTTTAACTAAAACAGCCCTTTTAAAAAATGTGACTTTTGTTAAAAAATGCATTTTATTAAAAATGTACATATTTAAATAAAAAACTACCTATTATTAACAAAGTATCTTTTATTAAAAAAGTACTTTTTATTAAAAAAGTACCTTGTATTAAAAAAGTACATTATATGAAAAGGGTAATTTTTTTTAAAGTACCTTCTATTAAAAAAAGTACATTTTATTAAAGAGGTTCCAGAAAAAGCTTTTTATTTAAAATGTACATTTTATGTCAAAAGTACCTTTTATTAAAACTACCATTTTATTAAAAAACTACCTCTAATTAAAAAAGTACTTTTATTAACAAAGAACCGTTTATAAAAAAAGTAATCTTATTAAAAGGGCACCTTTTATTAAAAAAAGTACCTTTTATTAACACATTACCTTTTATTAAAAAGTAACATTCTATGAAAATACTACCTACCTTTTATTACAAAATTATCTTTTATTAAAAAAAGTACTTTTTATTAAACCAGTACTTAGTGTACCTTTTATTTAAGATTAGCTTTTTATATTATATATTTTCATTTTTTATTGAAAAAGTATATTTTGTTAAAAAAAATGTACATTATTAAAAATCTAAAGGCTTCATTAGTCTAATCGTAAAGTAAATATTTTTGTGTTTTTTCTATGCACTGAAACTGTTGTCAAGTAAAATCATAAAAAAGTTCTATTGAAAATAGAATTTTTCTATTCTATTTATTACTTGACATTTAATTTATTCATTATAAGAGTGCTACGTTACTTTTTATATGATACTTCCAAACTAATTTGGGCTTAAGTCCCATTTAAAGAATTACAAACTTGTTTACCGTTAATATTTTCTTATAGATATCGTAAAAAACGTAGTAATCGTAACAAGGATTTGCCTGCTATAAGCAGCGGTGGAGGAGGACGTTATCGGGGCGGTAACTTTGATTACATTTCATGTGAAGATCTTGATGATGATGCTGAAGATTATGTTGATGAAGAAGAGGAAGAAGATCATGGCATAGAAGATGATGAAATATCTCCGGTAGATGAAGATAAATTTGCTCGTCTAGAAATAAGACGACATGAAATGCATAATCGCATGATGGATGCACATGTCAGACGACGAAAAGATATAACACCAACACAGAGTAGTCAAAACACATCAATGGCATACCGTAGGGGTGGTGGCAGAGGTTCAGCATATATAAGAAGACCTTTACCACCACCAACAGAGCCAAAACATTCACAAGATTATGGCTATGACGATGATGGTGATGGTGAATATGAACAGACGCCAACGCCGAGATCTAATACAAGCAGTGTTCTACCAACAGCTACACCAAATACCAAATTTAGTTTTGATATAGGGTTTGAATCGGACTTTAATCAATCTTCCCCACCACCAGCACCGGCTGGTACAGCATCAAGTTGTAATTCAACACCGGCAGCGAATGTTAGTACTGCTAATACTCCGGCATCAAAATCATCATTTCGATTTTCCAATGATTTTTCTGCTGGCCAAGAGAAAGAAAAATATTCTCAACAACAACCTCCGGTCAGTGGTGGTGGTTCATTGCAACAGTATGATTTAGAAAATCGTGGCATTTCACCACAACCTCAAACACAAACAAGTACACCAAAATTACGTTTTGACGATAACGTTAAAGTATCACAATTTGATGATGCCTTCGAAGATGATTTTTCAAAGGCAACATTTGAGGCATTCCAAAATGATGATGTTCAATGGCAAGAGGCAATGCAAAAGACATCAAAACAACAAATGCGCAATAATAAACTACAACAGCGTCAACAAGAGTTAATTAAAAAGTCTGAATCTGTGAATATTTTTGCTAAAAAGGTTGAGGATCCTTTTGAAGATGATGAGTTTTTCAATAGTCCTCCAACAACACAAGTACAAAATTCATCGTCTACTGATAAACAAGAAAATCATAAAACATCAAACAATGGTGCAGCTACATCAAACGGTGGTGGTAGCAATAATACACATGTTGGCAATAATTTACAACAACAAAATTGGGATAATGACAATACAAATTTTGCCAAATTTGATGAAAATATGTGATTTGATAAATTATTAAAAAAAACTCAAAAGTTGAAATCTAACAACAATTATATTAATCAAAATGATGATGACTATAATGATGATGACGATGATGATGGCGAGGAAGATGACAATTATGCCGAAATTGATGTTCTAACCACAAATGATTATTATTACATAACAAATCTTAATCATTATTATCAACAAGAGCATTTAAAAACTACTCAACATCATAACTGTCATAATGATAATAATAAATCTTCATATGATTCATCTTCCTCTTCATCATGGTCGAATTTTACACAAAATAACAACACAATTAATAGCAATAAATACCAAGCAACCAAAAATCAACACTCTCTAACCACGTGTGCTAATTTTAAATCTCATCATAATCAACAGTATATTTTAGAAAAACTTGTTGGTAATAATTCCTGGAAAGTTTCATTAACATCTTCGAATATTTTGCGTAATACTCAAAAACGATGTCGCCGTAAGTTATTTGCTTTAAATTTTATGTTGAAAAACTTTGTAACATATCGTTTTAAATACGATATACTCTAAAGTCTGGGTTCTTAGTGATTTTTTTTCTAAATTTGCATTTTAAAATATTCAACAATAATTTTAAGTGTTTTTTTTATTGAATGAGACTTTAAATTTTGTGATTTCTAAAAAGGCCTTTTATTAATTTATAATTTTAAAACACAAGTTTTATTTAAATCAAACAATTCTCATAAAAATTCCTAAAATGCATATAACTCTATTTTAAATTAATTCCAGTTAACAATTTAATTTTTCTTAGTCTGAACTTACACTTGTAAAGCTTCGATTGAGGATAAAAAGTATTTTTTTAGTCACTTTTTATGCAATTTCTATGTGAGCCGACTGCAAGTGTTTTCAGTAGGTTTACTATATAATTTGTATGAGAAACAACAAAAAGCGATTTGAACCACGGTTGTCAGGCAGTACCAAATCCTTTAAACTGACTAACGTTAACCTTAATATACCGTTACCGAAATAATCGAAATTTGTTGTTATGTTATAAATAAAAGCCAATTGATTTAGAAACAATGTGTACAAAAAAGAGTATTTATTAAAATAAATGCAAACCCAAGTTTAGAGGATCAAAAAGGAAAAAGAATAACTAGATATAATAGTTGCACATAATTGCATGAGATCAGCTGTCATGCCAGATTTTCATACACCAACAAAATTCCGTTATCCTTAAAATATCGTTGCCGAAATAAACGAAATCCTTAAAATACCGTTATTTTTAATTGAAATACCGTTATCCTCTGCGGTATATTTGATATAATGAAATACAAGCGTTATAATGTTAACTTAATTCATTTTTTTAATTTAGATTAGATACGAAGGCACTACGCACCGCGACCAATATAGATCTTTTGTGCTGCTTCATTTTTTTTTAATAAAAAATATGATAATAAAATTGAAAGGTAAATTGCAACGACCAAGCTGTAGTGATCCTAACTCTGAGTCTCCATTAGCTATGAGATTCTGTTAAGATAGATGTTATGACAGTCAGCAATAAAATCTAATACATTTGTGGTGGAGAACACTAATGTTAAGAAATTTCATTATTCATTTTTTCTTGCCGGAGTCAGTCGCAAATGAATATCTTTTATTTCACAGTAATTAATTGGTTGTATATTTTTTTTTTGATAAATAAAAAGAATACTACATTTTAAGTTCTAATAATGCAAATTACTTCACAATTACAAGTTGAGAAATTCATTGACGTCCTGATTATATGGTTGAAAACTAGCCGATAAATCAGGACTAGCCTAAAGCATCTATTAATTTTCTATGACAATTCCTAGATACATTTTTGGTCAAAATATCAGCTAAATTGTCACTACTTTTACAATACTTTAAGATTTCGTTGTGAGAACGAAAATGCAAATTAAAAGGTACAAAAAAAAGGAATGAAATTATGTGAATTTATTAAGAATTTTGTCTGACCAAAATTAAATGTCAGGTTGCATTTTTGGTTGTAAACAATTCGTAGGAATTGTTTAGTAGTTATTTTCTGTTTGATTGCATTTGCCGTTGTGAGAACGGAAATTTCCTCATTACCGGATCATACAATTTGAAATTTGAATTTTCACAATATCCAACCATTATACACTTTTTGGATTTTGGATCCCATTTTTTACGTAATTCTTTTGGTACCATTACCATTCCAATACAACCAAAAACACGTAGATGATCTAGGTTTTGTTTCTTTCCACTCCAAACCTCGTCTGGAGATTTTTCATTGAGACTTTTTTTAGGAATACGATTTACTAAATACGATGCAGTGATTGTAGCTTCTGCCTAATAAAACTTCTTTAGATTCGCATCGTATAACATTGAACGAGCTTTTTCGACTAAAGTCCTATTCATGCGTTCCGCTTTACCGTTTTGTTGTGGACTGTACGGCGCAGATTTTTGATGTATTATGCCGCTGTCGTTACAAATCTGTTTTAGCTGTGCGTTGCAATATTCCAAACCATTATCAGAACGAAGTATTTTGATTCTTTTACCCGTTTGATTTTCTACCATATTTTTAAAATTTTCGAATATTTTTGAACTTCCGATTTATTCTTCATCATATAAACAAACACCTTACTTGAAAAATCATCAAGAAACAATACGTAGTATTTAGTGCCTCCCACTGATTTATGTTCCATTGGACCACATACGTCCGTGTATATAAGTTGTAAAATTTCTGTTGTTGTATTCGTTGACGACTTGTATGACTTACGTGATTGTTTACCTTGTAGACATGATGTACAAATATTTGAGTTATTAACGTACTCAACACCTGAAGATTCATCAGACCGTAGATTTTCAATATTTTTATTACCAGTACCGGTGTTCTGTAACTATCTGAGAAGTTTCTCACATAAAAATTGTAACTCTGCCATATTTAAAACAGAGTGAGTATTATAATGTCAAATTTATCCAGAGGTATGTAAAAAAAATTAATTATATTCAGTTTGAAGTTTTGTGACTCACCATGTTTTAAATATCATAGACACATCGTAGAGTTGCAATTTTTATGCGAGTAACGTCTCACATAGTTACAGAACACCGGTACAGGATGATATAAACGCTTATGCCAACTTCTTTACTTTTTGTGCCTTACAAAATTTAGCAATATGGCCCTCTTTCCTGCAATTGCAACACACTACTTTTTTACCTTTGTTTTCTGGCCTTTTATTCTTACTTTTAGCAAAAAATGCTGATTCTGTTGATGAAAAACTGTTATATGTATCAAAATCCTACAGCAATTTTGTCTTTATTGTGTCGCTGTAATTTTAATGTTACTGCTTTCAATGGCCATAATCATGGGAGCGAAATGTTCAGGCAAGAGGCTTCCAACCCACTCATCGTTGACTTTCATACCAATTTGATTCAATTTCTGTGCGGTGTTAATTATTGTATTCACATACTAGTGTTATCACAATTTACTAATTGTGTCGTTGTTAATTTTCTTAACAACCCACACCGTCGTGTCAACCCAGAGTCATCATAAGTGGTTTGCAATTTTTCCCGGATTCCTTTTGCAGTAGTTACATCTTGTATGTGTACATAAAGACTTGAAGAGATGTATAGCACCAGCCTTGATGCTGCCTTTTCATTCACATCAGCTTTTTCCTCAGTACCAAGTACTGCCTTCCAATAGCCCTGCAGCTTCATGGCATGCTCCACAGCAAATTTCCATTTGTGGTAATTTTCCCTTCCAGTTAGCTTCTCTTTTCAATTACCTTTTCCATCCTGGGCCCATAACCTGTTGAATTTTCTTGAGGAAATAATATATCTATCCGATAATTAAAACACGTGTATCTTTGTTAGAAGTATAAAAAGAAGTAAAAATTTATTATCGAGTAATTACAGAGTTACCATAATATAAAGATAAAAGACAATAAAGATATCAGTAACGTCAATGTCGTGATTAATTAATTTTTCATTTTCAACAGCTCTCACTTACGTTATCTGAGGATTATCATTAACATTATCAATTCGTACAGCTTTATGTGGTATTTGAAAATTCATCCACATTATCAGACACACTCATAGCACTAGCCATTTCAATTAACGTTCTATGTAATGTAATGCTACCCAGTTTTGTTGTGGTGTGTGGGGGGTATAGTGTTCTGTCGACCTATACCCTTTAATTTGATTATATTGTCAAACTTATCTACAAACTCTGTGCCGTTGTTAGAGCGTAATACAATTATTTTTCTGCCCGTTTGGCGTTCAATCATGGTCTTAAATTCTTTAAAATTATCAAATGCTTGATTTTTATTTTTCAAAAAATAAAAACAAAATGAGATTTGTCATCAATGAAAGTCAATATGTAATGCGCACCACCAAGAAAATTTTTATTTGCTGGACCACAGATGTCAGTGCGAATTATTTCCAATAAATCTGTTGCCCTATTATCGGAACTAGAGAAAGGTTTTTTCAGTACATTTACTTTTCAAACACACTGAACAATTTCTTTTCTTAGGAAACTTTACTTTCATACCATGTACCAAATTTTTTTCTAATAATTCACGTAAGCTTGTAGCGTTCAAATAAATATGCACATATTTAACTTAATTTTTACTTAAAGAGCGAAAAATACAACTTTTTTATGTTTTCGCAATTTAGAAATATTTAGAAATTGGTTTACACATTTTTTAATTTGAAAAAGTTGCATGAAATTGTATATTTATTCAAACAAAAAAGTATTCGGCCTCGGTTCGGCCTTCAAAAAGTGAGTTCGGTCGGACACTACACTCAAAAAAAAAGTCAGTAAAGTCAGCAAAAAATGTTGCTGTGTCAGCAAATTTTTAGTCATGAGCGTGCTTGCAAAAAAGTTGGTAATTTCAGCAAAAGGTTTGCTGAAAATCAGCGAGCTGATTTTTACCAAAAAAATAGTAATCTTCAGCAAAAGTTTTACTAACACTTAGTCGACTGCAAATGAAAAAAATCCTTGCTAAAATCACCAAAATTTTTGCTGAATATTAGTAGACTGAAAAAAACTCAAAAAACTTGTAGCGAAATTTTACTTTAGTTAATTTATTTGCTGAAAATTTAAATATAGAATATGTGTAGAGTTGTTTTTCTTTTTTTTGTCATTTCCGTTTCCAGACAAGCTGCGAGATCTACATCTTGTTTATCTGGTTGTCGTCCACGCTATGAATGCGGTTATCAGCACAATTTTTGTAGCAAAATAAATTAGTAAAACATTAGTTCAAAATTAGTTTAGTGCTAAAAAAATATAACTAAAAATTTTGCTGAAAACGGAATTTCAGCAGAAAAAATACTGAAAACTAGTACACTTGATATACAAGACGTTTTACTAATTTTTCTACTAACTTATTTTTTTGAGTGTAGTTGTTAGTCCCTTTCCATCTACCAGGTGTACCGGTCTGAAATGAGCGTTTTTTGTGAAAATAAAACACTAATTTTTAATGGGAAAGTAAAAAACATTTTATTCAAAGTGTTGGGCATTGCTGGCTACACATTTTTGCCATCTTTCAGGCAATTTGTGGATTCCACGCCAATAAAACTGTTCGTCTTTTGAAGCAAACCAATTAGTCGCCAAATTTTCGACTTAATCGTAGGAAACGAAGTGCTCGTCAGCCAATACGTGTCCCATCGATTAAAACAAATATTAGTCGGAAGGAGCCAAGTCTAGGGAATACAGCGGGTGGGGTAGCAGCTCCCAGCCTAATGCTTTGATTGTGTCCTAAACCGGTTTTGCTCTGTGTGCAGGTGCATTGTCATGTTGCAAAATTACCATGCCGTGTCTTTTGGCACATTCTGGTCGTTTTTCGATCAATGCATGGTTCAAATTGATCATTTGTTGTCGGTAACGATCTGTATTAACGGTTTCACCAGACACACAGCATTGTCTTCCTGCCGATTAGATCTGGTTTTGCAGCCGAAGTTGATGGTTGTACCGGATTAACCCATGATTTTTTCCGTTTAGGATTTTGAAAATAAATCCATTTTTCATCGCCAGTAACAATTCGATGCAACACTGATTTTCTATCGTGGCTTTGAAGCAAAATTTTTTTTTTTTTTTTATTTATTTATTTATTTATTTATTTAGTAGCATTGCTTTGTTCTGCAGTTTTTGTAATCTTTCTATTTGTTGTCTTGTGCAGCATGAATATATAATTGTGGAACCGAATTCAAAGTGTGGTTTAATCATTACGTTATAAATATTTACAGCCGTAATAATTGAAATTTTATTTCTTATTCGTTTAAAAAATCCTATTTTTTTGCCAATTTTTCTACATATAAATTCGATGTGTTCTTTAAATTTTAAGTCTTTGTCTATAATAAAACCGAGATATTTTATGCTATTTACTTTCTCTATTTCTTCATTATTAATTTTTATTATCAAATTACTGTTCATGTTTATTTCCAATAATTTTGTTTTATTTTCATTTAGTTTTAATTTATTCATTTTAAGCCATTTATTTATACTTGTTATATCGTGCAATATATTATCCTGACATTTTTCTGGCGTATCCGCTTCCGTAAAAATCAATGTATCATCCGCATAAAGAACTATTTCACATTTTTCTAATATATTTGGCATATCATTTATATATATTATAAATAATAATGCCCCCAAAATCGAACCCTGTGGAACTCCAAATTCGTTACTGATTTTATCTGATTTTATATTGTTTACTTTTGTCGTTTGACTTCTTTCCATTAAATATGATTCAAACCATTGCAGTTCATTACTTTGGATACCGTACATATATAGTTTTTGTATTAATATCTCTCTATCTATTGTTTCAAAAGCTCTTTTGAAATCTAAGAAAATTGCCATTATTTTGTTGTCTTTCTGCATATTCTTCCATCTACTTATTACATAGTTCACTGCGGTTTCACACGAGAATTTTCTTCGAAACCCAGATTGATATTTTGAAAATAGGTTGTTTTCTTCCATATATTTTTCCAGCTGTATTTTTACCACTTTCTCAAGTATTTTCTCACATGTTTTTAACGTATTTATTGGGCGATATTCTTCACATTTTTTCGTTTTTAAGACTTTTTGAATTGTTGTCACCATAGATTCCTTCCAGTTTGTTGGAAAAATTCCAGTTTCTAGAGATTTATTTATTATATACAGTATTGTATTTCCTGTTATGTTCCAATTATCTATAATAATCTTGATTGTTACTTTATTAAAGTCCGGTTTATTTTTCATATTCTTACATATATTATGAAGTTCTTGTATATTTATTGCACGGAATTTAAATTTACAGTTTATCACAGGCACTCGGTTTATATATTGCACATCTTCTATATTATCTCTAATTTCTTTAATACTATTTATAAAGTAATTATTAAATTGACTAGCTATTTGGTAATCTTTTTTATACTCTATTTGGTTAAATATCACAGTTTGTATCACAGTAGGATTTTTTCTAATTACCAAATTTTTTATTTCCTTCCACATTTCTTTTTGATCATTTGCATTGTTTATTTTGTTATTAACGTATTTATTTTTTTCATTAACTATTTTAGCTTTATATATGTTTCGTACCATCTTGTAGTTGTTCCACGCTTCGTTAGTATTTTCGGATTTGGCAGTTTCATATTTCACAATTTTTTCTCGCTTGAGAAACCGTAATTCACCATTAAACCAATTGTTGATCGGATTTATGTCTTTTATTATTTTTTTGTTTGTAAATTTCTTAATTGTCTTCTCAATACATGAGTCGAAAAAGGCCACATTATTATTTATGTCGTTATTTTTATCTATATTTAATAATGTGCTTAGTTCCCCATTAAATAACTGTTTATTGTATTTAAATATTTCTATTTCTTTGTATTGCACATGCTTTTGTTTTTCATCTTCATCATCATATTTGATAATTATATCAATAGATTCATGATCCGATATTTTATTGTTACTGTTGTTTTCAACCGATATTCTCTTATTATTTGTTATAACATAATCTATTAACGTTCTTGAATTTGCTGTCACTCTCGTATGTTCTTTAACTATTTGTTTTAATCCATTATCATTAAGTATGCTTTCCATTCTACTTTTGTAAAATCCACTACTTGACCAATCTATGTTGAAATCGCCCGCTATTATTATATCACAGTTCTTTTCACATATGTCTTCTACAATTCCTTCAAACTGTTCACAAAATTCTGCTTCACTACAGCTAGGCGATCTATATACAGCTGCTAATATGATAATGTTCTTTCTATATTGCATCTTACATACATTTATCCAGTATTTTGATTCATCTACTTTTTCGAAAATCTTTGTAACACTCCATAATTTTCTAAAATAAATTATAACACCTCCAGTTCTTGTAGAGTTTGAAAATGTTAGTATTTGTTCATAGCCGTGTATTGATATTTCGTGTTCATCTATATCTTTTGTTACGTGAGTCTCTGTTAATATCATAAAGTCTGGTATTTCATTTTCGGCAATAACTTCCACTTGATTATAGTTATTTATCAGGCCTTGTACATTTGTATATATACCACGAATTTGCCTTGATTGTTAGGCTGTTAAACCTATCCTCCTCTTCTTCATATTAAGCTTATTTTGATATACTGGACATTCCCGGTTTATTGTGACGTGATTTTCATCAAGTCCTAAATTCAGTCTTCTATTTTCTTTCATACAGTTAAAACATTTTTTTATTATTTCCTTATTACATTCTTTGCTCTTGTGATTTCCGTGACATTTATAACAAACATCTTGATTTTTACAATCTGACGATTTATGGTTGTATCCTTGGCATTTAAAACATTGTAGTATATTTGTACCATCGAAAACTCTACATCTTTCCCATCCAACATTAAGTTTTTGACCAGATATAACTTTCGGATATGTTTCATTATCAATTTTTAGTTTAGCATTAAATATTGTTCTATTATATCTTTTTGTTTCAAAAATTTTTATCATTTCTAATTCACTGTTTTGCATTACTTCGTTTTGTTTTTTCAGCTTTTCTATTAATTCTTTCTCATGCATTTTAAAATTCATGTCGGTTATAATAATTTGCATATCGATATCTTTTGGAACCTTTATTTCATAATTTTCACTTATCTCATCTTGTATTGCTTTCTTAATTTTCTCTCTTTCTTCATTGTTTTCGCTTTGAATAACTAATGTTCCATTTTTTCTATTCTCAACATTTTTTATTTTCAAATTAACTGGGTCCACTTTTTCATTTAATTCTGCTTTTGTTTTTTCCACACTTTGTTTTTCCTTTGGTTTTATTATTAAGGGGACATTTTTTGAAACATCTGGCATCACTATATTATTTGCCAGTGTCTGTGCATACGACATTTTTGTTTTGACGTTTGTATCATTAACCACTTTCTTTATTTCATTACACATCTTTATATTGTTTTTTTCAATTATGTTGCACATATCTTTGTTTTTATTTTCAACCTCATTTAGATTTCCATAAAGGTTCTTTACTTCTTGTACATTTTTTTCACATTGTTTTTGTATATTGTCCATTTTCCTAAATCTTTCATCATAACGTTTTTCAATTGCTTCCAATAATGCTTTTATTTCGTGTTCATTTTGTTTCAGTGAACTTTCAAATTCATGTTTGTAGTCCACTAATGTTTGTTTGTTTTTAATAACTCCATCTTGAATTTCTCCTAAAACAAGATCGACATTCCGAATATATTGCATACAATCATCGCAAATAAAACGAACATAATTATCCTCATCAATAACTTTTATGGAGTAATCATCTATACCGGCACACTTTTTTGTAAGGTGATAAACTTTATCGCATACACCATTGCATCTAATACCAGTTTGACCCCTAATTGGTATTCTGCATTTACTGCAGGTTTCAGCCATAGCTGAGTGCAATTTTCACTAAATTTCTTTAAATATTTTAATTTATTTTCTTTAATTTTTAATTTCACTTGGTTATTATTGTCTTCTTTATGTTTTTAAATAGTCTCTATCTATTTTAACACTTTATTTAAATTATTTTTTTTTTTATTTATACGGAGCTTTTATATTTTGCTTATTTATTACAACAGAGTTGCCAGATTTATTCACAAGTGGTCATTCGGTATTCCATCTGTCTGTCATTCAATTCATGTGGCACCCATTTTCCAGATTTTTGGATCTTTCCCATAGCTTTTAAACGGTCCGAAATTGTTTGTTGTGCAACATTTAAGATTTCTGCCATTTGTTTCTGACTCAAAGTGGCATCTTCATTCAATATTGTTTGCGATTCGGTGTCTTCAAACTTTTTTGGTGGTCTTCCACGTTCTTCATTTCTCACATCAAAATACATAGTTATCTCTGAACCGTCGAAACCATCTTTTGCATGTTGCTTCTGATAGAGAATGATCACCATACGCCTCGACAAGTATTCGATGCGACTCTGCAGCACATTTCTTCAAATCAAAACAAAAAATTATTGCTTTCCGCAAATCATCATTTTCAGGTACAAAATTCACCATCTTTATCACGATGAAAAAATATGATGTTGTTTGTTCACTGATTTGATGTATACTGAATATTTTCACACATGTCAGTGCCAACACAAAAAAAATAAGGCTCGTTCACAATAAATGTTCACTATGGAGACATTTGTATCTTGACGCTCACTTCAGACCGGTACACCTGGTATTATTCTTGCGTTCTTACTATCAAATTTGATAATGTTAAGTTAATCTATATAATAATTTTCGCCGTATTCTGTCCAAATGTCTTGTCATGGTTTTGTAATTTTTGTCCCTTTGTATACAGTTGTTCATATTATCTAGATTGATTACCTTATACGGCAGGATCGCCATGTGAAGTAAAAACATCGTTCTTGTTGTTCGTTATTAGTCTCTTTCCATCTATTATTCTTGCGTTCTTACTATCAAATGTGATAACGTGTTTTTCTGCCACTCAGCCTACAGAAGTAAAGTTACACTGTACCCCAAGTCTATATTAAATATAAGTATCTTAGCAATAAGTTAAGTTCGTCGGCATAATAACGGCATAAAATTGCTTATTGTCGAGCTTATGTTAAGGGTATGAGAGCACGTAATTATGTTAACTCATAATTTGCAATAATTCAACGCAGAAGGTTATGCGACGCTTACTTGTAAATGCCCTTGTCAAAATCCAAAATTGATAAATTTTTGTTGTTTTTTTGTTTATATATATATATATATTTAGTTGAATTGTATTTAATTCTTCTAAATTTAATTAGTTTTTTTGTTGTTCTTGCTTTATTTTTTCTTATTTTATTAATGCCGTTATACAATAAATGTCAAACTAAAACGTCATCTGAGTTTGATGTTTTATCTCGGCAATAATTGTTAACGAAAATTCGCAAGCAATTAATACGACATAATAGAATAACACAGAACTCCTGGCAGGATCGCCATATAATAAAATAACACAGAACGTTTTGTTTGTGTGTCTATAAGAAGACTATTTTATTTATTACTTTAAATTTTTACAGCTATTTATAATTATACAATGTGGAATATGCTTACTATGCGTATCCCACGTTATAAGTTTAGTGGAGTATGTACAATACTCCAGACAAAAATAAGAGTCTCATATTGCATACTTAAGGTATGGCAATATAGAATAGTCGAACATACTACATGTTGCCGGCAATAAATATGTACGCAATTGAGTGGTCTATACTGCAGATAACATAATTTTGACATTTTTTGTTTTTGTTTTAATTTTATTTCAATTTATTTCAAATTAATACAATTCACTAGAGTTTAAAACAGAGACCCATAATAACTGTTATATTTCTAAAAAAGTCACCACCCAAATTTATTTAATTATAATATTTTAATAATGCACTATATTTTATAAATCATATTGCACAACAAAATCACAAAGTTTGGCAAAGATTTTAATTTTTTCAATTTTTATATTTTACTCTATAAATTTCTGTTATTTTTTTGATTTTTATTTTAAAACTTTTTATAAAAGTTACAGAATGATTTTTTTGAAAAAATTAAGCACTAACTTTTTTATTTGATAATAAAATAAAAATTTACCTAAATTGAATGCCGGAAGTTGCTGGCATATACATATTTACTCACTTTAAATCACTGTTCAATCTTTTATTAACACTACAACTTTTGCAACTGTAATTCAGAAAATATCAATTGAATTTCAGAATTACCATTTGAAATTCAGAAAATATCAATTGAAATTCAGAATTTCCATTTGAAATTCAGAAAACATCAATTGAAATTCAGAATTTCCATTTGAAATTCAGAAAACATCAATTGAAATTCAGATTTTCCATTTGAAATTCAGAAAATATCAATTGAAATTCAGAAAATATCATTTGAAATTCAGAAAATATCAATTGAAATTCAGAAAATATCATTTGAAATTCAGAAAATATCATTTGAAATTCAGAAAATATCAATTATTATTCAGAAAATATCAATTGAAATTCAGAAATCGTCATTTGAAATTCAGCAAATATCAATTGAAATTCAGAAACCGTCATTTGAAATTCAGAAAATATCAATTGAAATTCAGAAAATATCATTTGAAATTCAGAAAATGTCAATTGAAATTCAGAAATCATCATTTGAAATTCAGAAAATATCATTTGAAATTCAGAAAATATCAATTGAAATTCAGAAAACATCAATTGAAATTCAAAAAATATCAATTGAAATTCAGAAATCGTCATTTGAAATTCAGAAAATACCAATAGAATTTCAATTGATATTTTCTGAATTTCAATTGATGTTTTCTGAATATCAATTGATATTTTCTGAATTTCAATTGTTATTTTCTGAATTTCAAATGATATTTTCTGAATTTCAAATGATATTTTCTGAATTTCAAATGATGATTTCTGAATTTCAATTGACATTTTCTGAATTTCAAATGATATTTTCTGAATTTCAATTGATATTTTCTGAATTTCAAATGACGGTTTCTGAATTTCAATTGATATTTTCTGAATTTCAAATGACGATTTCTGAATTTCAATTGATATTTTCTGAATTTCAATTGATGTTTTCTGAATTTCAATTAATGTTTTCTGAATAATAATTGATATTTTCTGAATTTCAAATGATATTTTCTGAATTTCAAATGATATTTTCTGAATTTCAATTGATATTTTCTGAATTTCAAATGATATTTTCTGAATTTCAATTGATATTTTCTCAATTTCAAATGGAAAATCTGAATTTCAATTGATGTTTTCTGAATTTAAAATGGAAATTCTGAATTTCAATTGATGTTTTCTGAATTTCAAATGGAAATTCTGAATTTCAATTGATATTTTCTGAATCACAATTGCAAAAGGTGTAGTTGACATCATCAGGATATTATAATTGTTGAAGTCATTGGTTCTATGGCTTTTGATTTATATTCTTAACTGTTATTTTTTGATAAAGAAAAAAAAAAATTACAAAATAACTTTTATTATTTTTGAAAAAATAAAAATCTTGTTTGAATTGTTTTTGTTTGAATTAAAAATAAAAATCAAACAGAGCAAATAAACAAAAAATTAAAAATATTCAAACAAGAAATAATTATAAAACAATCACTTTTTTGAATAAAAGTTATAACTGTTACGTCCCTGGTTTAAAACCTTGCAAAGCCATGATTGCTTGTCCGCAGGTTAAATACTTATAGAAATTGTTCGCTTTCATTGCGAGCTTATGAACCTGGAATCTTTGAAGAATTTGATGGCCAATGTTGTGTAAATTAAACAATTTTAAATGTGTGTTTTAACTGAACTGTTAAGTCCAGGAGCTGTTTATTAACTGATCTTATTAAACTTCTCTACATACTAATATAGCTCACAAACAAATACTTACAAAACTACAAAAAATAAAATAAACAATAAAATAAACAAGCAAGTGTGTGAGAATTGTCGAATACAAATTCCCAGATTACTTAATACTTAATACTAAATAATATTATTATTTAAACAAATGAAATAAAACACAAAATAGCAAGGAATGAGAACTGCTATCGTAAGCACGTTCTCATGCCTTTGCTATATTACATTATTTAATATAAATATGGTCCATTCAGCAGCCCGTGTTAACTCTTCCCTCACTCAAGTGAAGGCTGTCCTCCCTCTTCCTTATTATTTCATTCTATGTGGTTTTTAAATTCAATTGTTGGCGTCTTTTACACCAACGTTTCATGCGTAAGACCGTAGCATAAAAAATTACAAAACTTGTGAAAGCAATGCAACCTGAATATATTGGCCACGTCTTTGTCCGAGTTTTTAGTTCACCAATGTGGTTAAAGTTTTCGAGGCTCATTTCGTGTAGAAAAGGTAGACTTAGAACATTTTTATGTCCGGCGACATTTATCAAAGGAAACGTTGGGGTTCCTGGGTTTCTTTTAGGAGTTTTATATTTGTTCACATATTGCGAGTTGTTTATGTTGACGTAATCATCAGAAATTATTAAATAGGTGCCAGTAAGTAACTTTTCGTCTTGCTGAGGTTCCTTTACCCTGACTACTGCATCATTAATGATAATGACCCCCTCGTGAACTCTCAAAATCGGGTCTGGCTTATACAATTTTGTTTGACAATGAGCAATTTGGCCGGAAATTAACTGCTGTGCGCAAGTTACATTTTTTCGGATATTACAAAATACTGAAGTTACTGTAGGTTTACATTAGTCAATTTTGACATTTCGCGACCACATTCGTATCACCGAGATCTATTACCTTACCAGAGTGAGAGACAGGAAAAATACTTATTTTTTTACATGACAATTCTGGGTTTGGAAATTAATTATAAATAAAAATAATTCATTATTTTGGTATACTTTTATATCAGATACTTGCATTAGTTCAGAAATGCTTATGTTAGTAAAATGTTCAGTACCGGCAAAATCTTCTTTATTTAAAATAATGGTATTAACATTAGTCTTCGCCAGGGCTATGGATAATAGTAAATTCTGTAATTTAATAATTATCATTCTGTTTCTTGTTAATAAAATTTCGAAAAGATTTCCAGTGTCTATCTGTTCTTTTCTGTTTGACAATATAGCGTTCACGGCAGCAGTTAGGTTTGAAATCTGAATCTGAATTTTCGTATTTATCTCAATTTGTCTGTTATTGGACTGAATTAACTGATCTTGGTTCAGTTTAACTTTTTCAAAATCATCAAAATCTGGGGTTCCTGCTACGACCTTTAATGCGGTACCTAAAATGTTTAAACTTCTAGCGTGTCTATGGTGAATATTCAAGGTCGAAAGAAGTGTGTCCATGTGTTCAATATCAGCGTATAAGATCTTCTATACCTGTGACTCTGGAAACTGATCCAGAAGAGTTCTTGTCTCATCAACCGCCATGTTGTACAGCGTAAGATTTGAATAGTGACTACCCATATTCCTTACAAATGAACGCATCCCCGTCCAGAATTGGAATGTAGTCCGAATGAGAGTAATCAATAATTCTTGCTGATACCATTACCAAAGCGGTAAGAAATATAAGTAACCCAGTGTAGAAACGGTAATGACATATCATTATTTTTTGGACTACCAGTAATGACACCCACTTACCTTCTGTATTATTTTAAAACATATAATAATGAGTTACTGATAATGACTTATTTTTATCATTATTTCAAATAGAAAATAATTTTTCAGATTTTTTTAAAAATTTTTTGAAATCTATTTTTAGACTCAATATTTTTTAAACACTGGTAAGGATATATGTAACCACATATTTTTTGATTTTTTGTATGTTGGCGAGTAAGCTTACTTGTGTGCAGCAGGTCAATTGTGTTTTTATCTATTAAATATTACATGTCGATATAGCTCAGATGGTAGAGCTGTTGACTGGCAATCTGTAGACCCAGGTTCGATTCCCGCACCAGCAAATTTTATTTAAAAAAAAAAAATACAATAAAAAATATTTTTTTTTATATAATTTATTTTTTATAAAATTGTTTTTAGACTCATTATTTTTGTCAGTACTGGTAAGCACATAGGTAACGATATACTTTTTGATTTTTCGTATGCTGGTGTGTAACCATAACTCATTATTTTTCGCGACATCGCCATATAAAGGTAATAAGAAATGTAATAACAAAAGTAACTAGTTACCATTACCAAGTATGTAGTTACATAACCACATATCTGGTAATGATTTTCTACACTGGGAAGTATCTAAAAATAAATTTTCGAAGGGACCATTAGAGTTTGTATCTTATATTGTCTTTATGAACCACCCTCCCTTTTATGAGAACGGTGGTACCGTTGTGTGCTTTAATAGTAGCCTCCTCGTACAGAGGGTTTAATTTGTTGCCTAATCTTCTATTTATTTTCACGAACACCTTTTCCCTGATTTGGTATGTTCTGTTCTGCCGGGTTCTGGTGTGTGTCTCCAATGAAAGGACCTGAGCATTTAAAATTCTCCGTCGTATGTCATTTTTCAATTCCGGAGGAGCTGAATGAATTACATCGATTGGTCTCCTGTTGGTTACCGAATGTATTGTCCTATTGTATTCAATTGTCGCCTACAAAATAAGGTCTACTGTATCCTCTATGTGTTTTTCCATCTTTAGGCATCTATAGAGCTCCCCCAATATGCTGTGAAAACGTTCCACCTGCCCATTTGAGGTGCTATTTAAAAGTATTGAATATATAGTTTCAGAGTTTATGGATTTTTCATTGTCGCAGTAAATAATTTTTGTCTGAGGAAAGATATTCATTAGCTGAAGTATTGCTCGATTTACGACTAGGATCGTCCGCGATTGAATAGGTTGCACAACAGAGAATTTTGAAAATTTGTCAATGCAAGTGAGAAAATACTTGCGATACGTTGAAAATATATCAATATGCAGTATTTCACCTGCATATGATGGAATAGTGGTTTCACCGAGTATATGTTGTTTCCGGTGTCTTTCGTACTTTGCCCTAGAACAGGTTTTACAATTCATTGTCACTTTGTTTGCTATTTTTGTCATTTTGGGAAAATAATCAAGCAATATTTGCATAACATTTACTTGTGCAGCCCTGTGGACACGGTTATGCTCGGCTACAACTATTTTCCTTTGCTCGTTTTGATTAAATATGTCTGTGACATAATTTCTCGTGTGGTAAAATTTTGTTGCAGGGTAGGTTAATAAATCTGAAATACAATTGATAATTTCCGAAATACAATTGATAAAACTGAAATTCAATTGATAATTTCTGAAATACAATTGATAAGTTCTGAAGTAAAATTGATAAAACTGAAATTCAATTGATTATTTCTGAAATACAATTGATAAAACACTTGCGTTTACCTCTTCCTGAAGCTTTTCAAGTAAGTGCTCCCGGTTTGAAAATTTAATATGATGTCTAGTTTTCCGACCAAAAATTATGTATAAGTTATTGTTAATGAAACAACTTTTGATTTCGAGTACTTGACTACGACTGGCGTTTTCTTTATTAACATTACTTTTAAAAGAACAATTATGCTTACTCTAGCAGTAAAACAAGTTCATAAGAATAAAGTGATAATTTTATTTAAAATATTACAATTGCAAAACTACAGACATATCGTCAGCAGTTTTTGTATTTAATAAAGTGTAATATGAACCAAGCAAAAATGACTTTTAATGGGAGCGTGTGTCACATGAAAATTAAAGGTAAGCAAATGTAAATTAACCCAGTGGGAAACGAAATAGTTATTTCGTTAACTCTTCCCCTCTTAAATTCCGACGTCCTCGTTGGATGGATAAGTATCAATGCTAGCAATAACTTCAGGAGGTTTTTCATCGTTTAGTTTTACTGAGATTTCATATGCTTTTCTTTTCTTTTCCCATTTCTTCAATAACAACAATAACAATACCACGCCAATGGCACTGGGGATTAAGACGCTTGTTGTGAGTGTGGCTCTATAATTGTTGACCAGTTGCTGAATCTCCGCAGCATTATTTATATGGAGCTCTTTTAACATTTCCAAAGACAGCATCTCTTCGTATTTGGTTATCGAATTGGTGGTTTTCAATATAGGTGGTAATGGCTGCAACATAGTTATCTCGTTGTTATAGTAAGTTCGGTTTTCTATTTGCACTGTGGTATTATGATATTTTATAAGATAAGTTCCATTTAACCAAAGATTTTTCTATCGACTTCTATAGGACCGTTATACCCATTCAGCATTATTAGGCCAGGTAAAAGCTCAGTTATTGTAGCTAAGTGTTGATCATTTGAGGTTGGGCATATTGAAGATATACCGGATAATAAATTTGGTAGGCATTCGGATGAAGTGACGTTTACCAGATTTTCATTTTCGCAAACGCTAATATCATAAATCATTTTGCATTGTATTTTAATTTCAATTACAGAATTCTTACACACTATAAAATTTTCATTATTCAATTTGATTGTCTTTTCGCCTTGTTTTACAGGTTTTATAAACAATTTTCTACAAGTTTCCTTTTCAGTTTTAGGCAAATTTACGACATAAATTAGCGTCGTTTGATTCATACTAATTTTTACCTCTCCGAATTCTAGAGCTTCAATTAGATTTGAATAAGGGAAGTTCTGATTTTCAAAAAGACTCTTAGTTACGTTTAATTCGTAGCCGGAAAATATAAAAGAATTAATTATCCCTGATCTTGCCCACTGAATTGAATAGTTAATGTTAGTCAATTCCTCTTTTATTATTCTCAATTTTCTCTCGACATTTTTCATAATTTCAATTTTCAATGCGTCGCTTGAACCTATGTTATTCAGTATGGTGTTCGTAATCTTAGTTATTTCCCTGACTCTCAATTCTAGAGCCCTATTTATCACAATTTGCCTATGATTATTTTCTAGCAAACCGTTGACCCTATCTGATATCATCTGGAAATCTTCATGATCGGGCGATCCCGCAATCCATTTCCAGGCCGTTCCAAGAATCTCAATTGATCTTGTTTTCCGTATAGGGCTTAGCTCCCTGAGCATTTTATATAGGGTATCTATTTCATGAACAAGGAATTGGTAATTATTGTCCTTTTTTGTTATGTCACGTATTATTGTATCGTATATCTGGTCCAATAAAGTCTCGTACTGTTCCAAGTCTATAATGTGGATTAATTTAAAGTTTCCCGTCTTAAGTTTCGCTGTACCAGTCTCTTTTGTAACAATCCGTGAGTTCGTGTAGTCCAGTATTTGAGTCTCCGCTTTCGCTAGAGCAAGAAATGTCCTGAAATGAAAGCATTATTTTCTTATAAGATTTTTGTGAACTATTTTTTTAGAAACGGTCAAAACTGCCTGTCCTTTGTCTTCCTGCACTATTTCTTTTCTGTATCGGGGTGTCAGTTTGTTCCCTAATCGTTTGTTTCCCTTAACAAAAATTTCGTCACCCTGCCTGTACGTTTTCCCTTCATGTCTATTCCTGTTGTGGAATTCCAAGTCTTTCCCCTGTTTTTCTGTTAACTTCAGTATCGTTCGTTTTCGGTCTTGTTCAGTTCCGATGATTCTCCCAAAAAAAACTTCAATAGGTTTTCTATTGGTTGTCGAGTGGATTGAGTGATTATACCTGTTCAAGGAACTATCCAATAAATCCTCGAAAGAACTATGTATTTTCTCCGCATTAATGCACCTTAAAATTTCAGCCAATGTTGAATGAAACCTTTCAACTTGACCGTTTACGGTACTCGAGTATGGAGGTGTCGTATAAACATTAATTCCCATTTGATCCTTTAACATGAATAAGATGGAAGATGAGTTCAAAGATTTCTCATTATCAATTACTATGTTTTCGGGAACTCCGAAAGAAGTAAGTAATTCCCGTAGGGGAGATTTAATATCCTCTGCTGATCTTGACCCTACAATTCTCACTTGAGCGTATTTAGAGAATTTGTCTACCGCAGTCAGTATTATTCTGTTGTTCGTATGATAGACATCTATGTGAACAAATTGTCCTGGGTACTGCGGAATGGGAGTACTCTTCAGAATTATCTTGTTCGGATGGCGCTCATATTTATTCTCGATGCATATTCGGCATTGCTTTACGATTTTCACAATTTTTGCCTGCATCTGGGGAAAATAGGATTTTCGCAATAGTTGGATCTTGTTCTCCCTGGCATTTCTGTGAGCCCTTTTATGCTTATTAATGATTTCGGTATCTTGCTCCGTGTTGGACGTCAGATCCCTTACCATTGTCCTAGTATACTGAACTTTATATTGACCAAAATTAGAAGGATAGATTTCCTGAATTTTCCCTAAAATCTTATCCTCGGTTTTAATCCCATTCGTTACCATTGGATTTAAATATTTTCCCAATATTTCTGTTAATTTCCCAAAATCAAAATCATTTTCCACTATCGTGTGTCTATTATATTTTGAGAATATGGTTTCACATTTATACGAAGGTGTTTTACCGGTTGATATTATTAATTGATTCTTAAAAACATTAATTGGAACATCCGTGAACGGAATGAGATTTTGAGGTGAAGTTTCGGCACTGTGTTGAGTAGCCGTTATTGAGTTTAACTCAGAAGTTTGTGGTGGTCTTGATAACGCATCCGCCACCACATTCGTGCTACCCGGTTTGTACTTTAATTCATAGTTGTACTCCTCCAAAATCGCCTTCCATCTTTTGAGTTTACTGTTGGTGTTCCTACTACTCAACGCGTATGTTAACGGTTGGTGATCAGTGAAAATCTTCACCGATGCGTGACCATATAAATAACCCCTTAAAGCCCTAAGGGCCCATACTACTGCGAGCATTTCCCTCTCATTAGTAGCATAATGTTCCTCGGCCCTATTCAATGTTCTTGATATGAACATAATTGGCCAGCCTTCCTGTTCCAATACCGCACCCAATGCATAATTCGATGCGTCAGTAGTCAATTGGAACTCTTTTTCCATATTCGGAAACGCTAGAATGACATCGCCTGATGCAAGTGAATTCTTTATCTTCTCAAATGCCTCTAAAGCATTTTTGTCCAATGTTATACGAATTCTCGAAGACATTTTCTTGGACATACGTCCCTCTTCCCCCCTTAAAAGGATCGTAAGGGGTTTTGCCATTTTAGCATAATCCCTTATGAAACGTCTATAGAATCCCGACATTCCCAGGAACGATCTAAGCTCCTTTATCGTAGTTGGAGGTTTCAGATTCCTAATTGCCTCAACTTTAATTGGATTCGCCTTTATGCCCTCAGTAGAGATAATGAATCCCAAATATTCCACTTCCTTTTTCAAAAATTCGCATTTGTCCAGTTGGACTTTCATATTAGCATTCTGCAAGGTATTAAAGATAACTTCAATGTTCTCAAGATGAGAATTTTCATCACGACCGAAAATTATGATATCGTCTATATAGACGTAGCAAATTTTCCCTATGTGTTCCCGAAGGATATCATCCAATGTTCGTTGGAATATGGCAGGAGCATTTTTCAGCCCGAAAGGTAACCTTGTGAACTCATACTTCCCGTTATTTACCGAAAATGCCGTTTTCTCAATGTCTCTGTTTCTTAGAGGGATTTGGTGAAATCCGCTTTTCAGATCCAATACAGAGAACCACTTATTCTTCCCAAGATTAGAAAGTACCTCATTTATTTCCGGTATAGGGTACCTATCAGGTACGGTTATTTGATTCAGTTTCCTGTAGTCAATAACCATACGAAATTTTCTCTCGCCGGAAGCGTCCATTTTCTTTGGAACAATTATAACCGGTGAGTTATATGGTGACCTTGATGGTCGAATTATACCGTGATCAAGCAATTCCTTTATCTGCCTTTCCACTTCATCCTTCATTGTTATCGCATATGGGTAACTCTTCGAGTAGATTGGTTCGTCAGTTGTAGTCCTGATGTCCGCTTGTACCGTTGTCGTAAATGTCAGCCGTTCGTTTGGTTCTGTAAACAGATTCCGGTATTTATTGCAAATTGTTCTTAATTTACCCCTCTGATTTTCCGTTAGGTGGTCCGTTCTCAGGTTTATTGCGTTTACCGATTGTGAAATTTGCTGTTTTATCTTAACCTTTATTGAATTGTTAATCAGCATGAAACCCCTTGAAGTAAATATAACAGCATTAAGCTTTTTCAAGCTATCGTTGCCCAAAATACCGTTAAAAGATTTAAGCGATGGCAACAGAAAGAATTTAAGATTTTCTGAACGCAATCCAAATAAATTTATGAAAGTGTGGTGAGTAATGTTAATATTGCCCCCAACTGATCTCGCTTGGAAATTGATTTCGTTTGGAATAGGGTTTCGAATTAAAGAAGGTTGTATGTAGTTTCTATTGGAACCTGTATCGATTAAAAACTTAAAAGTACGTCCGTCGTTGGTCTTACACTGAAAGTATGGTAATGTCGAATCGGTTAGTCTAAAAAATGTATGTCCGAAAATTCCGTACCCTCATCAAGATTTTCATCAATACGGAGATATTCATTTAAATATTCATCCAAATCTTGTACTTCTTCAGTTTCCCGTAATGTCAAATCTTTCACAGAGGCATTATCCTCATGTGTGGTATTTCCCTCAATTTCACCCTCAATATGATTGATGCGCTGTAATTTACTTGGCCTTTGTATTTGGGAGGAATTTGGTGGAGGTCTTGCTCCAGAATATCTATCGTTCCTATATGGCCTGTTCATATAGTTGACCGCTTTGGTCTGAATTGAATCGACTTCCATTGGGGTGGGTGGTTTAGGCTGGGTCGGTCTCGGCGGTGGATTTCCCATATTTGCCTGTGGCCTATTGCCAGCATGTTGAGTACCATTCGATGTACCCTGTGGCCATTGTGGATAAATGTATGCCTGTCTAGGCAAATTTTGTGGCAAATATGCCAATTGGGGATAAAAATTTTGTGCAGCGGATCTGCATTGTGGGGCAATATGTTTGTGATGTTGGATAGCCGAAGCCGTATTGTGGCTATTATTAGCATAAACTGACCTAAATTGTTGGTTTTCCAACTTTTGACACAAATGTAGTGCCTCTTGCAAATCTTTCGGCTCTCTCATACCCAATAATCTGGGTAGATCGGCCTGAAGTCCCCTGACAAAAGTGTCCAGGGCCTTGTTTCTATAGGTCCTGGTCAATAAATGTATAGAAGTTTCGTTCTCTTCCATACATGCTATTTTATTCAGAATCAGGGATAAGTGTGCGTAAATCCGTTTATAATATTCCTGGATACTATTATTTCCCTGTATCATAGAGGACATTTGGTATTCTAATGTACCAAGATCCCTTTTATCCGCGTAGTGTGTGGTAAGACACTTAATTATACACCCCCAATTAAGAGGTGTGTTGTATGATTCAAGGGCAATATCAGCATCACCCGTTATCTTGTTCCTAACTACATTTAGGATTCCAAAGTATTTTGGAGTCCCGCGAATGGGTTCATAGATCTTTAGGATCCTTTCCACACTCTTCTTCCAAGATGCGAATTCTGTTTGGTTTCCCGAAAATTCCCTCAGTGTACGCACTACATCAGGTACTTTATCCAGACCCGAAAGGTCTCCGTTAATTATATTAACGTCCTGATCTGTGGGTTGTTGAGGAACTGGATGTAGTTCCTCCTGCACCACTCTACGTACTACACTTGCAATTGCAAGTTCTATCTCCCTGTTCATTTGAAATTGTTGTAATGGGGGATTATTGTTATCATTACTGTTATTATTACCGTTGTTATTATTAATATTGTTCAGAATCGGAGGTCTAATCAAATTGTTCTGATTTGCCATTTTGTTTAAATAAAATTTTTATTGAATTGAAAAGAATGAAAAAGAAACTTTGTAGAATCACAAGATTTTTATAATTTCGTTTCCGTTTTTATTATTTTGAAATTATTGATAATATTTTTGATTATTAAAGATCTCTTATTTAATTTATTGAAATTAAAATATATTCTTAAGTTTCTAATTTACTTAATATAAAAGATATTATGACTTACAATAGAATTGTTATTTTTGTTGCCATATTTTTTTTCGTTGTTTTCTTGTTGTAGTTTTGGTGGTTGGTTGATTATTTTGCTGCTTTTGTTGTTGTAGTTTTGGTGGTTGGTTGAATATATTTTTGCTTTTGTTGTTGTAGTTTTGGTGGTTGGTTGAATATATTGCTGCTTTGTACGTCTATTAATACGCCGCCCAGGCAAATTCGTTGCCTGGTGACTTACACCTCCAAGTTCTTTGCTTTGTTGTTAGCTTTTGACTTATTATTTTGGAAAAGTTCTTAAATTTTTGTTATTTTAAGTTTTAATTTTAAATTTAAATTATTAGTTTTTTAAATAGTTAATTTGCTCTAATATATTTTTTTAAAGCACTTGTACTAATCTTTAGTTAATTTGTTAAGGATTGTTCACTTATTTTTGTTGCTTATCCTTTTTTGCACTGCTTTAGGGCACTTGTTTTTGTTTTTTGTTGTTTGATGATCACTTTTATTTCATATTATGTTGTTTAGTTTATAAAAAGGATTCTTCTAGAAACGTGTAATTAATCACTTAGAGTTTTCCATATATTTTTAATATAATTTGTCGTAGATAATTGTTCACTTATTAAGAGGATTATATTCTTACTTAATAATTATTTGTTGATAGTTATTTTTTTCACTTAATTTAATACCGCGCCGACACCAGAGAATTGTCCTTTTTGTGTTTATTATAACACTACTGCGGTTCTCATCAGTGTTCTTTTGCTGCGCGTCGTGTCCGTTTTCTAATGAGATTCGACACACGTTTTTTTTTTTTTTTATTTTTAGTTTATTTTTCAACTGAAAAATTTTTCACCAAAATTGTGCTCGGGCGCCAGTTATTGTTAATGAAACAACTTTTGATTTCGAGTACTTGACTACGACTGGCGTTTTCTTTATTAACATTACTTTTAAAAGAACAATTATGCTTACTCTAGCAGTAAAACAAGTTCATAAGAATAAAGTGATAATTTTATTTAAAATATTACAATTGCAAAACTACAGACATATCGTCAGCAGTTTTGGTATTTAATAAAGTGTAATATGAACCAGGCAAAAATGACTTTTAATGGGAGCGTGTGTCACATGAAAATTAAAGGTAAGCAAATGTAAATTAACCCAGTGGGAAACGAAATAGTTATTTCGTTAACTTATATTCGAGCAGAGGGGTTTTCTGCTTCTTCGATTATAATTTGATTCCTAAAGCAACTTAAAGGTTTTCCTGTGGTATCAACAGTGTAGGTAAGTGATTCCTCACTGTGAATTGTGGCAGCCGTTGTACCTGTAGAACCTTGGCCATTCTCCAATGCATTTATGCGTTGATTTAATTGTAAGTCATGGATATGACTAATGTTTTTTCGTGAAAGTGCATCAGCGACATGATTTTCCTTGCCTGGTTTATAGAAGATGTTAGCATTATGCTCTTCTATAAAGGCTTTCCATCTTTTAATTTAGGCATTCGGGTTTCGTTTTGATACCGCGAATGTTAAAGGTTGATGATCGGTGAAGATATTTAAAGTTCTTACACCATATAAATAATTTCTGACACTTTTAAAGGTCCAAAATATACGCAAAGTGCATCTCGTTGTCCTTAAGAGTTCGAGATATCATGGTGATTGGTTTCCCATTTTGGGAAAGAACTGCACCAAGTCCACAAGATGATGCGTCAGTCGTAAGATGAAACGCTTTTCCGAAATCGGGATAAATGAGCATTACATCCTTAGATGCTAAAATTTCCTAAAGCTTTTCGAAAGATTGTAACTGCTGATTTTGCAGAGAAATATTTATCTTCCTTGATTGGGTTGCGCTTACTTTACCATATTCCCCTTTCAATATATTAGTTAAAGGTTTTGGTATACCAGCGAAGTCCTTAATAAAACACCTGTAGTAGCTCGCTAGGCCAAGAAATGATCGGATTCCAAAAAGTGTTGTGGGTGTAGGGTAATTTTTTATTGCATCCACCTTGCTTGGAGAAGTTTGCATGCCCCCCGGCAGACCACAAATCCCAAGTATTCTACGCTGGTCTTAAAAAAATTTGATTTTTCAATAGAGATTCTCATGCTCGCTTCGCATAATTTCCGAAGCACCCAATCAATATGCTTAACATGATCCTCCTTTGTTTCGGAAAAAATTATCACGTCATCTACGTAGATGTGACATGTTTTTCCGATTTCCCCTATAAGAACGTCATTAATTGCCCTTTGAAATATACTAGGCCAAATGGAAGGCGACAAAATTCATACTTTCCATTATTTACGGAGAATGCCGTTTTTTCTCTGTCCCTCTATGCGAGTTCGATTTGGTGAAAACCGGATTTCAGTTCTAACGTAGTGAAATACTGAGCCTTTCCTTTGATAGTATCACCATTACGTTAGGAATGGGATATTTATCATCAATCGTTTTCTGATTGAGCTTCCGAAAGTCTATTACTAGACGTTTATTTCTATTGTCCACTTCATCAACACCCTTTTTATCAACGACCCAAACTGGGATATTGTAAGCTGACCTCGAAGGCCTGATAATACCATGAGCCAAAATAGAATTTTATTTCCTCGTTCACAAAATCCGCTACGCCCATTGGATATGGGTATAGTTTTGAGTATATGGGATCATTGTCCTCTGTGCGAATCGTACCAACAATGTTTGTATTATAAGGCAACGACTCGTTAGTTTCAGCGAATGCCTTCTTCCGTATTTCAATCACTTTTTGAAACCTATTTCTCACCGCAGAAGGGATGTTTGCATAGACAATTCTTAGAAAATTCACATCCTTGCAATTAAAAAATTTTAGCCCTTCTTTCCCGGAAGTGAAACAAATTTCTGCATTTATTAAATCTGCATTTGCTCCAACCCTTTTTAACAGGTCGAGGCCTACTATTGCATCGAAAGTTGATAGATTATGTAATATGAAAAATGTGGAATTTATTCCGAACAAATTTATATAATACTTTTCCATGATATTATTACTGCCATGGACTGAGTGTATTGGAAAAGGAGAGCCCACAGGCATTATATTTTTCAAACCTTGCAACGGTTTGATATAATTCTTCGATGCTCCCGTCTCAGTAAGAAGCCTTATAGTTCTACCAGCTACAGTTCGCTCTATAAACGGCAGCTGGGACCCACCTCAAAAAAATTAACGAGATCTGAATCAGCGAGTTCATCATCGAGTTCCTGTACTGCAGTTTCGGCAGCCTCGGAATAACCACATTCTCACTCGCCCTCATGTGCAATGTGATTAACCCTTTGTAACTTAGGACCAGTACCCCTATCGGAACCTGCTGGTCTTTTCGTATGCTGACCCTCGGTGTTGGAAACATACCTCTGTGATTGATTGTATTTATTTCCAGACTGAAAATTTGTTTTCAGCCTGAGGCGAGAAACGGTAAGGTCAATATCCATAGGCTCAGGTGGATTTTGTCTTTTGCTATGATTATCTTCGTTTCCAGTATTTTTACTAAACTATGAGTTTTTTCCCTGATAGTTTTCCTGATCACCATTTTATATTGCCTAACGTTTTGGTTTTTATTTCTATTTTGCTCCTTTCTATTGGCAAAAGTTGTGGCAAACATATATCGTTCGTGATTGGACTCAACCTCTTTTGCCAAAAACAGAGCATTTTGCATACTAGTTGGCCGTGTAGAGAAAAGGATATCGCATAAGGGTTTTTAAGCCCTGAAATAAAGACGCGAAGTGCGTCATTTCTATATTTCTCGTTCATTACTAATGCCATTACATTCTCCTGACTCATTATCGTTTTATTTGTAAAGAGCATAAGCCTTCGTTCCACGGAATCAAAGAACTCCAAAACTGTCTGATTTCCCTGTCTAAGTGTACTGAGCTCTTTTTCGATCAAATGTACAGGACGTTTGTCCTGACGGATTAATATCACTTGTTTATGGTATTAGCTCTATTGAGCGACTATTCTTTATTTTAATTAAGAAACTTAAACTACCTTAACATAATGAATAAAGTATTGTGGAATATGCCCAGTCAGCATTATCCCACGATACAAGTAAGTAAAAGGTAGGTTGTGTAGACAACCAAAAAAGTAAGGTTTTTAGGCAATCAGAACCAAGGTGTCAGTTGTCATACAGAAGGTATGACAAGGTTGGTCTGTCAAATACACTACACCTCCCTTTTTCAGAAAAAGAATGATCAAGTGGGTATGATTAATATTCATTGATCATTCTTTTACTTTTACAATTTATTTATATTTAATTTTATATCTTGTTTTTTTTTATTTATTTTATAACTTAATTAATTTTTCCAATTTCTTTACTTTTATTTGTTTTGAATAAAATATTTAATTTATTATACATGTAATTCAAAAATTGTTCCATTCCTTATAATTAACTATTTATTTATAATTTATAGTTTCTAATTAGTTTTTCTAGGTTTCACATATAAACTTATCTTCTAAAAAAAAATATTTACAATTCATTATTTCCTGTATAATCTGAGACGATTTTTGTGGACTTTCATGGTCCGTTTATCGTCAATCGCTAGTAGACAATTGCCGTGATTATCCACCTCTTTGATCTCAAATGGGCCCTTAAAGAGTGGTTCTAATTTGTGACCAGCATTGTCCTCTAGAAGGACTAGGTCTCCTATTTTAATGCTCATTGGTTTAGTCGTTCTATCATATTGGCCTTTGTTAGTCAATTTTGCTTTGTCAAGCATCACTGAAGCTCTTCTTTGTGCCGTTTGGAGCCTATACTTCACTTCTTTCTCATATGAGTCTATGTTATAAAGTGGACTAACTGTATCCGACTTTAAAGCATCTATGGATGGTGGAATTTTACCAAAGACTAGTTTATATGGACAGTAATTATGTACTGTGGAAGGTGTTGTATTGAAGCAATATGTGAAGTAAGATAACCATTCATCCCAATCAGTTCTATCCGAGGATATGTACGAACGTATGTATTCATTGAATGTTCTGTGGGATCTTTCGATGGTACCCAAGGTCTGATGGTGATAGGCTGTTGAAGTGACGTAGTCAACATTTAACAATTGACATAATTCCCTTATGGTTTGATTTTTATACTCGGTCCCCATATCAGAAATCATTTTTCGCATAGGACAATCAAAACAAAACCTTCGAAAATCGCTTTGGCGACTGTTTGAGCAGATTTGTTAGGAATTGGGACAATAACTAAGTATTTAGTTAAGTCACATATTATCGTTACCGCGTATTCATTGCCATTATTAGATCGCATAAAAGGACCAATTGTATCTATGATGATTGCATCAAACGCGCGTAATGGTGTTTCCGTTTTAACCATTGGTTCCCTTGTTTTCGGCAATGATTTGTTCATTTGGCACCTCGCACAGGATCTCACATAACGAGTGATATCCCTCGTCATGTTCTTCCAGTGGTATTTCAATCTAATTTTCCTGAGCATTCTGATAATGCCAGGGTGACCTCCAAACAATGGATTGTTATGGTACAATTCCATAATCCTCAGTTTCTCGGAATCCGTTACGACTTTAGTAAGTGGTGGTACGAGTACCATGTTCAACTTTCTAAGTTTTCCATTACCGACTTTTTTGAAGTGGTCTAATTTTACGCTCGCGAACAACGCATCGTCCAAGGACATGCGAAGAGTCGTGATTTTATGATTACCAGCTACTTTTTCAAGCTTTGGAAAAAAATGATCTAAATTCATCATTCCATTAGTAACAAAATCTCGTGACTCAAATTGGAAAAGCTTTTTCCTTTTGGACAAACAGCTTATCTTTAGCAAAATGCAATCTTGCATTTTTATTGTACTCATGGGCATTTATTGCCTCATGTACCCGGACATTTTCCGATTTCGTGTTTGGTTCATGGTTGGTCACTTTATCCGAATTTCGGTTTGCCAGAAGTCTTGTAGTTACCTTCAGTATTTTATCAAATTTTGAATTTTTAATGTCCTCGAATTCTATTCGAGACAGTGCGTCTGCTACGCAATTTTCCTTCCCCCTGATATATTCCACTGTAAAATCGTATTCCGATTTAGTCAAGGAGTCTATCTCCGCCACGTAAGCATTGGCGTTTTTGCCACCTTGACGGACATTCACAAGTTTGGCCGATATGACCTCAACTGACTCACGCTTGACAGTTCCCTTCAATGTCGCTATAACCGCACTAATGGTGGTCTCATTTGAAATTAAATTACGGGCTGTGTCCCTTAATTTTGTTTTAATCAGGTTCACTGCCACAATTTCACTGCATCCATAAAACTTTGTAGGTTTTCTGGTTTTCCATCGAAATCTGGTAAAAGTTTCGATGCCAGGCCAAGAAATTCAGCAATAGATTGAGGCATATTGATATTAGTATCAACTCTCTCAACGGATTCAATGGAAGGTTTAAGTTTCACGTTGTAAACGACCTTCTCGTGAAGAGTGACAAGTAGTTTGACCTCAATGCCTCTGCGTGACAAGACGTTGACAAGTTTATCACGTACGTCTGTGAGAAAATTGTCCGCGGCTGATTTGTGTGCAGCCGTTAGGCGGGAGTAATTTACGTTTAAAATTACTCGTATTTTCTCGAGGCCATTGAATAATATTTTAATGAGTTTCTCTACCGTTTCGTCCTTAGTAGGTCTATCGGTATTTAAACACTTATATGATTTATCAAATTCTTCCTTAATAAGTCTTACTTCATTCACAATATCAAGCCAGTCCATATATGAGAGTACTGGTCACTGCGAAGAATTCTACACAAATAATATGGAAAATCATGAGACAAATCAGAAAACTAGACCTTGTCGGGTCCGTTTGCCAAAGAAGCGGCTCTTAAATAATTCTTGCGCAAAGACCTCTTGTGCAGCTGGTATAGGGTCGTTAAAAATTGTAACGCCAAAATCACTATTATTATAATGAAATATATTACGGGGAATTGTACATCCACCTGTATTTCATTAATAACATTAGCGTTTGGGTTATCAATTTTAGAATCGTGATTACCCATTAAAAAAAAACTCTAAAAAAAAAACAATTTGTTAGTAAGATTTCGAAAAAATTAAAAAAAAAAAATTCAGTTATGTCATAGCATCCACTATCCGTTCCCTTCAGGTAAACAGATTTTGGTTGCTATGGCATACATCGGTCGTCTCTTTTTTGAAGACCGGTTTTATTTTTCTCGAATTGTGGGAGGTTCACTTGTGAATCACCCCAGTCGATAAAAATTAAAAAAATATTACTGCTAGAGTTACTAGCAGTTGGCTAGTATGTTCTATCTTTTCTTTTCTTTTGAAAAAAAATTCAATTTTTTTCTTTCAATTGTTAAAAATTTTCTTATTCTCTTTTTTTTTTTATTTAAATAAAAATATTTTATAAATTTAAAAATCAGAGACCCAAAATAACTGTTATATTTCACAAAATTTTAAAAAAGTCACCACCCAAATTTTTTTAATTATAATATTTCAACAATGCACTATATTTCATAAATCATATTGCACAAAAAAAATCACAAGGCTTGGCAAAGATTTAAATTTTTTGAATTTTTATATTTTACTCTATAAATTTCAGTTGTTTTCTGATTTTTATTTTAAAACTTTTTGTAAAAGTTACAGAATGATTTTTTTTTGAAAATTAAGCACTAACTTTTTTATTTGATAATAAAATAAAAATTAAAAATTGACCTAATTGAATGCCGGAAGTTGTTGAAATATACATATTTACTCACTTTAAATCACTGTTCAATCTTTTGTTAACACTAGTTGACATCATCAGGATATTATAATTGTTGAAGTCATCGGTTCTATGGCTTTTGATTTATATTTGGTAAGGTATTCCTTAATGTCTGGAAGAGTGTTTTTGTTGTTGTCGGTGGTGGGTGAAATGGAGTAGTTGATGTTTTATTTGTTCGTCGGTGTTTAAATCGATATAGATGGTATTAGAAAAATTAAAGGGGTTATTTTGTAAAACGCAACGACGCAAGTCGTTGCGTTTTACAAAATAACCCACTAAATTTACCAGCCATTTTTTTTCTAAATTAACTTTTACACTGTTTATATAACGTTTTTTTAGCAAATATGGAGAAACTTGTATGTATCTTTTTAATTTATTTTTCATAAAAGTATATAAGTTTATTAATTTTTTGTTGTACATAATTTATTTTTTATGATATGTTTGTTTTTTCACTATTTTGTTCACCGTAATTGATTATTTTGGCAGGATCGCCATGGTGGATTAATATCACTTGTTTATGGTATTAGCTCTATTGAGCGACTATTCTTTATTTTAATTAAGAAACTTAAACTACCTTAACATAATGAATAAAGTATTGTGGAATATGCCCAGTCAGCATTATCCCACGATACAAGTAAGTAAAAGGTAGGTTGTGTAGACAACCAAAAAAGTAAGGCTTTTAGCCAATCAGAACAAAAGTGTCAGTTGTCATACAGAAGGTATGACAACGTTGGTTTGTCAAATACACTACAGTACGCATAGGTAATTTCTATTCTGGCAATTATTGCATTAAAGTTTAGAACAGTATTATATGACGATAGCTCAGCATCAGGTTTACCCTTAATTTTCTTCCTAATAATCGCGATTACCTGGTAATGTTGGTAACTACCCTTAAAATTTTTTAAAATCTTATACGCCATATGCGCTGCCTGTCTCCAAGGCACGTAGTTCTGTATCGTCCCGTCAAATTCGGGCAACGATTTAACAACATCCAGCGGTATGTTGCAAGCTACGTTTTCTTGAATTTCTACCTCCTTATAAGGTTCTATTTCAAGATTGCCCGTTGACAAGCTTGAAAACTTTTGAGAAAGTTCCTCAAATTTTCTATCGAACTCTCTTTTCTGGGCTTCTGTCGCTAAGCGGACAGCTCCCTCCAATAATGATTGTATTTTCGCTCGATTCATTATTTCCGCCTGTCTATTCAGATTCAATCCCTCAAACAAACCTTCCAAATCCTCTACGCTCATAAATTTCAAGAGTTACAAAGTTTAACACAGAAGAATATTTTTAACTTAAGAAAAATTTTGGAAAGAGAAAAAATTACTTAGCACGCATGCGAAAATTATTCATACAAAGAAAAACAAAAGCCTGGCGAAAAAAAAAATGTTTTCGATAATTTTATATGAGCATTTTAATCACCTTATTTTTGGTATCTTCTGGTGAATTATAGATTTCGTACAATCACGCAAGAATTTAGATTTAGCTTTTATTGAATTATATTTTAAACAAAATATAATTCTAATTTTATACTGTTATTCCTGCTGCTGTTGGGTTGTTGTTGCTTCTCTTGTTGTTGCTGCTGTTTTTTTTTTTTTTTTTTTGGTTGATGTTGGTTATAGTTGAATTTTCAAAACATTTTTTATTGCTGCTACTGTCGTCGGGTTGTTGCTTGTCGCTGCCCAGGCAGATTCGTTACTTGGTGACACAATTAACAGTTTCTCACAATTTTAAACTATTTTTATTTTAATTTGTTTTTGAGTAAAACAAAAAACTTTTTTTTTAAGGTGTTTTTTTTTTGCTTCAACATTTCTTTGAATTTAATCTTTTTGGGTCCATACCATGCTATACTGGGCTCATTACCTGTTGAAAAATATTATTATGATGATTAAAAGAGAATAGAAAAATATTCTTTATTGTGTTCTATAATTTAAGATTTCTGCCAACTACTTTAAATTGATTTTTCATTTACAACAACTAATATCATCAACTGGTTGGTCAATAGGTTGATCGGTAGACTTGTCATATTCATATTGCTCGACATATTCTTCCAAAGTTTGACCTTGTCCGTCCACTTACGCAATAGTTTGTTCATAATGTACCACTTCCCGATCACTTTCGTCTTGTGAGTCAATGTGAAAATTCCTCTATATTTTGCGTTGGTCATGGTAAGTATTATCGTTGGTTCTTTTTTCAAAATAATCATTTGGTCTTGGTCTATTTATGTAGTTTATTTTATTAGAGCGCATGCTCGATTCTATTTTCATTGGCTCAGGCCTAGATTGTGGCTTTGGTGCCGAATGACTTGGGGAATGGGTTGATTCCCATATCGATTATTTCCATTTTGGTCATGGAAGTTTTGAGATGATCTCATAGGATAATTATTACGCTGATAGGCATTAGGTTGGGGTTGTGGCATGTAAGCCAATTGAGGGTAAAATGCATGATATTTTCCCCGTGTCAATTTAGGTTTATGGCCAAGAATTTTATTAGGAATATTTAGGCTATTATGCGCATAATTGTATCGAAAATTTTGATTTCCCAATTTTAGACATAGATGAAGAGCTTGAGGTAAATCCACTGTCTCTTTCCAAAAGACGTGACAAATCAGCCTTAATGGCTTCTCGCCTAACTCTATGCTACCGAAATTGTTCAATATCAGCGACAAGGGGGTATACTGATAAAATTCATGAATTGTTTGGTTACCTTGTACTAATGATATCATCTGGTATTCCAGAGTACGAATATCCCTCTTGTCTACGTAATGCAGAGTAAAGCATTTTGAAATAGCCTTCTAGTTCAATGGAGTATTGTATGGCTCCAGTGCAACATCTGCGTTGTCCACGATTTTATTACGTTTAACGGTCAAGATTCCGTAATATTTTGGAATGCCTCTGATTGGCTCATATATTTGAAGGATACGATCTACACTTTTTCTACAAGAATTAAAATCCTTAGGATTCCCAGAGAAGTCGCGTAAACAACGGACAACGTCCGGAAACTTGTCTAGCTCTGTCGTGCTATTAACGTTTATTGGATCGATAGTCTGATCCGAAAAATTCGATTAAATTTTGAAATTGTGTCTGCAGGATATTCTGCACTATTTCAGTAATCATACCAGTCGACTGTTCGTTTGGTCGTTGTCTAAGTCCTGGATTTACGGGATTGGGTGGATTACCAGGAGGAACTCCTGCAGTGTTTAGGATAGGGGCTCGAATGAGGTTATTTGGATTAGACAATTTCGCAATCGGTAATTAACTAATTCATTTTCTTACGACGCTTTCTGGTTCTTTTCCTCTCTTTTTTTATTGGTTTTTAATATAGCTTAGAGTTCCTTTCTTTTCAGTGAAACGAATAAACAATTTAAATAAATAAAAAACATTTATATATTTATATATAATTAAACAATTACTAATTTCTTTTCTAAAATAATTATTGTTAAAATAAGACAAATACAAAATGATATTTTTCACTTACAGTAATAAGATATTCCGGAACATGATGTTGACAATTGTTGGTTGATGATGAAATGAAGAAAAACGGGAAACAGGAACTGATAATTGTTTTTCGATGACTATTGTTGATCTGCTCTTATTTTTAGTTCTGATTGTTTCTATATGAAATTTTAACTTAGGTCATTCAAACTTCTTTATTTTTCAAAGTTTTTTTTTCAGTTCTGTTGATTTTTATTTTTGTTCACGAAAATTTAAACTTGAGTCACTGATTTTTTTTTATTCTGTTAGCTGTTACTTCGACAATGAAAGTTTTTTTACTTCTAGATATTTCCAATTCTTTTAATTTTTATTATTAGTTTTGTTCACGAAAATTTAAACTTGAGTCACTAATTTTTTTTTTCTGTTATTTTTTAGCTTTTATTTTAATTCGGTCATGAAAATTTAAAATTTAAGTCACAAAAATTTTTTTATTTAAAATTTATTTTTTTTTAATTCTGTTACTTTTTATCACTAGTTTTGTTCACTTAAGTCACTAATTTTTTTCTTATTTAGGGCGTTTATTTTGTCTTTTTTTGCTTTTGCAGTTCCTTAAGTCACTAATTTCTTTTTTCACTATACTAATTTAAATTATTTTTCTGTATTGTTTGTCCGTGAGGCGGCTGGTGTTCAACACCGTCTTTTTGCTACGTAGCTAATAGGGGCCTTTCCTTCACAATCCGCGGTCAATCCCTCGGAGGTTCACTTCCTTTTTTTTAAGAAATTTTTCCGCGTGGACATTTAGGAAACCCGTAGGATATTTTTCGCTGCTAGTCTTTTACTTAGGCTATAGCAGGCTCTGCGGTTCACTTCTTTTCCACACTTACGTGAGGCTATAGCAGTCTCACTGGAATTTTAAAAAGAAAATTTGTGCGCGTATCCTACTGGTCCCTGCTCGGGCGCCAATTAAAACTTCATAAGTTTTGTTTTCAAAAAATATTATTTTTTTGGAGTTAAACTCCGTCTTTACCGAAAACTGAACTTAAAAATCTAAACAATGAAAATAAACTGCGATTTTTTTCTGCGATATGTATGTGTCACAGAAATAAACCTATAAAATAGTAGAAAAGCTACTAAAAATTAGTTAAAAATTATCTTGCAGGAAAAACTGAAATTAGCAGATTAGCAGCTCACAGGTAGCCATTTTTTCGGCCATATAACGAAGGTAACCCTACTGCACCTTGTTCAAAATTAGTACTCCAAAATTTACTAAATATTAAATAGAAACAATAAATAATTTTAAATAACTAAAATATCAATATAAAAGTTTAAAAATTATGTGCACGTTTATGACTTATTTCGATTTACCAGCATTTCAAGAAGTTCCAATTTCTTCTGAGATCTCTTTTTCCTCTGCTCTTCTCTTTCATCCTTTTTATTAAAAAGATCTAACACTTGCTTATGAAAGTCTTTTTTCTTCCTTCATTTCATCAATCTTTTCCAAAAGATGTTCTTTAACACCAATTTGTCTCCTCTTTTTGGAAGCTGAACTTGAGTAGTTTGAGTAGTCAACTGAATTTGAGCTGCTTGGGCATCATCTACAACAGGATTGTTTATTTTGAGATAAGTTAGTAGGTCTTAAAGTTTTCCGCTTTTGAAATTGTAAAGATATTCGGCCTGATGACGAGTGTCGAATTTGTAGTCGAAATTTTCGACTCCATATAAAAATGATTTTGTATATAATGAAAATTATAAAGAAATGAAAGTCTGATGCTGGATTTTTTTTTTAAATCTGAGTGCTATATATGATAAGTGCAATTGAAAAATTGTTAAAAAGTTGTGTTTTTAAAAATTTTTCAATTTCAAATTCAAGAAAATTCGACTTAGTCTCGAATTCGACCACGACACTCATAATAAGGCAGAACATTTCTTGAAGAAAACGATTCATATATTTTTAAAACATACCTTTTTGCGAGTTTTCGGTGTCAGAGTTCAATTCGTCTAATGCTGCTGTACCTACTTCGAGAAGTGGCTTCATCATCTCCACTCTCCAACACAAATTCGGGAATAATGGCGCGGTTTTGTCGAAGAATTTTGCATTATTTCGTTGTCAATCGTTGACAGTAAGTATTCTGTGCTACTAAAAAAACTATTTACAGTTACTTCTCCAGTTCCCGTAAACATTGGTAAATAGTTAATAGTTTTTGTTAAATTCTGCATGGTATTATTGTGTTGTCGTCCTTGGTTCTGTTGTAAGTCTATGTAAGCTGTCCTAATTTGTTCCAGCTGGTGTTCCCTTCTGGCTAATTCCTCTACCAAATCTACTGGCGGTATTTGACCCTATTCTTGATGAGCCATCCTTAGTTCGTCAAACGTTTGTTGTCTTTTTTCTTGTTTTTTTTTTCCAAATTTTGTTGGTTTTCTCCTGTGGTGTTGGCGTTGTTAGCGTTCACTACACTTATTATCTTTCTATTATAATCTTATTGGTGGTAGTGCTTTATTAGTTTTCACTGCACTTTTCTGTTATAATCTTGTTTGTGGTGTTGACAGTGTTGCCAGGTTTCTTAGGCATAAAATCGTCAAAAATTCTGGAAAACATCGTCAAAATCGTCATATCTTTTGATAAATCGTCAAAAAATAGTTAAAAATCGTCAAAATAACACTATTTGTGTTATAAGGACCCTAAAAAGTTAATAAGCATTTTAAAAATTATCCTCGTTTAATCATTTCGTGCTTGTTCGATTTAACTTATTTACAAACATTTTTATAAACATCATCGAAATTTGACATATTCTGAAGTGGTTGCTTTAAACAAAAGGAAATACCAACAAAAATTTCAGATTTTAAAATATTTATTGTGTATTTCACAGACATTCTTCCAAAAAATTGAAATTCGTTACAGTTTTAGGACAGAAGTTTTACACAAAAATTATCATATTTTTTTATTATTTTTCCTGTAAGTTTTGTACATTTCAAAATACGTATTTTAAAGAAAAATTGGCAGTTTCGCAATAAATAAAAAATTATGATGTACTTGAACGGATTTTTACATTTTTTCTAGATATAATTTTAATTAGAATTTCAATATGAACACTTTTAATCTAAAATTCTAAAATATTTTTCAAAAATCGTATAGATTTGCTGAATATAAAATAATCTGATTTTGCAGCGGTTTTTTAATTTGTTCCCACATTAATTTGCTTGCAATTCTGCATAATTCTAAAAACTAAAAATTTGAGATTTAGAATTATAGATTGGAAAAGTATCGTATTTTAGGACATTTCTTGTAGTATTTCGTATTAAAAAAATCGTCATTTTGAAGCAAAAAATTTTCAAGTCGTCATTTCGCTATTTTAGATAGTAAAAATCGTCAAAATGACGATAAATTGTCAAAACTGGCAACACTGGGTGTTGACTGCATTAGTTTTCAATACACTTTCTGTTATAATCTTGTTGGTGGTGTTAACTGCATTAGTTTTCACTGCACCTATTGTTTTTCTGTTATAATTCTGGAGGCTCTCATAGGATTCGCAGAATTTTATTATTTGTTCGTAAAAAAAGATTTTTCTATAAAAAAATATTTTTTTATATATTTTTTAACCCGAAAACGTATGTTCGAATCACTGGATCCTTTTCACTAAAACTTGGATCCTACCGACTGCGCCAATTTTATAATTAATTAAACAAATTCTATTAAAAAAACAAGTTTTTAATTTATTAGAATAGAACTGAATTTTACATTTTGGTTTTTCTTATTGGCTACTTATTACTAAGGCTAATTATCGTATTGTCAGCATTAATAATTTTATTAGTTTTTGTTTATTGATATTGTAAAATCAACATTAATATTTTATTTAGCGGTGTTGTGAAATCAATAACTGTGTGGTGCTGAAAATACATAATTATTAAGAGTTGTTGTCCAATTCTTTTATGAATATATCAGATTTATCTGGGGTTTTGTCAGCATTATATGTAACTCGCGCGTTAGTAGCGGTGTTTTGGTCAGATTTGGTCAGTTTGGGTTTGTTCGGATGTAGTTCGTGTTTGTTCTCCTTACATATGGTACAATTTTGAGTTATTCGTTTAATTTTACTTGTGATTCCCGGAAAATAATACTTTTGAAGTATTTGAGCCTTATTTTCTATTGCATTTCTATCGTGAACTTCTAATATGATTTCCTCCTGTTGTTCATTATTTATGTCTTCTACAAGTTTTTGCGTATATCTTGTTTTGTAATTACGAAAATATTCACGATAGAAGGTCTGTATTATTCCCATAATTCTTTCTTCCGTGCGAATTCCATTTGTTACAGAAGGATTAAGTCTTTTTTCAAATATTCCCCCTGATTACGTAAGGCGTTGGCGTATTTAGTAAAAACGCCACCATACAAATCGAATTTTTCAAAAAGTGTAATTTTTCTGGCGAATCTAGTATAATTTTGATAAAATATAAGTCTTATTCGGCGGTTAAATATTGAAAAAATATTTGTTCTAACGACTTTGCTGCAAAAACCCCAAAAAACGTCTACGCCTTACATAATTGTAAGGATTGTATTAAATTTTCCCTGTTAAATTCCGGCTCAACAATAGTAGCACTGAACGGTTGAAAAATAATTTGAAATTAATATATTGATATTTCTCCAGTTTATAGAAATATTTGGTTCTTGAAAACATTATTGGGACTTTCTATGCAAGGTACAAGATCTTCGCTGGAGCTTTCATCATTATGGGCAATTTCTGTTAAAGTATTAATTTGTGCAGGTATTCTTGAAAGTGCGTCAGCCAGAACGTTGGTTCTACTTGGCTGATAATTCAACTAATAGTCATACTCATCCAGTACATCCTTCCACCTTTTTATCTTATTATTGTGGCCCTATGTTCCACTGGGAATTAAATGATTCAATATTGTGGTTCTTGGTATTTAAGGTAAATGTAAGTGGTTGATGGTCGGTGGTTATTTTTACCTTCTTAGATCCATAAAGATAATTACGAAGGGAAGTTAAAGCCCAAATTATTGCCAGCATTTCCATTTCATTTGTGGCATAGGCTTCTTCAGTTCGTGAGAGCGTTCTTGAAATAAATGTGATAAGCTTTTTATCTTGGGAAAGGACTGCGCCTATGGCATAGTCCGAGGCATCTGTAGTGAGTTCAAATTCTGATTCGAAGTTCGGATCGGGAAGTATTAGGTTTTCTGAAATTACGATATTTTTTTATTGCCCGCATCTCCTCTAAGCATTGCCGTTATTGGCTTGGCTATTTTAGCATATTCTCTGATAACCGTCTATACGAGGGGTACTATTTATTATTCTTTTTTCTTTTTTCTTTTTTTATTCAGTCTATGGAACATCATTTCCTTACAGACTATGATTAAACTATAAAATAATTATAAATAGTAATTAATATTGTACATGTTTTAAGATATAGGCTTTTGAAAGAACAAGAACGGACGCACTTTTACATTAATAGGCCACAAGGAAGGCTCAAATAGATTATCATATAATTCAGCGGAGATCCCAATTTTAAAAGAAACACTCCTCAATGTGTTCGGCTCAGTTTCCTTTCTAACTAATTTAAAACATTTTAGATGGGTTTTGCCAATATTAGCACCTTTTGCAACATAATTCAGGATTTGTTCTGCTGTTACGCTGGGCTTAAATGAGGAAATATGCGCCCATTTTTTATTAGCGATTACTTCTAAGTCCTTGGAATTATTTTTTCCAAACACCACAGGCTTACGTTTCTTTTTTTTGTAGTTAACATTAGTCCATCCAGTATTGTTAACTGGGATATTACTTTCTGCTTGAGAATATGCAGTTGAAGCTGAGTTAACAGTATTGTCAGAGTTTTGAGAACAACAGATGCTAGCTCTCCGTACACGCACATTAGAATTTAATACATCATTTGGCTCAGTAGCAGCAATAACATCATTTGGTTTAATAGTAGCAATAACATCATTTGGTTTAATAGTAGCAATAACATCATTAGGAATATCATCATCATCATGTAGAGAAAGACTAATGCTAGCTCTTCGTATTCGCTTATTCGAATTTAAAACATTATTACTTGGTTCAGTAGTATCAACAACATCATTACGAAAAGCAGAACTTGAAGAAAAGGAATCAATCAGAGTTGAACGACCTTTTTGTTGTAAATCATTATTTTTTGAATTTAAGCTTGACTCAGCATGTATTTTTTTTATTTTTAAAAGAAGCACTTTCAACTGCATTGTTTTTGTATATACAGGCATTGAATAACGTTTTTAATTCTCTTACTTCATTTGACAAACTTGTTATCATAGCAATTAAATTATTAGATCCTTTAGCGCATTTATTGCAGTTATAAACAATATTATTTGATGAAATTAAAACATTAAAATCACGATCACTATTGACACCAGAACACCCTTTATGGAATAGACCACTGTATGTTATGCATCGAATAAATATACTACCAACAGCTCTAAAGCAACTAACACAAGCAGTATTAGACTGCATTAGGAAGAAAAAATAAAAATGAACTTGTTTAAGCGACAATCACTACTGAACTCCGGGGTGTCCCTCCCATACGGGAATCTCCTGGGTTAAAGCAAGGTATCATTACTTAGACCAGGGACTAATGTTCGAAGAAGTCTCCGTTCCGTGTGCATGAGTAATACGGCTTGTTTATACTCGTTCCGTGTCCATGAGTTGATGGGACATTAACTTAAAACCATCTGATCAAGATCTACTCCGGTACCCAATAAGGTAGAAGGTATGCATCTTCCATCCACTGCATAATATGATGATGTATCCTTATATGTGATCACTCGGCTATAAGAATGCAGAGCCTGTTCGCGACAGCATAAGCTGACGGCTCCACTTAATTGGATATTACATCCAAAATCTTCTGAAGTGTAAGCACTTCCATCCTGAGGATCTTGCGACGTATATATATGCGACGTATATCCTTAAACACGTCTCACCTATCGGGATCATTCCATAACACTTCGGCGTCCGAGGCGTAGGAGTAAAGGATAAAGTTATTGCTTTGGTAGCGGGTCCAAAGCGGGAATAGGGCGTTTCGGTAAGCCTCCGGTAAGGTAGATTGTCCGGGAGGTCAGCATCACCTTTTTGCATAATACATATACCCCACATTCCACTTTTCTTCGCCGATGGACATGTTGGAACAGCTGTCACTGTAACTGTCTTCAAACAACACATCGTATAATTAGAGTACCAAATAGCACTATTTGCTGATACTACTGTACTGGGCGAATCAGTAATAAAAGAAGTCGGCGCGATGTCGATGCCAACTTGCAGCCCAATGATGGGCACTTCCGCTGGATCCTGATCAGAAAGTCCAGAATGAATAAGCGAATAAGATGACATACTAGTAACCTTAGTCGAACCGAAAATAAAATCAGAAATCGGCTTCAAAATAGCTTGTCCTGGTAGCAAACCAATCAAAGTCCGAGCTCCTTTAACGACATAGTCTATAGGATTTGACTTCGTTGAGGGGCGAGAGGAATTTCTTCCCATGCGCTTCGCTCTTCTTTTCTGCGTCTTATTGCGTCTCTGAGAATTACGTACATATTTTCCATTCTTTCCCATGGCGTCTAGAATAAGATTATAATAAGTAGAAAGATGATATAAATGGGATGGTATGTGCGGGATTCCAGTTGATGCAGATGATTCTCAATTCTGAGTAAAGAGGCGGCGATCTGATTTAAACAGTGAATTTCACGGTCACAATTCATATAAAACTGGTAACTTTAAGTTGGTATAAAACCGGCAAATATTAAAAATTTTAAAATTCTAGTGAATTTTAAAATCGGCGGTATCGGATATCCAATGTGCCTTAATAAAACGGATTTATATTTCGGGAATAGCAAATAATAACAAACATTTTTAAATGAAAATGGTTTTATTGTTTTTCAAAATATTACCCTTGATGATCAATACACACCATAAATATGTTATGGTTTCAACTATCAAAACAATATTTTTATTAACAAATTGTATTTAATTTTATTTAGTTTAAAGAAGAGGTTAACAAGTTAATTTCACAAGTTCTAGAATAAGAATAAGCAATAAAGACAAAAATTAAATATCATTGCATGGTTGTTTAATTATGTACACGTTGTTTACGCAACCAGGTAAAACAAATAGCTAAGTTGATTTTCGTTTGTAGTTGCCACTACAATATCTCCCTTTGTTTTAAGAAGCACTGTAATCTTTTATCCATCCAGAAGGCTGAGGGCTTCTTTTAGGTCTGGAAGGTTCTGGAAAGACAGGTTTCGGTATTAAGATTGGTTCTATTTCAACTACTGGATCAGGTTCTGCAAGCGTTGGTGGATCAGATTCGTCTTGAGGTGGCTTTTGTTGATTTGAAAGAACATTTTCCATATGTTTGTATAAATCGAACATTTCCAATAACACATTTGAAGATGTTTTCTGCTCCTCATCGGATACAAATCTGTTTTTAATTTGATTTGCATGAGAACGAATAAGTTTTTGTTTCTTTCTATCATATACCAATACATTGTAATTAACAGTTCCTACCAGGAACCCAGAAATACTTGTTGTTTCTAAAAATTTGTGCAAATACCTTTTCATCGACTCTAAAACTTTTTGCTTTGGCACCATGTTTCTTGTTGAAAACCATCTCTTGTGCTATATTACGTTTAATAGGTACTACTGGTTGTGGTTTAAGTAAGTTCAACGTCGTTTTAATTTTTCGGTTAAGGAACAAATCTGCTGGTGATTTTTATTCCAATCTTGACGTTAATCTAAATCGGCGGCGGCGGCGGCTTGATCGGCTGAAGACAACATTTTGTAATGTGATTTAAAAACGTTTAAAGTTTTTTTACGAAAGATAGAGATTTTACTATCACTCTATATGCCTTTACGTTTTTTGCCATTACTCTTACCTGACCATCTCTCAAAGATTTGTATGAATAATCTTCAAGGTTTACTATTTTTGGAAAGTTATTCATCATCGCTTTTTGTTTGCATTATCGTTAATATAATTATCATCATCATTATTGTCTACATCAAGTGCAGCAAACATGTTGTTGCTAGTAGGTACTTGGTATATCATCATTAGGGCAAGGAATGTGGTTAAAAAAGAAAAATATGCATTAACAATATAAGAAATATGCACTAAAAACTATAATTTTTGCAAAAATAATGCACTTTAAAGCTTAAAAGTATATTTAAGCTAGTTATTTTGCAAACAGTCACAGAACTCGAAGATTTCCCATAGGTCAATAAAGTTTTAAAAATGTTTATTTTGATTAAATCCAAATATAAAAACGTATCAATTTTTTATATTTTTTACAAAATAAAAAATGCTACTAAAAATGAAAAATATGCACAAATATGCATTTAAAAGCACAAAATATGAATTAAAAGCCACCAAATATGCATTTAAAGTCGAAATATGCAAAGACATGCATTTATGTCAAAATATGCAACTACAAATCGATGTTAGTTTGTTCTAAATTTGATGATTCGGATAAATGTTTAGTCCATATTAGTTTTGGACTATCGAGGAAAAACATGCATTTGCATGGAATTCCTTGTCCTAATCATCATTGTTGGTAGTTTTTGTTATTTTGATTGCATGCTTAACTAATACTGGTGATCGATTTTGTCGTCGTTTCGTTGTTTTGTTTTCAGCGACTGTCTACCAGACAATATCGCTTTCTTCAGTAGACTCGCTGCTACTATCCATTCTGCTGTAACAGCAGAGGATTAGTATAGCAGAATATTAAGCCCTTTGTTTACTATTTAATTGTATTAATCTTTCAATTAAAACACTACGAGTATTTGTATGATACTCGCTTGAGTATTTGTAGGATACTAACCCCTAAATTCATAAACGCTTTGTAAAATTATAGGAGGTTTATTGAACAAATTTTGTATGAAAATGACGTTTTGTAAACATGCTATAACTTTACAAAGCATTTATGAATTGAGGGGTAAAATTTTATTTACAAAAAACCTACTTAAATACTAATGGTCTAATTCATAAACTTTTACAACAGTCTTATTGCAGGATTTTAAGCTAATTTGTGAAAAACAGTACTCATATTTACTTAATAATGAAGAAAATAATAAAGGTCTATAGTTGGTACTCACTAACTTTAAACCTTTTATAAAGTTTGGAGTGAGGAAGCCACCATTTAATTGCTAATTATTTCATTTTCAGGCATGAAATGCTTTATTAAAGCCATCCCATCCCTAGAATGTGTGGCTTCCAACAACTTGCATCCATCAAACTGAAAAAAACTACAACAATTGCGTAGCCAATGACCTTTTTCGAAAAAATTTCAAAAAAAATGTAAAAATAAAATTAAAAAGAAAAACAAAACAATAGTGATGTGTAGACTGTCAAAACATTCTTCGAAATTCGATTACTTTTGTATGCTTTGAATAATATGTTCTAAAAAATTACTTTTTTACGCACATTTCCATTGATTTGCTTTGTAAATAAAAAAAAATATTTTTAATGGCTTTTAAATTTATCTTAGCACATCATTAGTTCTCTAATTTAAGGAAATAAAGTTTTCACTTCCGATTACCGAGTCAATCGTTTACTAAATTTGTAAATCACTTACGACTTATTTGGGAGAAGAGAGAAAATAAACAATAGTGTTGCCAGTGTCAAATCGAAAAATGAATTTATAGTTAAAATACGATTATGAATCAAGATTTCTAATAACTCCTTATTAAGCGAAATATGTACTTTAACTATAGCAAGCTTCAAATACCAAATAAATTTTTTTTATGAATTAGCACATAAACATTTAAATCTTAAAAATATACTAATCTATTAAACTATCTTGCAGGGAATCATAAAAAACTATCCCTGCAGAGATAACAAACAAATCTTTAAGGTTCAATTAGACGTGCCATATCGCCATAGCCGTAACCATAACGCTATAGCAGAAAACCAAAATTCAATTGGTATCTACGGTTACGGTTATGGCGTTATGGCATGTCACCAATAACTGAATACATTTTAGCCCATAAGATTGGTTTGAACAGCTGTTTTATATGGTTATGGTTATGGCACGTCTAATTGAGCCTTTATTCCACCAGCAATAAAACCTTTGTGGGTGTTGCTACCTAATAACAAGGTCGCATGCATTATCAGTGTCCACATATACATGTGCATAGCAAATGTGTATTCGTAAATACACAAATTGTACTAAGAGATTCTCCTAATCTCCCTTATTCTTAGAATACCATTAAAATGTCATCAAAACCTCTCTTATTCCCAGAATACAATTAAAAGCAGTGTTGCAAACTTTTGAAGGCAGGAAAGCACCGTGAGCATTGTGAAAACGGGTAAAAAGGGTAAAAATTTACCAAAAATTGGGTAAAAAGGCACCATATAAATTTTTTGAAAAATTGAAGTCAAGAATTTAAAAACACATTTTAGCTTTGTAAAATCGTGTAAAAAAAGTTCAAAAATAACCGAAACAGGGGTAAAAAAGCACCAAACTAATATCTAAAAATTTTGAAGTTTAAATATAACGAAGTTGCTATTTAAAATTGTACTACAAACATTGTGAAAAAATGTATTTTTTGTTTAGTTCGTATTATTTTTTCAACTTTGACAGAAAATTGAAGAAAAATATTAAAAAGCGCGGACAAATACCAAAAATATGAACTGTACAAAAAGCACTAAAAGCACTGCCAGAAATCTGAAAAAGCACTGTAAATACCCGCTTTCTTTAAACGGGTATTTGTAAAAAATCATCGGGTACAAGAATGAAAAAAGCACCAAAAAATACCCGAAAAGCACTGAAATGGCAACACTGATTAAAAGATAATTAAAACCTCGCTTATTCTCAGAATACAATTAAAAGATAATTAAAACGGACTGCACTTATGTGATTGTATTACAAACAATTAGAGTTGTAAAAGTATTGAGTATTCCGGTACTGAGTACTCAATACTGACTGTTTTTTTGAGTACTCAATACTAAAACGGTACTACTCAATACTTTTAAAGATGCAATTTTCCGTAGAAATGTGTATTTTTCGTATAAAAATACAACTCTAAAAATAGTACTCTAAAAATACAGCTCTGAAAATACAACTCTATTTGTGAAGCAAAGAAATTTGTAACGAATTTTTGGGAAAAATTATTTAATTAATTTATTTAAAATGTTTTAAATTAATTAAAATGTAAATAACAATAGTTATTTAACACGTGTATGTGAATTGTGATAATTTTTCCTAATAAATACGAATTCATAACATTTTTATTTTTAAATTAAAAAAACCGTTAAAAGTATTGAGTAGTATCGAGTACTCAATTGAAAAGTATTGAGTAGTATTGAGTACTCAAAAAATACCGAAATTTCACAACTCTACAAACAATCACTAAACTACTAATTACCAATTTGTCCAAGAAAGGTTTGTGTTCATATTTGAACAATTTAATAATAACCCAAGTAAAAAAAATGATATGGAGCCATATGAAGTTATATTTAATTATATATAATCTTTTATGTAATTAGATATAATTATATCCGAAAAATGAGAACGTCTTATTGTATCATATTGTATCGAATTGTATACAATTGTATACAATTTGGTACAATTTGATACAATTTTATGCAATTCGATACAATTGTATCCGAATTTTGTCCTCATCCAATTACATCAAATTATATCTTTTTGTATAAAATTATATAAAATGTTATAAAAGTGGACATAGTTTGATACAATTATATCTAAATATTAACCTTACACTTTTTATCATATTATATAGGACCATATCTAACAATATACATACAAAAATAATTTTTTTAAATAAAAAAAAATTTTCAATTACTTATAATTGTAATTGTTCTTTTTTGAATTGCAATTACAAATAATCGGCCTGATTACGAGTGTCGAATTTGTAGTCGAAATTTTTGACTCCATGGAAAATTATAAAGAAATGAAACTCTCATGGTGGATTTTTTTAAATCTGAGTGCTATATATGGTAAATCCAATTGAAAAATTTTTCAAAAGTTGCGTTTTTAGTGAGTTTTCAGTGAGTAGTTTCGACTACGACTACGACACTCGTAATAAGGCCGAATATGTAATTATAAATGAGTTTTTTTTTCAATTACAATTACATGTAATTATGTAATTGCATGTGTAATTAATTACAAAATGTAATGATTAACCCCAGGCCTGCTGGAGATCTTATAATTTCGATAAATCTTCCATTACTTTTATCCAGATTTATCATGACAGTACAATAAACATGAAAAAAAATTTCTTTTAATTTAGTAATTTTAAAATAAAGTTAACAACAATGAAATTTTAAAGTTAATAGGATTATGATATACAACAAAGATATAAGAAATCAGTCAAGTGTACGTTATAGTATACGAATTTCGTATTAAAGCTTCAGTGTTGTTAATGTTATGGGTGCGGTGCGTAAGCCATTTTTGACTCATGCTCAAAAAAAAAAACCAAAAAAAAAAACAAATTACTCACGCACGAGCATTTCGTTTTTTACTCAGCACATATTAACTTACTTATTAAACTTACAATGAGAAAATTCTCACGCAAAACAGTAAAAATTACTAAAAACATATGATGCAAAAAATAAACTCACACACGAATCAATCACGGGTTATTCTTACTCACGCTCACGCACGAATCACTTAAGTATAGTAATTATTACTCACGATCACGTGTGAATAACGTGACTCACGAACATTTCGTGTCACGCGCCAATCCCTAGTAATTACTAAATATAAAACTAGTTCAAAATCATTGATAACATGGAACCAAATATAATACAATACGGTTTTATATGGACCTTATATATTTTTATATAAAATCACTTTGAAAAAATTGCCTATGTGGGATATATAATTATAGATGATTTTATAAAGAACGTTATAAGTTATATATGGGTTCATATTCGTCAATATATAATCATAACTAACACAAATTATAAAATATTTCTTATATGGATCCACATAGTTTTATATTATTATGTAAAGTGTCATACTAAATTATATATAAACGTACATGTAATTATGTCTTTTATATGTTACTTTATGTACTTATATATAGCACATACATATATATGTAGGCCAATATGTAATAATATAAAATCACATATGTCTCCATATTAAAACCTTTGAGGAAAAAATATCTAACATATGACTATATAAAAGTATATCTGTTTGAATTTAAAAGCATATGTGGCCATATGTAACTATAAGTTACTATATGCAATTACATAAAATAATATATGATTATATCAAAACTTTTTTACTCGGGAAGTAATAATTTGTTGTTGATTTCAATATACAATGTCCCGTGAAAAAAAGTTTATTCGGTAGCATATCTTTTTTATTTGGCATCATACTAAATTATATAAATTTTAATCCGGAAAATGGATTAATCAAATTGTATATAAACGAATAAAAAAGATATTTGAATTGATATAATTTCATCCAATTTTATCGGAGTTTTGGTCTTATTCGATTGCATTAAATTTTGTTTATATGAATATGCATAGTGTAGGAAAACGACCAATTATTTAATTGAGAGAATTATCTAAATGATATTAATAAATTTTTGCACAAAACCAATGAAATTTCACTGGGCCTTGTCTATTGAAACATTTCATTGAATTAATGGAATTTTTGATAAAATGTTGTGAAAATATTCATTTTGTTTATTAAAAGTTTCATACACTTAATGAAAAAGTTTCATTAAAACTAAATTCATAAAATATATGAAGATTTTTCAACAAATTTAAGAAAATTTTCATTTACCTTGTGAAGAAAACTTTATTATTTTACTAAAAAATTTCATTAAAACTGGTCCAGCAAACTTCTCTCTGTGTGGGTTATATAATCCGTTATCAGTTATTACCCTACGGGAAATTTTAACAAACTGTCACCGAACTGGCCCCTTTACATGAAATAGACTGGTCACTTTTACATGGCGTTGTCATAGGAGGGGGAAATTGACCCATTGTGACATGCCACAAGACAAATCCCAGGACAGGTCCCTGAACTTTGTTTTTTATGAGAGTTCAGTAACCTGTCCTAGGATTTGTCTTGTGACATGTCACAAGGGGTCAATTTCCCCCTCCTATGACAACGCCATGTAAAAGGGACCAGTCTATTTCATGTAAAGGGGCCAGTTCGGTGACAGTTTATTAAAATTTCCCGTAGGGTAGTAACTACACAGAAGAAAAAAATTAAAATCATACAGAAACAACGTTTACTAAAATAGAAAAAGCTTTGACATCACACAAATCTCAGGTTTTTTTCTTTTTATATAAAAAACAAAGTTGTTAAAATTTTTATTTGTGTTTAACAACGATTTTCTATTCAGTTTTCTATCTGTTAGCACACTCAAACATAGGACACTAAACATACGTAAAAATGTTGTATCGTGCTATTCTCAAATGTTGTATTTTTTCAATTTAATTTTTAACAACTCTGTTTTTTGTTAGGACGATACAACGATACAACAAATAGTACACCCCTTGTGAAAACCCTTATTAATTTAATATGAAAAAGTTTAACTAGAATCATATTTACTTTAATAAGGATAAGTATTATAGCCACCAATTAGAAAATTTTGTTTCAAAGTTTCTTACTTAAATAAAATATCCTACCTATCGATGACTATCTAATATTCATACTTTATTTACAAAGTGTTCCTAAAAAATCAAATGTTAATTAAAATCTGATATAGTAATTGATTTAACTATAATTTTTTCTCTGTGTAGTTACTTTTCTTATTATTTCTTTCATTAGATTTAAGATTAGATATTGTAATTAAAAATTGCAACATTGGTATGTCTCATTTATCCCAGAAATAAAAAAATTCTGGGTCATTAAAAACCCTAGATGCAACATAACATATAAGCTCAGCTTTTTAATTTTTTATTGAATTATTAAGTATATAATTGTATTTAAATCCACATACATTTTGTTCGATTCGAGATAGTAAAATAATTTTATCTAAAATATTCTTGGGTCACATTTAGTTTTATAAAGTGTTGTTCGAATCAATATAAAAATGTATCTTCAACGAGATATAATTTGATCAAGTATATGTATTTGTATATGGCATATAAAATGATATAAGAGAAACGATTTTTTAGGATATGATTATATAAGGCAACGGATAAGAAAATTTTGCAAATCGGAATCGCAGATAAATTCATATTTAATTTTATACGCTGTTATTCACTCTTTAATATGAATAGATACAATTGGATCAAACCTAAATTGATCAAATTTAATCGTTTTTTCACGGGGTATTAAAAAAAAAGTTTTTTCTAAAACAATAACAAATGTTATTGTTTTTCTAAATATTATAGAATTTTACAATATCTTTTATCTTTACTTTTTCATTTATTTGTTACAAAATGTTTAATTTATCCAAAATATTCAACTGGACCATTTTTAAAAATGTATTTTTGAATTGAAAAAATGTATATGGGTGATATCAAAAAATGTGATAAAAACCATGTAACCAGCTAATTTCAAATGCATGGATAACATTTGAGTTATATATTTCGATATATATCAGCGCATTGTCACCTGTTTTACAAAATTTATAACAATCTGACCAATTTTTGGTTAATACCCCATGAAAAAATGTTTATTCATTTTAATTCGTAAAATGGATTAATTTAATTTGATAAAACAAAGTCTAAATATATCAATTAATATATTTTTGAGTATTATTTGATACAATTGTATCGGGATTTTGGTCTTATCTAGGGTTTGGGGTTCGGGAATTCCAGGGAAATCCCGGGCGGGAATTCCAGGGAAATCCCGGGAAAAGTTTGCCGGGAATTCCCGGGAAAATAATATATTTTTCTCGGGAGAACGGGAAATTTTAAAAATATTAAATTGTTTTTGTTTGGAATAGATTTTTTTTTAATTTTAGTCATAAAAAACATTTAAAATACCAAAACAAAAATGTCATTGTTAAAATCTTTTAAAAGGGAATCAATTTATTTGACACACAAAAAAAATCTTTGCCAAGTAATTAGGAGCATTTCAACTAATAAAGATTTTTCGCATAACTTATTCAAAATTTAAGTAGTAAAATCTAAAAACTTAGTAAAATGTTAAAAAAAAATATGACAAAAAAGTTTTGTTTCTTACAAGTAATCGCCCTTACTATCTAAATTTTTCAAATGTATATTTTAGTTAAAGTCGACTTTAGTTAAAATATTGGGCAGTATACCTTGACTTGGTTTATTTTTGGAGCATTCTGATTGGTTAATTTATTTTCAACCAATCAAAATGTTTGAATATATAAATATTTTTGTAAGGTTTTTACACACAAAATGAACAAAACCGTATGATTAAAAAGAAAGCCGACTTTAAATTTAAAATACTCCTTTATATTAAGAGCCAATAATTTTATAAGTAACGTTTTCATTAATAAATGTGATATTTTCAAGTAAGTTTACTTTATTTTAATACACCTGCTTTCAAACTAATATATTCTTTTATATTAAAGAATAAAATGTCAGGAGTATGGAAATACTTCACAAAAAAGGACAATGCAGCGCAGTGCAATATTTGCCCTGAAAGACTAATGGTTAACGGAGGTATACAAATTTGGTTATCCGACATCTAAATTTGGTTTACAAAAAAAAAAAAAAAATGATGGTCATGCAACTTCTCTTGAAGAAAACAATAACATAAATAACGTTCCAGCTAAAATTAGCAAAGTACCCGAAGAAAAAAGTGTAAGCTGAATAGGCGTTGAACGTTTTATGGTAGGGCAAACATTTCCTGAAATGGTATACAAATTAGCCGCAGTCGACGGAATGTCAATCCGCACAATAAATAGATCTTCGTTTATTCGAGAAAGTTTTTATAATAAAAACCTGGCATTGCCAAAAAATTAAACCGATATAAAGAGCATTATATTAAATTACTACAATCATGTAAAAGATATCATGATAAAAGAAATATCGAGCAATATTTCTAACAATAGGAGATTTACTATAATCTTAGATGAATGGACAAGAATATCACAAAAGAGATATTTGAACAGATTCGGTACTGACAACGCCATTTGTTTCCAATCGAATCGTTCAGTAGCATCAAATGAATTTTTGGCTACCGAATTATTCTCCATACAACTGAAATTCCTTTGTCACAGTCAAATTAGTCTTGTCTCAATTGGTTTTCTGTTGCCACAACTGAAACATGCGATTAACTACAAATGGGGTTATCAGAAGTGAATCCATTTTCTGGGTGTATAAACGGAAATAATTCATTTTATAACCGGGGTTAGTTTATATATCAGGAAGATGTAATGCTGATGAAATAAGAAGAATTGTAGAAATAAGACTAGAAGAGTTTTATTTGTCTTTGGAAAATAACATTGTGGCCACCATATGTAATGGGCCAAATGTGATGAAACGGTTTGTTTCCGACAGTCCAGTAGTGGGTGCTTTCTGCTGGAATCATGCAATTCATTTGGCAGTGCTTAGAGTAATTTATGTGAAATAAAATGTTCACCATTCTGATATTTTTACTTTGAATTCTCACTACACAGACTGAATTTGTACTGAAATCGTGTTTTTTTTTTAACAAAAATTACTTATATAGGTGGTTTTCATTAACAATTTTGTTCAAAAATATTTCCCGGGATAATATTTCAAATTTTTTTATTCCCGTTTCCCGGGAAATAAAAAAGTCCGGGAAATCCCAAACCCTAGTCTTTTTGATATTTTTTATGCATTTGTATATAATTTATTTCATTCAAATATTATCATATGCATTCATATGTTCCACCGTATAAGCAATATCTGAATATATAAAAAAACGAGTAAACCATTATAAAACTTGATCTAATTGAATAAATTTGATTAATTTTGAATAAAATTATTTTTTCACGGGACATAAAATTTGTAACCAATTTTATAGGCCAAATGTAAACTCCGTAACCAGTAACTCATAAGGTTTTTTAACTTTAATAGCTTATATTTTAATAACCAATGAAGCTAAACACTAACTGTAAGAATTTATATGAAGAGGAGAAATAACGCTTTTAACAAAAATTAATACATTTTACAAACTTTTTCGTATATCTATGCTAACACGACTTGAACTCTGTAACGATTTTTCGTCATAATTTTTGATAAAAATGCATACACCAAATACATACATATATTGAGTTTTAAATGCAAAGTTAAGCAACTATGTTTTTTTATTAATTAATTTTTTACACATCTGCAAAGAGTTGCATTCTGAAGTAGTATATTAACCCATTAAGAATTTTTTTTCACAGTTTAAAGTTTAAGCTTTTATAGTTTAAAAAATTATATTTATAAAAATTTTATATTTAGAAGATTTTAACTTTTTTCTTTTCATAAAAAAAATTGTTTTTAGCTCTGGTTGTTAAAGTTTAATGAATTAGTAAATTCTTTTTAAAAAATATATTTATTTTTAAATTTTTTATATTTGAAAATTGATACTTCCAGCCGAAATGAGCCGAAAAAAATCGGCGGCGGCGGCTGAGGCAAAAATGACCGGCGGCGGCGGCTTAAACGGCTGACGGTGGCTGGCTTGTTTCTCTACCCGCAATGTCTACGTGAATGCGTTCCATACTTATAGTCTTGACTAGCCATGGATTTGTGCGAACATGAAACAAATCAGGCCCCCTTTTTAGACTTGTCTGGATATACGTGACATATGAATGTACCAATACCTTTACATGATGCGTCTGCTGCAACCTTGATGGGTAATTCTGGCTGGTAATGTATTAATATCAATTCTGAGCTTAAAAGATCTTTGAATTTTTTAAATGATTTTTGACATGCAGCTGACCACTCAAATTTTACTTTCTTTTTCAATAAATTATCAATTGGTGCTCTCAGATCGCTCATTTGATGAATATATTTACCGAAATAATTTATGGACCCAAGGAATGAACTCAATTCTGATGTGTCCTTTGGTGGTGGTAAATCTAATATGGTTTTAATCTTGTCAGGATCAGGACGTAACCCATGTTGTGATGTAATGTTGCCAAGATATTTGACTTCCTTGGCAAAAAATTAGCTTTTTTCAAATTTGATGTGAAAATTGAATTCACGTAGTTTTTGCAAAACTTTGTTAACGTTATCCAAATGCTTTTCAACTGTTGAACCACCAATAATGATGTCGTCTATATACGCTAGCGCCTCGTCTATACCCATGAGCATTGTGTCCATGATTTGTTGGAATGCACCAGGTACACTTTTAACGCCAGGTGCTAACCGATTAAAAGTATACAGACCTTTGTGCGTGTTTATGGTTAGAAGTTTGGCTGAATCTGGTGTGACTTCTGTTTGCAGGTATGCATTAAGGTGGACCTTGAAATGAAATTTTTGCGATATTTTGGTAGATGAGGGCTCTATTCCGTGCCTTTTTGAAAAAAAATGACAATGCCGAAAAAAAAAAATTAAAAAAAAAAAAAATTAGGGGTTGCGCACGAGCCGAGAAAAAGGTCCACTTTGCCAAAATTAGGGGGGAAATTGCCATAGGTCATCAGGGGTCACCCGTAGGGGGGAAGAATGTATGGCCGACCCCCATTAACTTTTTACCGCCAACATTTTCCCCCAAGCCACCCACCCCCTAGCTCCTCCCCTTAGGGGGGTCACCATACAAAAATGGAGGTTGCTCAGTATTTTCGAAAAACACCATAGGTCATCAGGGGTCACCCCTAGGGGGGCAAAATATATGACCGACCCCCATTAACTTTTCATCCCCAACATCTTTTCCGAACAAACTTACCCTCTATCTCCACTCCTTGAGGGACTCCCCATACAAAAATAAAAGAAGCTGTAATTGAGTAGTACTACTAAGCACTTTTAATATAATATAGTCAAATTAACATATTTTTGTTCGCTGATGGGTATTTCTTGCGGTAAGAATCGATAACATGTAGTAAATACTGTTTCTCTTCTTCGCCTTGACACAGTATTCTATTATAATCTTGTATCATTTTTACTCCTCTTTCGGCAGTGTCGTTCACAACGCGCAAGTTATTTACAATTCTACGACCTTCTTGATAGTCTGCGCGAGATTTCCAGGTTGCTGGATTTGCTAGAATGAAATCTTGCGATATTCCAAATCGTACAAATAAATTTTTGGTATTATGAGAGACGAAGTTGCTCAAGTCTTTAGCCAAGAATTCCTCATTCACATCTTTGAATTTCACCTCGATTTTTTTAACGCTGGTGCTTTTGATTACGACGCGAGGAGCTGGGGGAACCGGGTCGTCTTCTTCATCTTCTTCACCTTCTTCGTCTTCTTCGTCTTCTTCATCTTCTTCACCTTCGTCATTCTCCTTTTCTAGCAATGCTTGGGCCATTTTGGCCTTCAACTCATTTGAAACCTTGTCATCGAAAAAGGCAAGGGCTATGTGCTCATCGGCGAGATACCATAGGTGACCGATAAATTTCTTTATCATTACCCGAGATAAATCCTGGTCAACGGACTTGTACTCGACGATGTCCTTCAAAAACTTCCAATCTTGATTCGGCGCCTCAGCTGCTCGAGAAGAACCAAACCATGCCTTGACGTAAAGTCGCACCACAAAAATACAAACGTGTCGAATACCATTCAATTCACATACAGATAAGTGAAAAGTTCTCCGAAACAAAAACATCTTGAGGCTGTAAATGGCTTTTGCCATCCATCGAGCATGGGAAACGGGTCCTGGAGCTCGGAAATGGTAATTCTCAAGTTTTTCACCCAGAAACAAAAGAATTAATTGTAGCATTTCTTTGTAGTCATCGCGAGGGTGTTTCTCCTTCAATTGATCTAAGCAAAACTCCTTTATGCCGACTTGCATTGCCACAGGAATTTTTCTGACGACTTGATCGTCTATCAAGCCAGAATGGAATGGTTTAACCTTTACAGCGTCCCATTCCTGTTTGAAACGGTCAAAGCAAGGAACGCCTGGTGCACTGGTCTTTCCCATTTTTGTCTCAAAAACTTCCCTTAGCACCAGTTCGTATACGTGGTGTCTGCAAGGTAAATATAAGATTTCTCTCTCCAACAGCCGCTCAAGAGCAACTGCGGCTCCGGAGAATGGGCCACTGTTCGTTGATGTCGTGTCGAAAGAAAGTCCTTGTATTCGATGTGTCATATGCCAAGATGCCAACAGTTGATAAACGGCATGTGCTATTCTCCGGCCTTTTCCTTTCCCATCTTCTACTTTGGGAACTCCAAGAAGTTGTTCTTTTTCTCCGTACGAGACAATTACCGGTAGACGGTCCACCTTCTTTGTACCCACAAAATCCAAAAGCATTTTGCCATCCCAATGGACTACGAAGGATTTAGCTGCGACAAGCTGGAGATAAATGAAACGCGTTGAAGAATAAGAATTCTGAATGAGAGCAAATAAATCTATGCGATCTTACTTCTGGATTGTCTTTCACATAACTCAGCATGTTCTCTCGATTTGAACGCCGACATCTCCGAAGCGACGTACGGTTTATTGTGTATTGTTGAGGATCGCGTCCAAATGCTTCTGCCGCCGCTATCATAATGCCGACCGCGTCTCGGTCAGTCACTTTGCACTTGTCCAAAGCTGATAGGACTCGTTCAGTAAAACATTGTTTGTAACCTCTTATGTCACCAACATTTGATGGGCCAGCTTCTGCCGGGAAGTTTTCGTCCTGTCTCCCATTATCATCGCTTGAATCACTGCTTGAGAATTTAACCACTGCAATTGAAAGAATTTCATTTGAATATAAACATTGGACGAACACACAAAGCGCGAAATAACTTACCGCCTTTAGCGAACTGATCTCTACTAGATTCCGTTGCACGTTTGCGTCGCAACTCTTCTTGTTCTTCGCGCTCAGCTTTTCTTTTCCTCGTTCGAGTATCAGTAGCGTCCACACCTCCCATAGTTCCTGGCCGGCCATCTTCTCTTTGCTTTAGCAGAAACTCAATGTCTTCGGTATTTGTCATTTTCTCAAGGGCGTTGGCGTGTGCGATGTCGAAAAGATTATCCAAGCTATCAGAAAACTTATTCTCTTTTTCTCTAGTGGACTCAGTCTTTCTGTGAGATGACTTTCTTAAAGCATCCCACTCATCGTGCAGCGCAGCTATTTTTCTTGTAACATCTCCTCTGGCTTTCGTCGGAATAGCTGCTTGGCGCCAAAAAATCATCACTGCGTCCGCGACTATAACCGCACTATTTTTCTTCGACATGTTTCGTTTGCGAATGTTGAAGAAATGCATTCTTAGCACTTGCTTCTTCGACGGTAATTTGTTCCCCGTAATATTCATGCTTGGATAACCAATCAAAAAAATATCGTCGCGCGATCTAAGTTGTGTTGTCATCTTAACTTTGGTGGAATATTGGTGGAATTTCTGTAAAAAAATCAAAAAAAATCAAAAAAATCTCGATATTGTGCAACTGTAAATACATAGATTTTCAGTATTTTTGTATGGGGAGTCCCTCAAGGAGTGGAGATAGAGGGTAAGTTTGTTCGGAAAAGATGTTGGGGATGAAAAGTTAATGGGGGTCGGTCATATATTTTGCCCCCCTAGGGGTGACCCCTGATGACCTATGGTGTTTTTCGAAAATACTGAGCAACCTCCATTTTTGTATGGTGACCCCCCTAAGGGGAGGAGCTAGGGGGTGGGTGGCTTGGGGGAAAATGTTGGCGGTAAAAAGTTAATGGGGGTCGGCCATACATTCTTCCCCCCTACGGGTGACCCCTGATGACCTATGGCAATTTCCCCCCTAATTTTGGCAAAGTGGACCTTTTTCTCGGCTCGTGCGCAACCCCTATTTTTTTTTTTTTTTAATTTTTTTTTTCGGCATTGTCATTTTTTTTCAAAAAGGCACGGAATAGAGCCCTCATCTACCAAAATATCGACACAAGGTCCACCCTAGTATGCATCCGATAGGTCAATGTGAGTATAGAGACAGCTGTTTGCTACTTTTGTATACAGATCTTCTGGCCGATGAAGGGGATATTTATGAGGCTCTAAACATTTGTTCAGTCCCATTGAATAATCTCCACATATTCGAACTTTTCCGTTTGGTTTCTTTACCGCCACAATAGGTGCTGTCCATTCCGAGAAATCGACAGGTGAAATTACACCCAATGACTGTAACCGATTTATTTCATATGCCATGTTGGGAGCATGGCATATGCCACAGGACGGTTTGCTCGAAAAATTGGTTTGACATCTTCCTTAAGGTGTAGCTGAACCTTTGCCTTTGTACATTTACCTGGAGTATCTTGAAAAATGTCAGAAAACTCTTGTTTCATTTTGATTAAAATTTCTGAATTGACTTCAGGTTGCTTGATTTGACAACAAACTGTATTCAGCGGCTGATCCCATATGTCAAAGACATCACACAAATCTGTACCAAAAATTAAAAGCGTATCAATTTCTACAACGGAAAAACTACCTAATCGTACCAGGATCGTGTTGATTTAAAGGCAAAATTTTTATATTAACGTTGACGTATTTTCGCTTTGATGAGTGTGAAATTTTGTTGATTTGAACAACATTTGATTGTAGAGAGCCTGAGTAACTCTTATAATTCTTGTTTCTCTTCTTATATTGAAAATTTTTCTGGTGTGTACCTGATTTACGTGATGCCTTGCAGTATCCTTCTTTATGACCGACAACATTACATTGACTACATTTGTGGTATATGAAAGTGCAAAACTTTTAGTAATGCATTAAACCACAGTTCCAACATGGATTCTTTGGAATGGCTTTAGCATCATCTTGTTTAGATTTATGAAAATTTGATTTTGATTTTATAGCATCGACGGATGTTGCGGTGTTATCTTCGACCATGGCAGTATCATGTTTTAAATTTTTCAGTCTCTGGCCGTTGTTACCAATTTATTGATTGTTTCACTTGAATCGTCTTCCAAAATTTACAAAAACTTTATACGAACCTCATTATCTGAATGAGATTGTAATCCGCACAAAAAACAAGGCATTTAAATTGATCTGCATTCATTTCTGACAATTTAGAACTTTCGCATGCTGCATTTACACGTGCTGCGTACGATACTAAATCCTCCTGAGAGGTTTTCACAGTTTGGAGACACTTATACCGCAAACTAAACAATGATTCTTGCACCCTAAACATATCTTTCAGGATTTTGATTGTTTCCTTAAACGCAATATCCCTCACGTTTTTAGGCAGAATGTAGGCCGCATATTTACCGTAAGCGATTGTGTTTAGTTTCCTCATTAAAAGTCTGACACGTGCTGCGTCATTTAAATCTTTACCATCCACAAGGAATACATCCTCATAACGACTGTACCAACTATTGAATGTGATTGAATTTGCTGGGTCAAAAGATAATTCGGAAGTACTATTTGCCAATTTGTCCATCAAGTGGTCCTGAATAATTGAAACTCCCATAGTTAATTTTGCCAGGATTTCTCCTTGCCTTTGTAATAATTCCGAAAGCTTTGGATCTGTTGCCATTATTCTCGTCGCCACAAATATGTTATGGTTTCAACTATCAAAACAATATTTGTATTAACAAATTGTATTTAATTTTATTTAGTTTAAAGAAGACGTTAACAAGTTAATTTTACAAGTTCTAGAATAAGAATAAGCAATAAAGACAAAAATTGAATATCACTGCATGGTTGTTTAATTATTTACACGTTGTTTACGCAACCAGGTAAAACAAACAGCTAAGTTGATTTTCGTTTGTAGTTGCCACTACAATAACAACTAAGTGTTCATGCAAAATCTAATGTATTTAAGTGGAACTAATATGCAAGGATGCCTCTATCTCACGATATGTCACATGACGATCTTGCATTATCAGTTCACGCACTGCATCGATGTTTTGTGTCACAACAACCGATTTTAGACATCCTTCACGGAATTCGTCGGCGACCGAACTACGACCACGACATTTTTGAGTCCGAAAGGGAGTCTCAAAAATTCATATTTCCCATTATTTATTGAGAAAGCCGTTTTCTCGACATCCTCTTCATTTAGTGCACTGATAGAATTTTGTGCATAGTATTTATTTAAACGCAAACTCTTAATTTATATACAGTTGTATCATGTACCCTTCGGTTTATCCCTACCCTTTCTAGGGTTAATAATTTGTTAGATTCTAACTTTTACTTCTCTTTTTATATAACATTGTTGGCAGTAATTACACCAAATCTAACGAGTAAAACCGCTCTCGGTACTCTGTGTTTTCTTTATTTACGAACAGCGTTCTTGTAGATTTTTTTAAGTTACAATATTTCGTATAAATTTTTCCTCTTTTTTCTGTAGTAAACTAATTTCTCCGTTGGAAAAATTTCTAAAATCTGGTTTTCAATATTGTAACTTAATTGCAGCGACAAATGTTTGTCTTCATTGTCAAAAAATTAAGCAACAATATTCATGAAGGCACTTTTTTGCTCTTCTTTTAAAATTTTATTTCTTTTATATGATTCCAATATGGGACAACCAAGTTTATTTAATCAAATCAACATTAAGATTTTTTGTCACTGGGGAGCTTAAAGTTGACAGATGGCAATACAACTTATCACTTTAAATTGACAAAACTGGTGAATTAATTTCATCCCTCCACTTCTGAAAGTGATGAGTGATTTTCCAACCACGGGTTAATTCATGCAGTTGCTCAGCCTCTATGATTTTCTATACGTCAAGTATGATATTTTCCTTTGTAGTTTAAAAAATGCAAATTAACATTGTAATTTGTAAATTCAGGTATCAAAACTTACCTTAAAGTTTCGACAGCAAATGTTTGGCCTTCCATGAAGCGAGAAGACTTTCCAAATGAAAATCTTCTTCAAAGCATTGATCTTCCATCGATTCAATGTCAGACATTGTGGTTTTTTATTACCTTTCCATGGAACCTGATGGAATCCACTTTTAAGATCAATGATCATAAAATATTTATTTTTCCCAAGATTCGAAAGAACCTCATTAATTTCGGGTATGAGATATATAGATATGAGATATTGTCACAGAATTTAATTTTCTGTAATCTATCACCATTCTGTATTTCTTTTTACCAGTGGTGTTTAAACGGGTTATGGGGTGAGGATACTTTACCAGGTTGGTTGTCTTTTCATGGTTAATAAAAAACTAGTTTGATTTTCAATTCACCGTTATAAAATTAACAACTTTATTTTTATTAATATTCATTAATTTAGGCCCTATGCTCCTTGCAGGAGTAAAAGGAACAAATATATATTAATTTAGGTTAATGTGTAAGCTCAGTTTTTTTTTCAAAAAAGCGAAAAAATTTCGCTCTATGTTTGGAGATCAAAAACTATAATAAAAACATTAAAATGCACACACAGAAAATAAATTCGTTGGAATTCTATTGAACCCAACGAAATTTTTTCATTATTCAATAATTTTAATTGCAGTTATTTAAAATTTATTATCAGGAAAGTTAAATTTATTTGTGAACAGAAAATATATATGATGAACCAAAACACTGTCACATTATCCAAAATATTGGCTTTTCTAACCAATATTGAAAAAATACTAACTTCTACATTACCTTCAATACCAACAACCACCAATTTATCGAAGATTTAGTCATTTGAATAAAATATCGGCAGCAAAAATCTAGTATCAGTTGTGTTTCAATAAAATCGATCACTCTATCCAAAGTATTAGTTTTTCCAATCAATTTAAAATTTTTTTTTCAACTTTAGTAACTTTAACCATTAATTCCCAGCCAGCAATTTCGGAGCGCTCAAAAATAATATTCTTAAATGACTCACAGAAATGATTATTGTTTTTTTGAAAACACTCTTTTTTTGGTAAAAAATATGAACCCTCAGAAAACAACCCAAAAAGTTGTCTCTACAATCAAAAAAGCTGTCTCAAAATGAGGGTTCATTTTTCGGACTCAAAAAAGATTACAAAATTATTTAAATTTATGAGGAAAATTTCGATTTTATACGTTCTTTTTTCTGAGTCATTTCTGAGTACACACGGGGCTCTTTTGGACGGAGTTCAAACCTCAACCAAGGCATTACTTTTTTTATACCCTCCATCCCACTGTGCGGGTATATATCATTTTGTCATTCCGTTTGTAACTCATCGAAAAAAAAAAAAATCTGGGACATAAAAAAAATATATATTCTTGATGGTTATCAATAGCGAAACCGATATAGCCGTGTCCGTCTGTCTGTCTGTTGAAATCACGATCACGCTCAACATAGTTGTGCTAGGATGTTAATTTTTAGTCAAAATTTTTGTCCAATTTCTTAAGCAGTTTGGTATTGGAAATGGGCATATTTGGTCCAGACGTTTAAAAGTTATGAATGAAAATGTAAAAGCACCTCTGGAATTTTCCATATTAACATGAAAAAATATATTAACTGTGTGTTGTTGTTGGTACTGAATAAGAAAAAATACATAGATACACACCCAGAACTTGAAAGAGATAATTCTTTTTTTGAATTTATATGCATAAAATTGGATTCATTTTATAAATTACTGAATAATTCATAATGCCTTTAAATCAATGATTGGACATTGAATAAAGTGAGATAAGATTTGTTCCTATTTGTGTTGGTTAAATTTTGATTCGATTGAATAATTTGGACGTATGTTGGCTTTAGAGGCACCTCACAGATTTATTCTAAATTTTTACTACTGATATAACTCTCTTTTGGGGGCCCGAGGGAATTTTTTTTTCACCGAAAAGCCTGTATGGGGAGTTACTTCGGTTTAAAGGTTAAAAATGAACTTAACTACATTTTCTTCATTTGTGATAGGGTTGGAACAATATGTACACCATTGGAAAGGTAATAAAAATATCTTTAGGATAGCATTTTTTTGTTGACCCATTATGATTCGGCGTAGGAATTTTAATTTTTTTGTTTTTTTAATGTTTTTATTCAATAAAAAACCTATATAAGAACAAAAATTGTGGTTATTAATATGTTATCAAGACGAAAAGCTTTTTATCACTTCAAACACCGAAGATATTAGAGGTCAAAATCGTGAGATTTTTTTTCTTTCAAAGTATGGCTAACTTTTGACAAAATCTCAATACCGACAATAGGTTTATTGTGATGAGTTAATTTAGTATAATTGTTGGTTGGAGTCAAAGTTGTATCTTTTGTACCATCTACAAAAAATTAGGTTTGACTTCTAATATCTTCGGTGTTTGAAGTGATAAAATTTCAACTACATCTCAAAAGTTTTTAATCTTGAGAATATATTAATAAGTAAAAAATTATGTGGTAGTATACGGTGGTTTTTATAAAAACGGTTTATTTTAAAAAATCTTTAAAATAAATCTCATTCGCCGGTAATGGGTAAACAAACAAAACAAAAATGTCGTCCATAAGATATTTTTATTATCTTTCCAATGGTATATATATATTGTTCCAATCCGACTATATATGACTTAGATATAGCTAAGTCCATTTCCAAACTTTGCACAGAAATAAACTCCCTACAGAGGTCTTTCCGCGGATTTTTTTTTTCAAATCAGCTTGAAAAGTACTACATCGGGGTAAAAAATTCACTTATTGCAAAATTGAGATTTAAAATACGAATTAAGGAATTATATTTTTAAAGGTCTGCACCAAGGTTGGTTACCGAAACGAATAACGGTAAGGGCAACGGTAACGGTATCAGATTTCGTTTGTTTAGGTAACGGTAAATGTAACGGTATTTAAGACTGTTTCGGTAACGGTATACCGTTATCGAAACAGGTAAAATTTCGGTAACGGTATACCGTTATCGAAACAGCAACCGGTACGTACCGGTATTAAAAATTATGTTAAAAACATATAAAAACAAGTAAAAACATGGCATATTTTTAATTTTAAGTACTGAAAATACAAATTAAATTGTAATTTTTATATAAAATAATAAATACCGGTAAAATACCGGTAACTACCCATAAAAATAACGGTATCGGTAACGATAACGGTATTTATACATTTTTTTAGAGGTATCGATAACGGTATTCAATTTGAAACGGTATTTTAGCGATAACGGTATTATAACGATAACGGTAACCAACCTTGGTCTGCACACATCTATATGAATAACATAAGCAGTGTTGCCACTTTATGGGTAGGGCATGGATGATATCAAATATTAAATTGTTTAGTTTTTCACTTAAATTTCAATTCAAATGAATGAATTCAGAAAGTTATCAAATTTGTAAATAAAAAAATATATTATACATAAAAAAAGAATTTAATTCATAAACTACCCAGCAAAATCTTTCATTACCAAATAAGTGGTTATATAATAGAAATTCATAGCTCCGCACAACTTATTTTTTGGCGTCTAAACTCATTATTTTTGTTTGGCGTGGTCGTTTTTATAAGTAGTCACGCTTACCTGCTCGCTTACGAAAAAATGAGAAATAAGTAGTTACGAGATTTTGAATAATAAGTGGTTACATATATGCTTACAAAAAGTTGAATTATAAGTGGTTATCCGACTGCTTACTTGATTCTTAAAAATAAGGAGTTACACAAATACTATTAGTTTCAGGAAATACATTCAGAGAATTTAAAGTTTTTCCTAGTGTGTAATTTTAGTACTCGTCATAAAAATTTAACACAAAACATATTTACATGTAATAAATATAAATGTATAAAATTTAACTTTGTAAAAAGTACTTATTTAAACTATTGCGAGTAAGTCATTATTTTATATTTAAAAGCAATAGCTACAATAGGCCGTTATTAGGAAGTCATTATTTTATATTATAAAATAATGCAAAAGATAATGATATATCATTATTGGTAATGCAGACAGCAATGAGGTGTCATTACCAATATTTTGCTGGGTAGCCAATAGATAGTGGGTCTATGAATACAACTTAGCAATTACTTCAAAGCATTGTTGGTAGCAGAAACGGTGCGATTATCGGTGAGGGTAAGTAACGCTATTGTAGATTATTTCGGTTACAGTATTTTAAGGATAATTGTATTTCGATTATTTCGATAATGGTATTTTAAGATAACCGGTATTCAGTAATTTCGGTGCATTCCGCAAATTATTTTTTACAAAAAAACAAAGTAAAGTAAAATAAATTTATTAACTAAGTGTATGTAAAATTCACAATTACGACGTGGATTTATAAAAAGTTTAGACTAAAAAATAATGGTGTTGTAAGGATAATGGTATTTCATTAATTTCGGTACTGGTATTTTAAATGTATCGATATTTGAATCTATAACAGTATTTTAGCGATAGAGCCTACCAACTCTGCCTCAATGTATGTAATTACTTTTGGCTTATGAATGACTTAACATCTAATTCATCCGTTGACTTGTAGAAGAGCATGAAATATTAATAAAAATAAAAATTTTAGACTACTCGCAAACTGACTAAAATTGTGAAGTTTGCATAAAAATTCCAATATCTATTTTTTATTCATACGAGTTAAAATAGCGGAAAACAGTGGCAAAGCACATTTTAAGTGGTACGGGCATAATAAAAAACAGTGCTCTCCCAGTACTATTTTTTTCTACCGTGGGCAATTTCCAACTGGGTAGCGATGAAATGGACAACTGTTCTCCACTACCTTGCAATTGATATCATTTTGACGTTTCGCTGCAATCGTTTTTACATTTCATATAATATAATTTATTGCATTTGAAGACACCGGAGATTTTTAGCATTTTAAATTATAACGAATAAAATTTATGTTTTATGCATTTTACCAATTTATTAGACTTTGTTATTGATTAACACTTTAATATACTCTCAAACAAGAACAAAAAATAAAAACAATACATCATTTTTGAGAATCTCAGTACTAATTCCCTATTTTATTCATATAAATTAAATTCTAATTGTTTAATTTTTTTTCTCTGTGTATATAAATAAGTTTAATAAAAAAATTTTTATTCTAAATGTATATATTACGAAAACAAAACTTAAATTTACACTTGTGTATGTATTTAAATTTTATGTTATAGTTATATTTAAAAAAATACTCTTAACTTTAAAACATTAGATTTCCTAAATTGAAACAAAAAGCAAAAAAAAATAGTAAAAAATTTAAATAAGTTCTTAGAATTGTTTAGTTTTAATAAAATTAAGAAAAATTTCCTAAATATTAAATTCTGTCCGTTTCATATTTCTTTCTTAAAAAAAAAAAGATAAAATATAGTCGTGCTCCTAATCACCAATATTTTAAATACCAAAATTACAATTCACTAAAAATATAATAAAGTTTGCATGTGTTATTTATACAACAAAAAATAATGTTAATTAGTCCAAAATAAAATAAATTTATTTGAGAAACAAACATCTAATAGAATTTATTAAGAACAAAAAATCCATTCTGACGAAAAATATGTAGTAAAACAACTTACACACAATAAAAGATGAATTAATAATTAAAACAAAAATATTGATCAATTTATTGAATGTAATATGGATATTAAATATACAAATAAAATTTAAAAAAATTTTTTGTTTGCATTTTTATTTAATTACTTTCAGCACGGGGTATCCATTAAGATGTTTTAAGGGAGAGTGCGTAGTTTCCTAAAAAAAAATTCACACATGAATGAGAAGAAAAACACAAGGAATTTGGAGAAATTTAACAGCGAACGAGATAAAATCAACGAGGATATAGGCTAAAGAGTTCCCATAAGAAAAAAGTGTACTCTTTGGTTCCCTTAAAATTTATATGGATTGGGTTCCTTTTAATTCCTTTGAAGAATAAGAGAAACAAAAGGAAAACCGAAAAAGTTAACAGGGTTTATTGTTTCCAATGATTACACTGTGAGACAAATGGTAGGGGTCAGTGATCGGGAAGGGTTCAAACTACCGGGGAAAGTTATATCGGTAAAAAAGAAGTTATACGTGTCCCGGCGTTTCGCTGGGTCACCTCTAGGAATCGAGATATATCGATTTGACCTTTGGTGGTCTTTTTTTTGACATAACTCGAGAACCACTAGTCCGATTTTGCTCAAACAATTTTAAAAAACTCAACAGTTTTGCCGGTAAAAATAAATGTATGAAGAAAAAAATATTTTTTGCCTAAAATATTAAAAAAAAGTAATAAACAAAAGGTTATTTGATTTTTATGGTAGCGGTAACAAACATTTATTTTTACCGGCAAAACTGTTGAGTATATAGAAAAACGTTATATGAACAGATTAAAGGAATTGTAATTTTTCATTTTTTTAAAATTGTTTGAGCAAAATCGGACTAGTGGTTCTCGAGTTATGTCAAAAAAAAAGATATATCTCGATTCCTAGACGTGACCCAGCGAAACGCCGGGACACGTATAACTTGTTTTTGACCGATATAACATTTCCCGTTGGTTTCATCTACTGTTTCCAATTATTCGACATAGGCGGTTAACCGGTTATTGCATTATTCGAAAAATCACTAAAACTGATTAACCGGTTGTTCGGGTCGGTTATTCGAGAAAATTAGCGATTAATCGATTAATCGTTTAAAGCAAAATTAATGTATTTCCTTAACTTTTTATCAACAAAGTCACTAACAGCTTCCTGTTTTTGTTAAATATCAACATGACGTATGAACACGATGTATTTAAAAAAAAATTCAAATTTATAAGCAAAAATAGAAAAACAAAAATCACCTGTTTTGTAGTGTTTTTTGCTCTACCTCTAGCAGTTTTCTTTCGCGTATAAGTGTACCTTAAGGTTGAAAGTTTCGGAATCTGAGATTATCTAAATTGAAACATTTATTATACTAATAGAAAAATTTATTTAAAAATATAGCTGAAGCTATTAAAAATTAGTTAAAAAAGACAAAAAAAAAACTGCTGAAACTAGATTTTTTTCTTAAAATTAGTAAGTTAAAAACAGCGTAACTCAAGGTAGATTTTCTATTTATTTACGATTTTTTTTAATCTGTAAAACTTTGGATACAAAACTTCTTTGAATGCAAATTGAATCACTACTACAATAAATATAATATTGCATTTAAAAAAACTATTACCCAAAGTTCTTCCTCCTCCTCTGAAGAAATAAAAAAAAATTTAATTCCATTTCAGTAAAATATTAGTTAATTGATAATATCAATTTAATCCACAAAAATTTGCAAAAAAAAATTTGTGAATAGTAAAGTTGGTAGACTAATTAATATCATAAACAATTGTTAAATTTCTCAGTCTTTTTTCCTTTTTTAAGGGCCGTTGACAATAAACAAAGTTATCCAAAGTTTGAGCTAACATACGCACTGGGATCTTTATTATTCCAGTTTTAATGAAAATTTCCACTAAACTAATGAAGTTTTCTTAACAAAATTAATGGAAAGCTTCATAAAAATTATGAATCTTTTTCATAAAATTTATCAATTTAATGAAAAATTCATAAATAGAATGTAGACATTTCTCTCAGTGTACAGTTACAAATGTCAATTTCCATTTAAATTTGAATTTTTTAGCTTTAATTTTGTGTTAACTTTAGGTTATTTCGTCATTGATAATGTCACAAATGCGTATTAAAATTTAAATTCAGTGAAAGGGTTATTTCAGAAAATTCCAAATATAATTCATAATTGTCTAAAAATGTTATAAAATTCTCCAAAAATATTTTTAAATTGCCCAAAAATGATTAAAATTGTCCAAATATATTTTTAAATTGTCTAAAAAGGTTTCCAAATTGTCTAAAATGTCTCAAAATTATCCAAAAATGTTTTAAAATTTTCCAAAAATGTTTTTAATTTGTCCAAAAATCATTCAAAATTGTCCAAAAATGTTTTAAAATTGTTCAAAAATTTTTCAAAATTGTCCAAATGCTGTTTAAAATTAGCTAAAAACGTTTCATATTTGTCCAACTGCATTTCAGAATTGTCCAAAATGCATTTTAAAATTTTCAAAATGTATTTCAAAATTATACAAAGATATTTTAAAATATGTATTACAAATATATTTTAAAATATTTTATTTGTATTTAAGAAAATTCTATTTGTATTTGAAAATTGTCCAAATACATTTCAAAATTATTCATTTGTATTTAAAAATTTTAAATCTGTATTTCAAAATTGTGCAAATGCATTTTAAATAATTCCAATTGTATTTCAAAATTCTCTAAATGTATTTCAGAAATTTCCAAATGTATTTGAAAAGAAATTTTCCAAATGTATTTAATAAAATTCTAATTGCATTTTAAATTTTTCGAAATGTATTTCAGAAATTTTTATTTTTATTTTAAAAGCATATTTACTAACGTACATGTCTCATAATTCCTATAAAATTTTCATTACGAAAGAGAAAACATGTAAAAATGCTTTTAAATAAAAATAGAAATTTCTGAAATACATTTGGAAAAATTTGAAATGCAATTAGAATTTTATTAAATATGTACATTTGGAAAATTTTGGAATACAAATAGAGTCTTTTTAAATACATTTGGAAATTTCTGAACATTTGGAGAATTTTGAAATACAAATGGAATTTTTTTTAAATGCAATTTTATAATTTTAAAATACAAGTGAATAATTTTGAAATGTATTTGGACAACTTTAAAATTCAAATAGAATTTTCCTAAATACAAATAAAATATATTAAAATATATTTGTGTCTATGTTTCTTGTAATTTTTAGCCAAAGTTAAGAAAATTATGAAGTTTTGGGGAAAAAATAAGGGATAAATTCCGTATCAAAATTGTAACCGGTTAATCGACCTATTCGGATCGAATAATTATTTGAGTTTTGAATTATTTGTTTCGACTTTAACCGAAATAGAGGCGATTAATCGAGGAATCGGTTAATCGATTAACCGAATTGGAAACACTAGTTTCATCCCATCCCGATTTTGACTGTCGAATAGTGTTATTGATTAAAGCGGTAACAAAAACAACTTTAAGAGTGAAATAAATAATCAATTTTAATTATTTTTTTTATTGTTTTTAATGATTTTTTTGCTTGTAAACACGCTTTTATTAAATTTATTGTTTTCGTGACGTCCTTCATTTTCTCTCGTTCGCTGTTAAATTTCTTCAAATTCTTTGTGTTTTTCTTCTCATTCGCGTGTGAATTTTTTCAGAAATCTTAAAACACCTTAATGGATGCCCCCTGATAAAATTAAGGAATTCGGGAAAACAGAAAATTTAATAAAAACTTTGGAAGCAAAATACTACATTAAAACAATAAAAAAATAATTAAAATTGATTATTAATTATTTAATTCCTAAAGTGGTTTTTGTTACCGCTTTAATCAACGACTATATAGACTAAAGACAAACCACCAGCCTCAACTGCTGTTAAAAAGTCTCTTTAATTTTATATGCAAACTGGTTTTAAGAGAAACAGTTTTTAGTGTTTTTTTAACGCGTATTTTTTAATATTAATAAGCAAAGTTTTGTGCTAATTATACAAAACTAATGCAGAGAACATATCAAACAACACAAGTGCACTTTACAATTTAATTAAAATTGCTTAAAAACAATAAAAATAATTAATTAAAAATACCACTTTTTCACGTTTTTTGTTATTTACAATGAAACTCTCTTAAAACCAGTTCAGTTTTTCAGATGAGAGCCGTGGATAGTGCCTGCTTTAATCAATAATCATAAGAAACAATAAAAAAAGTGCACTGTTAACTTTTTCGTTTTCCTTTTGTTTCTCTTATTCTTCACGGTAATTAACAGGATCACAATCTATATAAACTTTAAGGGAACCAAAGAGTGTAAATTTTTAGTTTGGGGACTCTAGCCTTTACCCTCTTTGCTAATAGTAGATAAGGATAGTCGACGTGTGAATTGCCTGTTATGTAAAAATAATATACGAACAATAAAAAATTATATTTTTACGAGTTTTTCTTTATTTGCATCTACTTTTATAATACTACAGTATTTATTAAAAAATTTAAGCAAAGCATTTGTATTTATTTTAATAAATAATTTCACTAGATTTTACTTGTTCAGTAGAAATTGTAAATTTTAATAAATATACGTAATCATCATTAATTAAAGTTAAGTATTCTGCTACAAATTTATAAAAAAAAGAGTTGTTTCGTTATTGTCATCGTTTACTATGAAGCGTTTTGATATTTCTATATATAAATTGTTCGAAGATTTGTTTTCACTCGGTTGTTTCGATTTCTTTTTTGTTTGTTTGTTTTTAAAGAATATTTAGAAACCAGTAGAATTTAATGAAACAGTTTACTGTAATGGAAGACCAGTTGAGGGATTTACAAGACAATCTTCTTTGGATAAACGTTGAGGTCCCAAACCAATTTTGGTGTGAATGATATATTTAAGTAGATTACGTTCATTGATGGTAAATGAATAATTACCATTTAAAATAATATCATCAGTGGAAGATGGCGTTGTAGATTCGGTACATAATTCCAAGTCTATAGAATTGCCCTTTATATATTCAACACTAGATGAAGCATCATTAGGGAATGATTTTTGTAAAGCTTGTAATACAGATGGTACATGTTCTCTTAAGACATATAGACACGCATTTGGTCCAGCATCAAAGGTATAGGCTACACGAGTATGACCCACGACACTATTGTAGGCATGAACAAATCCTACTATAGCATGTGATACATCATTCATATACACACAGGGAGGATAAGTATCTAAAGCAATTGCATGAAATTGATTTGAATCTTGCATAGCAATTTTAGCAAACGTTTCAAAATCCTTCTGTTTTATAGCATCGGTAATGGCCGTAATGCGTTGGGGAACACAATGTTTAGCACGATATTTTATGAGCTCTGATGTTTCTATCGCTCTTTGCATTCCTTTGGTCGAACTAGTTTTCTTACGTCCATCGTTGACAACCAAAATTAAAACATGCATATTTGGCCAATGTGTAGCAGAAACAACTGGCAATGCTATCGAATCTGAACCATCTTCTAATTTACCCATGTGCCAACGTACAAAACCACCATGTAAACTACGACAAGCTGAGCCACTACCCTGACGTGCGATGGCAGTTAATTCTTCATCGGATATGCCGTACAAAGAGGCCAACGTGTAAACTAAACAAGCGTAACCAGCAGCACTTGATGCCAAACCAGCGGCAGTGGGAAAATTATTGTACGAAACTAAGTGAAGTTTCCAATCGAGAGGAAATTTTAGAGATTGTCCGTTTGCTAAAGCTAAACGTTGTACTGGAAAGAGAAATGAAAAATTATAATAATTAGAAAAATTAAAGTTTCATAAATGTGGAATAGGGTTTCTCGAAATTGAAAAATCTTACCTAGTTCCAGTCAAATGATGCGTGTTAATGCGCTGATTATGGGAAAAATACCAAAAAATATTTTCGAGGGTAATTATAGTTCGCTACCCGCGTTTGAGCACTACTTTGTCAAAAAATTCGAGAAAATAAAAAAATGCATTACGGAAGACAACTTCAAACGCGGGTAGCGAACTATGTATAAGTAGCCTCGAAAATAATGTTTCATATTTTTTTCATAATCAACTGAATAATATCAAAGAGTTTAGAAAATAAAGAGTATGCAAAAAATTTTCGAAATTCGAGACAAACTGTTGTAGAATCTTTTACAGTAAAAAAATCTCAAAATATTACAATTTTTAAATTACATGCAATCTTAGAAAATATTACAATTTTTCCAAGGAATCCAGTTGGTTTTAGTATCAAAAATTTTAAAGAAAATAGCTTTAAGAATACAAATATTTTTTAATGAAAATAAAATTCAAATATAAGATTTTTAGAAATATTTTAGTTCTGACAAAAATCTGTTGCTGATTGAAATCCCTATGAATTGACTACCGTTATTTTTAAAATCATTACCGAAATAGCTGAACAACCGTTACCATTAAAATACCTTTAGCAAAATAATTGATAGTCCATTATTCTTAACCCTCTAATGCCCAAGGCGGCCAAAAGGCGGTATTCAGATTTTAAATAGTTTTTGGCTAAATAAAAATATTTTATTCAACAAGTTGTATTGGGTCATATGAATAAAACTTAGCAATTATTTCGAAGTAATTACTTTGGGCTTAGGAATGGCTTTTAACTCCAAATTTACCAATTGGCTGGTAGAATAGCATGAAATGTAAACGAAAATTAAATTTCTAGTCTACTCCCAAGCAGACTAGATTTGTGAAGTAATTGCTTAAAAAACCCTGTATTTCCCCCTATTAGTAATATTTATTTTTTATTCATATGAGCCAATATATCCATAGAAAACTTAACTGCCTACTTTTTATGCCTTCAAACTTTTTTTGTATAAGGAACGGTTTTCAAGCGAGAAGCATGTAATGAAAAAATTTAGAAAATTGGAAAAAATTAACTTTTTAAAACAGAAAAAAATATTTGAAAAATTGCCAAAAATACATTTACGATCTGACGTACATTACCGATAATAACAAAGCTAGTGTAGTCTCTAATTATAAAATCAGTTAAAAATTTTTCTCCCGGGCTCACAGGATAACGCCAGGATACGTTTTACAAATATCTCTCTAACTCAAAAACTAGCCAAAAGATTTTCTTGAAATTAAAGACAGATTATATGTTCAGGGATAGTAGTAAGCAGAACTATTTTCGTCAAAATCTATCCATGTTTAGTGCCGAATTCGCCAAATTTCGTAATTTTCAAAAAGCGAAAATCGCCATAACTTTTGAAATAACAATTGGTCAACAATTTTCGGTACGTAATTTTATTTTATTGTGTTATTTACAGCAAAAACCGAAATTATTTGACTACTGGGTTTCAAGATACGTCTTCAACCTTTGTTGTGCTATATCGCCTAAATAAAGCGATAAATTAAAACTTTAATATTTGTCCCATAGTAGATTTTCAACGCCAAATATATGGTTTAAATATTATTGTAATCAGAAGAGCATTAGAGGGTTAATGCGTTATCGAAATAACTTATTTTCCGAAATACAATAAAATAGTATTAACGTTTCCGATGGCCGTATCGTTTCACTTGATATTTTTATGTTATTTGTGTAAAAGATTTTTCTCATTTGGGCATAATTCAAAACACTAGCAACACTGTGCTAGTTGAACAACATAACAAATGGGGCGCTCGGTGAGAGCTCCGTTGTTTCATTGCAAAATTTTTCGATTCCATTAAATTTAATTACAATAATTGATTTTCTTACAAGCCTTTAAACATCTCATTATGCGGGGATTTTCTTCAAACGGCACCTCCTCACCGTTCAACCACATACGATGTTCTTTGAATGTTGAACAAGCAGCGGCAGTAGTTTTCGCACACATCTTGGTACATGAAAAAAAAAAAATAAAATTAAGAACACAAATAAACTCATATCAAAGGTTGTTTTTTGTATATAAGTACATACTTTAGCATATGAATGCATACAATGGCTTGTTATACATAATAACCATAATGTATAAAATATATAAAAAATGATGTTTCCTTACCTCATCAGTGCTTAAAGTCATGCTTAATGAATCGTTAATCGGTAAAATCAATTCTTCATCTCGTTTGCCCCCTGTTTTGTAAAATATTGAAAAAAATACAAATTTACATTACAAAGGTCTTAAGTTTTTCATTCGTATAACTATAGTTAAAGTGAAAGTTTTTCTAAAACATTCCAAAAATATGCTTACAATATTTTATTAGGGCTATATTCACTGGAGCTATGCACGTCTCTATAAACATTGTTAAAATTAATAATTATGTATTAAATACTTTTTGGAATATAAAAAAGATTTGTTTTATTTATTGGCTAAGTATTTTTCTAACTGCCAGGAAACCCCACTTTGATGTAGATTACGGTTAATAAACTGTCAACTTTCGCTAAATGTCTACAAAAAAATAAACAAAAGTTGAACAGCTGATTTTAGGAAGTGTTTGGATAGATTAGAAATGTTGCACAAAATAGTACCAGTATTGCCAGATTAACATTAACACTGGTAACAGGGAGCAAATAGTACTTTGTATACAAAATTGTATACAAAGTACCAGAATTCGAAGTATTTTATATGACACGTGCTGCTGTATTGCTTGAAACCAGCTCAACGTTCAAGTAATCGATCATGCAAATCAATCTAAATAGTAGAGTTGTGAAATTTCGGTATTTTTTGAGTACTCAATACTACTCAATACTTTTCAATTGAGTACTCGATACTACTCAATACTTTTAACGGTTTTTTTAATTTAAAAATAAAAATGTTATGAATTCGTATTTATTAGGAAAATTTATCACAATTCACATACACGTGTTAAATAACTATTGTTATTTACATTTTAATTAATTTAAAACATTTTAAATAAATTAATTAAATAATTTTTCCCAAAAATTCGTTACAAATTTCTTAGCTTCACAAATGGAGTTTTATTTTCAGAGCTGTATTTTTAGAGTACTATTTTTAGACTTGTATTTTTATACGAAAAATACACATTTCTACGGAAAATTACACCTTTAAAAGTATTGAGTAGTACCGTTTTAGTATTGAGTACTCAAAAAAACAGTCAGTATTGAGTACTCAGTACCGGAATACTCAATACTTTTACAACTCTACTAAAAAGCCGATTTAATATAAGAGTACCCTTTATAAAAGGTACCGTGAAGACAATAAAAAAGAAAACCGTTAAAAAAATATGTGACAATTAGAGAGAGCGATATTTTCATACCGGTGATTTAATCACCGTTATTGATAAATCACTGGTAACGGCAGTGATCAAATATTTCAAGTCGCAGTTACTCGGAATGTCGTTTTTTTAATATTTTTGTACTATTCTTACTTGCAAACTTCATTGTGCACAGTAATACATGTTTTTATTTTCAATAACAGTGACTTGCTTTCACACTCTTCTGAATAAAATGTCTCCTTCTATCATGTCGTTGTTACCGGTCGCAACTATTCTTCTTTTAAGGACCAGTTTTTAGGAAGTGGATTATCTTTAAACTTAGTTTAACGCAGATTGTAACGGGAATACTGCTTTTAAAATGTGGTTTATTTTGTTTTATTTCAATAAAGAAATAAATTATACTCGAGAAAAAGTTTTTCCGGCAAATTTTTGTTAATAAACTTTGAAATGGTTGACAAAATTCGGTTTCGGTGATCACGATCACAGTCCAAAAGAACAACGATTTGAACATTTCACGATTTCACTGAGAACAATGTTACTGAAAAATCGCCGGATCGCCCATCTCTATTACAAACCCGTGATCACGGTCACTGTTTAAAAGAACGATGAATTGAAAATCACGATCACTGGTAGCAGCGTTATTCAAAAATCACCGGATCGCTCATCTCTAGTGACAATCATAGACCAATTACACAGAGCAACCAGGGATGCCAACTTAGTGCTTTTCGCGCTAAATCTGGTGCTTTTTGATGTGCCAAAACGCGAAAAATATTATTGAAACGCGTAACTGAAAAAAGCGCTAAATTGGTGCTTTTCCGAAATTTATTTAGCGCGTTTTGTGCTTTTTACACATTGTAGTTTTGTTTGATGTGTCAAAACGCGAAAATTTTCAATTTTGCATATTAAAAAAAAAAAACTTAGTTATGGTCATATATAATCGTTGTTAGTTCTAACTATAAAACTGGTAATTAAATTTTAAAAAATCTAATAATTTTTCTTGGATTATTATATTATAATCACAAAACATGGAATAAAATTCAAAAATGTTACGAAAGTTATTGGTTTTTATTTTTGTTTTACCCACGTATTTACTGATGTAGGTCGTACGCTTATATTACAATTTTATTTATTTTTAATTAAACTACGTATGTGAAACACGACAAATTTTTTTAAAAGTCGTAAAAACTGTTTAGTGCTTTTTTACCCGTTTTTAAGTAGAAATTTGCGCGTTTTTACCCTTTTTTATATATTTTTTGCGCTTTTTGTTATGAAAAAGTTGGCATCTACGAGTGCAACAACCAAAATCGGAATGGGATGAAACCAAAAGCAAATGAAGGTTGACATTTACCATAACAAATCCCTCGAGGGTTTTTTTAGTTTAAGTTACAATCACAATTAACCCAAATGTGACTTTTTCGCTACATTTTCAAATGGTCCTGTCTATTAAATTGATGTGAAAAAAATTCCACCGCAATTTCGCAACAATTCCACGCAAGTGAAAAATCATTTTTTTATATGGAGTTTGACAGCTTTTTTCGCAAAAGTACGAACAAAATACCGGGCTTTAGTGCGAACTTTTTTTTACACGCTTTTGAAGTTGGTGATTTTGGAACGCTGTCTAACAAGAAAAAATCATCAAAAATTTGATAAAATAATGCTTATTTATTTTCATTATCCTGGAAAGTTGTGGTATCTTACTGATTTTGGGGTCGAGGAATCCATTTTTGATATTTATTTTTACATAAAACTCACGCTAGATGGCGCTGTCATACAAATTTTGCTCCTTCTTGTAGACTTAAATAAATAACTTAACTAAACTTAAATAAATGTAATTCGTGTCCAAACAGGAAAATGAATCACGTGAAGCTACTAAATTTATTTTATTTTAATAAAAATAAGAAAAAGAACGCTTTATGATGCTGTCACTGATTCACCATGTGTAAACAACAGTACATATCATCAGTGTTGACAACTCTTGAAGGCAGGCTAAAAAGGGTAAAAATTTACCAAAAATGGAGTAAAAAAGCACAATATTAATTTTTTGAAAATTTTAAGTCAAGAATTTAAAAACACATTTTGGCTTTGTAAAATCGTGTAAAAAAGGTACAAAAAATAACCAAAAAGGGGTAAAAAGCACCAAACTAATATTTCAAAATTTTGAAGTTTAAATATAACGAAGTTGCTATTTAAAATTGTACTACAAACATTGTGAAAAAATGAATTTTTTGTATAGTTCGTATTATTTTTTTCAACTTCGACAGAAAATTCAATAAAAATTAAAAAAAAAGTGAACTAAAAGCACTGCCAGAAATCTGAAAAAGCACTATAAATACCCTTTTTTTTAAGCGGGTATTTGCAAAAAAAATAAATAACAGAAATGGGTTTTGTTATGAATATGTCAACTTTCATTTGCTTTTGGTTTCATCCCATTCCGATTCGGAAAGATCGATTTTGTCCAAACAAAAATAAATGGAATGACTTCCAAATGAATCACTTCCTTCATTACATCACAAAGAATTACTCCCTTAGGAATGGCTTTTCCACAACATCTAATGCTGCAATGAATATATGCTAGTTAGAAGTTATTTTTCATGGGTGATAAGAAGTTAATATTTTGTATGGGGGTTGCACAGAAAGAAATCAGAGGGTTGCAAGTTCGAATCCTACCAGGTCGAAAAAAAAATTTTTGGAACTTTTTTTACACAATTAATAATTTTTTTGTAGTTTTCAATGTAAAATTTTTATTTTTTTTTATTTTTGTACTCTCAATTAATTTTTGAAACGATTTAAATTTTTTTTTGAATTTTCTATTCATTTTTAATGAAATTTTATGCAAATGTAAAAATTCTAAATAAAAATGTAATTCTTCAAATATTTTTTTTAAATATCAAAAAGTAAAAATTACAATTTCGTTTGTATTTAAAAAATTGTAATTTAAAAATCCATTTTGATCAAATTTTTTCGAAATATATTTATTATTACACTAATACTGAATTTAGACTAAGCAAAAATCTGCTGTTTTTTGTACAAAACTAAATTACAAAAACCAAGTCATTTACACTGGTTATTTAGTTTTTCTTTGTCACATCACTTTTTTATTACATATTTTTCTTTTTGTTTTTATTGTTAAATTAATAAAAAAAAAAAATGATTAATTTTAATATAAATTAAAAAAAAAATTAATAACAACACACAATTACAAACTAAAATAGAAATATTGTTAAAAAACTAAAAAATATTTTTTGACACTTACTTTACTTCTATATTCGTTGTAACAGGGTGCATCGAAAGTTAACTATAAATGATACCGGGTGTATCAAAAGTGCACATTTCAGATATTTTTACTTGGTTTTTGGCAAAAAACAGGTATAATCTAGTTTTCGGCTCAAAAACTAAAAATGGCAAAAAACTACTAGTCTTTGCCCAGTCTAAATATACTATAACAGAAAAAGAAAAATGCTGTAAACATTTTAATTAGAACTACTAAAAATAAATTAAAAATTTCCTTGCAGAAAAAACAATTTTTTGTCTACTAATATGCTGCAAATTTTATTGCGGATTTTAACTAGGTTATTTGTTATTTTTAATTAACTGAAAGTTAACTTAAATGTATCTAAAATATTGTAAATTTAGCAATTTTATTTCTCCTGTTCTTATCTTACTAGTATTTAGCAAAAAAAAAAAATCTACTAATATCAGCAATTTTTTTGCAAGGTCATTTTTAATTACATAATATTTAGTAGCTTTTTCTCCTATTTTTACAGCTTTATTTCATTCTATGAGTCTATTATTTTTTATAAAAAAACACTTTAAGAAACACAACTTTATATATTTTTCCAATATCTTATAAATTTTTGTTGATAAAAAATGAAAGAAAGGAAGATAACAACAATTTACTGAACAAGACTGCTAAAAGTCAGCTATCACGTACAAGAAGCGATAGCACAGGGGGTAGAGCGTCTGCTTGAAATTACAACAAGTCTGGGTTCAAACCCCACGCACTGCGTGATGATTTTCTTTTTTTTTTAAATTAAATTAAAATAAAATAAAAAGAAGTGAAAAAGAACTTCCTTATCATTGGTTCAAGTATACATACTTTGTTTTTAAAATGAACAACTTCCTTCCTATGACAAGCCAATGTTAAATTCATCGGTGAAAACCCGTTTTAGCTGGACAAATGACATTTTTCTTTTTTCTTGACACGCATAGAAAAAACTTGACAATCAAGCCAAATCAAGCCCGTCTGGCCAAATCAAGCCCGTCTGTCTATATTTGTTTATATCTAAATATTTAATTTTAGTTATTTTTAATGAGCCAAAGAGGAAGCTATTTTTTTAGCTACCCGAGTAAAAAAATTGATCTCGCGCAATATCTAATCATATCAAATTTTATATTGTTTAAGATCTGCTGTAATATCTAGCTGATCCAATTAGATCTCAAAATTGGGTGTATCCAATCATATCGTATTAGATCCCATTGTATATATGAGGATAAACTAAGATCAAGTTATATCTCAAAATTGGGAGGTCCAATTATATCTTTGGGGATAAACCTAGATCTAATTTGATCCGAAAAAGTGGCAGATCGAATTAGATACAGCAATATATTTGGGGATAAACTTAGATCTAAATTGATCCGAAAAATGGCAGATCGAATTAGATCCAGCAATATATTTGTGGATAAACTTAGATCTAATTTGATCCGAAAAATGACATCGAATTAGATCCAGCAATATATTTGGGGATAAACTTAGATCTAAATTGATCCGAAAAATGGCAGATCGAATTAGATCCAGCAATATATTTGTGGATAAACTTAGATCTAATTTGATCCGAAAAATGACATCGAATTAGATCCAGCAATATATTTGTGGATAAACTTAGATCTAATTTGATCCGAAAAAGTGGCAGATCGAATTAGATCCAGCAATATATTTGGGGATAAACTTAGATCTAAATTGATCCGATAAATGGCAGATCGAATTAGATCCAGCAATATATTTGTGGATAAACTTAGATCTAATTTGATCCGAAAAATGACATCGAATTAGATCCAGCAATATATTTGGGTATTAAGTAAGATCTAAATTTATCCAAAAAATTACAGATCAAATTAGATCCAGTAATATATTCCGGAATTGCGTAAGATCTTAACTTTTCCGATAAATTGCAGATCGAATTAAATCCAGTGATATATTTGGGGATTTCGTAAGATCTTAATTTATCCCATAAATGGCAGACAATATAATATAATTTTGGTAGGACCCTTATATGAGCACTAGGTCTAAACATGGACCGATGTTCACCAAAATCAATAGGCTTCGTCCTTGGGTCAACAAAAGTCGGTGCACCAAGTTTGATCAAAATATCTTAATATTTGCGACCTGTAGAGTGCGCACAAGAATGCATGGACAGACAGACAGACAGACAGACAGACAGACAGACAGACAGACAGACAGACAGACAGACAGACAGACGGACAGACGGACATCGTTAAATCGAAATAAAAAAAAATTCTGAGTCGATCGGTATACTATAAGTTGGGTCTGGGACCAATATTTTTTGGTGTTACAAACATCAGCACAAACTTATAATACCCTGACCACATAGTGGTGTAGGGTTTTTGTTTTAATTAGTCTCAAAAATTGTGTGATGAATAAAATTCGAAAACTGTAATGGTTAATTCAACACAATTTTGCGTTAACTATTAGTTAGAGCTTAAACCTGCAGTATGAGACCCAACGTAAAAATGTTGTGTTGATTTTAGTAGTAGAAAAAATATAAAATTAAAATTAATGGCCTAATTTTGTAAATCACCTGCGTTCATCACATCACCTACACTTCACTCACCTAACGCGGGGAATAAAAAATGTTATTTTATAAATCACTACGTATTCGTGATTGATTTTTACGTTATCACTTGAATTGTCAAATACATTTAAGAGTTGCCATCTTTCTGCAAAAATAAACAAATTTTAACCGTTTTTTGTTGGAATTCATATAATTTATTATTGGTATCTGTTAAAATAGAATAAAAATCTAAACAAAAAAAAAATGTGCAAAATATCTTAAAAAAATGGTAGAAAAAATTAATCAAAAATTCAATCAGCGATTAGCAAACCAATTTAATGATGCCAAAAATTTCCATTTTCCAAAATTTTTTTTCCCGATTGTTTTTGGTTTTTTTTTTTGCAAACTAAGCATCAAACTTTGGTGTATGAAATTAGTATTTTAGTCCCTAGATTATGAATTTAAAAAAACCACACTTAAAAAATTGTAAAAATTGTAATAGAAAAAATTAATTAAAAAACTTAATCAGCGATTTATATTCTGCAAACAAATATATTGATGGAAAAATTTTCCTTTTTGCAAATTTTTTTTTCGCAAATTTTTTTTCCCGGATTTTTTTCTTTTTTTTGACACTAGCAGCCGAAGTTTGTTGTATGAAATCGGTACTATAGTCCCTAGATTATAAATTTAAAAAAACCGCACTTAAAAAATTGCAAAAAAATAGCGGAACACGAAAAAAGACTTTATGGTACAGAAATTATACTGAAAAACCTTATCAGCGATTTTCATTCAGCAAACAAATGATGTAAGAATTTTCCTTTTTGCAAATTTTTTTCCGCGACTTATTTTGCAATTATGCACCAAACTTTGTTATATGAAATGGGTATTATAGTCTCTAGATTACATATTAAACAAAACCGCACCTAAAAATAGCGAAATTTTGGCGGAACGCGAAAAAAGACTTTATGGTACAAAAATTGCATTGAAAAACCTTATCAGCGATTTTCATTCTGCAAACAAATACACTGATGTAAGAATTTTCCTTTTTGCAAATTTTTTTCCGCGACTTTTTTCGCGATTTTTTTTTGCAATTAGTCGCCGAACTTTGTTCTATGAATTGGTTAAGTTTTTTAATTAATTTTTTTGTACCATAAAGCCATTTTTGGCGTTGCGAGATTATTTTGCAATTTTTTAAGTGGTTTTTTTTTTAAATTCATAATCTAGGGACTATAATACCAGTTTCATACACCAAAGTTTGGTGCTTAGTTTGCAAAAAAAAAAATTGCGAAAAAATTTTTACAAAATTGAAAATTTTTGCATCATTATATTTGTTTGCAAAATGTTAATCGCTGATTGTGTGTTTTAATTAATTTTTTCTACCATAAAGTCTTTTTTCGCGTTCCGCTATTATTTCGCCAATTTTTTAAGGGCGGTTTTTTTAAATTTGTAATCTAGGGACTAAAATACCCATTTCATACAACAAAGTTTGGCGGCTAGTTGCAAAAAAAAAAATCGCAAAAAAATTGCAAATAGGAAAATTTTTCCATCAACATATTTGTTTGCAGAATGTAAATCGCTGATTAAGTTTTTAAATAAATTTTTTGTGCCATAAAGCCTTTTTTCGCGTGCCGCCATTATTTTGCAATTTTTTAAGTGCGGTTTTTTTAAACTTATAATCTAGGGACTATAATACCCATTTCATACAAGAAAGTTTGGTGGTGAGTTGCAAAAAGAATTCGCGAAAAAAATTGTCGAAAAAGAAAAATTTTTTAATTAATATGTTCGGTTGCAGAATGTTAATCGCTGATTACGTTTCTTACTTCATTTTCTGCACTGTACTTTTGCAATAAAATTTTTAAATAATAAAGTCGTGTTATAATTGTATTTATTCCACTGGATTATCTTATTCATATGTTTTTCAGCGTAATTATCGTTAATTACTTTTTTTCTAGTGTTTTTTTTCCTTAAGTTTTTGGTGATTTATTGTATTATTTTTCATTCAACACCTAAAAAATGCAAGTGATAATATTTGACAATTCAAGTGATCAAAATAACAGTCTGGTGATTTACAAAATTTGCTTTTTCATATAATTTTGTTTAAAAACTACGTAAGTCAGCACGGACGATCACCGCGTTCATCACCGGGATTTACAAAATACGAAATTTAAAAAAACTAGGTGAAGTGAAGTATAGTGTTATAAGAAATTAGACTATAAAACGAGTAAAAAGGTTAAAGTCGGCCATGCCGACTATATAATACCCTACACCAGTCTGACTTAAATCCAACTAATGTTTGGATCCGAAATTTGAATGGGTTAAAACCGACTTGTGTCAAAATTTTCTATAAAATCATAAAAGAAGAGAAAATCGAAAATTAGCCCATATGGGCGATAGGTCCAAATATGGATCGATCCTATCTAGAATCAATAGGCTTTTACCTTGAGACCATGTTAGTCAGCGAACCAAATTTCATTGAAATATCTTCGTATTTGCGACCTCCACCGAGTAACCAACCCAATTTTGGGGGGGACCCTAACATGAGCACTAGGTCTAAACAAATTTCGTCAAAATATCTTGATATTTACGACCTGTAGTGTGCGCACAAGAATGCATGGACAGACATACAGACGGACGGAGGCACGGACGGACGGACATCGTTAAATCGAAATAAAAAAAAATTCTGAGCCGATCGGTATACTATAAGGTGGGTCTAGGACCAATATTTTTTGGTGTTACAAACATCAGCACAAACTTATAATACCTTCTCCACGTAGTGGTGTATGGTATAAAAAGCTTAGCAGTTACTACATGACAGTTGTTTGTGTAGTAATCAGTGGTTGTTGTTTTTAACAGTGATTACAGTTGTTTTTCTAAATACAAAACAACTTTTATGACAGTTATTTAAGAAAACAACTAACGAAAATTTTTGTAATTTCGTAACAGTTGCTTAAATCAGTTAATTTTAATATCACAATAAACAACTACCAAAACAGTATTTTTACAGTAAACAGTTGTTTTTGTTACTTATTTAAAAAATAAAAAATTTCGTTGAATTTTAAAAATTCTTTAATTTAGTAGGTTTGAGGTTAAGAAGAATGATAAATCTTTTTTCTCTAAAAGTTATAAACACATTAATTTACAAATCAGAGTAGATCTAGATCTGATTTTCCATTAATATATTTGGTTTATATTTGTTATTATTTATATATTCCTAGTTTGCAAATAAAAATCAAAAACTTGCTCCAATGCATAAAAGCATAATTTTTACACATATTTTGTAATCGGAAGAAAAAAACATTTTTTTCATTAAAATATACTTTTATAATACCAAAAGAATTAACTGTAGAAAACAGTAGATTTTACTCCTTTTGTCAGTTGTTTTAAAATTTTTGTAATAAAAATTTGTCGGTTAATTTCATGACATCGTTAGTTATTTTTAATGCATTTGTTAGTTATTTTCCAACAGTTAAAAATAACGAAATTTTTAGTTATTTTTGTTGCCTTTTAAACTGCATATACCTTTGTTTTAACTGTCATTTTTAGTAGATTCTACCGACAAACTTTTTTGAGTGTATATTTCCACGAAGTTTGATCGGAAAATTCTCAGCCATTAAAATTCGGGGTCGAAAGGGTTAATTGCGGTCATATTCTTAACTTAAACATCTCATCGATTTTATTTAATTGTTTTGAAACTTTTTTCTTATTAAAAAAGAACTTAAAACGACTGCAGTTAGTTTTTAAATAGATTCACATTTTTATCTTAAAAAAAACTTAGTAAATTTAAACAAACTTGAATTTTTGGTAATAAATTTAATATGTTAAATTTATTTTACATTAAATAATGAAGGTAACCTAGAAAAGAAATAATCAAATTTAAGCCAAAATGTCTAACAGGCATATTGCCAACTTATGAAAAAAAAAAAACGCAAGTGCAAATGGACTACTATATAAAATACTGTTTATGGCCGTTATAATGCATAACAATTTAATCAGTTAACGAACAAGTTTAAAGAAATAATTTGAAAGAACTATATAAAATATTTTAAAATGTTCAAATTGGTAAGGATTTGCCAGAATCATCATTTTTTAGTATAACTATCATCAGTTTATTTTATTATAGATAATTGTATTCCTTACTGCTTTGGCTTTAGCAGCCGCTAAGCCAGGCCACGCTGTGGCAGGTCATCTAGCGGCCGCACCAGTCGCAGCTCCACTTGCAACTGCTTACCCTGCTTCATTCGCTGCTCCATACACTGCTGCATACACTGCCCCTTATACTGCCGCATACACTGCTCCTATCGCCGCTGCCTATACAGCTCCTTTCACTGCTGCTTATAATTATCCTTATACTGCCGCCTATACTGCTCCTTATAGTTCCGCCTATACTGCTCCATATGCTTCCGCTTATACTGCTCCATATGCTGCCGCTTATGCTTCGCCGTATACTGCTGCCTATGCTAATCCTTACACTGTTCCTTATACTGCCGCCTACACTGCCCCCTACGCTGCCTTTACGGCTCCTTTAAATTCTGCTTATTCTAGTCATCGTGTGGATATTCATAATAAATATAATTCAGCTCTAGTTGCTGCCCCAGCTAAGCTTCTAACTTCTGCTCCAGCTTATATTTCGCCTCCCGCTGGTCTTGTGGGTCCATCTCCTGCTAAGTTACTAGCTCCCCCAGCAAGATACATAGCTCCTGCTACTACTTCAGTATTGATTTAATAACTTTAAATTCTCATTATATTCCGAAATTCGTTACATTGAAAGAATTCTCCGCTTAATTGCTAACGTTGTTATCGTTGTAAAGTAGCATGATTTCTGAAGTTTAACCCATAGAAAATTGTCCAATTAAAATGCTAGTTTACCACTTAAATTCCATCATTCATATTGTCATAAGTTTTATTATTACATTATTTAACTAGTTTAGATCTAAACAAATAAAAATTAAGAAATTTTTGCATACAGAAATGCCAGCGGAATTTGTTAATATTAAGGCCGGTATTTTCTTCACAACAGCGAAAACATTTAGCGCTATATTTGAAGCCTAAAAAGTTTAAAATTCACAAATAATTTAATGCCACTGCAAAGCCTCATTCAGAAGAAATCCAAATGTCACTCTTTCGTTATTTTTTCAAATCGTCTTGTCTATTAGCTATTAAATTAATTAGAAAAAAAAAAAAAATCCACCACAATTTCGGAACGTAAAGCACGTAAGTTGTTCCGATTTCATGTGAAAAACTGTTATACTCCATATAAAGAAAAAATAATTTTTCACCACAAAGAATTTCACGTGAAAACTGTGTAGAGTTTGTTTTCACGCAAATTTAATGTACAAGGCTATTATTTTTCTTGGGGAAAAGAGATATTTTTTGTTTAGTGAAAAATAATTTTTTATATAAAGTATGACAGCTTTTTTCACAAAAGTATGAACAAAATACTGCGCTTTACTTAACCCATTTTCTACCAACATGTCTTTAAAGACACCTTAACTTTAAAAAAACCTTCAAAAATTCAAATGGAAACCTACCATAAATAAATGTTATTGATTCAGAAAATCTAACATTTTCTCTATAAAAAATATTACAAAATTTATTTAAAAAATTTTTCTTTAATTTTTTCTAAGATTTTTTAAAAAGTTACCTTTTTGGACACTTTTTCAAAAAAATAAAACCAAAACTAAAAATGGCTTTTAATTTCCACAAAAATGTGTTTTCTTAAATGGGAACAGTCCAGTCTACGTCGTGCTTAATTGTAATTGTCCCGCTTTTTATCATCGGTCCCAGCGTCCCGAACGCGACAAAAAATTATAGCTTTTTCTAAAGTTTTTGTTTTTTTTTTTTAATTAGAACTTTTTAAAATATTTAATTTTTGAAAAATCATAAAGTATTTTGAATACGTTTGTGAAAATTTGTTTGCTGAATTCAATAGTACGACTTATTTACTTCGCAACATCATTACCCAACGAAATTTCTTTGACAAAAAATTTATTTTTGACAACAAATAGGTATGAGTGAAAAAATTTTTTGTTGGTGAATTGCCGATATTTTGAGCATACGGTATTATATTGAACGTAAGAGAATACGATATGGAGGTTTTGCAATATGATTAATAGAATTCATTTTAAAAGTAAAGAAAAAATTTAGATCAATAAAAAGCAGGGTTGGCAGGCAAACTACCGATACCGAAATTACTGAAATATCGTTATTTTTAAAATACCGCTACCGAAATAAATGAAATAGTGTTATACTTAAAATGTCTTTATCAGGATAATATATAATAGCGTTACCGATAACCGATAACCGATAACCGCATCGTTTCGATTGCTAACCATGGTAAAAAGAATGGCCCAATTTGTATTAAGTATTTGTAACAAAATTCAAAATAACTCCATAAAATAAATGTCACTACAATGTTAAAAAAAATAACTGTCAAAAATATTAAAAATTTTGCTCTAAGTAAATTAACTGCAATTGTAGTAAAAATAACTACAACCGTTAGGTTGCGGGTTCGATACCCAACCAAGGCAACATCAATTTATGAAAAATACTAATAGGTATGCGTCCTCCTTCGGTGTTCCCATAGCACTTAACCCCACCGAAGTAAAATAATATAACAGGGCTATGAACAAAAAAGCTTCAACAAATAACTGCCCGTGTAAAAAAGTTTAGATCTGATCAAATCTTTTTGGATCTAAATAGATATGATTGAATCTAATTAGATCCTGTACCAGATCTCATCAAATATGATCAGATATGGCATATGTGATAATACCTTACGGCAAGATCTAATCAGATCTAGTGCCAAATCTGTTGAAATCTAAAGTGATCTGGACAATTGCGCCAGATACGCCTAGATATGATCAGATCTAATTACATCTCAAATTTGTCCTCAATTTTGAGATCTAATTAGATCTGGTAAGATCTACTAAGATCTGGCCAGATATGCCTAGATCTGATCAGATCTATTTAGATTTCAAATTTGTCCCCAATTTTGAGATCTAATTAGATCTGGTAAGATCTATTGAGATCTGGCCAGATCTGATCTTTTTTACACGGGTGTTATAAGATTTAACATCTCACGCAATTACAGTGTTGCCACATTTGAAGCCCTTCAACTTTACCACCTTTCACTTCTTCTGTATCCCCTTTTCAAAGGAAGCAACACGTTAATTAATAAGAAGAATTTCCGGAGTGTTGCTTCTCTTTAAAAAACAAGAAAAAAAATATCGCTAAAATATCGTTATCGATTAAAAACCGTTTCAACTGACCACCGTTACCCCTAAAATACCGTTAGTAAAATGTTCGAAATAGCGTTATCCTCAAAATACCGTTACCGGAATAACATAAATACATTATAGTCTGTAACATCATAGTCTGTAAGGAATTGTGTATCCATAGACTGAATAAATGAAATGATCCTTAAAATACCGCTGCCGTTATTTCTAATTTTTTTATATTTACGTGGTTATTGAGTATTTTAAATACATTAAGCCGGTAAATTTATTTTATTTTTTTTTGCGTTTGTTTTTTGTAAAAAAATTTGCGGTATCCATTGAAATAACTGACAACCGTTAGATATAAACCGGTAAAATTGTATCAGTTTTATCTGATTAATATATAATTTAATCAGTTAAGATCTACACTAATATAATTAGATAAAAACTGATAAACAACTGATGCAATTATATCTGGCCATTTTTTGGATGAAACTGTATACTTATACAGATATAACTTAATCACATTATATATGACCTGCTAACTTATCTTAAGATAAACTGAATTTATTGCTTAACCATAGTTATCAATGTCAAATTTACATGGAGTTATCTGTGGTTAACGTTTAACCTTGGTTATGTTGGAAATAAGTTACTCGCCGTATATGTAACTATTTTTACTCGGGAAATCTATGTTTATCAAAGTTTCGCTAGAATATTCCCACGATTTCTCAATTTAGAAGAATATGGGTTAACTTAACCTGGTCCAGTTAGTGAAACAAATGATTTCTTTTCGTTAAATAAGTTCAATTTATTTATTCTAACTAATTATAGGCAAAATCAGTCCATAATGGATAACAAATAATGATAAACAGAATAATTTAAAATATGTACACTATTGTCGCTTTTAAAACACGTATGATGCAGAATAAGATGGAGCATAAGTCAAAGGAGCAGCATATGGACTACGATATGCTAATGGAGCATTATATGCAAATGGAGTGGCAGCATATCTGGATAAAAGAGGACTTGGATAAGCAGCAGTGGCGTATCTGGCAACAACTGGGGCGTGATAGGCGGCAGCAAGTGGGGCAGCTAGAGGAGCTACAGGAGCTACAATTGGAGCATGGGCAATACCGTTATAAGTTCTAGCCACAACTTGACTACTAGTTGCGGTAATTACAGGTGCTGGAGCAGCTACAAGAGGCGCTGGAGCAGCTAAAACAGGAGCTGTATATGCAAATGGAGCACCAATTAAACCAGGTTTAGCAGCAGCACAGGCAATAGCAGCGAAAATTACAACAGCCTATAAATAAATTAAAGTTTCATTAGATTTCAACAACTTTATTGCGTTTGGAATGTTTAAATCCTTACGTATTTGAACATTTTATTAAGTGTTTTTTTTTTCTAAGTTAGACTAAACAAAGTTATTCTTTTGAATCGTTAATTGAATTTGTTAATTTTTAGTATGTCTTTTAGTCTATTTATATTAAAATTTGAATTGGTAAATTACAATGGTTTTACTGACCTTAGTCAATAAAGACAAGCCAAAAATTATATTCAAAGAGCATTTGTTTTTGTTTAAGTTTATTGTATGTATTAAAATTAAAAATATTTGTAGGCGTAATTTATGTATGCATTACACGTACAGTATTTGTTGTTTATTTCATAAAAATTTTAGTGGGTTTTTGCGCTAACTTTAAATTGTACGTAAAGTGTAAAATTGATTTATTATTATGTCTAATATTAAAATTTATATTTAAAGGTACTATTTTGAAAAGAAAAGTGAGGTTAATATTAAATATAAACGTAGGTCATGTAAAACCAAATACATTTTTGAAATCGGGATTTAAATGGAAAAAGCGGGATATACAAATTTGGTTTGTGACTTCACCAAATTTACATATTTTTTTTTAGTTAAAGTCGTTCAAAAACGGCAAAACAAGACAATCTAAGACTACAAGCAACAATTTGTTTTAATAATTGATCCACTTGATTATCAAGAGTTTTTTCAATGCTATTAATTTTTCCTATCGAGGAAATATTTCCTATAGAAAAATCTACAAATGCTGAGAAGCTATAAAGAGAAAAAATCATTGTTAAATTAGTTATATTAATTAACATTTTACTGCATTTAGATAAGTGTATGAGTAAAATTAAGTTTACCCTTTAATAAAACAATCCCAGCAAAAAAAAACTGCAAGTAGTGCTTTACAAACTACTTCTTTTAATGCTTCACAAGTATCCATTAGTGTATTTTTACTGCTTTTTGAGAAGTTATTCTGAACAACTTTAAAAAATCACTTCTTTTATTGCTTCCCAAGTATCCGTTATTACATTTTTACAGCTTTTTTAGAATTACTTCTGAATAACTTCAAAAAATCACTTCTTTCATTGCTTCCCAAGTATCCGTTATTACACTTTTACAGCTTTTTTAGAATTACTTCTGACACACTTCCAAAAAATCACTTAAGTATTGTTTCTAAAGAATTATTGCTCTAAAAGTGATCGTAAAAAGTGATTTTGGTATCATTTGGCATTTTCAAACAGAGAGTCCCAGGTTCGATTTCCGGCGGGACCAATATTTTTTTTAAAAATTTTTTTTATTCTATTAATTAATATTTGTAATTAATTTGTTTAAATTCAATATTTTTTTAATTTAAAAATTTTTAAAAATATGTACATATAAAAAAATGGTGACAAATTGATTTTTATGTACCTGTAAAAATAGTACTAAAACCAATATTGATTTTTTGCACTTGTTTAATAAGTACTTTTATTGAAGAGAATAAGGAACAATATCTCGCAGTAACAAGGTGGTGTTTTTATGCCAGTCAACTTTCATATCAAACAATAGCTCAGCGGTAGAGCGCTAGACTAACTAACAATCGTGGGGTCGCAAGTTCGATACCCGGCCGCGGCAATAAAAAACTATGTAAAATAAAAAAATATAACTTTTTTTTCGAATAATTTTTTTTTAAATTTTAATAGGTGAAAAAGAGCTTCCTTTGCTGCCGTTCCAAAAGTACTGAAAAAATGTTGAAGTGGGAGTACTCCCCTCATATGACAACTCAATGTTAAAATCATTAGTATTTATGTTAAAAAAGAAGTACATCTAGATCAGGGCTGGCAAAACTATGACACGCGTGTCAGTAGTGGCACGCGAGTGGATTTTAGGTGGCACGCGACGTTTTGTTGGATATTTTCAAAAAATTTAAACTATTAGAAGACCAGCAAAATATTCAGTTAAATGTTAAATTTCGCTACAAAAATGTGTGATTTAACTCCATAATTAACACCATTTTTTGTTTCAAGAAATATGGTTAATACAGAACTGGCAAATTCGATTATCACAAAATTCTTTGAAAATTTCTAAAATTCTAGATTGTAAAAAGTTTCAATGTTTCGATGAGAAAATGCCTCATAATCCGAGAAATAGAAAGTATCAGAAAATTGCACAAAAATACAACTTGTAATAAAATTTGATCTAAAAAATTAAGTTATTTTAAGGGAAAATAGGTGCTACGAAATAACCCTCAATGAAATAAAGGCTGAAAATAAGCTTGATAATGAAATAACCCCCTTTGTTGGAATTTGAAATTGTGATTTGATCGTGTTTCGCAGAGCCATTGTTGGCGCCCAATAATTTAACTTTTTTAACAAAATGAGATAACCACCAAAAATGGAATAACCCCCCAAAATAAATGAAAAGGCAATAAGGTTCAAACTGTTTTAATTTTATTTCATTGGGAATTTTTTCAATATTTAAAGAATAAATAAACCCCCAAAAATTAAATAACCGTCAAACATTTTTACGTAATTTTTTGGATGTTATTTAATTTTTCCCTTTGGGGGTTATTTCATGGGGGTTATCCGTAGCGCTGATAAATATTTACATCTGCGATGATATTTTTAAGAGAAATTTCCCAAATTTTAAAAATTTTTAAAAATCGACTTTTAAAAGACAACTAAAATTAAGGTGGCACGCGAGAAATTTTGACAAAAAAAATTTGTCCGTTTCTGGAACGCAGAGAAAAAAGTCTTGCCACCCCTGATCTAGATCATCAATTGTAGTGCTTTTTCTACTGCTTCGGCATCTCTTTTTTCGCTGGGATGTATATGAATTTTTACTAAAAATAAATAAAATTATCGAAAATACCCCACACTTAAAAATAAAAAAAATAATACACAATTCTTAAAAATGTTTTTTTTTCAATTTTTTTGTGATTTTTTTAGGTTTTAAGAAATGCGACGTTAAGGTTTTGAAATCAATGTCTGGTAATCCTGTAACGATAATCCCATAATTCTTTTATTTATGGATATAGCCAAACTTTTATGCTATCTTATACGTTTTTAAAATATCGGGTCTTGAAGTTGTGTCGTCATATAACGATGATAGTAGAATAAGAGTTAAAACTGTTGAAAAATGTATTTCTTTTCAGTTAAAAATATTAAATGTTAAGAATTTGGGTAAACTAAAAATCAAGAACTATAAAATTCTATGAAAAACCAAAATTCAAATAGTTAGTAAACCTTCTTAAATTAGTTTAAATGTTTAACTTCTTTATATTAAGTACACTCAAAAAAGTTCGACAGATACTACATCATAGTTGTTTGTATAGTAATCAGTAGTTGTTGTTTCTAACTGTAATTACAGTTGTTTTTCTATGGCAAAATAAAAACTACTATTATAACAGTTATTTAAGAAAACAACTAACGAAAGGTACTGTAATTTTGTAACAGTTGTTTAAAGCAATTACTTTTAATATCATAACAAACAACTATAAAAACAGTATTTTTACAAGAAATGGTTATTTTTGTTATATTGTGTATGACGTTAAAACAACACTGTACTAAAATACTTTATGAAGTTTTCCCTGTGGCAACCCGTCTCCAATATATACGCAAGATGCCTGCTCTTCAACAAAAAACCATACGTTAGCTTGGCAACATTTGCGAAAAAGGAGACACGAAGGAGATTGGAAGATAAACAAAAATCTAAAAAGATACTGTTTGTATGTGTAACAGAAAGCTGAATAGAAAAGAAAACTATGAATTAGTTACATTGCATTCAAGGCCTTACTCTGTTTAGATGGTTAAGCGTTCGCAGCTTACAATTAGTATATTTAGTTACGTTTGTAATGTAGGAATAGGCACATATTCGAATCCTGCAGCCGACGGGTTGTTGAAAAATTATCATATAGAGACAATCTCACAATAAAATATAAACAAAATACAATTTAATGGAAAATCACTGATGAAGTCTGCCCATAGAAACAGACAGAAACTACACTTAAAATAATACATCAGTAGAAAAATCTGTCAAACGGGTTTCAAGTCGAGTTGTTTCATTTTTAATAAATTTTTAGTTGAAACACTGATTTAACAAAGATTTTAGTTATCTTCATTTAACACAATACTAAAAATCCTCAGTACTTGAACTAATTTTGAGCGTTAGTTTTCAAAATTATTTATAACTAATTTCTAAAATCACATTCGTTAAATTTTATACAATTTATTGTTAAAATATAATATTTTAATTTTTAAGTAGGTTTGAGGTTAAGAAGAAGAATAAACCTTTTCCTCAAAAGTTATAAACACATTAAATTTGCAAATCACACTAGATCCAGTTTCTGCCTTTTTTTATGGACAGGCTTCATCAGTGATTTTCCATTAAATTGTATTATTGTTTATAGTTTTTGTCAGATTGTCTCTATATGAATACTTTCAGAAGTGATCCAACAGACATATACAAACATTCTACTCTAGATTTTTTTGTTTATCTTCTAATTTCCTCGTTCTCACCTTTTCGCAAATGTTGCCACATTGACGTATGGTTTTTACGTACAAGTGCAGGCAATTTGTGTATATTGGAGACGGACTGCCAACAGGGCATTTTTTATTTTTTATAGTAAAGTGTTGTTTTTTCAAACGCGACGTATAGACCAAATACAATTAAGAGATTAATCAGAACGGGAAATGTGCTTTTTCATATATTTTGTATGGGAAGAAAAATGTCGCCATGTCGTCTGGCGAGTTGTCGTCGTAATAGAATCTATTCTATTTTCGTGACGACACACTAATACACACTCAAAATATTTGTCAAATAGTTGCCATATTTTTAACTAATTAAGGGAACAGAGTTGCAGAAATTCATATTAGAGTTGCAAAAATTCGTACTTTGTTTACAAAAAAATTATTTTTTTGACAGAAGATATATAATTGAAAATAAAAATGCATAATTTACCGCAAAAAAGCAAAATTAAATAGAAAAATATGTAAAACAACAAGAATTGATGGAAAACCAATTGAATTGGTGAAGAATTGTGGCGAAAAAAATACAACCATATTCTTGTTTTGCTTTAATTTTTTTCTAAATGTCAAAAATGTCGACAATCGATTGTCGCTGAATTTAAATTATCCGCGACGACTTTTGCTGTCGTCGGTCGACAATCGACACAGTTGTGATTAAACTCTAATATTGTAATTAACATATATTTTTATTAATTCTAATTTAGTAGGTTTGAGGTTAAGAATAAACCTTTTCCTTAAAAGTTATAAACACATTAAATTTGCAAATCAGACTAGATCCAGTTTCTGCCTTTTTTATGGTCAGGCTTCATATTTCACTTCATATTTTCATATTTCTGTCACTACTCGGTAGTAGGGATTCCAATAACGAATCGGTATTGAGAAACCTGTATTTCGGTATTAAAAATTTTCCAGTACCGAATTTTTGGCATTTTCGGTATTCATATAAATATTATTTAGCGCTTAAACTTAGATATAGCACATCTCAATCGTGTACGAACATAATGAATTTCAAGTAGGCCTAATCTTCTCTCTTGTGTCTCATTCAGATCTTGAAAAAAATAATTCTTTTTTGAATCAACACGAATAAACATTTGTTCACTTTATGATTCAGTGAATATTTTAAAATAATTTTAAATAATTGATTTAATATTGAACAAAGTGAGATAATGATTTGGTCTAATTTATATTGATTCAATTTTGATTCGATTGAATAATTTGTTTTAAGCGATAATTCGCGAAGTATAAATCAGATCAAAGCTTTGAAGAATTGATTCAAAATAATTATTTTCAAAGATGATAAAAAAAGCTGAGTTAAAAGTTCGCGAATCATTATTATATTTTTTTGATTCGCGAAGACATTATTGACTTAAATTAATTTGTAAATCAAAAAAACATTTTTAAAACCTGAATAAAAACAAAAATTATAATTCGCGAGAATCAAAAAAATCAAAGCAAATAATTTTTTTTTATTCTTTTTTTTAGAAAATTTAGAAAGAAAATTTGTACAAGTTTGATAATTCCCATCACCAATACTGTGAAATCGTAGACACAAAAGTGAACAAATATTTATTAGACTAATTTTTTAATCTTTTGACTTTGTCTCAAAAAAACTTTTACGATTTTTTATGTTTCAATTAATTAAGACTCGTGGATATAAACCTTGCAAAAGTCATAATATTTATAATTAATCATAATCAGACATTTTTTGGTCTGGGTTAATTTTAGTTTTTGCGTTGTCTAAAGTTCTAGTTGAGTAAATATGCAATATGCTCGTATTAAAGAATTGCAAACTCAAAAATAGAATTATTGTCTAATTTGTTAAAATTTCTCTTAAAAAAGACATAAAATATTAAAATAATAAACAACAAAAAAATTGTATACAATATCGAAATCGGTATCGTTCTGAAATCGGTATTTCGAATTTGCTAAAATGGCTCGAATTTCGACAATTTCGGTTGCAAATCGGTACTGGAAAGCCTACTCGGTAGATGGCGACACCAGTGTATCCGAAATTTTAAAGAAGTCGCTTTTTAAAATGGTCCGTATGTCGAAAACTAACACAGATAGAGTAAAAGCGACTACGCCTAACTGTGTAATACCCCCATGAAAAGGTTATATCTATCCAAAAATGGACCATGGCCCATATAAGGTCCCCCCCAAAATTGGTCGCAAATACGAATATATTTTTATAAAATTTGGTACACCGACCTATGTAGGTCCATGCACGATTATTATTGGTTAAAATCGGTTAAAATCGGTCCATGTTTAGACCTAGTGCCCATAGAAGGGTACCCCCAAAATTGACTTGTTTACACGCTGCAGGTCGCAAATACGAAGATATTTCCATCAAATTGGTTCGCCGACTCAGATGGTCGCAAGGACAAAGCCCATTGATTCTAGATAGGATTGGTCCATATTTGGAGCTTTCACCCATATGGGCTATATTTTCGATTTTTTCTTATTTTATCACTTTATAGAAAATTTTGACACAAGTCCATTTTAACCCATTCGAGTTTCGGATCCAAACATTAGTTGGCTTTTAACCAGACTGGTGTAGGGTATTATATAGTCGGCATGCCCGACTTTAACTTTTGTACTCATTTTTATTTGTTCGTGAAGTCGGGAACAACAAATGAAAACATGTTGTTTAAATTTAGTACTTTTATTTAATTTTTTATTAATGTTTTTTAAATATTTTAAGAAATTTTTTTTAAATATCTTAACGATCAAGTCATTAAAATCAAATAAAAAATATTAAATTTAAATCGAAAATAATAAATTTAAATATAAATAAACAATAAAAGCAAAATGAAAGTTCGTGTTGATAGCAACAACAATAAAAAAAATTTTATGAAAAAAACATGTTTTCACTTGCTTTCCCGAGCCACATCAAACCCAAAAACAAAGCGTGAGCAGTAGACCATACCTCAAAAAAATAGTTCGCCGTACACCCTCCAATATGAAGTATTTTTGGAAGGCGATTTCAAAAAAACATTTTTTTTTTGCCGAACGTAGTGGTCGCCTTTTTTGTTATAGCTTTGACATTTAAAATCGGATTTTAAAGTGAGATATATCGATTTTCTTGCCTCGAGGAGGCCAGTGTTTTGCTATATAGTAAAAATCCAATCAAGAAAAATTTAAAAGGGCGACCCCTACGTTCGGCAACCAATATATGAAAAAAATTTCTACTGGGTTTAGCGAAAAACTTCCTTAGCAAAAGTTTAATGATTTTTTACGAGCTTTAATTTTCTGACATTAGGGTCGTACATTAGGGTGGTAGCAACTGAGATCTGGTGAGTAACTACTAGAACGGGATACTTGAGGTCAAAATGCCCTTAGAGCAAAACACTGGCCTCCTCGAGAGAAAAACATCGATGTATCATACTTTAAGATCCGACTGTAAATGCCAAAGATATAACGAAAAATGTAAAATGGCAACCCCTACGTTCGGCAAAAAAAAAAAATTAAAAAAATTTTTTTTGAAACCTCCTTGCAAAAATACTTCATATTGGAGGGTGTAAGGCGCACTTTTTTTTTTTGCCTGTAAGGTGTTACGCTCTAGTGAGCAGTATAGCCTTTATATTAAAGCCTAAACCAGATAAACGCAGTGTCGACAGAATTTGACCGCTGTGCGAAGGTTTTTCTATTAACCAGGTTTTTGTATTATCTAAATTTGTCACTTCCGAGTAATAAGAAAACTTTCTAAATAAAGCACCGTAAGTTGTTTGAGTTTCACGTGAAAAAAATGTTATATTCCATATAAAAAAATGATTTTTCACGACCACCAGTTTCACGTGAAAATTGTGTAGAGTTTGTTTTCACACAAATTTAATATACAAGACTATTATTTTTCTTGTGAAAAAGTGACATTTTGTGTTTATTTTGATTGTGTCTTTGTTATAAAATTAAAAAATTGTTCATTTGTTTAAATTAAATTGCAATTTGAGGCATTTAAAGTTCGAGTGAAATTTTTCCACGTGAAAAACAACTTACGGTGCTTAAACAAGATCTGTCTTCAATCAAAATTCAATAAGAAATTCTTAAAAATATTGAATAGTTTTCGTGAAATTCAAGAATAAAGTTTGACAGCACTGCCACTGTTCACTGACACTTTCACTATCTGGTTTCGGTTTAATAGCATACTATCTGCTTGTATGAACTTTCTAGTTCTACATATTCATATTGTTTAATCTTGAACTAATTGGAGGCGGATAATTAATATTTTTAATAATTGGTATAATAACGCTCATACGCCACCTGATATTTTATGAAAATGTTTTCCATTTCATATCATATTCAATGTTGCCAGTTTTGACGATTTATCGTCATTTTGACGATTTTTACTATCCAAAATAGCCAAATGACGATTTTTTCAATAGGAAACATAGCAACAATTGTTCAAATAAATCAATAAATCTGAAAATTTATTCAAGTAATTCCTAAGTATTTTTCATAAAATCTTAATTTAAGGTAGTCATCTTAGAATCTGAAAATTTTTTGTAGAAAAACTAGTATAGAATCTGGTAATTATTTTTATTTAAAAGGGTTTTTCCTAAGTATCTAATGAATTTACCTTGTTTTCGAAAGGATGTATATCTCATATCGGACTCTTTTTTTCGCGTAAATTCTTTAGTAGGTACCTGTGAAATATCTCTCCACTAAGTACTTTAAAATCCAATATTTTTTTGATGCGGCAAATTTTCAAAAGTGAACTTTTTCTTTCGAACAATTATTTTCAACACATTCATAAAATTGTTGGCAATTTGGTGATACGAGTTTTAGAGGATTATTTTCTAAAACCCTTCGGTAAAGTGTTGCATTGTACCTATAAAAATGGTTTTTGTTACAAAATCAATTTACATTGAATGTGTTCTTCACTTCAACCAATCAAATAAAAAACTAAAGTATTAGATTTTTTTTTAAATTACAGGTGATACCGAAAACCGGGCGATTTTAAAATTTTTTATTATGATTTTAGGGTTATAATAATAAAAATATGTGATTATTAAAGTTTTGACGATTTATGACAATATTTTGACCACATTCAAAAACGAAATGACGATTTTGACAATTTTTTTCAAAAACATTTGACGATTTTGTGCCCATTTAACCTGGCAACATTGATCATATTACCCAAATATTAACAAACTCATTTAATAACAAAATTTCAAATAATTTATTTTCAACATATCAGTCAGTCTTTATCATACACGAAATTTTATAAAAATCCATATTTACTTAAAATAAACCGGGGCTGGTGCAGCAGCATAAGTTAAAGGTGAAGAATAAGCCAAAGGAGATGTGTATGCCAAAGGAGTAGCATAGGGGGAAACAATAGGAGAGTTATAAGTAGCGGGAGCTAGAAATTGGCTGACGACAGGAGCAACGGTTTTTGTAATAACTGGAGCAGCAACAGGTGCCACAATTGGTGCGCTGGCAATACCGTTATAATTACGAGCAATAACTTGACTGCTGGTGGCTGTAACAATTGGGGCAGGAGCAGCAACAACAGCAGCTGGAACGGTGTAAGCCAAAGGAGCACCAATTAATCCTGGCTTGGCAGCAGCACAGGCAATGACAGCAAAGATAACAACGGCCTAAGAAAAACAAAAAATTTAATTACAAACTAAATAAAGTTTAAAATATCTATTAAAAACTTACAAATTTGAACATGTTGAATAAGTGAGCTTCTGAAGTGTTTGTATTGATTTATTAAAGAATATTTAGTTATTGTTAATCATTCCAGGTCTCACATCAATTTATATACAAAATTCATATCTTATAAAAATTAGGCATGTGACTCACTCACAATTAAACCTCTTTGGCTACTCTTTTGGATTATTTAAACTCTTAAGTGGTAAATAACTACTAAAGAATTTTAATGTAAACTACGTGCTTAGGTTTTACCATTGACTATGGGAATTTGCTCGATATTTATTTTTTGCCACTGTTATACAATTTCTAAACAAATTTTGAATAAAATACCTCAAACATTTGTTTATATTAATTAAAGGTCATTAACTTGTATCGCAAAAAAAAAAAAAAAAAAATCAAGCCCTAAAATGATTAAAATAATAGCTTAAAATATATTATTAAATGTTCAGATTTTTGTGTGAAAGGGGTTCATCCAAAAAAGCCTTCTTTTTGGATTAAAAAAGGACTTCAAAAATTCTATAGGCAGCAAAATTAATCGTTTTTGTGAGCCTTTTTTTTTTAAAGAGTTCACAAAATATTCAAACTTATTTACATTTCTGAGTCATATCTGCAACACCTTTTGGATTTATTAATTTGCTTAAAATATTTGTGCATTTTATAACTCATTTTACACCAAAAAAATAAGCAAATTTTGACAAAAATTTTTAAATTTTAAAAACCCAGCAAACAAAGATGATCACTAATGACTCAGAAATGAGCTCCAAAAACATAAACATTTTTCCACTTTTTCCTATGAAAGTGGTCCGTCCAAAAGAGCCCCCTGTGTACTCAGAAATAACTCAGAAAAAAAGAACGTATAAAATCGAAATTTTCCTCATAAATTTAAGTAATTTTGGAATCTTCTTTGATTCCGAAAAATGAACCCTCATTTTGAGACAGCTTTTTAGATTGTAGAGACAACTTTTTGTATTGTTTTCTGAGGGTTCATATTTTCTACCAAAAAAAGAGTGTTTTCAAAAAAACAATAATCATTTCTGTGAGCTATTTAAGAATCTTATTTATGAGCGCTCCGAAATTGCTGGCTGGGAATATATTTCTTTGATTTAAGTAATTTTTGACCCGCAAAAGAAGTACCCTCAAAAAAAGTATCAAATCTTTGCTGGATGGGTATATTAAAAAATATAAATAAAATAGTCTGCTATTACAGCGAACATTCATAGAAACTATGTTTTTCTGTAAGAAAAAATTCCTTTGAATCTATCTACCTATTTAATAAAACGATACATTTAAACGTTTTAAAAAATTGTATAGAAAAATTTAAAGTTCCCAGCATCCTCCTCACAAATTTTATGAATTTTCGTTTTATAAAATGTTTGTATAATAGTTTTAGAGGCGGTGCAGAAAAAAATGAAAATATGCTTATAAAAAATGGAGGTAAAAAGGAAAAATATGCATTAAAAATATAAAAATATACACTTTAACAGTTATTTTTGCAAAAATAACATCCTTAAAATTTGGAAAACCAAAAATAAATATAAATTATGTAATTATATTTTCATTCGGAACAGAATGAAATGCTTTTCTTCAGTTCACCATTTTTCAAAATAAAAAAAATATTTTACTTAAAACCAGACAAGGAAAAATTCTGAATTTTATTTAAAAATCCATAAATATTTGAAATTTTATTTTTGTTTAAAATAAAATTCCCAAAAATGTATGAATTTTAAATTTGGAAAATAAAAATCTCAAAATTTAGAGAATTTTATTTTTAACAAATGTTTGAATAATTCTTTGAATTGTTATTTGAAAAATGCAAAACGAAAAAATAAAAACCCTACAATAAAAAATATTAAATACACAAAACTTGAAATCAAACCAGCAATTTCGTATTTTTTTCTAATTTTTTCGGTGTTTGCAAATTTTATCAATAAATCAATATTTTTATATGGCGTCTTATATGCAAATTTCGCAAAATAGCTCTTTCAATAATCGTTTGGTGGATAAACTGAATAAGAAATAAAGTACAATAAAAAACTAAATATACAAACTATATAACTAAATCCGGTATTTCGAGTTCTTTAGTTTTTATAGTGTTCGCAGATTTGATCGATAAATTAATACTTTGTACTCAAAACGCGCAATTGTGAAAAATTGTATATGCTACAAAAAATTAATTAAAAAACTTAATCAACGATTTATATTCCGCTAACGAATATATTGATGCAAAAATTTTCATTTTCGCAAAATATTTTGTTTTTTTGCAAACTAACCACTAAACTTTTTTAGAAAAAATCGGTATTATTCCTAGATTATGAATTTAAAATAACAGCACTTAAAAAATTGCAAAATAATAGCGGAACGCGAAAAAAGTCTATATGGTACAAAATATTTGCTAAAAGGCATATTCAGCGATTTACATTATGCAAAGGAATATATTGATACAAACATTTTCCGTTTTGCAAAATTTTTTTGCGAATTTTTTTGCAAACTAATCACTAAAGTTTTTTATAAGAAATGGTGATTATAGTTCCTAGAATATGAATTTAAAAAAGGCGCTCTCAAGAAATTGCAAAGTAATGGCGGAACGCGAAAATAGTCTTTATGGTGCAAAATATTTATTAAAATATTATTAATATAGTTCCTATATACTGAATTTAAAATAACTGCACTTAAAAAATTGCAAAATAATAGCGGAACGCGAAAAAAGTCTTTATGGTTCAAAATATTTGCTAAAAGGCTTATTCAGTGATTTACATTCTGCAAGCGAATATATTGATACAAACATTTTCCTTTTTGCAAAAATTTTTTTGCGAATTTTTTTGCAAACTAACCACCAAGTTTTGTGATAAAAAATGCCCGAGTAAAAATACTTATATATAGTTATACATAATGTGATTGGGTTATATCTGACGGTGAATGGAGTCACATTAAGACACATATCATTATATACAACTACATCTGATATTATTTTTTCAATGAATTTTTTGTACGTTAATTGATGTTATTACATATCCCCACATCTGACTCCATATATAACTACATAAGCCATATAAAACTAATCAAAATATATGTAGTGACCGATATGATTATATATGGTTCGATTCTAAGTTATATAACACTGTATATATCGTCATACTAAAAATATATTCTTGTAATTTTATATAACTTTCTATATGATCTCATACAAATTAATATAAATTAAGCGTTAATTTCTCCACAGCTAAATAATTTTCACGTTATTTTTTGCATATAAAATTATATTAAAAAATGATGCGTACGATTTAGAAGACAAAAAAAGCATTAAAATTTTTATTTTATTGGTTTTTAATTTTTATTCAATAAATAAAAATTGTTTTTTCGACCTTCGAAAACATATTTTATTGTTTGCTTCATTCTCATTTCGTTGATGTAGTAGACTACGTTTAATATGAAATTTTGATGTTTCAATTTGCATTGCACTATTGCCACAACTTTCTAAAGAAAACTGAAGAAGGGGACCTGGAAAATCCCCGAAACGATCGTCTTTTCATTCCTGAAAGTGTAGAGGTTTTTGAAAGCAAAAACTCTGTGAAGTATTTGTTAGTAGAATATCCTGATGAAGAAAAATAGCAGTTTCTGAAAAAAGTATTTATTATGTTAATTCATAATAAGGAAATTGGCCTCGAACTGAATTAATAAATTTCTAATTAATTTTTATTTTACATTATAAAATTTGGGCCTTTAAAATTGTTAAAGCTATAGAAATTTCAATATCAATTTAATAGCCGGTATGCATAAAAAGTATACTTACTATTAGACAATGTTATATAAAATCAGATATTTTTATATCGAATTAGATGTAATTTGATGTCCTGGATATGGACAAATCTCGGATCAAACAGTATCAAATTATATCTAATTTGATATAATTAGACACAAGTAGATGACCCATTTTTCGGATCAAGTTATATGTCGTTGTATATGGGGACTTGTCAAATAAGATATAATTATATATGACATCATATTAAGATTTTTACCCGGGTGAGTATTAAAGTTAATAGATTATGAATTAAAAAACCGCACTTAAAGAATTTCAAAATAATGGCGGAAAGCGAAAAAAGCCTTTATGGTACAAAATATTCATTAACAAGCTTAGTCAGTCATTCTGCAAACGAATATATTGATGCAAACATTTTCCTTTTTGCGAAATATTTTTTCGCGAATTTTTTATTGTAAACGAACTTCCAAACTTTGGTGTAAGAAATTCTTATTTTAGTCCCTAGATTATAAATTAAAAAAAAACCGCACTTAAAAATTTAAAAATTATAGCAGAACACGAAAAAAGACTTTATGGTACAAGAGATTAATTTGAAAACTTAATCAAATCTAATGTATTGATGCCAACATTTTTCTTTTATCAAGATTTTTTTTTGTGAATTTTTTTGCAAACTAATTACCAAACTTTGGTATAAGGTTTTATGGTCTCTTGATTATAAATTTTAAATAACCTCACTTATAAAATTACAAAATAATGGCTAAATGCGAAAAAGGATGTCGTGATATTATTGTATGAAGGGAACAAAATGTTCAGAACTACTCTTAATATAAAATTTTGTTAACTACATGCTAATCTTTATCACAAATTTAAATTTTAACCAATTTTAAATACATTTATGTATATTTTTTTATAGGAAAATAAAACTCTATAAAATTCAAAATACTATTCAATAGAGAATTTTTCCTTTAAAACTCTTTACTGAATTTAAAAAAAATATCATAAAGAATTTTATTTAAAAGTTATGAAGTATTTTTTTCAAAAAAATACTTGAAGAATTTTATCACTAAAGAATTTTAAATTGTAAGCTTTTCTGTTGTATGCTTAAAACTCAATCGCCCTTTTATTAATTTTATTATTATAATTAATTTCCTAAAATTTTTTAAGTAGGGCTTTCAAGGTCATGTAAAACTGAATGTGTTGTAATAAAAGAGTTTCTCTGGTATCTTTCGGCACCATCAGTAATACATTTCATATTCATCTTTTCGTCAAATTTTACATTTTACTTTTAATACATCACGACATTAACGAAAAACCTAAATTTAATAAAAATAAATTCAAAATGCCTGCGGGTAAAATTGAGGGCATAAATAGAAGTTTTTTTTTTGTATGGAAACATGTCTGACATTTACAAAATTCAAATTAATTTGTACATAGAGCCAAAATACTACAGAGAAGCAAAATCTTCTTACTCATAATTAGGTAGTTCACAAGGGGTGTGCTATTTGTTGTATCGTTGTATCGTCCTAAAAAAAACACGAGTTGTTAGAATTTAAATTGAAAAAATACAACATTTGAGAATAGCACGATACAACATTTTTACGTATGTTTAGTGTGCTATGTTTGAGTGTGCTAACAGATAGAAAACCCAATAGCAAATTGTTGTTAAAGCCAAATAAAAATTTTAACAACTCTGTTTTTTGTTAGGACGATACAACGATACAACAGATAGCACACCCCTTGTGAACTACTTAATTGTCTATGGTTTGGATACAGAATTGCCACCCATTTGAAATATTAGAAAAATAGGAAAACCTAGCGTCTCAGGGAAGGAGGGTAAAACCCAAACTAGCAGGAATATCGAAAAAAAATGACAAATACCTTCTCGATTAAATTAGACCACGTAGAATACATACATTAGGGCGACCTTCGTTATACGGAAAATGGCGACCTGTGACCCGTCCCGCCCTAGAAATGTGCTTTAAAAAAATTAAAATTAAAGTGATCGTATAACGGGAAAACGTGCCGCATCGGCACGTTTGTAATACGATTTACAAGGCGAAAATATAAAAATTTTTGCCTTTTTTTGAAAATAATGGCTCTTAAATAACTGTATTTTTAGAAAATGTAAATAGAATCATTACACTGTGAGACAAATAGTAGGGGTCAGTGATCGGGAAGGGTTCAAACTACCGGGGAAAGTTATATCGGTAAAAAAGAAGTTATACGTGCCCCGGCGTTTCGCTGGGTCACCCCTAGGAATCGAGATATATCCATTTGACCTTTGGTGGTCTTTTTTTTTGACATAATTCGAGAACCACTAGTCCGATTTTGCTCAAACAATTTTAAAAAAATTAAAAATTACAATTCCTTTAATCTGTTCATATAACGTTTTTCTATATACTCAACAGTTTTGCCGGTAAAAATAAATGTATGAAGAAAAAAACATTTTTTGCCTAAAATATTAAAAAAAAGTAATAAACAAAAGGTTATTGATTTTTATGGTAGCGGTAACAAACATTTATTTTTACCGGCAAAACTGTTGAGTATATAGAAAAACGTTATATGAACAGATTAAAGGAATTGTAATTTTTAATTTTTTTAAAATTGTTTGAGCAAAATCGGACTAGTGGTTCTCGAGTTATGTCAAAAAAAAGATATATCTAGATTCCTAGGGGTGACCCAGCGAAACGCCGGGACACGTATAACTTGTTTTTGACCGATATAACATTTCCCGTTGGTTTCATCCCATCCCGATTTTGACTGTCGCATAGTGTTATCTAGACTGCATTACCTTTCTGAGGGACAATTCTGTAATATTTTAACGACAAAATTCGGTAGTTAAATTGACAAGTTTTCATAGTAAACTGACAACTTAACTACCGAATTTTGTCGTTAAAAAGTTAGAGAATCCCACTACTGGTAATGTAAAACAATCCAAAATCGGTTGTAAAATATTTAAGTAACCCAGTGTAGAAACGGTAATGACATATCATTATTTTTTCGACTACCAGTAATGACACCCACTAACCTTCTGCATTATTTTAAAACGTATAATAATGAGTTACTGATAATGACTTATTTTTATAATTATTTCAAATAGAAAATAATTTTCTAGATTTTTTTTTTAAAATTTTTTCAAATCTATTTTTAGACGCAATATTTTTTAAACACTGGTAAGGATATATGTATATAACCACATATTTTTTGATTTTTTGTATGTTGGCGAGTAAGCTTACTTGTGTGCAGCAGGTCAATTATGTTTTTATCTATTAAATATTACATGTCGATATAGCTCAGATGGAAGAGCTATTAACTGGCAATATGTAGACCCAGGTTCGATTCCCGCACCAGCAAATTTTATTTAAAAAAAAAAATACAATAAAAAAAATTTTTTTTTTATATAATTTATTTTTTTGAAAATCTATTTTTAGACTAATTATTTTTGTCAGTACTGGTAAGCACATAGGTAACGATATATTTTTTGATTTTTCGTAAGCTGGTGTGTAACCATAACTCATTATTTTTCGCGACATCGCCATATAAATGTAATAAGAAATGTAATAACAAAAGTAAGTAGTTACATAACCACATATCTGGTAATGATTTTCTACACTAGGAATTGCAATTTTTTCAGACCTGTAGGGTTAAAATGAGATAAATTACGAAAATCGTAAAGGATAAAATATTTTTTAAAAAAATTTCTAATGTTATTCTTTAGTTTCATTTGTAAGGTCCACAAATATTAAGATATAAATTTTTGTCTCCCTCGGATCATGATAACCTAGTCCCAGGTATGGCCAAACATGGAATTTTGTTTTTATAAATTTGCAAAATTCTAGTTTTGTTTTTTAAAATTTTGTTCAACAAAATTTAAAAAAAGTGGTCAACGCATAGAAGTTTATTAAATACACCTTAGAAAATAATTCTAATGAAAATTACACATATCCCTCTTTTAACTTTAAACTGATGGCGTTTTAAATTTGAAAATTTTAGAGAAAAGTATGATTTTGGCCAATAATTTAGATAATAGTCTTAATTTTTGTGTTTTTAGCTAGCTGTAACAAAATCACTTCCGATTTCTTTTAATTCTGATACGAGGGATTATTTTCCGAAAATTTTGTAAAACTCCGACAACGTTAACCCTTTCTTTACCAAGGTCAAAAGTGAAATTTTGGAAATTTTTCGATTTTTCCTAGAAGTATACCAAAACAATGTGTTGTTTCTTGAGGAATTTGGTGAAAGTTGTCCAAATAACTCTGTTAACACCAAATTTTATACATAGTAATAAAAAATTTTAAATAAACCCTTACAACCACATGGGGTCGAAATTACCCCAAATTTTAAAAATGTAAAAAAGTGCCTTAAATGAATTAAATGTGCTAAAATCCCAAAACTTATTTGGAAAATTGTGAAACATAATCTGTTGAAAGCATGTCCCTATCCGGATTTCATTCTTGCCTAAGGAAATCGTCAAGAGACGACGTTTTAGAATTTCTAGAAATAATGATTAGGTTAAATCACAAACTCGATGAGAATTTCTTATTCTCGTCTGGGAGCGTCATTTAACATTTAAAATATCAAAGAAAAAACAAAAAATTTTACACAATTTGCTTTGTCATCTTTCAAAATACTACTCTGTTGTTTTCCCATTTGACATAAAAATCGATATAAAAACCTTTAATAAAGTATTTTCTAGATAAAAAATTAAAAAAAAATTAAAAATTAACCTCCTTGAGAGCATGGTGTCGAAATAACCCATTTTTTATGTTAAATAACGCTGGTTGGCTGAAAAATTTAGCTAGAAACCATAAATTGTTGTTTAAAAAATGTGACGAAAGGAGTTAATTTAGATTTTTTATGGTTTCTACAGAAATTTTTCAGCCAACCAGTGTTAGTTAATATAAAAAAATGGGTCAAGCAAAATGTAAAATATTTACCTTTCTGGTATTTTAAGAAAAATATTTTAAAAATAACATTGCTGTTTGAAATTTTGATATTTTCATTAAATTTTTTTTAATTGCTTCCAAACTTAGTTAAATGGACAAAAGTATTTACAGTAAAAACAACAAATAGTAAATAATTGTATAAAAAAAAATGTTTCGGCTTGACAGGATTTGAACCTGTCAGCCTCTGCGTATTGTGATAGCACGTTCCCATGCAACCCCCTACAAAATATTAACTCGCTCATGTAAAATAACTTTCGACTAGCATGTACTTATTTAACTTTTGCAGCTTTCGATGTTATTAAAAAAACCTCCCTAAAGGTTTATTCAGATGTTGTTCCATTTATTTTTACCGGGCAACATTTAATAACATTTTTGTAAAAATTGTAAATAAAAGATTATAAAAAAATAATTATTCTCTCTAAAATAGAAAAATTTTTAATTATTAATATCTTTTATTTAAAATGACAAATTTTTGCTATAAAAAATTATTTTGTACATTAAATTCAGCAACAAATTGAATTCCTTTTTTTAAGTTATATACAGGGATTAGATAGAAAAGATTACAATTGGGAATTAAATAAAAAATGTTTGATTAACTTAATAAACCACTATTTCTCTTGACTCCCTTTTAAATCGATTCACTGTTAAAATTAAAAAAAAAACCAAGGCACGTTTACAGTTAACAGCACTTTAAATTTAAATTTAATTGGAATAGCAAATACAAAAACAAACTACTAACAACTTTAAGTGGTCCAAATAAAACTAGTAGCATTAAAGCATTTATATGTTTTGTCAATATTAATGAATCATTTATAAACTCCCATAAAATATAATATTTTTATATAAATTGAACGCTTGTCCAGAAATTAAATCATAAACTAAATATTCTTTAAGAAATTAACAACATTTCAAAAACTACTTCAATTTCAAAATGTTCAAATTCGTAAGTTTTTAATAAAAGTTAAAATTATTATAAAAAATTAAAATATTAATATCATCCTCTCTTATTGCCTCTAGGCCGTTGTTGTCTTTGCTTTTGTTGCCTGTGTTAATGCCAAGCCTGGTTTAGTGGGTGCCCCATTGGCTTATGCTGCTCCAGCTGCTGTTGTTGCTGCTCCAGCCCCATTTGTTACAGCCACCAGTAGTCAAGTTATTGCTCGTAATTATAATGGTATTGCCAGCGCTCCAATTGTCGCTCCTGTTGCTGCTCCAGTTATTGCCAAAGCCGTTGCTCCTCTCGTCAGCCCATTTGTAGCTCCCGCTACTTATGCCTCTCCCATTATTTCCAGCCACGCTGCTGCTTACTCAACTCCTCTAGCATACTCAGCACCTGTTATAGCTAAATATGCTGCCGTTAGTCCTTTGGCGTATTCATCTCCTTTGGCCTATTCCGCACCTGCTTCAGTTCCAGTTTATTTTAAGTAAACTAATTTCATATTTGATACACAATGAAGACTGATACAATTGCTGAAATAAATTATTTTGAATATTCAAATTTTGTATGCTTTTTATTCGATATTAGGCGTGTTCGTTTACTTACTACAAGTTACTACTTTTACTACAGCTGGAAAAATTCAATACAAAAAGTAAACAAAACTTTCCAATTGTAGTAAAAGTAATAAAAATTTCGAGTAATCGAACACACTGATTATGTATTATTTTGATAGACAATATATTTAGTGGGAAATATTCAATCTAGCCCTTGTTAATATTTAGGGTTAAAAAATTTCGTAGTTTTAGAGTAATAAACCAAAATGTTTCAAAAACGCTTTTTTGCCCAAATAAAAAATGCGAAAAATAGACAATAGTTATTTTCTTATTCCATCATTTTACACGTTGTATTCAGTTTGAAATAATCTGAAATTTGAACTGAAAAAATTTAGAACTATGGCCCTGTTTATCTATTACGAAAATAGTCTAAATGATAGAAATTGACAATTACTTTCATCAAAAATACATGGAAAACAAAAACAAATTTTGGTTACTTTCCTTTCGTTAAGATCATTTTCGTGACACATAAACCAGGATTAAGTTTTTTATATGGTTCTTTAAAAACGTTTGAAACGAAAAGTAAAGCATAAATATTATATAATAAACTCATACTTTTATTCATATGGAAAATTTTAAAATCTTTTTGTCAGTTAACTACAGGCTTTTTTTAAATGTTGAATATTTTTATTATATACTAGCTATTTGTGCTCGGTCTTCTAAGTCTTCTGCCTTAAAAACTAAAAAATTAATAATATAGTTAAGAACCACTTGTTGGGTATCTCAAGATTTGAAAAAGGTTTCAGTAAGTACGCACAAGTATCTCCGAGTACATTCAAACCCCACTCACAAGCTGGATTATTTTATCCAGGGTATGGCCGCATTGTAATGACCCACAAGCCAATATACTTCGTAAGTACACGCAAGCACTCTCAAAACAATTCCGTTGTGACAACCAAAATTTTTCCAATCGAATTGGCTCGGTTGCTGCACCCTCGTAATTCGGTTGCCCCAACCGAATTCAGTTGTGGCAACCGATAATTCGGCTGTCGCAACCGAATTGAAATCGAATTCGGTTGCCAAAAAATTCCACTGCCACAACGGAATTGTTCTGAGAGTGATTATAGTCGAATGTAAAACAAAATTTTTTAAAAGTTTCAAATATTTTTAGTTTTATACACAAATAACAGATTCGGTGCTGACAACTTATGCGTACTTACCACCCAGAAAACAGATTCGGTGCTGACAACCCCATTTGTTGCCAATCGAATGGTTCAGTTGCATCAAATGAATTTTTCGGTTGTGGCTACCGAATTATTCTTGATACAACTGAAATTCTGTTGCCATAGTCAAATTAGTCTTGTCTCAATTGGTTTTCTGTTGCCACAACTGAAAAATTCGGCTACCACAACCGAACCATGCGATTGGCTACAAATGCGGTTATCAGAACTGAATCTGTTTTCTGGGTGCAAGTATTCCCATATCGTAAGTATGCACAATATGAAGTACACGAAATAGATTACATTGTGTGGACTTACACGTTCTTCTAAAGGGGAATATCAATTTTATAATATTTTTCAACATAGAACCGATTTTTAAAAATTAGATTACGCCTGATAAAAAATCGCTAGATTTTTGGCTAATAGCCACACGACAACTTTTTCCGCTAGAGGCAAATTAAAATCGCTAGATCAGACATGAAAGTCGCCATTATGGCAACAGTGCGTATGAGTGTTACTGTATCTCACCCTGCATCAGTAGAGAATTTGAGGAGTTTAATACCAAATTTCATACCAACAGTCCAGCCAACAAAAATTGTATTATGATTCGAATAAACATTGAAACAGTATTTTCAATTTTTCCAAGTGGGCGAAATAGGCGTGTTTAAATAGTGTTCACTTTTATTATATTACACTTAAAACAATACGTCAGAAGAAAAATCTGTCAAACGGGTTTCAAATCGATTTCACTAATTTTTAACAAATTTTTAGTTGAAACACTGATTTAAACAAAGATTTTAGTTATCTTCATTTAACACTATTGCTAAAAATCCTCAGTACTTTAACTAGTTTTGAGTGTTAATTTTTAAAACTTTTTTTAATTTAATTTTTATTTTTTTAATGTGTCGTCACTTCATTTCATTGTTTGACATTAAAAAAGGATAAAAATAGCATTGTTAGATGACGTTGACATTAGTCTAAGTTGAGTTGTTAACATATTCGATTTGCTTTCAACTTTCACATAAGTAGACGATTATCAATGTTTAACCCAAGACAAATGACACTGATGATGGCTTTGTAGCGAAAGCTAAAAATATGTATTCTGTCTTGCTGGTCTTATCGAATTCTTTCAAAATATTTTATTCTTTGTAATTTACTTGTGAAAATTCTATTATCTTTCTTTAATTCGAAAAATAATTTCAACAGAAAGTGATATTAATTTATGATCTAAAATCAAACTAAAAAACATTCATTTAACAAATAAAAGATCAACTATACATACCCCTCATTCATCTTAAAAAAAATAATATTATAAGTTCTAAATCACAATTGAAAATGTTATAGGCTGAATATTTCTAATTCAGTATTTGGTCTACATGAAGCATAAATTTAGACAAAAGACACACAAAATTTTAATACTCAAAATAATTTATTTCAACAATTGTTTCAGTCTTCATTGTATATAAAATATTAAATTAGTTTATTTTAAATAAACAGCAGCTGCAGCAGGTGCGGAATAGGCCAAAGAAGATGAATATGCCAAAGGACTAACGGCAGCATATTTAGCTATAACAGGTGCTGAGTATGCTAGAGGAGTTGAGTAAGCAGCAGCGTGGCTGGAAATAATGGGAGAGGCATAAGTAGCAGGAGCTACAAATGAGCTGACGACAGGAGTAACGGCTTTGGCAATAACTGGAGCAGCAACAGGAGCGACAATTGGAGCGCTGGCAATACCATTATAATTGCGCGCAATAACTTGACTACTGGTGGCTGTAACAAATGGGGCTGGAGCAGCAACAACAGCAGCTGGAGCGGCATAAGCCAATGGGGCACCCACTAAACCAGGCTTGGCATTAACACAGGCAACAAAAGCAAAGACAACAACGGCCTAGAGGCAATAAGAGAGGATGATATTAATATTTTAATTTTTTATAATAATTTTAACTTTTATTAAAAACTTACGAATTTGAACATTTTGAAATTGAAGTAGTTTTTGAAATGTTGTGAATTTCTTAAAGAATACTTAGTTTATGATATAATTTCTGGACATGCGCTCAATTTATATGGAGTTTATGAATGATTCATTAATATTGACAAAACATATAAATGTTTTAATGCCACTAGATTTATTTTGATCACTTAAAGTGGTTAGTAGTTTGTTTTTGTATTTTGTGTTTGGTATTTCAATTAAATTTAAACTTAAAGCGCTGTTAACATAACTGTAAACGTGCCTTGGTTTTTTTTAAATCTAATTTCTATCCCTTAACTTTTAACAGTGAATCGGTTTAAAAGGGAGTAAAGAGAAATAGAGGTTTGTTAAGTTAATCAAACATTTTTTAGTTAATTCCCAATTGTGATGTTTTCTATCTAATCCCTGTATATAACCTAAAAAAAAAGAAATTCAATTTGTTGATGAATTTCACGTACAAAATAATTTTTAAAGTAGAAATTAGTCATTTTAAGTAAAAGATATTAATAACACTGTGAGACAAATGGTAGGGGTCAGTGATCGGGAAGGGTTCAAACTACCGGGGAAAGTTGTATCGGTAAAAAAGAAGTTATACGTGTCCCAGCGTTTCGCTGGGTCACCCCTAGGAATCGAGATATATCGATTTGACCTTTGGTGGTGTTTTTTTTGACATAACTCTAGAACCACTAGTCCGATTTTGCACAAACAATTTAAAAAAAATTAAAAATTACAATTCCTTTAATCTGTTCATATAACGTTTTTCTATATACTCAATAGTTTTGCCGGTAAAAATAAATGTATGAAGAAAACGAGTAAAAAGGTTAAAGTCGGGCATGCCGACTATACAATACCCTACACCACTCTGGTTTATTGTTTGGATCCGAAATTCGAATGGGTTAAAATGGGGCTTGTGTCAAAATTTTCTATAATGTGAGTCAGCGCACCAAATTTCATTAAAATATCTTAATATTTGCCAATTTTGGGGGGACCCTTATATGGGCACTAGTTCTAAACATGGACCGATGTTCACCAAAATCAATAGGCTTCGTCCTTGGGCCAACATAGGTCTATGTACCAAATTTCATTAAAATATCTTAATATTTGCGACCTGCAGTTTGTAACCAAGCCAATTTTGGGGGGACCCTTACATGGGCACTAGTTCTAAACATGGACCGATGTTCACCAAAATCAATAGGCTGCCTTATTGGGCCAATGTAGGTCTGTGTACCAAATTTCATCAAAATAGCTTAATATTTACGACCTGCAGCGTATAAACAGTATAATTTTGGTAGGACCCTTATATGGGCACTAGGTCTAAACATGGACCGATGTTCACCAAAATCAATAGGCTGCGTTACTGGGCCAATATAGGTCTGTGTACCAAATTTCATCAAAATATCTTAATATTTACGACCTGCAGCGTATAAACAGTATAATTTTGGTAGGACCCTTATATGGGCACTAGGTCTAAACATGGACCGATGTTCACCAAAATCAATAGGCTACGTTATTGGGCTAACATAGGTCTGTGTACCAAATTTCGTCAAAATATCTTAATATTTACGACCTGCAGCGTATAAACAATATAATTTTGGTAGGACCCTTATATGGGCACTAGGTCTAAACATGGACCGATGTTCACCAAAATCAAACTTGTTCGTCCTTGGGCCAACATAGGTCTGCGTACCAAATTTCATCAAAATATCTTAATATCTGCGACCTGTAGAGTGCGCACAAGATTGCATGGACAGACAGACAGACGGACGGACGGACGGAAGGACGGAAGGACAGACGGACATCGTTAAATCGAAATAAAAAAAAATTCTGAACCGATCGGTATACTATAAGGTGGGTCTACGACCAATATTTTTTGGTGTTACAAACATCAGCACAAACTTATAATACCCTGACCACATAGTGGTGTAGGGTATAAAAATATTTTTTGCCTAAAATATTACAAAAAAGTAATAAAAAAAGGTTATTGATTTTTATGGTAGCGGTAACAAACATTTATTTTTACGGGCAAAACTGTTGAGTATATAGAAAAACGTTATATGAACAGATTAAAGGAATTGTTATTTTTAATTTTTTTAAAATTGTTTGATCAAAATCGGACTAGTGGTTCTCGAGTTATGTAAAAAAAAGATATATCTCGATTCCTAGGGGTGACCCAGCGAAACGCCGGGACACGTATAACTTGTTTTTGACCGATATAACATTTCCCGTTGGTTTCATCCCATCCCGATTTTGACTGTCGCATACTGTAATTAAAAATTTTGCTATTTTATAGGGAATAATTTATTTTTTTATAATCTTTTATTTACAATTTTTACAAAAATGTTATTAAATGTTGCCCAGTAAAAATAAATGGAGCAACATTTGAATACATTTTTAGGACGGTTTTTTTTAACAACATTCAAAGCTGCAATAGTTAAATAAGTACATGCTAGTCGAGAGTTATTTTACATGAGCGAGTTAATATTTTGTATGGGGGTTGCATGGGAACGTGCTACCACAACAATTAGAGGCGTGCAAGTTCAAATCCTGTCAGGGCGAACGATTTAAAAAAAAAATTTTTTATACAGTTATATGCTATTTGTTGTTTTTCACGTGAAAAAACATTGTTTTTCACGATAATGAGTTACACGTGAAAATTGTGAAGAGTTTGTTTTCACGCAAATTTAATGTACAAGACTAAATATTATTTTTCTTGGGAAAAGTGACATTTTGTGTTTATTGTGATTGTGGCTTTATTATAAAATTAAAAATTTTTTAATTTTTATGAATGAAATTGCAATTTGAAGCCTTTAAAGTTTAAGTGAAATTTTTCCACGTGAAAAATAAATTACGGTGATTAAAGACGAAAAATAAACCAACAATGTAATTATACCCTACATCACTACGTGGAGAGGGTATTATAAGTTTGTGCTGATGTTTGTAACACCAAAAAATATTGGTCCTTATTGGTCCCACCTTATAGTATACCGATCGGCTCAGAATTTTTTTTTATTTCGATTTAACGATGTCCGTCTGTCTGTCTGTCTGTCTGTCTGTCCATGTCCAGTCTTGTGAACACTCTACAGGTTGCAAATATTAAGATATTTTGATGAAATTTTGTACACCGACTTACGTCGGCCCAAGAACGAAGCCTATTAATTTTTGTTGCAATCGGTCCATGTTTAGACCTAGTGCACATATAAGGGTACCCCCCAAAATTGGCGTATTTACACGCTGCAGGTCGCAAATACGAAGATATTTCAATGAAATTTGGCACTGAGACCTATGTCGGCCCAAGGATGATACTATTGATTTTGGTTGAAATCGGTCCATGTTTAGACCTAGTGCCCATATAAGGGTACCCCCAAAGTTTTACTTTTTTACTTGCTGCAAGTCGCAAATACGAAGATATTTCAATGAAATTTGGTACAGAGACCTATGTTGGCTCAAAGACGAAGCGTATTGATTTTGGTTCAAATCGGTCCATGTTTAGACCTAGTGCCCATATAAGGGTCCGCCCAAAATTGGCTTGGTTACACGCTGCATGTCGCAAATACGAAGATATTTCAATGAAATTTGGTTCGTTGACTCACATGGTCCCAAGGAAAAAGCCTATTGATTCTAAATAGGATCGGTCCATATTTGGACCTATTGCCCATATGGGCTATATTTTCGATTTTCTCTTCTTTTATGATTTTATAGAAAATTTTGACACAAGTCTGTTTTAACCCATTCAAATTTCGGATCCAAACATTAGTTGGCTTTAAATCAGACTGGTGTCGGGTATTATATAGTCGGCATGCTCGACTTTAACTTTTTTACTCGTTTTTCATTAGAAAAGTAATAAATAATCTTGAATACTAAATTTGTGAGAAAAGAAATTCTACACAATTCTTACGAGAAATTGATGATTGTGAAAACATAATTTTCTTTTTATGGAGTATAACAGTTTTTTCACATAAAACCCGAAAATTTTCTCTACTAATAGCGAAAAGTCTTTAAGAATTTAAGTTAAAACTACTAAAAATTTATTAAAAATGGCCTTGCAGAAAAAACTGCTGAAATTAGCAGATTAGTTTAGTTTTTTTTAAATAATACAATATTAATAAGATAGGAACATCAAAAATAAAACTGTAAATGTACAGAAGTTAAGTAAAATTTTAGTTAGCAACAAATATTAACCTGATAAAATTTCAAAAAAAATTCTGATTTTAAAATTTTTTTTAATGTATATAAAGCCAGTATTTTCAAAAAGCCAAAATACGACTTCTTCAGCTTTGACCTTGAATAAATTTTTTAGCAGATGTGGGATCGGTGGGGACTTTCGACTTTTTATTTGTAACAGTGTACTCAAGACCTATACCAAATTTCAGCTTTATGCGAATTAACGTAAACTGAAATGTCTATTTTGCCTGGACTAAGATGTCATATGGTTTCTGAAATTGGTGTTTAAATCAGTTCTGTTGTTACAATGAATTGGTTTCCTCTGTGATTTCGGATTACTGTTAATGGTAAAGCATAGAAGGACTTTTTTTTGTAAAAACTTTGATTCTGAATTCGTTAAAATTTAACCAAAACTCAAAAACAATCCATTATACCATTTTTGAAAGTTTTATACTTTTTTATATTTTTATAGCTAATTCAAACAAATAAATTAAATCAAATATATAAAATATTTAAAAACAGTTTCATTGACAAAAACTAAGGAACAGAAATTCCAAAAAAATTTGATATTCTCAAAACCAAATCACGTCTTCAGTTAACAACATTTTAACTGTAAGTTTAACATGAATACAAAATATTATTTAATGTGTGCAGCTACATTTTTTGACAAAAATATGTATGAATCATAAATAAATGTATTACAATGAAAATAGTATATAAATTAAAGGTTTACTTGAAATCATATCATTAACAAAATATTCTTTTAGAAAATAACATTTCAAAAAACTTACTCAATAAACATGTTCAAAATTGTAAGTTTAAAAAGAGGAGTTTTAAAGTAAAACTGAAATTAGTTAACATATTGTATTTTACTTCTTTTAGGTCGCTGTTATCTTTGCTGTTATTGCCTGTGTTAGCGCCAAGCCCGGTTTAGTTGGTGCCCCATTGGCCTATACTGCTCCAGCTGCTGTTGTTTCTGCTGCTGCCCCAATTGTTACAGCCACCAGTAGTCAAGTTATTGCACGCAATTATAATGGTATTGCCAGCGCTCCAATTGTGGCATCTGTTGCTGCTCCAGTTATTGCGAAAGCCATTGCCCCTGTAGCTGCGCCATTTGTAGCTCCCGCTACTTATGCCTCTCCCATTATTCCCCGCTATGCCGCTGCCTACTCAACTCCCCTAACATACGCCACACCTGTTGCAGCTAAATATACTGTTGCTGGTCCTTTGGCATATTCAACTCCTGTGGCCTATTCCGCACCATTAACTTATGCTGCTGCTCCAGCATTATGGTAAATTGTTAAAGAACTGTGATAAATTTTTGTTAATCGAAGACTAAATGCTTAAATAAATTATTTGAAATAGAAAAATTAGGCCTTCTTGTGTGGTATTATTTTTAAATTGAATAATTAATTTTTATTCACTGTTACATGAAATTCAACTTAAGCAAAAATATCCGACTTTCGCTAAATATTCACATATATATTTTTTGGAAATCTTTAAATTTGAGAGCCCTCCATAATTTTGGGGAAACGAAATAACTTTAAATACCGTTAACCTTAAAATATCCAAACGAAATAACCTTAATTTTTTAAAAGTTATTTCGTTTTAAAATTTTTATTTTTCTTTCTTAAAAGCATCATAAATTAAAAATTCAGTTTTAGCTTTTATTTGCCACACTCTACCCAGCAAAATATTGGTAATGACACCTCATTACTATCTGCATTACCAAAAATGAAACATCATTACCTTTTGCATTATTTTATAATACAAAATAATGACTTAATCGTAATAGTTTAAATAAGTACTTTTTACACAGTTAAATTTTATACATTTTTATTTATTATATGTAAATATGTTTAAATTTTTATGACGAGTCCTAAAATTACACACTAAAGAAAACTTAAACTTTTCTGAATGTACTTCCTTAAGCTAATAGTATAGCTTAAGCTAATAGGATAATCAATTATAATTCAACTTTTTGTAAGCATGTGTGTAACCACTTATTATTCAAAATCTCATAACCACTTATTTCTCATTTTTTCGTAAGCGAGCTGGTAAGTGTGACTACCTATAAAAACGACCACGCCAAACAAAAATAATGAGTTTAGACGCCAAAAAATAAGTTGTGCGGAGCTATGAATTTCTATTATATAACCACTTATTTGGTAATGAAAGATTTTGTTGGGTAATTAATTTTTGGTTAAATTTACCCAACTTATAATAGGAAACTTATAGTTGCAATTTTACTCCCAGTCCGTAAATGAAAAATGTTACGCATATGATCCGTAAGTTAATTACACATAAGATATGTAAATTTACATTGCAAAGGTGGTAATTTCATTACCTTTGTGCGTAAATTTACCAAATAAAATACTTAATATCGTAAAAAAAAGTATTTTTAAAATATTTTATGAACAATAAATATTATAATATTATTTAAGCCTAATACGACCTTCATATACTAAGGAGAATTTTCTCTTGAAACACATTAGATTTTGATTATTTTTTTCACATAGGAAAAGCCTTAAATTCTGAGCAATTTTTCCTAAATAATATATTATGGGATATTTTTGCTATAGAAAAAAACTATTTCCTTAGAAAAATTTTTAGATTCTGTGTTCTTTTCTCTAAAGAAAGAACATCAGACTTTCTTTTAAGGAAATGTCTCCGATTCAGCGAACTTTTCGCCATAGGAAAAAATTCTAGAAAGTAAGGGATATTCAGTGGAAAGAAGTCCTCACAATTCGAGGGTTTTCTGGAAAAAGTTTTCGAAATCTTGATTTTTTCTCAGTTCTCAGTATCCGCAAACACTGCTCAGAATTGGGGCGTATTTCTATACTATAAATTCTTCGGAATATTATGATATTTTTATAGGAAAAAATCCTCATTATCTGAGGATTTTTTGAAAAAGTTATAAGATTTTTTCTATAGGAAAAAGTCATTAGAATCTAAGAAAAAGTTCTTAGGCTTTGTATATAGAAAAAGTTGTCAGAATCTCAGAGTTTTTCTAGATAACTCCTAAAAATTTGATTAACATATTTTTTGATGATTTTTTTCTAACCCCAATAGAGAATTCTTCAATTTCTGACTACTTTCTACTATATTTTGAGTACTTTTTGCTTTTTCCTAGAACCAATACAATAATGATGGAATTTCTTGATTTGCCCAAGTTAAATTTTACAAGCCTGGAAAGAGAAAAGAACGTGAATCGAAAATTTTAAAGACAAATAAAATTTACCATTTACCATCAAGTATACACACATACCACATACCGGGTTCTATAAAAATTTATTAAAAATCAATTTATTTTTGTAATATTTTATTTTATAATTTTCAATTTCTTGAATTTTTACAAATGTTAATGTATGTAGTTTCTTTACTATTACAAGTTAGTAAATTTACAAAATCTGTGCGTAAAATTTAAATTTATCAAAAAAATAAAAATGTATTTGCAGAACGTGTTTAATTATATACAGATAATGCCTATAATTATATTATATCATATGTGTATTATTGCATATGAAAGTGTGTACAAAAAAAAAATGTACGCCTCTTGTGTTTATATTTACTCACTATACGTTATATTAAACAAAAATTTACTGATTTAATAGTATATAGAAAAAACTAAAAATGAGTTTTAATTACGAAATTGATTATATTAATTAAAATTTTAATTGATTTTGCATCTATCACTCAAATGATACTATTAATTACTAGAAATTGCATACGATTAATTGAAATAATTAAAATATTAATTGATTCAATTAAATATTTGATTAAAAGCAGTTTTTATTTCTATCATATGTTTAATTAGATATTTTAGGTTAATTCTTTTTTCTGTGTAGTGAACTTAAAAGCATTTTTTAGAATAAGTCAAAAACAAGGATGCCAAGCAACAATACCTTTTCGTAATAAAATAAGTTATCATTAATATAATATTAAATATATAAAAAAATATCATTAAAGAAATGATACACTCATAAAAATAAACCTGCAAAAAAAGCAGAAAAAGCTACTAATAATTACCCGTTGAAAAATGTTCATATACGCTCAAATATGTTCATATATGGTTTATGTATGGATACATTTGAACAAATATGGATTTTTTATGAATATATATGGATTTTATATGAACATATATGGAAGTATATGTGATTCCATATATTGAAAAAGATTTCATATACAGACATATATGAAGGCATCTGTTATTTCATATATGGAAAAGGCACTCATATATGGAAAAATATTGAAGTATATGTTATTCCATTTATGCAAAAGGGACTCGTATATGAACAAATTTGAAAGAATAAATTTTTTCATATGTGTAAAAGGAGCTCATATGGATAAATATGGAATTACATTTAATGCTGTGAACCTGGTGAAAAATGTTCATATACGCTCAAACATGTTCGTATATGGTTTATGTATGGACACATATGAACAAGTATGGATTTTTTATGAACACATATGGATTTTATATGAACATATATGGATTTTATATGAACATATATGGAAGTATATGTGCTTCCATATATGGAAAAAGATTTCATATACAGACATATATAGAGGCATCTGCTACTTCATATATGGAAAAGGCACTCATATATGGACAAATATGGAAGTATATGATATTCAATTTATGCAAAAGTGACTTGTATATGAACATATTTGCAAGAATACATTTTTCCATATGTGTAAAAGGAACTCATATGTGGATAAATATGGAATTATATTTAATTCCATGAATAAAAAAAAGGAACAAATGTAGCGCCTCATTCGAATGTCATACATAAATTTATATCTATAGTACAACCTTGTAATAAAGGACAGCAACGTTCGCATGTATTCTCATGTATTTAATAAATGTATATGTCCATATATGAACATATACTTAGGTGTTACCTCATTTTTCGGATCCATACATATATGGTTGAACCATAAATGTTCATATATGGACATTTTTCACCGGGAATAAAAAAAGTATATGTGACGCGCAAAATAGAAAGGGACCTAAGGATAGAAAGGGACCTAAGGTCAGGAGAGCATGGGATCATATATGTCCATATATGAACATATACTTAGATGTTACCTCATTTTTCGGTTGAACCATAAATGTTCATATATGGACATTTTTCACCGGGTAGTTAAAAATGAGTAAAAAAATATTAAAGTCGAGCATGCCGACTATATGATACCATACACCAGTCTTGTTAAAAGCAAACTAATATTTGGATTCGAAATTCGAATGGGTTGAAATGGACTGGTGTCAAAATTTGTCTATAAAATGGTAGGAAAAATAAAATGACGGTAAGGAATTTTTAATATAACAATTTCTTTTTTGCGCTATAACTCTTAAAGTAAAGGTTTTACAGAAAAATACTACATGGGCGTAACTACAGGCAATGAAGTGGCTAGCATATTTCTTATACACACTTTTGATCTATCAATGACGCGTCATGGTGATTTAAGTGATTAAAGTCAAAATTTGTGTTTTATCATATAAATCACTTTGATTTGAATCACTTAAATCACCATGACGCGTCATTGATACGGCAAAAATGTGTATGAGAAAAATGCTAGCCACATTATTGCCTGTAGATATGCTTATTTAGTATTTTTTTGTAAAACCTTTACTTTAAGAGTTATAGCGCAAAGAAACTTTGAACTAACTTTAGTCAATTTTTACGGGTCGTTTATGACCCTTTTTGAAAAGGGACAAAAAGTCCCTTTAATTGAAGAGATTGTCGTGAAATTCTACTGAGGCTCTGAAGACATCAAAGTTGCAAATTTAAGTTCAATGCCAGAAATAAATGTTTACTCTTTTTTTTAATCTTATTATTTTTTTTTCACAAGTAATTATCACATTATGATGCGCTTTATTCGCATTTAATTTTGTACTACACTCATATAAAAAAGTTTGTAAAAAAATTTGTAAACAGTTTCTAATCGCACTATACTATTTATACCCTACACCACTATGTGGTCAGGGTATTATAAGTTTGTGCTGATGTTTGTAACACCAAAAAATATTGGTCGTAGACCCACCTTATAGTATACCGATCGGTTCAGAATTTTTTTTTATTTCGATTTAACGATGTCCGTCCGTCCGTCCGTCCGTCTGTCTGTCTGTCTGTCTGTCTGTCTGTCTGTCTGTCTGTCTGTCTGTCTGTCTGTCCATGCAATCTTGTGCGCACTCTACAGGTCGCAACTATTAAGATATTTTGATGAAATTTGGTACACAGACCTATGTTGGCCCAAGGACGAACAAGTTTGATTTTGGTGAACATCGGTCCATGTTTAGACCTAGTGCCCATATAAGGGTCCTACCAAAATTATACTGTTTATACATTGCAGGTCGTAAATATTAAGATATTTTGATGAAATTTGGTACACAGACCTATATTGGCCCAATAACGCAGCCTATTGATTTTGGTGAACATCGGTCCATGTTTAGACCTAGTGCCCATATAAGGGTCCCCCCAAAATTGGCTTGGTTACAAACTGCAGGTCGCAAATACTAAGATATTTTAATGAAATTTGGTGCGCTGACTCACATTATAGAAAATTTTGACACGAGCCCCATTTTAACCCATTCGAATTTCGGATCCAAACATTAGTTGGCTTTTACCCAGACTGGTGTAGGGTATTGTATAGTCGGCATGCCCGACTTTAACCTTTTTACTCATTTTATGCTGATTATTAGTACAATTTTTATTTTTAGTAATCATTTTTGCTATTCTCTTATTACAAATTACGGATTTTTTTTACTAATTTTCGCTGCTGATTTCAGAAAAACATTTTACTAATTTTTCAAAACCGAGTGCTAAATTTAGCAGAAAAATATACTAATTTAAAAATATTTTTTTTTTGATTTTTTACAATTCTTGTTTAGTTTATATTTGGTACTATTGATACATATATTCTTACCCCTCAATTCATAAATGATTTGTAAAGTTATAGCAGGTTTACAAAACGTCATTTTCATACAAAATTTGTTCAATAAACCTCCTATAATTTTACAAATCGTTTATGAATTCAGGGGTTAGTTTAAAAATAACACCCAGAAAATTTTATTGCATCTCCAATGCATAAAACGGCAATAACTGGAGAACCGTTTGCAATTTTGACTCCAAATTTCAAGTACGATGAAGAAATTATACGCTTGTTACAATCGAAAGAAAAAAAAATTTTTTTTTAGATTTTACAGTTTTTTTATTTTTTAGTACAATTTTTTGCTAATTTCAGCAGATTGATTTTAAATTACAGTTTGCAGCAATTTACTGAAATTTAGTAGCTGCAACTAATTATTTATACTAATTTCATTGTACTAAAATTATGATATTTAGTAATTTTTTTTTTACTGATTTTAGCAAATCGATTTTGAATTGCATTTTACATAAATTTTACTAAAATTTAGTAGCGGCTACTAAGTTTTTCTACTAATTTTATTGTACTACAGATCAGCAGACATGTGTTGCTAAAATTAGCAAAAAATACCGCTGGCCTCAAAACAGTTAAATTTCCCGTAATAACAGCAAAAGTTTCAGTAGCCATTACAGACTTTTTTGGTTGAGTGTATATATATTTCTTTACAACTTTTTTAAAATAATTTACTAAATTTAATTCAATATATCATGAACACCCTTAATATCAAATGAACAATGAGGGTATTCACAGTTTATGCTATTTTAAGTAGTAAATTAGCATTTATCGCAAATTTGACAACTTTCTGTGGGTTAAACTTCAAAAATCATGCTATTTTACAACGTGCTAACTTTAGCACTTAAACTGTGAATTCCTTCAATGTAAATAAAAAATTATACTGGAGTTAAAATAAAATACAAAATATTTTTACATTATAATTTTTTCGTCAGGTGTACTTTATTTTGTATAAAAAGTTCTTAAAACAGAACGGTTATTAAAACTCTATTTAGTAAGTTAAAGTGGTTGACTGTGCCAACACAGTGTGTAAGACACAGGCGCCGATACGATTTCTTCAGCAATAGTGGGAGCAAGGCTGTAAGCCGCAGCAATTGTTGCAGTGACAAAGGAAGAAGATGATATTGGGGTAGAAATACAAGCCGTGTAATCAGCTGTTACTTGTGCTAAAGTTTTAGTAATAACTGAATTAGCTACAGCAACAACATTTCTATTACGAGCAATACGTCCCCTACTGATGGAAGTTATTACTGGAGATAAAATTGCCACAACCGATGGCACAACACTTATTGGGCTTATTAGCAAATTTGGCTTAGCTGTGCAAAATAAGACGGCAAATATTAAAGTGGCCTTAAAGAATATAAACAAAAAAAAAAACGGAATAATATTAAATTGTTTTATTTTCGTTATCCAGATGAAACTTACATATTTAAACATTTTGGTGGATTAAAAATTAAATCTAAAGGTAATGCTATATTTATACAAAACTTATCTTAATATATATTTGCTAGCTTTAAGTCAATAAACTATAGTTTAACAAGTTAGTTTGTAATTTATGTATTTGAATTATACATTTGTTTATTTTGTGTATTTATTACGCCTTGAATATAAAATAATAAAATGACCATAAAAAAATTCTTATGTTTATCGTAGAAGGGTAATCGAAAGTGACCGCGAAATTATAGTTTAAAATTTACAATGGGCCTTTTTTGTATAAAAGGGGATAAAAAAAAAATTTTTAATTTTAACATATTGGTATAATAAAATAATATAAAATACTTGTGAGGTTATTGGAAAAACTTGTGAGGTTATTGGAAAAACTAATCCAGAAAAAATTTCAGCTCAATCGAAGAATTTCGAAGTTATCCTTGGACCTTCAAAGTTTTGAAATACGATTTACGAGGGGGAAAAATTACTTTTTTTGTTGACAACACTGGCTCTTAAATAGCTATTTTTTGGGAAATGTCAATAGACTCCAAGTAAGGTATGCTGAATTACCTTTCTAACAAGGCATAAAAATCCAAAATCGTTTGGAAAATATTTAAGTAATTCCAATTCGACCAAATCATTGTAGGGTTAAACTTAAAAAAAAATTATGAAAATCGTGAAAAAATTAAATATATTTTTCAAGAACTTTTCTATAAACTGATAAAAAAAATAAAATAACTATAGGAAATTTAGATTTTACCTAATGTTATTTATTTAAGTGTATTTAAGTGAAAATAGGAAATATAGCCCATATGGGCTATAGATCCAAATATGGACCGATCCTATCTAGAATAAATCATACGGTCGTTAAATCGATCAAAAAAGTGATTCTGAGTCGATGGGTATATACCCTGTCCACGTAGTGGTGTAGGGTATAAAAATACCAAAATTTGGAAATACACTCCAAAAAATGCTTGCAAATTTACTACCATAAAATCAGTAAATTTTTGTTTATTATTACGCATAGTGAGTAAATATGAACGGAAAATGCTAAATTAATTTGTACATACTTGCATATACAATAATATAAACATAATGTAATTATAGGCATTATATGTTTATAATTAAACAATGTCGTGCATACAATTTTTTATTTTGTTGATAAATTAAAATTTTACGCACAAATTTTGTAAATTTACTAACTTAAAATAGTAATGAAAATATGAAATAAATAATGAAAAATTCAATAAAATTTAGAATATAAAATAAAATGTTCCAAAAATAAATTGTTATGTAATACATTTTTACTTAAACATGTGCTAATGTTATCTGCGGGGGCGTCAGCAGGATCATGAATTGTGGTATGTCATGAATTGTGGTATATCTACAATTGAGAGGTAATGATAAATTTTATCTGTCTTTAGGAAGGTTAATTGCTAGTGATTTTCTAAAAACAAAGCCTCAGATTGTGATGAAGTTTAGTACTAAAAAAACGTCAGATGCCCTTCGTCAGAAGAACCCTGACAGCTTTTTCAAAAAAAGCCTCAGATGACCCTGAAAGAAAAACTCTACAATTCTGAGCACTTTTTTCGTATTCTGAGGACCCTGCCTATAAAAAAAACTAAGTTCGAGAAATTTTCTATCTAGATATTACAATAGAAAAATTATCTAGATATTAAAAGCGTTACATTTTGAAATTTGAGAAAATCGTAAAAAAATTTAAAATTTTTTATAATTTTTTTAAAATATTTATCACGCTAATAACGAACTTCATATAATAGCGAAGAAAATTGTTCGATCCGTACTAGTTCGTTATAACGGAACTTCACAGTATTTTATTTGATTAATTTTTTAAAACAATTCAAGCTAGCCATATTTTTGCTCAACCCCGATAAAGAACCTAACTCGGAGAAAGGAGGCTTGTAGTGTAATGGTTAGCGTGTTGGACTGTTAGACATAAGGTTACAGGTTCGATCCCCAGCTACCGCAACATAAAATTGTAAAAAATATGTATGATTTTTCTATCCATCATACATATTGCAGCGTCCACCTTCGGTGTTCCCATAGCACTTAACCCCACCGAAGTAAATAACATAACAAGGCTATGAACTAAACAGCTTCAACAAAGTTCGCCAACTCACCATCAGATGGCGCGCTGCTCTAAATTTCAAACATATCGCGCAATTACAGTGTTACCATATTTGGAGCCCTTTATTTTTAACCACCTTTCATTCTTGTCTATCCCCTTTCCAAAGACAGCAACACGTTAATTAATAGGAAGAATTTCATTAGTGTTGCTTCTCATAAAAAAACGAGTAAAAAGGTTAAAGTCGGGCATGCCGACTATATAATACCCTACACCAGTCTGACTTAAAGCCAACTAATGTTTGGATCCGAAATTTGAATGGGTTAAAACGGACTTGTATCAAAATTTTATATAAAATCATAAAAGAAGAGAAAATCGAAAATATAGCCCATATGGGCGATAGGTTCAAATATGGACCGATCCTATCTAGAATCAATAGGCTTTTTCCTTGGGACCATGTAAGTCAGCGAACCAAATTTCATTGAAATATCTTCGTATTTGCGACCTGCAGCGTGTAACCAAGCCAATTTTGGGGGACCCTTATATGAGCACTAGGTCTAAACAAGGACCGATTTTAACCAAAATCAATAGGCTTCGTCCTTGGGGCGACATAGGTCTGTGTGTACCATATTTCATTGAAATATCTTCGTATTTGCGACCTGCAGCGTGTAAAAAGACAATTTTGGGGGTACCCTTATATGGGCAGTAGGTCTAAACATGGACCGATTTAAACCAAAATCAATTTCGTCAAAATATCTTAATATTTGCGACCTGTAGAGTGCGCACAAGAATGCATGGACAGACAGACAGACAGACAGACAGACGGATGGACGGACGGACGTACGGACATCGTTAAATCGAAATAAAAAAAATTCTGAGCCAATCGGTATACTATAAGGTGGGTCTAGGACCAATATTTTTTGGTGTTACAAACATCAGCACAAACTTATAATACCCTCTCCACGTAGTGGTGTACGGTATAAATACGGCTACTGCTGAAACTAAATTATGAGCGAGTCTTTCAAATGAGCGAGCCAGAATTACCTGGTTGCTCATTTTTTAAATGAGCGCCAATAGTTCCCTTAGCTAGCTCTTTTGAATGAGCCAGTCAAATTCTTGGGCTCGAAAACTTTTCTCACAGTCTAAGAATTTTTCTATGGCCAAAATATTTCCAAATGTAATATAAAAAGTATTTTAGAGTTTATAAACTTTTTATCAGTGAAAATCAAAGGGTATGAGATTTTTTTATAGAAAAAATATCCCAGTCCTTTGTCTCGATATCTAAAAAACATAATAAAATTCTTTGAAAAGCATCAGCAGTCCTTTTTTTTTATTTGCGACCCATTCTAATATATCGTACATGTTAATATATTTTTATATTTTGCACTTAAAATAGAATGCATTTAACCTTAATTAAGTATTTCATGCGCAAATAGTTTTAATTTTTGGTTTAATTTTAAAAACGGAACACGTTCCATTTAGAGGTAACAAAACCAAATTTTTTGTGTATAAAAATGATAGAAACCACACAAAATAGTATTCAGTTCAGTTTGAAAACGAAGCAGATCTAAACAAGAAACAAAATGGCCAAATTTGTAAGTAAATTATATTTCATATTTAAATAACTTTTTTTAAATTATAAATTTTTAATAACTAGATCATTGTATTGTGTGCTTTTATCGTTTGCGCTGCTGCTAAGCCCGGTGTTGTTACACCTTTAGCTTATAGTGCACCCGTAGCTGCTGCTCCTTTGGCTTATAGTTCACCTTTGGCTTATACCTCTCCTTTGGCTTATACCTCACCTTTGGCCTATACCTCACCCTTGGCCTACGCGTCACCCTTGGCATATACCGCTCCTGTTGCTGCTCATTTGACTTATGCTAATGCTAATTTGGATGCTGCTTATGCTAGCAGTCGTGTTGATATCAAGGAAAACTATAACGCTGCTGTAGTTCCTGCTACTTATGCTGCCACACCTGTAGCCACCACTTTTACCTCTCCTGTAGCACCAGTTGCTCCAGTGGCTCCTCTTAAATATACCGCTGCACCTGTTTTGTTGTAAAAATGTAATCAATATTAAAAAAAACCAAAAATGAATTTGTATATAAAAAATAAAAGTTCCTGTTATAATTCAAGATGACAACTGGTTTACTGTTCCATTTCATATTGTAATTTTTTCAATGAAATTTGGTTCGCTGACTCACATGGTGCCAAGCACAAAGCCTATTGATTCTAGATGGGATCGGTCCTATCGCCCATATGGACTATATTTCCGATTTTCTCTTATTTTATCATTTTATTGAAAATTTTGACACAAGTTCATTTTAACCCATTCGAATTACGGATCCAAACATTAATTGGCTTTTACCCAGACTGGTGTAGGGTATTATATAGTCGGCATGCCCGACTTTAACTTTTTTACTCGTTTTAGTCTACTAACATTCAGCCGTAAAAAATTTTTGTATCTGTGTTTAATACATAAAACAAAAGGACGCCAAAAGATTGCATATGCATAAAAATATAACACAACGAGTAAAAAGGTTAAAGTCGGGCATGCCGACTATACAATACCCTACACCAGTCTGGTTAAAAGCCAACTAATGTTTGGATCCGAAATTCGAATGGGTTAAAATGGGACTGTCAAAATTTTCTATAATGTGAGTCAGCGAACCAAATTTCATTAAAATATCTTAATATTTGCGACCTGCAGTTTGTAACCAAGCCAATTTTGGGGGGACCCTTATATGGGCACTAGGTCTAAACATGGACAAGTGTTAACCAAAATCAATAGGCTTCGTCCTTGGGCTGACATAGGTCGGTGTACCAAATTTCATCAAAATATCTTAATATTTAATAAAAACGAGTAAAAAGGTTAAAGTCGGGCATGCCGACTATACAATACCCTTATATGGGCACTAGGTCTAAACATGGACAAGTGTTAACCAAAATCAATAGGCTTCGTCCTTGGGCTGACATAGGTCGGTGTACCAAATTTCATCAAAATATCTTAATATTTAATAAAAACGAGTAAAAAGGTTAAAGTCGGGCATGCCGACTATACAATACCCTACACCAGTCTGGTGTATCGAATGGGTTAAAATGGGGCTTGTGTCAAAATTTTCTATAATGTGAGTCAGCGCACCAAATTTCATTAAAATATCTTAATATTTGCGACCTGCAGTTTGTAACCAAGCCAATTTTGGGGGGACCCTTACATGGGCACTAGTTTTAAACATGGACCGATGTTCACCAAAATTAATAGGCTTCGTCCTTGGGCCAACATAGGTCTATGTACCAAATTTCATCAAAATATCTTAATTTTTGCGACCTGCACCGTATAAACAGTATAATTTTGGTAGGACCCTTATATGGGCACTAGGTCTAAACATGGACCGATGTTCACCAAAATCAATAGGCTGCGTTATTGGGCCAATATAGGTCTGTGTACCAAATTTCATCAAAATATCTTAATATTTACGACCTGCACCGTATAAACAGTATAATTTTATATGGGCACTAGGTCTAAACATGGACCGATGTTCACCAAAATCAATAGGCTGCGTTATTGGGCTAACATAGGTCTGTGTACAAAATTTCGTCAAAATATCTTAATATTTACGACCTGCAGCGTATAAACAGTATAATTTTGGTAGGACCCTTATATGGGCACTAGGTCTAAACATGGACCGATGTTCACCACAATCAAACTTGTTCGTCCTTGGGCCAACATAGGTCTGCGTACCAAATTTCATCAAAATATCTTAATAGTTGCGACCTGTAGAGTGCGTACAAGATTGCATGGACAGACAGACAGACGGACGGACGGACGGACGGACGGACAGACGGACATCGTTAAATCGAAATAAAAAAAATTCTGAACCGATCGGTATGCTATAAGGTGGGTCTACGACCAATATTTTTTGGTGTTACAAACATCAGCACAAACTTATAATACCCTGACCACATAGATATAAATATCGTTTTGGGGGACCCTTATATGGGCACTAGGTCTAAACATGGACCGATGTTCACCAAAATCAAACTTGTTCGTCCTTGGGCCAACATAGGTCGGTGTACCAAGTTTCATCAAAATATCTTAATATTTGCGACCTGTAGAGTGCGCACAATAATGCATGGACAGACAGACAGACGGACGGACGGACAGACGGACATCGTTAAATCGAAATAAAAAAAAATTCTGAGATCGGTATACTATAAGGTGGGTCGGGGACCAATATTTTTTGGTGTTACAAACATCAGTGCAAACTTATAATACCCTGACCACATAGTGGTGTAGGGTATAATAAGATCAAATATGATTTAAATTATAGACAAAATAAAATATTTAAATTTACACTCTAAAAAAGGTTTGTAAATTTACTACTATAAAATTGGTAAAATGTTGTTTAATTTTACGAAAATTCGGTAAATGTAAACAAAAATGCGTAAACCTTTTTCGTGCACACTTCCATTCACAATAATACACACACAAAGTATTTTTAGACATTATATGTTTACAAATAAACACATTATGCGAATTCGTATTCTTTTGTTAAATAAAATTTTTACGCAAGAAGTTGGTAATTATACTAATAATAGTAATAAATACTCTATGCGTTTCAAATTTGAAAAAAATTGAAAAAGTTTTTACATATTAATTATTTACAAATTTCACAAATTAACACACTAATATCAAAATTTCATTTAATTTTTAAGCACTTTCAAGGCAAAATTACACATTATTTGTGCACCAACTTAAACATAATGTGCGTATTTTTTTTATCAATTATACACATAGAACAAATTTACCCAATTTATAGTAGGAGTACAGTTTCTTACTATAAGTTGGATAAATTTCAACAGAACTTAATTAGTAGTGAAGATAAAGATAAAAAGTAAATGTATAAAAATATTGTTTATTAATACTGATTATGTGAAATACAAAGACAGACATTTTTTTGTAGTTTAGGTAATTTTTTGTGTTCCCTTTCGTTTTTTAAGAAAAAAGAAAACTGATGAAGATGACCTGGAAAATCCCCGAAACGATCGTCTTTTCATTCCTGAAAGTTTAGAGGTTTTTGAAAGCAAAAACTCTGCGAAGTATTTGTCAGGAGAGTATCCTGATGAAGAAAAATAGCAGTTTTTGAAAAATGTACTTATTATGTTAATTCATAATAAGGAAATTGGCCTCGAACTGAATTAATAAATTTCGAATTAATGAAAAAGGTTTTTGTAATATAAAATCCATTTTTTATTATTTAGAATTATCTGCTAATGTGGAAGTTTGGACATTTTTTATTTTATCATTGTACTAAAATTATGATATTTAGTAAGTTTTTTAACTCATTTTAGCAAATCGATTTTGAATTGCAGTTTATATAAATTTTACTAAAATTTAGTAGCGGCTACTAAATTTTTTCTACTAATTTTATTGTACTACAGATCAGCAGACACGCGTTGCTAAAATTAGCAAAAAATACCGCTGGCCTCAAAACAGTTAAATTTCCCTTAATAACAGCAAAATTTTCAGTAGCCATTACAGAATTTTTTGGTTGAGTGTAGCCTAAAAAATTACCAACAAATTTAAAATTTTCGAAGTTTTTTTTCGATTTTTTTTAAACGCAAATAAAAACCGAGCCGTTTGAAAACAGCAGTTTACAATTTTTTAGCGAATATTTCTGCTGATTTTAGCAGAATAGACTGCTATTTGCATTCAACTAAATTTAGCTTAAAAATAGCTAAAATTTTGTAGATTTAACAGTTTATTTTTGCTAGTTTTAGTCTACAAATATTTGGCAAAATTTTCTACAGATTTTACAGTACAATTTGCTATTTTCAATTAACTAAAAGTTAGCCTAAATATTACTAAAATTCTGTAAATTTAACAGTTTTAATTTTGCTGTTCTCATTTTACTAGTATTTAGTAAAAAAAATCTGCTAATTTCAGCAGTTTCTTCTGCAGCATAATTTTTAACTAATTTGTAGTAACTTTTTCTGCTATTTTTACAGATTTATTCCTATGAGTGTGTTAAAAGGATATAAATAATTTTAAAAATTTTGGACAGAAGTCTGTGACAAAATGTTTATTTTTGTAGAGTAATTTGTTTTCTTTATGGATCCATTTCAAATTTTCCATAGGCAAACATACACGTTCAATAATCAGTGTGTTCGTTTACTCGAATTTCTTACTACTTTTACTATAACTGGAAAGTTTTGTTTACTTTTTGTATTGAAATTTTCCAGCTGTAGTAAATGTAGTAACTTGTAGTAAATGTAGTAACTTGTAGTGTAGTAAAATCAATCAATCAGAACAAAGTATTTAAAAATAAAATGTTCTGATTGGTTGATTTTTGAAAAATTCATTGATAATAGCTGTGTTTGTGTGACTCTCTATCAGTGTTATCAAGAATGATTTTGACAGTTTTCCAACGTATTCCGGCTTTCTACTGTCAAAATTGTTCAAAATATCATTGATAGGAATGCCGCACAAACACAGCTAATATTGAACGTATACGCCCTACTTATGAGTCAATTTTTAAATCCTCAATTTTAAAGAACAAACTAACTTGAAATCTTAAAAATAAGTACACAGCTTAATTCATTTTAATAAATCTCTTTTTTATTATTTAAATCACAATCAGTTATCATTTTATTCCAATCTTAACAGTTTCTAAAACAAAACTGGAGCTGGAACAGCGGCATAGGTCAAAGGTGCAGAATATGCCAAGGGTGATGAGTAAGCAGCAGCATATTTAGCTACAACTGGTGCTGCTACAGCAGCAACAACGGGAGCTGTGGCAATACCATTATAATTACGTGCAACATATTGGCTACTGGTGGCACTAACAAATGGAGCTGGGGCAGCAACAACAGCAGCTGGGGCTGTATAGGCCAATGGAGCACTAATTAAACCAGGCTTAGCAGCAGTGCAGGCAATCACAGCAAAGATGACAACGGCCTAAGAAAATATTAAAAATTAATTACAATGAACTTTAGATGGTTTTTAGGCTCTAATTACTTACGAATTTAAACATTTTGAACAAAAAAATTGTTTGTTAAGTTATGTTTGTTTATTAAAACAGATAAAATGAGTTTGATATCAGCTAAAACTGTCTTAAACTATATATAGGATTTTTTTTCCTAACAAAATTAAGTGCTATAAATATGACGCATAATGCGAAGATTTATTACGGTTGATACGCATTTGCTACTAAAAATAGTATAAATACACGATTTTAAATAATCTATCTACTTCATTAATTACGCTCTGCACGTACTCTAAATTCGAACTATGGCTTTTGCATTTTTATTAATACTTTTGTTACTACCGATTTTTTTTATTATCATAACTAGCTCAATATATTTTATTAACTTATTTAATTTTAAATACATTTTCAATAATTATTTTTATTTATAAACTTCTTTAACATTATATTCAAGAACATGCATAAATAAATGTTTGCAATATGAATAAAAAATTAAGGACATTTTAAATTTACCATACATCTTTGAATAAATCATTCAAATATAAATATGGGAGATTTGAAAATTTAAACTATCAGTCGCAATTATATTTTTGTTAAACAAACAATTCACTAAAAAGTTTAAAAATGTTCAAATTTGTAAGTTTTTAAATAAATTATGATAACTTTCAAAATAGATCACTAACAGAAAATTGCTTTGTTTGTTACTAATTTTTAATATTTTCTTAGGCCATTGTCATCTTTGCTGTCATTGCCTGCGCTGCTGCCAAGCCTGGTTTAATTGGTGCTCCATTGGCCTATACCGCCCCAGCTGCAGTTGTTGCTGCTCCAGCGCCGTTTGTTACAGCCAGCAGTAGCCAATATGTGGCACGTAATTATAATGGTATTGCCACGGCACCCGTTATTGCTCCTGTTGCTGCCCCAGTTGTTGCTAAATATGCTGCTGCTTATTCAACACCATTAGTCTATTCCGCACCGCTTACTTATTCCTCACCTTTGACTTATAATTCTGTTCCAGCACCAGTTTTGTTTTAAAAACTGTTTAGATTGGACTTGCTGATAACTGACTGAAATTTGTGTAAATAAAAAACATAATTTATTAAACTTTTCTAGTTTTTTCTAAATTATTTCTTCTTTTCTTAATTTTTTACAAGCTTGTAAACTGTAGAATAGAAATAATTTTTTGTATCATTACAATCTTATTGTTAGGGTCAGTTTTATAGTCAGAAATATGAAGGTCCATTTGCATGGTTCCCTCAAATTTGGATGAATTTGGCGGCCCAATTTCATATTTGAGGCTTAAAAAGTGGAATCAAATTGATTGATTTTCGTTTTTTGGATTTTTTATATTTATTCTAAGGACATACATATATGCAAATTTTCTTGTGTGAGTGGCTCGGAAAGCAAATGAAAACATTTTTTTTACATAGAAAAAATTTCAGTGCACCATGTCAACTGAGAATTGTTGTTATGAACACGAAATTTTATATTTTTTATTATAGTTGTTTAAGAAATATGTTGATATGAGAACGAGTAAAAAGGTTAAAGTCGGGCATGCCGACTATATAATACCCTACACCAGTCTGATTTAAAGCCAATTAATGTTTGGCTCCGAAATTTGAATGGGTTAAAACAGACTTGTTGCAAAATTTTCTATAAAATCATAAAAAAAGAGAAAATCGAAAATAAAGCCCATATGGGCGATAGGTCCAAATATGGACCGATTTTATCTAGAATCAATAGGCTTTTTCCTTGGGATCATATGAGTCAACGATCCAAATTTCATTGAAATATCTTCGTAATTGCGACATGCAGCGTGTAACAAAGCCAATTTTTGGGGGGACCCTTATATGGGTCTAAACATGAACCGATTTTAACCAAAATCAATAGGCTCCGTTCTTGGGCCGACATAGGTCTGCGTACCAGATTTCATTTAAATATCTTCGTATTTGCGACCTGCAGCGTGTAAAAAAGAAAATTTTGGGGGGTACCCTTATATGGGCACTAGGTCTAAACATGGACCGATTTCAACCAAAATTAATAGGCGTCGTCCCTGAGCCGACATAGGTCTGCGTACCAAATTTTATTGAAATATCTTCGTATTTGCGAACTGCAGCGTGTAAAAAAGGAAATTTTGGGGGGTACCCTTATATGGGCATTAGGTCTAAACATGGATCGATTTCAACCAAAATCAATAGGCGTCGTCCTTGGACTGACGTAAGGTGTACAAAATTTCATCAAAATATCTTAATATTTGGGACCTGTAAAGTGCGCACAAGAATGCATGGACAGACGGACGGACAGACGGACATCGTTAAATCGAAATAAAAAGTGATTCTGAGCCGATCGGTGGGTCTAGGACCAATATTTTTTGGTGTTACAAACATCAGCACAAACTTATAATATCCTCTCCATGTGTTAAATTTTACTAACATGTTTTCATTTGCTTTGCCCGAGTACATGAACAAATAAAAAGAGGAAAGGTTGAGGTATAGAAGCCCACTGCTTCAACGGATTATTTTTCTGCCATTTGTTGAATAATTTTTTTGGATTTTGGAATATTTAATTCTCTTCATGCAATTAATGTTTACCCCGATATTTTATTGTAAAAGTACGTCACGTGCCACCTTCATTTAGTATTTCATTTGAAAGCCCTTTTTATCAGGGACGTTACAGTAATAACTTTTATTCAAAAAATTTTCGCTGCATGACTCAGAAAAAATTAATGGAGATCTGACCATCAGTTCTATATATTTCGGATATGCTGATTACTAGAGCAACGAATTTCGCAAACTTAAAAATAGAAAATATGCGCCAAAAAAATGCGGCTAAAAAAGACAAATATTCATTAAAAATATAAAAAGATATGCACTAAAAACTGTTATTTTTGCAAAAATAATGCACTTAAAAACTTAAAAATATATTTAATTATTTTATTTTGCAAACAGACACAGAACTACAAGCTTTTCCATAGGTCAATAAGGTTTTTAAGAATGTTTATTTTTAAAATAATGAGACAAAAATAAATATTTTGATTGCATCAATCATGCCCATTTATACGAAAAGTCTGTGACTCTTAGTTGTGTCTATATTCCCCATGTATTTGTTGTTGCAAAGTCATAATAAATTATATTTATTCAAATTTTTGTTTGAAAACCTCAAAAAAATTAAGACCTGGTGTCGACACAATCATAACATTGACAAAATAAAATTTAAATTATTTGAATTTCATTGTTGTTTTGTATGAAAAGTTATGCCTTAAAAATAGTCTTATGATGGTCACAATCAGTCACAAGTAGGAATAGGCACCAATATATGAAAATGTATAAATTTACAAAGAGTGTTATTTTTGTTCGGTTTAAGATCAAATATGACAAATTCTAATTTATTTTACAAATTTATTGTACAACAAATAGATGATCTAGAGTTTAACTAAAGAACATTCATTTACATACATACCAAATTTTAGCAAAATTCAAAAAAAATTTATGATAAAATTTATTGAATTTGATTTAAAAATGTACTTAATTTAATAGGTTTGAGGTTAAAGTTATAAACACATGAAAAGTAAAAGTTATAAACACATTAATTTGCAAATCAGTCTAGATTTAGTTTCTGCCTTTTCCTATGGACAGGCTTCATCAGTGATTTTCCATTAAATTGTATTATTGTTTATATTTTATGGTCAGATTGTCTCTATATGATAATTTGTCAACAACCCGTTGGCTGTAGGAATCGAGCCCGTGCATTCCTACATTACAAACGTAACTATACTAAAGTTCGACAGCTTAGCCATCTAAACCAAGTAAGGCTTTGAATGTAGTGTAGCTACAAACATTCTACTTTAGATTTTTTGTTTATCTTCTAATCTCCTCCTTGTCTCCATTTTCGAAAAGAAGCAGTTTTTAAATGCAGATAATTTACTGATTTTGAAATTTTACCCTTACAATTTAAAATTTTACCCTATATTGAAATTTGCAAATACAATGAGACCAAAATGCAAGAGTATTCATAAAATGGAGTTGCCATACAGTTTTTGTGTGACAGATATATTTTCTTATTAATACAGCATAAAACTTTCACTAAGTGTATTCTAGAATGTAATGAAAGATAAACGCACAACAAATATATTCAATAAATAACTGTTTATTACGTTTTCATGTCGTTTTATATCTAATTTCAATTCCAATTACATTAAATTGTTCACCAGGCAGCAGCATAAGTCAAAGGAGAGGCGTATCCTAAAGGTGCTGAATATGCTAAAGGAGATGCAGCATACTTAGCAACAACAGGAGCGGTATAGGACAAAGGAGTTGAATAACCCAGAGGACTTGAATAAGCAGCTGCATATTTAGCAATAACAGGACTTGTGTAGGCAGCAGCAACTGGTGCGGTATATGCGGCTACAGTTTTGGCAATAACTGGTGCGGCTAGAGGTGCGGCTACGTGTGCGGCTAAGGGTGTGGCTACGGGTACGGCTACGGGAGCAACAACTGGGGCAGTGGCAATACCATTATAATTGCGAGCAATAACTTGACTACTTCTGGCTGTCACAAATGGAGCGGGAGCAGCAACAACAGCAGCTGGTGCTGTATAGGCCAATGGAGCACCAATTAAACCAGGCTTAGCAGCAGCGCAGACAATGACAGCAAAAATAACAATGGCCTTAAGAAAGAAAATATTTCAATTAGTGTTTCATTAAATTTTTGTTTCCCCAAAAAAAGACTTACAAATTTGAACATGTTTATAATATTGAAGATTGTACTTTACTTAACGGGATGAGAATTGCTAATGATATTTAAGTCTTTAAAAATCGCTGTATTTATACATTAACGATTCCTAGAAAATTACAGTTATTTAAAAAGCATATTGTTTAAAATGACCTTCAAATTAACATGTTCTTGAAAATTATGTTAAATATACTATTTTTGGTTTTCAATTAAACTTAAATCCGTTAAATATGACAAAAATACCAGGTAGAGGGTACTGTTATACATTAATTCATCCATAAGAGTATGTGCAATGCATAGTTAATTCATTGTACATAGTTAATACGCGATATGTTTTAATGTTTTTGTTTTCTTTACATTTTGTGTACATATATTTTAACAAAATTGTATTTTACATAAAATAATTAAACTCCTATAAATAGTCTGAGATATATCGAAATTGATATCAAAACTCATTTTATCTCTAACGATACAAAAATTTGATAAACTCTCTTAGAATGTTCAAATTCGTAAGTTTAATTTAATAACTTTTATAAATAGAAATAATTTTAATTGAATTTTGATATTTGTAGGCTGTTGTTATCTTTGCTTTCATTGCCTTCGTTGCTGCCAAGCCTGGTTTAATTGGAACTCCATTGGTATATACCGCCCCAGCTGCTGTTGTTGCTGCCCCAGCTCCACTTGTTACAGCCAGAAGTAGTCAAGTTATTGCACGCAATTATAATGGCATTGCAGCTGCTCCAATTGTTGCTCCGATAGCTGCACCCGTTATTACAAAAACTGTAGCCGCTTATACCGCACCAGTTTCTCTTACCTACAATACCCCTGTCATTGCTAAATATGCTGCTTCTCCATTGGCATATTCAGCACCGGTAGGATATTCTGCACCTCTTACCTATGCTGCAGCTTGGTAAAAAAATTATTATTAATGGATTAAAATTTAAAATGAACCCCTAATAAACAATTTCTTATTTATTGAATATGCTTCGTCTTTGGTTTGGTTTTGTAGTGTTTTAAATGTGTTGGATTTATCTATAATATAATAATTTGATGATAATAAATTCAAATGGCTAGGGTTGCCAGAATTGCCGATTTGTTTTTGGCATTTTGCTGATTTCGAATCTGCAACTAGTTTATTTAAATTGACTCTAAATTTCGTAAATATAACCGCTGTAAATATAGTCGCTTAAAGTCAACATTTAAAATTTTTTTAAGGTTTTCTAAGAAAAAAAATTTTAAATATAAGACGAAGTCTGATTTTAAGTATCAAAGCCAATTTGGAAAGACAAAAGCTCACAATTTAGAGCTTTTTGTAATTAAATTCAGATTAAAAAATTGTTTTTTTACTGTACTACAAATCTAATGGACTATTACTAATTCTTTTTTTCTAAAAACATCAGATTTCATTCACAATTGATTTTTTGCGAAATTATTGTGATTTTCAAAGTTTATATTTAAATCACAATATTTTTGTTCACATTAAAAATTATATGGCATGGAATTAAGCTTAAACTCTGTAAAGGGTTTCCTTTCTGGAGTTATATTTACTAAATTATAAATTTTTTATTGAAATAATCGGCTGAAAAATGGAAAAACGTAAAATCGCGAATTGTGCAAAATCTGGACGCAATCTGAATAAACTGGTTGCAGATTCGAAATCTGCACCGCTCAAGTATCCTAAATTCACATCAAAGCTCTGCGACTTATAAATATTATTTATTTTTGTGGAGCTGTGTTATTAATACAAAACAAAACTTTTTAAAAAGGCACCAACAATAAAATTTGTAAATCCAAAGAAAAAGTGTTATTTTTTTGTAATTTTGAATTTTTATTTTTAAACAATTTTTATACGTAAAATAACAATTCAGAAACATTTCAAACAGAAAAATTTTTAGATTTGAAAATTTTCTTTTTACAAATTCACTTAAAAAAGTACTGATTTCAAAGAAAATTCAATAAATTAAGAAATTGTTGTCCCGCTTGGAATGCGGGAATCGATGACAAAAAGAGGAAAGTCTGGCAATGCTAATGATCTATGGATTCCCTCATATTAAAATACTTTATAAAAATTATAGCGTCTGGGTTGCCATATGACATTTTTAAAAAATTATCAAGAATCACCATATTTTTTCAAACAAATTTAAAAATCGGTTAACTCAAAAATAAAAATTGCTTATATTTTTGAATAAAGTTTTGTCTAGGAAAATATACAAAATTAAAATTTTTAAATATTTTTATCCGTCTGGGATTCACATCCTATCAAAATTTCAACTTTGGTTGCCAGTATTTCCAATCAAGGGCACTATAAGGCAAAAATCATTGCACAAATTTCTTACACAGAGAAAAAAGTAGGCACCAACAATGGAATTAATAAAAACAAACATCTTTTTTTAAATTGAAATTGGATTTCTAACAATTTTTTTGTTTGAAATGTTTGTAAATTGATATTTATTCATATATAAATTTGTTTAAAAATAAAAATTCAAACTCACAAATATACCAGGTTTACGAGTAGAATATGAGTTTATATGAAAAGCCCTAATATAATTAGAATTTTGTTAATTATTTCTGTGTAAGGAAGCCTTTTGCCCATATATCTGCAAAGCTCGGTTGAAAACTTTCCAGCAGATCTATGGCATGTCCTTAATAAGTTGAAATATTAAGGTGGCGCCGATAGAAATTCGGCATGTCGGATCCTTCTTTTTTAGGATTTCTTTTTTCATGGTATTAACTTGTTTGTAAATTAATATATCAATTGAAATTATCTAAAATTTTTTTGGCATGATTAAGTGAACTACAAATATTGTCTAATTATATTTAGCGTTAACTGTTCACACTTCTGTATATAACGCAGGAAAATAACATTTTGTAGTAAATATTAACAAGAAAAAAATAGGTAAATAAAAAATTATAAAAACTTGGCACGTAAACAAAATAAAATGTCCAACAGCAAGAAGCCAATGTTGACAGTAACTAGCAGCAATAATAGTTCATACCCCAGCAAAACTACACATTAACAAATCTATTAAGTATATCCTTAGGGAACCATATACATATTATTTTATAGGCGCATATTCTAAAACTTATTTAACAAATTGTGAAAAATAATCTTTTGAAGGCACTATCCGGATTTAATTCTTACACTCAAAATAATAAGTCTGTAGGCTGAACAAACAAAATTGTTACTTTAACAAAAAATTTTTTTATGTTTTTTGGCTTAAAATAAAATTTGTCGATTTTTACACTATTTTTGTTAAATTTAACAAAACTAAATTTAAGTAAAAAATTAATAAAACTAAAGTTTTATCTGTAATTATACTGAGTTGTAGAATTTATTAAAATTTAGGGTCTCGGAACCCTCCCCGGGCCTAGTCCACATCATGTGAGGGCATATAAGGGCACTCCAAATGAGAAAACATTTTATCCGTTTTGGTCTATCTCGCTTAAAATTTAACGAATGGGTTCTTCAAAATTAGTTTTAAATAATTTTGAAAATTAAAACTCAAAATTAGTTAAAGTAGGTACTGAGGATTTTTAGTATTGTGTTAAATAAAGATAAATAAAATCTTTGCTTAAATCAGTGTTTCAACTAAAAATTTGGTAAAAATTAGTCAATGCAATTTGAAACTCGTTTGACAGATTTTTCTACTGACGTGTTATTTTAAGAGTAGCTAATGAAATCGTCAAGGGACGACTCACAGTGCTTTGATCCCATATAACGATTGGACAAAAATAGAATGAGTGGAGACAGAGTTTTGAAATTTGGTACACTGACATAGAACCCATTAGTTAAGAAAATTTTTAATTTTTGGAAATATTTGGCCAAGGACACGCTCACCTCCCATAGGTACTGATATTTAAAAATATTATATTATCTACATAAATGGACGTCAAGTTTCAAAATGTATATATTGAGATACACATAAACTGGAAAACTTTGTGTCAATTTTGATCAAAATTGAAGCAAGGACTCTTAGTCCTGCCATATATCCTTTATCTTAAAATCTTTATAAAACCTGCAAAAATTATCCGATTGCCATGAAATTTAGCACGTGAATTGATATAAGGTCAAGCCATATTTGTACCAAATTTGGGTAATAAACAAAATAATGCCTGTCATAAAAAATGCGTTTTAAATGATTTTTCTAAAAAAAAAAAATTAAATAGGATTAGAATAGGAAACCATGTGAATCCTCGATTATAGGCATAGAATATGTTCAGCGAACTTATTTTTGTGGAACATTTTAACCTTCTAGCTGTTCAATTAAAGGGAGTTTTTTTTGCCCCTTTTCCAAACGGACAAAAACGACCCGTAAGTTGAAGAGTTCGAGGGTGAATTAGTGAATTTGCTCCCAAAGTTCAAAGATAGTTTTTTGTTTTTTTTTATCATCTTGTAATTTAAATAAAAAACGAATTATATGTAGCTTTTATTATGTGAATAAGATATAAAAAGGAGTCTTTAGAAAAAGCATTTCTTTTGATTTTAATAAAAAAATTGGGAGATATTTTTTTTAAATATAATAACTAAAGGTCTGTTCCTAACAAAAAAAATAATAATATGAAAATCAATTAACATAATTTTTTTTAATATTTTAACAAACTTTGGTAATTTTTAGGATTTTAACTAAAACTTAGGTATATTTAAAGATTTATTAATGAAATAGGAAATGTGATTTTGCCAAAGTGTATACTTTTCTTTTTTAAATAATATTTTCTTAATTTTTCTAAAAAAAATTATACCATTTCATTAAAATCTAAGATAGTTGGAAACTGTTTCGTAACCCATAAAAGATGAAATTACAAAAATAAATTTTTTGACATTTCGAAAAAAAAATTTTTGTATAGTTAAATTAAGAAATTGGTTCTTTTCTTTATTTTTTCTTATACAAAATTATAGGAGCATGACAAAAAATTTTAAATATTTAAAATCAATTAACATAATTTTTTTTAAAGTTCTATTTAACTTTTGATATTTTTAGGCTCTTAGTAAAAATATTATAAAAATTCAAAAAATTATTTGATATGTTAATTGGAATTTTTTTTTTACAATTTTATTATCTTTTATTGATTCGAATATATTCAAATATTTAAAAAAACAAAAATTTTAGAGATATCTCGAAAAGTGAATTTTTACCAATTTTTTTTGTAAGACCCAAAAAATTCATATTTTTGCATGTTAAAAATTTAGCAACTTTAGCGACCTCTAGTGTAGACAGAATGAGTTACACCTGAAAGGATAATATTTGCAAGATTAAGTAATTTTAGTAAAGGGTGAAGCCACCAAAATTGCGACACTTAGAAACTAATACCAGAAAAAAATAGATGGCTTTGAAATAAATTTTTTTTTTTCGAATACTTTGAAGTTTAGAGGTAATAAAAATATTAAAATATTAGTTATTATTTGTTCCATATGCAACCGATCGGATTTTTCGACGCACACGCGCCATCATCTTTTGCACGACGACAACCACTTGGATTTGAATTCTGCAATATTTTTTACCAGTTGACTTGCCTTCTTCAATATTCCCTTCACTTTTGACCAGTAGTCCTCAATAGGGCGTAGCTCTGCGCTATTTACATTTTTCGCAATTCTACGCGCACTGAGAACCGGATTTTTTATATATTCGTGCAAAATAAGTTGCCTCGTTTCTAACTCGGTGGTCATTTTTGACGAAAGTAAAAGTCAAATTCGAATGAAATTTCTCATTCATTAAATTTAGGTCATGGCCTACTCAGGGTATTTGAATTTCAAAATATATAAATTTTTTTTACTAAGTTATAAGTTTTCCAAAGTTTCGCAATTTTGGTGTGTTCACTATTTATATGTACAAAAAAAATATTTTCGTCGAAATCGGAGACACAAACTTCTTTTTGATTTTTGTCTATGGGACAAAGCACTGTGTGACGTGTCTAGAATATCTAGAAATATTTATTTGGTTAAATTCCAAACTTAATGAGAATTCCTTAATCCCAAAATATAAAAAAAAATAAAAACAAAAAATTTACCACAATTTACTTTGTCATCTTTTAAAATACTACTCTATTGTTTTGACAGATCTAGCAATGTAGTGACATCAATTTATATACAGCCAACAAAAAAAAAAAAATTATTTGTACTCGTATTCTATAAGTATCAGTTACATTTTTATTAATATAAATTGTCCTCGTGGAAATTTCCCCAATTTAAAATTTGGGTATTATGTCTGGAAACTTTTGGCCGTTATACTCTGTTTAGATACAAAAGTTAATCTCATAAAAATCGAATTAACTGCTTAATCATTAATTATTTTAATCTTTCTGATTAAAAGTTAATCCAACTTTCAATGTGGTTCCCAGCGAACAAAGATGATCACTAATGACTCAGAAATGAGCTCCTAAAACATAAACATTTTTCCACTTTTCCCTATGAAACTGGTCCGTCCAAAAGAGCCCCCTGTGTACTCAGAAATGCCTCAGAAAAAAGAACGTATAAAATCGAAATTTTCTTCATAAATTTAAATAATTTTTGAATCTTCTCTGAGTCCGAAAAATGAACCCTCATTTTGAGACAGCTTTTTAGATTGTAGAGACAACTTTTTGTATTGTTTTCTGAGGGTTCATATTTTTTTAACAAAAAAGAGTGTTTTCAAAAAAACAATAATCATTTCTATGAGCCATTTAAAAATCTTATTTATGAGCGCTGCGAAATTGCTGGCTGGGTTACTATGTCTAAACAAGTCTGTGTTCATACTACTAATTGTATGCAACGCTGTTTTTTGTTATAATGACCCTACAAAACAGATAAATATTAAAATTAAGACGTTGCCGCAAAAATATTTTTGCGCTATCGACAAATTTGTTGCTAATGCAGATATTTTCCATGTTCGTCATGTGCCGGATCGCTATCGGCGCCACCTTGGTATTTTAAACTGAAAGAGTTAAACTTTTACGGTGGGGTCTCATACTGCAGGTTTAAGCGTTAACTAACAGTTAACCCAAAACTTTGTTGTTGTTTTTTATTTCCTTTTGTTTAATAGTTAAGTTAAAGGTAAACCTAAAGCATGGGACCCACTGTTAACTGTCGAGTTAATCTTGTCAAAAAACGCATGTGTAAACGATGAATATTAAAAAAATTGGATTAACTTTAATCAAGTAGATTAATTTTTCTGTCTAAACGCACTATTACCCCCATAATGGATGCGGAGATTATGTTCGAATATTTTTCGCACATAATGCCCAGAGAAAATAGGACATAACACCCAAAATTGTGGTTTCGTTCCACAAAAAACTTTGTTAATGAATATTATATTAAATATTTCAGATTTTAAAATTTTCTTGTAGCCGGACATAACCCGTATTCTTTTTATGGGGATTTAGTTCAAAAATTTTTCGGTTATAATCCCCATATCCTGGGATCTAACTTGGGGTCTCTGATTGTTAGCCGAGAACTCTCTTCCTTGAGCTATCGACATATACATATAATTCTCCTGATTATGTAAGGCATTGGCAATGAAATTTTGAAAATCAAAATTAACAAAAACTAAAATATTCTTGCCGAATCTAATACAATTTTAATAAAATATAATCTGAGTACCGATTCTGAATGGTTCGTAAGTGGTGAAGTGATAAAAACTGTCATTTGTTATCATTATTTTTAAATGAGTGAAAAATATTTTTCACCGCTTCACAGCTTCGCAAACCATTCAGAATCGGTACTCTGGCTGTTAAATATGGAAAAATAGTCGTTATAATGAGTTTACTGTATAACGTCTATGCCTTTAATAACCAGGATGAATATTTGATTGATGAATACGTAAATTAATTGTTGTGCTTCGTCTTTTTGTTCGTACCTTACCCTCATTCTTATAAAAAAGCATATAATAATGTATGTTGGGCAGGGTGACTCCCTTTCCAAGCAAATGAAAAATCCCCGTTGAGGAAAAAACGCTAAGGGTTGTTTTTTCTAATAAAAATTAAAGCTTCTTGCTTTATTGATGAGTATTCTAAGACTAACTTAACTTTTATTATTTACAAAAAGTATTTACAAAAAAAAGGCGCTATTCAAGTAGCGGATTAAATTCAGTTCAAGGAGAACGTAAATGAGTATTAAGATCAATAAGTGAGATAAAAAACAAATACTGGTTTTTTAAGAGAAAAAATATAAATATATATATATATACAAAACCATAAGGTTGAACACGGTTCAACAATGTATCTAAAGTTAGATTTTTAAAAATATTAGAGTTAGTATTTTACGTTTATAAATAACGCATTAAACTGAAAAAACGGTAATTTATTATTTTATGTTTTAAAATATAGAAGAAGCCCAAGAAACATTTTTACGGACTCTCCGGCATGTACGGAATCATCAATCCGGCTTTTACGGAACATTATCGGTCCGTAAAACAGGTATCCGTCAAAGCTTGTACGTATACGGAACAATAACGGACCGTACTTTCGGATTTTCGAATATAATACGTTTTGAATCCGTTTTGGTGTATCCGTTTCTGCACCGTTAAATACGGACTTCACCAATTTTCATCAGTTTGAACTCCGGAGCTAACGGTGTCGTCTTTCTTCAGTTTATTCGTGAATTTTTGTTCTCAAAATAGAATTATTTAAATAATTTAATACGGGTCGCGCGCTAAAGTCGGTTAAAAAAAGTTTCTGGATGTCGCAAAAACGAAAATCCTATCTTGGCCGTTGCCACAGTAGCCAAATTACTTTAATTCACATAGAATCATTAAATAGTAAGTGTTTATGAAATTTTATGTTTTTTTTCACGATAGTTTGCGAATTGCGTATGAAAAAACTCAATCGTGAATACATTTAATTAAACCTCGATTAATAAATTGTTTCTTTTGCTTGTAGATATATTTTGGATCTAGTTATGGGTCAATTTTGCGAATTTTGAGGCCGATTAATGAAGTTAGTTCCACCGGGGGTAAACATAGTTTTTAATAAAATTAATAAATTATTTAATAAATCTATTAAAAAGCATACAATATTAAAGTTAGTAATGTGTCAATTTAGGTAGATATAAAAGTCCGAAAACGGCATTCTAAAAACGGAGTCACTCCGTTTATTACACGACATAACGGTCCGGAAACGGTCCGGTATTGATGGACTTTCAGCGGACTAGTCCGTTTTTTACATGACATAACGGTCCGTAAACGGTCCGTCATTGACGGACTTTAAACGGACTTGTCCGTTTTCAACACGACATATCGGTCCGTAAACGGTCCGTCATTGACGGATTTTCAACGGATTCGAATCAGTTTCGATGTTCCTTATGTTCCGTTTTCTGGTCCGTATACGGATCCAGAAAACGGTACGTATACGGAGTTGGATTCCGTTTATGACGGACCGAAAACGATGCGTAAACGGAACGAATTGTTTGTTGGGAGGTAACGAGCTATCATGAATATATTACACCCGTTACCCAAGTTTTGCTGGGATTAGTAGTGAAGTAAATATTATTGCATTTGATTATTTATGTTAAGTGCAGTAGTGGCACGTATTAAAATATTTCTGCAAATAAAAAAATATAAAACTAAATTTATGGTTTGTTTATATTTTTGTTTTCGGATTTTTAGGTTGTGAGGTCTTAAAAACAATTGTCATGTTAACAAAAAATCAGAAAAAAGTGTAAGTGTTAACCATGCCAAGGTTGTATAAATAATTAATAATAAAAAAAAAAAACAAAAGAAGTTGAGTGACCTTTTGGAATTTTTATTTATTTTTTTTTGGATTAAAGAACTTTTATTTCAATTATAATGCTGTTGAGGTGGGAGAGGGTTTTGTTTTTTGCATTTATATATGTTCAATAACACAGCCTTATAAATAATGTGATATTTGAAGAAGTATTAAATATTGAGATTACCATACAGTATGACCATAATTATATGGATAACCATAAGGATAACCGTAATTATAGCCATAACGATAGTTGTAAGGATATGCATTCCATGTGCTGGTATATCCAGGATATGATAAGGGATAGCCTACTGTTGACACGGCTGGAACAGTTGGAACATATGCCCGATTAAAATGACGTGTTATAACTTGATAAGATGTTGCAACAGGAGTAGCCGGTACGGCATATGTGGTAGCCACTGGTATAACACTACCATTGCTGTAGCACAATAAAGCCAGAACTATTAACAAAATCTTAAAAAATACACAATTTAAAACTATTTGCAAAAACACACAAAATATTTTAACTTTCCATACCAATTTCATGTTATCCCTGTTAATGTTACTGCTGCCAAACTGTTTGAATTTTATTATAAATCTACTCCCATTACATTGTTTGTAAAGACTTTTTATATGAAAACGTCATATTTGAAAAATTAAGTGCCTACTCCTCCATTTCAAACACTTTCTACTTATATGGACTGTAATTAATGCATATATGCATTTTAAATGCATTTGCATTATATTTTCCTTAATTGTCTAACAACATTGTTTGCCAATAGTTTTTGTTTTTCATATCTATTTAACATTTTTTGTTTCTATTTGGTGTCTCAAACATGAGCCGTTTATTTATTTTTTGGTTTTTTCGATCACTATCTGTCAATGTTTTGTAATATTTGTGTCATAATTATTAAAAATGTGTTTGGAATTAATGCATTTTTATTATCGTATGCAAATATCATTCAGTGGTCTTAGGTACGTATGAGTAATATTAATTAGTTTTTTTTTTTCAAATAATATATACATACTCGTATAATTTGCAAGATATCATTTCGTAAGACCACGTTAGTTGGAAAATGTTTTATTTAATCTGCTGTTTACTTTCAAGTAATGTCAAACGGAAAAAACTGAAGAAAAAGTAGAAGAAATATAAATATTTTTCAATAAAGACAATTTGTTTTATATACAAATTTTTACACGAACTTCTTGTTTTTCTTGTTTTAACTTTATAAATTCGGAGGTTTGCATGTTTTAAGTTCCTGACAACAAACAACAAATTCAGTATTGAAAAGTAAATAGAAAATGTAACATATTAACAACCGGCTGGAAAAATTATAAAATTGATTTCGTGACCGGTCTGAGGACCTGTAATATTTACATGGTATTGTCCGCCTTGTGGCGTGTAATAGATATGAGCTGGAAGATTTTACAAGGGGCAAGTGATCCCAAGTCCCGCAGTCACTTTGAACAAGTTTTCCCAGAAAGTAGTGCTATTAGCTGTTATGTGCCTACATTAGGGTCATTTATTTTTTTTTGTAAAATCCAAACCATTAGTGAAAATCGCACAGTGGGGCAGAATTAAACTATTTGGAAAACAAAACCGCAATTGATGTGAAATATTACACAGCCAAAGTAATTTCGACCGTGACCGTGATCAGAAGTTCACATTTTAATAAGCTTACTTGGACATTTTCTTGTATTGTATTCCCTGCTCTAGCGACAATTAATATGTCGTTTCTATTGTTGGGAATTAAAATTTAAATTTTTGAATTAATAAATAGATTTTAAAGAATTATTTCCCAATTTAAAAATATATTTTTTATTAATTTTAAACAATTGCCATGGCAAACTTACATTTTCTAATTTTTTATTCCTATACTCATAGAAATAAACATATAAAGATAGCAGAAAAAGCTAATAAAAATTAGTTAAAAATGGCCTTGCAGATGAAACTACTGAAATTAACAGATTTTTTTTCCTAAATACTTGTAAAATAAGAACTGCAAAAATAAAACTGAATTTACAGAATTTGGGTTATATTTGAGTTAACTTTTAGTTAACTAAAAGTAACAAATTATACTCTAAAATCTGCAGAAAATTTTTATAAATATTAGTAAACTAAAAATAGCAAAAATAAACTGTTGTATCTACAAAATTTTTGTTATTTTTAAGTTCAATTTAAAGTTTTCTGCAACCCAATCCGCAAAATGTGGATACCTTTTTGAGGGTTCTTATTCTATGAGTCAAAACTTACTCAAATACATTTTTGAAATTTTAAATTTTTTTATCAAAAATTGCTCATATTTTAGACGAAAATATGAGCCTTCTAAAATGAATCATAAAAGACACAAAAATCTGAGCCAAATTATTAAATCCAAAAGATGGTTTAGAAATGACTCAGAAATGTAAACAAATTTGAATATTTTGTGAACAATTCAAAAATGGCTCAAAAAAATAATTAATTTTTGAGCCTTTTGAATTTTTTAAATCTTTTTTTTCAGTCAGTTTTGAGTGAAAAAGAAGGCTCTTTTGGATGAATCACTTTCATACAAAAATTTGAATTTTTAATAATATTTTTTGAGCTTTTTTTTTGATTAATTGTTGGGCTTGTTTGCTGTCTGGGAAGGTAATTTTTAACTAATTTTTAGTAGTTTTAGCTAAATTTTTCATAGGCTTTTTCTATTAGTGTGTTATCATTTCGACAACAATAAAAATCAACAGTAACAGTAAAAGTTAACAATCCGACACATTGCCAGTACGTGTACTGCCATCTCCAGTACCGGAACGACATTGGGCCATTTGTATTTTTCTACCAGGAATACAGACATGTTCCACACTATGATTTGAGTTGAAAAACTATTTAAAATTATTGGTCAAGGGTAGCCAAAATTCAACTTTTTTCAATTTTTTCTATAAATCATTGGGAAACTTTCTTTTACTAAAAGCATTTTCAAAATTAATTTTAATTTTTTAAATAACCCAGCCAGCAATTTCTGAGCGCTCATAAATAAGATTCTTAAATGGCTCACAGAAATGATTATTGTTTTTTTTGAAAACACTCTTTTTTTGGTAAAAAATATGAACCCTCAGAAAACAACCCAAAAAGTTGTCTCTACAATCAAAAAAACTGTCTCAAAATGAGGGTTCATTTTTCGGACTCAAAAAAGATTACAAAATTATTTAAATTTATGAGGAAAATTTCGATTTTATACGTTCTTTTTTCTGAGTCATTTCTGAGTACACACGGGGCTCTTTTGGACGGACCACTTTCATAGGAAAAAGTGGAAAAATGTTTATGTTTTTGGAGCTCATTTGTGAGTCATTAATGATCATCTTTGTTTGCTGGGAATCTCAAATTCTAAATGTGATGTATAATTTAAAAATGCTTTGTCTTGTGTAGGGCTTTGAGGCTAGTCCATATCAAAAATATCGAAATTTTTTGTCTTAAGTTTGAAAGGTTAACAAATCAGTTTGCCCAAATTTTGGCCTTACAATTCCCAATCAATAAAATTTACTCACCAAAGAGTTGCCATGTCGATAAAATTCAAAATTTAACGGCTATTATAAAACTGCAAAACGCTCAAGACACAAACCATGGTTTTTGTTAGCTACCACTAACACATACTAGATGCGCCTATGTATCGTTTAACCCAGGGGTGGCAAGCCTTTTTTCGCTGCGTGTCAGTAACGGACAAATTTTTTGGTAAAAGTTCCTCGCGTGCCACCTTAAGTTTATTTTTCCTTTGAAAGTGCTTTTTTCTTCGAAAATTTATAAAATTTTTCTTTTAAAAATGTCATCACATATTAAGATTTTTTTTGGCACTACGAATAACTCTCATGAAATAGCACCAAAGGGAATAAAAAATGAAGTAACAATATTTGCGTTTTATTTCAATTTTTGGCGTTAAAATTTTAAGATCCAAAAAAATACGTAACAATGTTTGGGGTTTTATATAATGTTTGGGGGGTTGATTTTTATAATTCAATGATTTAAGTTCGTAAGAAACTAGTTAAAAATAAGCCTTAGTCTAAAATTTGATTTGGTTAAAAAATCGCGCGATTTCTATCTTCATATTAATGATGAAATGGCTCTGCGAAACGCGATTTTCATACGTAGAAATTATTCGAATATTGGTTTCATTTTAACAAAAATTAAGGAATTACGGTACATATATAATTCAAATAAATTAATAACTTTTTTATTATTTTTTTTTTTTGAGATTATGTCATGGCAGATTGTTAAATTTTTTTTCTTTTGGAGTTATTTCATTACGAATCTTATTATTAGACTTTATTTCCTTGGGCGTTATTTTTTAGCACCTATTGTCCCTCTGAAAAACTTAATTTTTTTAGGTCCAATTTTGTTAAAAGTTGTTTTTGTCCAAATTTTTAGGTCTCCTATTATGAGCCTTTTTTTCATCGAAACATTTGAACTTATTTGAATCTAGGATTCTAAGAAATTTTGCCAAAATTTCAGCTTTTTTGAATTTGCCAGTACACCAATCACAGGGATATTTTCTTAAGTACGAATTTTCAAGTTATTAATCATATTTCTGTAAACAAAAAATATTTTTAATACAGATTTTTAATAATTTTAAAATGCAGTTATCTGTTCACCATTATCGAGCTAATTCACTAGTTTTTGTAACGAAATTTAACATTTACTAGAATTTTTTCGTGGTCTTCTAATAAAATTTTAATTTTTAGAAAATATTCAACAAAACGTCGAGTGCCATCCAAACGCCAGTAGTGGCACGCGTGCCATAGTTTTGCCAGCCCTGGTTTAACCATTCGAATGCATGTTTTTTTGTGTGTAATTGAATTCAACCTATGTGTTTGGCACGAAAAATTAAGAACAAAAGCATTTCTTTACCCTAAATTACTACGTGGACAGGTTATAATAAGTTTGTGCTGATGTTTGTAACACCAAAATATATTGGGCCTAGCCCTTTCTATTAGTATACGATCGATTCAGAATCAATTTTTGTTTCGATTTAACATTATCCGTCCGTCTGTCTCTCTGTCCATGTATTCTTGTAGAGAGCGCTACAGGTCACAAATATTAAGATATTTTGATGAAATTTGGTACACCGACTTATGTCGACTAGGAATACCGATTCCGAAAATCCCGGGATTTTGGGATTGAACTTTTTCTTGAATAAATCCTGGGATTTCTGATTGCATTAATTGGCATATTTTATCACTTTTTATATTTATTTTTATGGTTATACACTCATAGAAAAAAGTTAGTACAAAAGTCTGTTAAACGCGTTGTGATTAAATTGAACTAATTTTTCCGTTATTTTCTCTTAAAAAGCCCGAACAAATAGGTCAAAATTCTACTAAAATAACAGGAAGTACGTGTATTTGCACCAGCACAATTTTGACCTATTTGTACAGCCTTTTTTTATGAGTATAGTCTGCCCAAATCACATAAACCAAATACCTTAATAAATTTTAATAAAAATATTATGAATTTTTATATATGAAAATATAGAAAGCCCGAAAAAGCAATTCTTGTATTTTTTAATGCAAAAATTAAAATAAATGATGATTTGAGTAGAGTTGAGTTGAGTGTTTGTTGCATTCAATTGAGTTTGATCAAATATAACTAAAATTTTTAGATTAAATCGAACAACTTTGTTTTTTAAATAAAAGAATATCCAAGAAAGCTTTTGAATTTCCTTTTTTATTTTTTATTACGTAGTAATTATAAAAATGCAAAAAAAAATCAATCAGAAGTTGATTGGTATGCAAAACATCGCACTTTCGTGCCATTAGAGTTTGAACGAGATTTTCATCCACTTTTTGGGCTGCCACATTCTACTTACTCTGAACTCTTCTATAGTTGGCACTGCCGAACCCTTCTTCTTTAAACTTCCTTTTATAACTGACCAATATTATTCTATTGGTCGTAATTATGGACAATTAGGTGGATTGTTTTCTTTTGGTACAAAATCGATTTCGTTGTTTTTGTACCAGTCAGTCGTGTCTCTTACATAATGACAACTAGCTAGATCCGGCCAAATTAATAGTTTTGTTGGGTGAGATTTAAAATTGTAAACGTTTTTTAAGCATTCTTCCCGATAAATTTCACCATTTATTGTACCAGTTATAAAAAAACGTTTGGATTATCTTCCGCAAGAATAAATTGCTTGGCAAACCTTGCGCTTTTTGGGAAATTTAGACTTGATTTTCTTTTTATACAGAATGATCTGGAGCATCACCACGGCAAACGACAAACGTTCACTAAATTTTTTTTTATCACTTTTATCACTTCTAGAATATGCTAATTTAACTTTTTTTTCTATAAATCGTATGGAAACACTTTTATTTTTACTGGCATTTATTTATTGACATAAGATGAAGAGATAATAGCCTACTTAAATCGTAGAACTTATTTTAATTAGTCCAGTAGTTTTTAAGATATCTAACATTATCTAAGGTTATCTCAACCTTTGGTAGTATTTGTTGCTGCTGCTAGTTTACACTGTGTTGATGATTTCTGGTAAATTCTAATTTGAAATATACTTAAATTTAATTCATATGTATATTCCCAGCAAAATCTTTCATTACCAAATAAGTGGTTATATAATAGAAATTCATAGCTCCGCACAACTTATTTTTTGGCGTCTAAACTCATTATTTTTGTTTGGCGTGGTCGTTCTTATAAGTGGTCACGCTTACCCGCTCGCTTACGAAAAAATGAGAAATAAGTAGTTATGAGATTTTGAATAATAAGTGGTTACACACATGCTTACAAAAACTTGAATTATAAATGGTTATCCGATTGCTTACTTGATTCTTAAAAATAAGAAGTTAGGGGCAAATAGTATTAGCTTAAGAAAATACATTCAGAAAAATTTAAGTTTTCTTTAGTGTGTAATTTTAGGACTCGTCAAAAAAATTTAACCATAAAACATATTTACATCCCAGTGTAGAAAATCATTACCAGATATGTGGTTATATAACTACATACTTGGTAATGGTAACTAGTTACTTTTGTTATTACATTTCTTATTACCTTTATATGGCGATGTCGCGAAAAATAATGAGTTATGGTTAAAAACCAGCATACGAAAAATCAAAAAATATATCGTTACCTATGTGCTTACCAGTACTGACAAAAATAATGAGTCTAAAAATAGATTTTCAAAAATATAAATTATATAAAAAAAAAATATTTTTTATTGTATTTTTTTTTTAAATAAAATTTGCTGGTGCGGGAATCGAACCTGGGTCTACAGATTGCCAGTCAATAGCTCTACCATCGAGCTATATCGACATATAATATTTAATAGATAAAAACATAATTGACCTGCGGCACACAAGTAAGCTTACTCGCCAACATACAAAAAATCAAAAAATATGTGGTTACATATATCCTTACCAGTGTTTAAAAAATATTGAGTCTAAAAATAGATTTCAAAAAATTTTCAAAAAAATCTAGAAAATTATTTTCTATTTGAAATAATGATAAAAATAAGTCATTATCAGTAACTCATTATTATATGTTTTAAAATAATGCAGAAGACAAGTGGGTGTCATTACTGGTAGTCCAAAAAATAATGATATGTCATTACCGTTTCTACACTGGGATATAATAAATAAAAATGTCTAAAATTTAACTGTGTAAAAAGTACTTATTTAAAGTATTGCGAGTAAGTCATTATTTTATATTTAAAAACAATGAATACAATAGGCCTTTATTAGGAAGTCATTATTTTATATTATAAAATAATGCAAGAGGTAATGATATATAATTTTTGGTAATGCAGATAGTAATGAGTTGTCATTACCAATATTTTGCTGGGTTACTACTGCTTTCAAAATTTAACAATTAGCAAACAAATTTAGCTGATTTCAGCACTTTTTAACGAATTAGTAAATTTCTCTGCTATTTTTAAATACTTATTTCTATGAGTGTAGTTTTTGTTTTGCTTGTTTATTTATTTTTTCATAATACACACAGTAAACTTTTGCAGTCAGAATTTGTTAGTTGTTTAAGTAGTATTTCAGTTTTGTTATTTTAAGTGAAAATAACATTCGTTGTTAACTTCATTATTAATTAAAAAAAAAAAAAACAACCAAAAAATACTGAGAATTCGTAACATTAATTATATTCAGTCATTTTGGTTTCTAAAAGGGTATATCAAAAATAATGTATGTAGGTAATTTTTGTTAGTTGTTTTGACTAATTTGTTGTTCGTTCAAAAACAAAACAAAATGTAGGTTGAATTTATTTAATGAAATATTAGTGATCCTGTTTTCAAGTGCAATTTAATTTGTTTTTAAATTTGAGGCGTACTTTACATACAAAAGTGTAGTTATACTACTTTCATACTAAGTGGTTTATACATATATAACCTGCTGCACAGTGGAATGGAGTGTATAAAAAGCGAATCCATAAAATAATCAAAATATGTACTAATTTAACTGGGCAAAATACACAAGAGAAAAAAATTCGCACTTATTGGGCAGAAAAATGTAATTATTTGGTAAACTAGTATAATCAAATAAAATTAAAACCCATATTAACTTAATAACCCACTGTAGGATATATTTAATTTAAATTTTTTACTGCTGTTAAGAACTGAAGGTTTGGTTTTACTTTCTTCAGCAATTTAAAATCATTTAATACATATTTAGTTAAAGATATTTGCATATAGATTGCTGCTACCTTGACGAATTGGTGGATTACTATTGGAGTTTCCAGCTGGTTGCGAATAATGACCGGGACCATAACTTAAAGCTGCTTGTCCCCCCGAATGCCAGTTATGAGGTCCTTGATAATTTTGTGGCTGTAAGGGAGCCAATGGAATACCGTTGCTGCCAACATTTGGTTGAACTGGTAGGGGTTTATTTGGAAGTTGAGGATATACAAGAGTTTGATTTGCAGTAGGCGACCATGTATTAGAAGGTGTTACTGGTCTCTTGTTGGAGTTATTTGGCAATGCAGGATATAAATGAGAAATCGTCGATGGACCAACGGGAATTTGTGCAGGTCTATAAGAAGAATTTGTTGGTTGATAACCCCAGCCAGGACGTGATTGATTATAGTAGACTTGATTATGTGCAGGTTGTTGAGTACCCCACCCAGGTCGCGATTGATTGTAAGATCCTTGACCGTATGTGGGTTGTTGGGGTTGATATTGTGTTTGATTATTACGCATCCATGGATTTTGATTAGTTGGTGATGAACTTGGTGGGTTGTAAGATCCTTGACCATAGCCGGGACGTGATTGATTGTATGAGCCTTGGTTATATGTAGGTTGTTGAGTACCCCACCCAGGTCGCGATTGATTGTAAGATCCTTGACCGTATGTGGGTTGTTGGGGTTGATATTGTGTTTGATTATTACGCATCCATGGATTTTGATTAGTTGGTGATGCACTTGGTGGATAATTGTATTGTGTACGATTATTATGTTGCTGATGATTATTGTATGCTTGACCTTGTGTTTGATTATAACGATTCCATTGTGTTTGGGGCAGCGGTTGTTGATATCCAGCAGCTGGTAAATAAACAGCTTGAGCCCATTTATTTTGCACCACTGTATTATTTGGTCTCTTATGAGACCAATTGTCTACACGTGCCAATGCTGTTATACCACTTATCCAAAAGAGAATACAAAGTATAACTGTAAGAAAAGATACATATTTGTTTTTGAAATATCTTAAGAATGGAAATAGAAGACACATAAATGCTTTATTATCAAATTACCCTCTTTATATCTGTTTAATATCATCGTGTTGTCTGTTGCAGTTCCAAGTTTAAACTAATTTTTTTAAATAAGCTTCTTTTTATGTAAAAACATTTGTATTTACTTACTCCGTTCCCAATATGTACGAGTGTTCTTTCTTATCTTTTAAATTATTTAATTTTTCTATAACATCATCGTATTCGTCATCTCTTATCAGTTTTCTGTTTAACCATTTGGTACTTTTTTTGTCATAATTAAAATGTTTGTTTTAATAAATTTTTTTTTATTTTGTTTAAATACTAAAGCTAACAAAATATTTATATAAAAAACTTAAGTATAGATAAAAATTACGCCTCTTAAATCAATATTTTAAATTGCAAAAAGCATTTTGATTGCATTTTATTACACAGTCATTGTGTAAAAAATATTTGCAGACTTTTTTCTTATTTTTAACCTCTGGACATTGGAAATAAACCCTCACAGCTTCCTCGGCGTACAATTTGTATATCTAAAATAGTAAAAATAATACGAGTATTAGCATGTTTAAATTTTAAATTTTCATTCTAAATTAACAAATTTTCCGTAAGTTATTATAACAGCTTCAAATCTTAAAAAATTAGTTTAAATTTTCTAGATTTATTTATTTTGAAGGGAAACATTGATCATTTAAAAAATGTAGTTAGTTAGGGGGACCGCCTGAATTAGAACCTTTAAGATATAAATTTTTATACCCTACACCACTACGTGGACAGAGTATAATTCCAAAAAATATTGGACCTAGATCCACCTTTAATCGATCGACTCAAGATCACTTTTTGTTTCGATTTATCGATGTGCGTCTGTCCGTCCGTCCGTCTGTCTTTCTGTCCATTAGAGCACCCATATGTGCAAAAGTGTTATATTTGCAGTTCCCCGCCAATTTTGTGTAAAAAATAAGATATGTGCAAAAATTGGGTTTTTGCGATGTAAACCGGCCAGGCCGATTACATTTATGTCCTCAAAATTACCCTAAAAAAGGTAAATGGATTTATCAATCTATAACTCTTAAACTAGAAGTTTCTGGTGATTAAGTTACATAGCTGTTGTTTACACAATGAAAAGGCAAACATTTTCTTTATACAAACTTTTAACCCTCCCATGACCGTTAGTGGTGTTTTAAGCGGTAAACATAAAATTTTTTGTCAAAACTAAACTTTGAATGTCTCTCATTTAATTTTGGAGACGTGTAAATACGCATTCATCGTAGAATAAGAAATTTAGCATAGATTAAAAGCAAAATAAGTTTTTTTTTAAATATTTCGTCCATTCCATGACAGAAAGCCTAAAAACTGATGAGTTATAGATTTTTTACATATGTGCACTAGGAAGCCAAGTGAAGCTTCCATTTTGGGTATAGGATGTGTTCAGCGAACTTATGTAAAACACTACGAGGTACAGTTTTGTGGAACTATTTAACCCTCTAACTCTTCAATTAAAGGGACTTTTTTGGCCCAGTTTTTAAAAGGGACAAAAAGACCCGTAAGCTGAAGAGTTAGAGGATTAAAATGTTCAACAGAAATGTTCAACATAGTGCTTTACATGAAATAGAAGAGTCACATGACTTTCTTCTAAAATTTAGGTTTGTGGGCATTTGAGCGGCAATTGTGTATAAGTACGAAATTAACCCTTAAACACATTTTAAATTTTAACTTATTTATAGCATTGAACTTAAATTTTCAACCTTGATGTCTTCAGAGACTTATAGCAGAATTTCATAGCAAATATTTTTGTGGAAAATTTTAACCCTCTAACTCTTCAGCTTACGGGTCTTTTTGTCCCTTTTAAAAACTGGGCCAAAAGAGTCCCTTTAATTGAAGAGTTAGAGGTTTAAATAATTCCACAAAACTGTACCTTGTAGTGTTTTACATCAGTTCGCTAAACACATCCTACTTTTTGACCCTTTTCAAAAGGGCAACAAACGACCCGTAAGTTGAAGAGTTAGAGGGTTAAAATGTTAGGCAGAAATATTTGTCATTAAATTCTACTATGAGTCTCTGAAGACATCAAAGTTTAAAATTGAGTTTGAATGCCAGAAATAAGTCAGAACTTAAAATATGTTTAGGAGTTAATTTCGTGGCAATTGAAGGCGCTCAATAGAGCACCCATATGTGCAAGTGTTATTTTCTCACCTCCCCACGCACTTGCTGGTAGATTGGGTGTAAAAAATAATATCCCCGCGAAAATTGATCCTCTCGTATTAAAACAGGCCAGTCAGCCGCGGCCATTAGCCCTAAAAATGGACTAAAATTACTTCAAAGTTTATTTGCGCATAACTATTAAAATAAAGGTTTTACAGAAAAATACAATATAAGCATATCTACAGGCAATAATATGGTTAGTATTTTTCTCATACGCATTTTTGACGTATCAATGATGCATCATGGCGATTTATGAGCTTAAAATCAAAGTGATTTATATGGTTAATTACAAATTTGGTTTTAACCACCTAAATCACCATGATGGGTCATCGATACGTCAAAAATATGTATGAGAAAAATGCTAGGCATATTATTGTCTGTAGATGTGCTTATTTAGTATTTTTCAGTAAAACCTTTACTTTAAGAGTTATAGCGCAAAGAAGCTTTGAATTAATTTTAGTCCATTTTTAGGGCTAAAAGCCGCGGGTGACTGGCCGGTTTTAATACGAGAGGACCAATTTTTGCGGGGATATTATTTTTTACGCCCAATCTACTGGAAAATGCGTGGGGAGGTGAAAAAAATAACACTTTTGCAAATTCCATATATTTCATGGGTGCTCTACTGTCCATGCATTCTTGTGCGCACTCTACAGGTGCGACACCGACCTTGGTACGCCGACCTATGTCAGCCCAAGGACGACGCCTATTGATTTTGGTTAAAATCGGTCTATGCTTAGACCTAGTACCCATATAAGGCCCCCCCCCCCCCCAAATTGGCTTGTGTATATGCTGCGGGTCGTAAATACGACTATAATCCTTAATATCTTCGATAATTCAAGACCTCCATTGCTCGAAGTGTAAACCTTAAATTGATAATTAAGATTATCACAAGTAAGTCTTAAATCGACCTCGCTAATTCCTTTTTTCCTCTCTATCTCCAATTTTTTTATATCGTAATATGAGTCATGAGGTTCGTAAATACGAAGATATTTTAATGAAATTTGGCTCACTAACTCACAGTGAGGAAACTTATAAGTTCAGGCAAATACGGGGAGTAAAGTATACTTTTCTGAAAGCCAAAGGTTCGCTTAATCCAAATCTACCCAGCAAAAATGTGGAAGCAGTAAAAACGTTTACTGCTTCCTTACTGCTACTTTTACCGCTTCTAAAAATGCATAGCTTCGTAAACAGCACTAATTTATCGCTTTTCGCTGTGCTTTTTAAAAAGGCATGAAATGAGCAGTACATTATCTCCAATTTTTTCATATCGTAATATGCGTCATGAGGTTCGTAATACGAAGATATTTTAATGAAATTTGGCTCACTAACTCACATAATCCCAAGGACAAAGCCTATTGATTCTAGATAGGATCGGTCCATATTTGGACCTATAGCCCTATATTTCCGATTTTCTCTTGTTTTATCATTTTACAGAAAATTTTGACAGAAGTCCATTTTAACCCATTCGAATTTAGGATCCAAACATTAGTTGGCTTAGGGTTTTATTAGTCTGCATGGCCGACTTTAACTTCTTTACTCGTTTTCATTAAGAATACACCTTCCCAAAATTATCACAACTAAAATTTAGGTATGAAATCTAAAGTAGTGCAAAATTATAACCTATTAAACCCAAAACATTCAGGCACATTGAATCTATTTTTTAAACTTCATTGGATTTTTTTCAAATTTAAACCCAAATTACTGGTGTAACTATGTATTTATATTTTGAACCTAAAGCACCGTAAGTTGTTTGAGTTTCACATAAAAAAACTGTTAAACTCCATATAAAAAAAATTATTTTTCACGACAATGAGTTTCACGTGAAAATTGTGTAGACTTTGGTTTCAAGCAAATTTAATATACAAGACTATTATTTTTCTTGTGCAAAAGTGACACTTTGTGTTTATTGTGATTGTTACTTGCTAATTGCATTAAAAAATTTACATTTTCAAAATTTAAATTATTATTTAAGGCCTTTAAAGTTTGCGTGAAAAATTTTCACGTGAAAAACAACTTACGGTGCTTAACAATGAAAACAAAGAAATTTGTTATTGAAAATGCGATCATATGATCATATACACTTAACAACTAATAAAAATACTTTGAACAATTGACATATAAACTAACCACTGACGAGTTTTTGGATTAGACGAAACTGCGGCAGTCTGGTGATTCCGTTGTATCTGTTAAATACGAGTATCTTTATTTTGGATCGTTTTATTTTTAACAAATACATTATATTTACTGATCCAATCGGGAAAAAGTTTTCGCAAACATGGAAGAGGAGGACGTAAGTTTAAAGAAAATGATTATTTAGTCACTTTGTTTTAACACTGAGTGTGCTTTATAGCGGTTAAATAAATAAAAAAAAAATTATTGAAAAAACAAAGTGGTTTCATAATATTATTTCAGTACTTAAAACAACGTTTTTTCTTTCTGCAGCTTTATTAAAAATAAAAGAAATTTGGTTTGATGAAAAGCAGTCTTAATTTCGAACAAAAATATTATTGAAAAAAAATTTCAAAAATTTTATTGAAAAGAGTTAAGAATAATTGTTCCATGGATAAAAGAAAACGAACGATTGAACCAGAAGATCGAATAAACTAGTTCATGTTATTCAAAACATTTAATGGTTTAGTTGAACTAGTTCGTTCAATAATGATACAACTCTGTAATACACCCGCGTAAACGCTTAAGTACCGTAAGTTGTTTCGATTTCACGTGAAAAAACTATTGTAACCCATATAAAAAAAAAATTATTAGTTCAGGCACAAAAATATCATATATGGGGAGTAAAGTATACTTTTCTGAAAGCCAAAGGTTTGCTTAATCCAAATCTAGCTTCAGAAATGTCCTACCATATCAAACGAGGAAAATTTTAATTTTCTTCAAAATATTTCGAATCGTATGTTTCCGCGAAAAATATTTTTAAAAAGATTCATAATGGCATCTGTATATACTACTCTTCCTCTTAAAATGATTTTAAATTTTTTTTAATAACCTATTTTTTTTTACGGATATATCGTTTTTTGAAATTCTAACTTCGATAAAGATAATTAAATTAAAATTATAGGCTTAATGCACCTACAAAAAAAATTTGTTGTCCCAACCGAATTTGGTTCCAACCGAATCGTTCGGTTGCTGCAACTGAAAATTCGGTTGCTTCAACCCCATTTCAATTGTCACAACCCTATTTCGGTTGCCACAACCGTATTTCAGTTGAGACAACAGAAATAGGGTTGTGACAACCGAATTATCAGTTGCAGCAAGCGAACGATTCGGTTGGAACCAAATTCGGTTGGGACAACAAATTAATAATAAACATGAAAACCAAGGATTTTCCATAATAAAAATTCAATCGTTTCAACTTTTCCATCTCTGAACATTGGAGCCCTATGCTCCAGTGGCAGTTAGAGGAATATATATACATATATATATATATATCTTTGAACATCACCCAATAATGGTATTATTTTTTGAAAATATGGCAAAATTTAATGGAGTGTCAGAATGAAAATATGCGAGCATGAGAGAAAGAGGAGGGAAATTAAATTAAGTTTTAATTTAGAAAGAATGCGCAATGCATTTTTAACTGTTAAATCTCCATATAAAAACAAAAAAACAAACGCAGAAGAAGCCGCAAGGTTGTACCTCTACATTTAGTTTTCGAGATATGGGCCATTTTAAAAAATCGTAGAGAATAAAATACCGCCATCTCTAAAACTTCGGACACACCGGTGGCTCCATCTATCGGGTAATGGTAGAAACATGAAAATGCTATATTTTTGAAATATATAAAATGGGTAAAATTTAACAAATGGGTTATAAAAAGTCAGTTATAAATAACTTTTAAAATTAACACTCAAAATTCATTAAAGTACCAGGGATTTTTAGTATTGTGTTAAAATCTTTGTTAAAATCAGTGTTTTAATTAAAAATATGTTAAAAATTAGTTAAATCAATTTGAGACCCGTTTGACAGATTTTTTACTGGCGTATTATTTTAAATGTCGGTATGTACTACTGTTAATAATGTAGACTGGAAAAATGCGATTACTGAAAACCATGAAATCACAGCATTTAATTTTTCAAAAACTACTTCTTCTGAGTGGTAATTCGTCATATATAAATCATGGCTTATGTAAGCAGGTTTGTAAGATATTATTTTAACGTTTTCAATTACAAAACTGCTAACAGGTAAGCACGATTTTTTACTGCGTATGGCAGCATGCATTGAAATTAAGAACTTATGCCGAGTTTTCGGGATGTGAGTTAAACTTAGTTTAGTTAAACCGGAAACGAATTTTGTCAGCCATTCCCAAGTTTAATAACAAAATATTTTCGGAACAACGTTTTCTCATTTAAAATTTTGGTTGTTATTTAAATAAAACAAAATAAACAACAAACTCCGTTAAACTTAGTTTAAATATAATCTATATCCATAAAACTCGGCTTTAGACCTGCTAACTTATCTTAACCCTCTAACGCCCACGGACGCTAAAAAGCGGTCTTCAGATCTTAAATAGTTTTTGGCTAAATAACAATTTTTTATTAAACAAGTTATATTATATCTATAGAAAACATAATTGCCTACTTTTTTTTCCTTCAAACTTTTTTTGTGTAATTAACGATTTTTAAGCGAGAAGGATGTAAAATGAAAATTTCGTAAATTTAAAAAAATTAACTTTTTAAAACAGAAAAAAATATTTAAAAATCGTCAAAAATACATTTACGATCTAGCATATATTATCAATTAAAACGAAGCTACACCATTTTCAGTTTTATTTCAGAAAATTTCAAAGATATTTCAAAATTGTCCAAAAATGTTTTAAAATTATCCAAAAATGTTTTAAAATTGTCCAAAAATGTTTTAAAATTGTCCAAATATATTTTAGAATTGTCTAAAAATGTTTCAAAATTGTCTAAATGTTTCAAAATTATCCAAAAATGTTTTAAAATTTTCAAAAAATATTTTAAAATTGTCCAAAAATCATTTAAAATTGTCCAAAAATGTTGTAGAATTGTCCAAAAATCTTTCAAAATTGTCCAAATATTGTATTGTCTAAAAACCTTTGATATTTGTCCAATTGCATTTCAAAATGGTCCAAAATGTATTTTAAAATTTTTAAAATGTATTTCAAAATTATACAGTTATATTTTAAAATATTTTATTTGTATTTAAGAAAATTCCAATTGTATTTTAAAGTTGTCCAAATGTATTTCAAAACGAGTAAAAAGGTTAAAGTCGGGCATGCCGACTATACAATACCCTACACCAGTCTGTTGTATTGTTTGGATCCGAAATTCGAATGGGTTAAAATGGGGCTTATGTCAAAATTTTCTATAATGTGAGTCAGCGCACCAAATTTCATTAAAATATCTTAATATTTGCGACCTGCAGTTTGTAACCAAGCCAATTTTGGGGGGACCCTTATATGGGCACTAGTTCTAAACATGGTCCGATGTTCACCAAAATCAATAGGCTTCGCCTTGGGCCAACATAGGTCTATGTACCAAATTTCATCAAAATATCTTAATATTTGCGACCTGCAGCGTATAAACAGTACACTAATAGAAAAAAGTCCGTAGAAAATTTAGTAAAAACTACTAAAAATTAGTTAAAAATGATGCTGCAGAAAAAAACTGCTAAATTAGCAGATTATTTTTGCTATATATTAGTAATATAGGAACAGCAAAACTAAAACTGTTAAATATACAGAATTTTAGTTATATATGAGCTAAATTTTTGTAAATGGAGATTAGCAAATTAACCTGCTAAAATCAGCAAAAAATTTTGCTAGATAATTAGTAGCCTAAAAAATCACCAAAAAATTTTTCGATTTTTTTTTTAATGCAAATAAAAATCGAGCCTTTTGAAAACAGCAGTTTACAATTTTTTAGCAAATATTTCTGCTGATTTTAGCAGAATAGACTGCTATTTGCATTCAACTAAATTTAGCTTAAAAATAGCAAAAATTTTGTAGATTTAACAGTTTATTTTTGCTATTTTTAGTCTACAAATATTTAGCAAAATTTTCTGCAGATTTTACAGTACAATTTGCTATTTTCAATTTACTAAAAGTTAGCCTAAATATAACTAAAATTCTGTAAATTTAGCAGTTTTAATTTTGCTGTTCTCATTTTACTAGTATTTAGTAAAAAAATCTGCTAATTTTAGCAGTTTTTTCTGCAGCATCATTTTTAACTAATTTTTAGTAACTTTTTCTGCTATTTTTACGGATTTATTTCTATGAGTGTATAATTTTGGTAGGACCCTTATATGGGCACTAGGTCTAAACATGGACCGATGTTCTCCAAAATCAATAGGCTGCGTTATCGGGCCAATGTAGGTCTGTGTACCAAATTTCAACAAAATATCTTAATATTTACGACCTGCAGCGTATAAACAGTATAATTTTGGTAGGACCCTTATATGGGCACTAGGTCTAAACATGGACCGATGTTCACCAAAATCAATACGCTGCATTACTGGGCCAATATAGGTCTGTGTACCAAATTTCATCAAAATATCTTAATATTTACGACCTGCAGCGTATAAACAGTATAATTTTGGTAGGACCCTTATATGGGCACTAGGTCTAAACATGGACCGATGTTCACCAAAATCAATAGGCTGCGTTATTGGCCCAATGTAGGTCCGTGTACCAAATTTCGATAAAATATCTTAATATTTACGACCTGCAGCGTATAAACAATATAATTTTGGTAGGACCCTTATATGGGCACTAGGTCTAAACATGGACCATTGTTCACCAAAATCAAACTTGTTCGTCCGTGGGCCAACATAGGTCTGCGTACCAAATTTCATCAAAATATCCTAATAGTTGCGACCTGTAGAGTGCGCACAAGATTGCATGGACAGACAGACGGACGGACGGACAGACGGACATCGTTAAATCGAAATAAAAAAAAATTCTGAACCGATCGGTATACTATAAGGTGGGTCTACGACCAATATTTTTTGGTGTTACAAACATCAGCACAAACTTATAATACCCTGACCACATAGTGGTGTAGGGTATAATTATTGATTTGTATTTCAAAATTTTAAATCTGTATTTCCAAGTTGTCCAAATGCATTTCAGATAATTCCATTTGTATTTCAAAATTCTCCAAATGTATTTGAGAAAATTCCAAATGTATTTAAAAAAACTATATTTGTATTCCAGAATTTTTTTTTTAATTTTTTAAATTAAGATTTATTAATTTAAAATATTTTCTGATTCAATTTTTAATAAAAATTTATATTATTTAAAATCCGAAAAATTTCAAAGTTCGAAAGGAAAAATGTTTTTTATGTCAGTTTTACAATTCAAACATATTTCAAAACCCAACATATTTTGGATATAAATCTTAAAATCCAATTGTATTAAATAGTATATAACTATATCAGATAAGATATAATACGATTCAATTAGATGTACCCAATTTTGGGATGCAATTGCATCAGCGTATATATAATTGTATAATATTAGATTGAATCTAATATTATACAATTATATCTAAAATAATACAATCTGATATAATTTTATAGACCCATTTTGCGGATTAGATTATATAAAAATTTATCTGATTATTTTATATTCTTAGCTATAAGATATATAAACTTTTTTACTCGGATATAATTGTATAAAATTATACAATATTTTATTGAAACCTTTTTTTACTAGGGTATTTTATTTACAATTATTTTTATATACTTTTGGATTTTTAATTAAATCATGTCGACAATATGAAAGTCTGGACAAAGTTTTCTAAAGAATTTGAAAAGAAGCTAAATAACGATTTTTAAAATTTTCAAAACTGAGTAAAAGTGTCTAAGATAAAGAGCTTTTTCTTCAGATCTTTTTAATCTGTAATCTATTTTAATCTATAAGCGATTTCTAGATTTAAATTTTAAGCAAATAAATTAAGTAAATTATTATTTCTCTACAAATTGAGCTTTTTTCAGTCTACTAATATTCAGCAAAAAGTTTTATCGATTTTAGCAAGAATTTCTTTCATTTGCAATCGACTAATTAGACATTAGCAGTTTTTCTGCCAGCACCCTCCTGACTAAAATTTTACTGAGTCAACAAATTTTTTTGCTGACTTTACTGATTTTTTTTCTTCGAGTGTAGTTTAACTTTTGAGTCTAATTGTAGCATAACACCAATATTTAAAAATGACTGCATGCATAATCATTCAAAGAACTAAATGTGCTAGAATTTCAAATTATAACAAAAATAATTTGTTGTAGATTTAATTTTTGTCCAAGAAAATCGTCAAGGGACGATGTTTTTAGAATTCCTAGATTTATTTATTAGATTGAAATTCCTTGTTCCGGTTAGTTAATTTAAAATGAAGTTGCATTGAACATTTTTTCAATAGCACTTAATAACAATTGATTTTACCCACATAATTCTGTGGGCTTGATGCACATACTTTATTAATATTTACTAGTTATCAATAAAACTCCATGTAACACTCTTAAGACAGATTCTTAAACATACCTGCTCCGCAACTTCTCGCACAATTGAATTTTTGTTCGTTGCCATAAAGTTGACGATTACTGGCACAAATTGGATTATGTTCAGAAGTTGTTGGGCATCTTGCGAAACAATTTAAAAATTGTGGTGTTGGTGTTGTAGCTGAAGCTATAAATGGTACCATTGTTGGATTTGTTGGTTGATTATTAACAAACACAATTCCAGTTGAAGGTTGACTGGTTGTTGTACGAAAAATTAACTCTTGTCCAGGATTTAACCATTTGTCATTATTTAAATTACTCGCACTGTACGGATTGTTCACATCAGCTGGAAAATCAAAATCGTTATTGCGAAATGAGCCAAAATGTCTATGAGGACCAAATTGTTGAAAAGGAAATTGTTGATTGGTCAATAGAAAACAGCAAGTGCTTAGAATGAGTAATACAAATATAACTGTAATAATTATATTCTGTTTAGTTTTTTTTTTATCAATAACTGATTTCTATTTATCTTACATTTATAATTACATTTGCAATTATCAAAGTTTTTTGAATTATTTATCTGCGGCAGCATCTTGATATGAACAAAATCACGACAATTGTTATTGCTAGAGTATCTTATATACAACTGAATCTTTGTTGTTTAAAAATATGTTTAGAATGCTTTAAACGTAAAACAAATTATGGGAGTACCTGAATTTAGATCGTATATACTTGAGTTTAATGCAGGGTTGGCAGGCCCCTACGGGAAATTTTAACAAACTGTCACCGAACTGGCCCCTTTATATGAAATAGACTGGTCACTTTTACATGGCGTTGTCATAGGAGGGGGAAATTGACCCCTTGTGACATGTCACAAGACAAATCCTAGGACAGGTTACTGAACTCTCATAAAAAACAAAGTTCAGGGACCTGTCCTGAGTTTTGTCTTGTGACATGTCACAAGGGATCAATTTCCCCTTCCTATGACAACGCCATGTAAAAGTGACCAGTCTATTTCATATAAAGGGACCAGTTCGGTGACAGTTTGTTAAAATTTCCCGTAGGGGCAATACTGCTTAAATACCGATATCGATTTACAACCCTTTCAACTGACTATCGTTATCCTTAAAATACCGTTACCGAAATAACCGAAATACCATTATGCTTAAAATACCGTTACCAAAATAACTGAAATACCGTTATCCTTAAAATACCGATACCGAAATAAATGAAATGTCGATACATACCCTTAAAATACCGTCACCGAAATAATCTAAAATAGCCTTACCCTTACCTTTACCGATAACCGTATCGTTTCCATTACCATCCATGATTTAATGTGAATCATTTGCTATTTAGCGTATTATTACAATTCTTTAAAGTATAAAAGGGGTTGATATACATACATATTGTAGGTTTTGTTTAAGTTTATGATGCTCTCTGTTATGATCGAAAACAAATTTCCAGTTTATATGTAAATTTTTCTGGATGTTTTTTTGAGAGTATATTTAACGGTCCAAAAAATTTTATTAATATTTAATACATACATATCTGACTAAACAATGAATTCAAGTTTTGATTTGTATCGAAAAATTTATGAAACCTGCATAGACATTCTGTATATTAATTTGAGATATTTTGATAAGTTTTAAGGGCCAGTTTTATAGTCAGAACTAGAAACGATTCTTGTCTTAAATTTTACTTAAGTAAGAATTTTATTTGAAAATTTCTTACTTAGGTAATGTTTAAGACAAAAATCGTTCTTCATTATAAAAAAATAAAACTGTACCTTCCCAGGAAATCTTTCTGTTCCAAAGAATCGGTTGTAGAATTGCTACTTTTCCTTTACAACCCCTTCTACTGTCAATTCTAACACCGATGATTTTTGTTTGAAATTTTCCCAAAAGCAACCACTTCTATAGCTCCAAAGTGGAACCGGTTGCCCTAGAATCAGTTCTGGAACTAGTTCTAGAATTCATTCTACGACCGTCATACTTTCCATATGAGATCCCTGAAACTGGTTCCGGAACCAGTTCCATGGAATTGGTTGCAGTGGAACCAGTTGCAGAATTGGTCTGATTGGCAACCGATTGTGTAAAATTTTCCTGGTTTACTTAGCAATTGTGTTGCATGCAAATAAAAAATTTTAAATCAATTACGAGGGCAGTTCAATTAGCACTAGGGATACCGATCCCGAGATCCCGATCCCGAAAATCCCGGGATTTTCGGGATTTAGAAATCCCGAAATTGGTCTTGAAAAAATCCCGGGATTTCCTATTTCATTATTTGGCATATTTTATCTCTTTTATACTTGTTTTCATTGTTATATTCTACCTAAATCACATAAATCTAATATCTTATTAAATGTATTAAAGAACTTATTTTTCCCATTCATAAATAATAGATTACAGATTAAATAAATCTGAATAAAAACCTTAATAATTTAAAAACCTTTATTCAGCTGTGCAACTTTTAAAAATCGTAATTTAGCTTTTAACGGACATGTTTTTATTTATTTTATTGATGATTTGCTAAAATCATAACTTCATGCAAAATAATTTTGTCGACAGCAAATTTTTGTCAAATTAGAAAAATCTAACAATCTGCCTTTCTGAAATCAGCAGAGGTATGTGCTTAACATTTTTTGTTAGTTGATTTAAAAAAACTAATAGTCACTAAATATTTTCGATGGTTTCAGCAGAGTAGTTTGTATTTGCATTCAATTAATTTTAGCCAAAAATAACTAAAACCTTTTAGATATAGCAGTGTTTTAGCTACTTTTGGTTAAAAAGTTTCTTCAGAGGTAAAATGTAATTTGCAATTTGCTTAAATTTAAGTCATTAGTATATTTCTTATATTTCGGAAATTTAACAATTATTTAGTAAACAAGTTCTGTTGATTTCAGTAGTTTTAATCGCGGACCTTTTTTGCTAATTTTTTGTAGCTTTTTCTGCTATTTTTACATACTTATATCTATGAGTGTAGTCTTTGTTTAAAGTCAGATTTACAATGCTGTAGTACTCCACTCTACGTAGATTTCGTTCCTTTCTTTTTTGCACTTATATATTTTTTGTATCATGCTATCTCTATTTTACACACTCCACTCTGCAGCGTGGATTACTCCAGCATTGTGAATTCGGCTTAATTTGTTTATTTCTTCATACTACAAGAAATAATAAGTAGATTTATAATGAATAATTTAAATTTTTAGGGTTTATTTCAGCTATTTACTTTTAAAATTAAAAATATGATGAAACAAGAAAATCCCGAAACCCCGAAAAATCCCGAAATCCCGAAAAATCCCGGAATCCCGGGATTTACATTTTCAAAATCCCGAATCCCGGGATTTGTAAAAATCAGTCCCGTTCGGCATCCCTAATCTGTACATCAACACTTTTTGAAAAGCAACATTTTACACGCAAATAAACAGATTTTCAGTCACAACATTTGAACCGCCAGATAGATTTTTATTGTAATCACAAAACTGCTTGGAAGAGTAACAAACAACCTAGCTAAAAATTAATGGTAAACACATTTAAAAATCGCGTGATCTGTGGTTCTTGGGGCCATAATTTTCATATTAAAATATCTTTTTTAAGAGCTAACCTAGAAAAACGACTAACACCCCTGGATTCAGAGTAGCCGATTTAGTTTTAACCACTGGGTGCCCGTTTGTTGGAAAAAATGTCTCCGATTTGAGCACAGTGTAATTAGTAGACTACAAAAATCAAAAAAATTCAAGATTTTCCAAGTTTTTTTTAGTGTAAATAAATAGCTAGCCTATGTTGACTTTAACTAAAAAATAACAAAACAAAATTTTTAAATACAACAGTTTTTTTTTCTATTTTTTGTCTTTTAATATTTAATCTGCTAATTTCAGCAGTTTTTTCTGAAAGGTAATTTTTATCTAATTTTTAGTAGCTTTTTTTTTTAGCTATTTTTACAGGTTTATTTCTTTGAGTGCAGAAAAGATCAAAAATCCATTATATTGTTTTAAAAAGTTACCGGGTGAAAGCGTGTAGTTTATCTGACATTATGAACATTTCAACAGGCAGTATGGATTACTTTTCGTATGAACATTTTCATGTGAAAAGTCCGTCAGCAGGACGCCTGCCGCTTTTGTTCAAAATTGAATAAAAATAAAATAGTGCTAAATAAGAGTTGACGAAACTTAGATTTACCATCATACTCCTGAAAAAAAGAACAATCGAAGCAATGGGTTGAAGCTGGTTCAAATGCACCGAAGATGGCAAAAGTGTTTGCATCGGCTTCAAAGATTATGGCGACTGCTTTGGGGATGCACAGGACGTTATACTAGGGTGCCTCGTTTTGCCACTTTTCTTTCGCAGCGAGATGTAATAGCGAGAAAAAGTTGTGGATCCCCATAGACATTCCATATCTAATCTTTTTTTACAAATTGCTTGAGATCTACTGTTAGAATTTTTGCCTGCAAGTTTCGGGCTTTTACCACAAATGGTCAAAATTAAAATATTCCCGAGTAAAAAAGTTTTGATATAATCATATATTATTTTATGTAATTGCATATAGTAATTTTTAGTTACATATGGCCACATATGCATTGAAATTCAAGCAGATATACTTTTATATAGTCATATGTTAGATATTTTTTCCTCAAATGTTTTAATATGGAGACATATGTGATTTTATATTATTACATATTGGCCTACATATATATGTATGTGCTATATATAAGTACATAAAGTAACATATAAAAGACATAATTACATGTACGTTTATATGTAATTTAGTATGACACTATACATAATAATATAAAACTATGTGGATCCATATAAGAAATCTTTTATAATTTGTGTTAGTTATGATTATATATTGACGACTATGAACCCATATATAACTTATAACGTTCTTTATAAAATCATCTATAATTATATATCATCCCACATAGGCAATTTTTTCAAAGTGATTTTATATAAAAATATATAACGTCCATATAAAACCGTATTGTATTATATTTGGTTCCATGTTTTCAATGATTTTGAACTAGTTTTAGATTTAGTAATTACTAGGGATTGGCGCGTGACACGAAATGTTCGTGAGTCACGTTATTCACACGTGATCGTGAGTAATAATTACTATACTTAAGTGATTCGTGCGTGAACGTGAGTAAGAACAACCCGTGATTGATTCGTGTGTGAGTTTATTTTTTGCATCATATGTTTTTAGTAATTTTTACTGGTTTGCGTGAGAATTTTCTGATTGTAAGTTTAATAAGTTAATATAATCATGTGTTTTTCATGTTTATTGCACTGTCATGATAAATCTGGATAAAAGTGATGGAAGATTTATCGAAATTATAAGATCTCCAGCAGGCCTGGGGTTAATCATTACATTTTGTAATTAATTACACATGCAATTACACAATTACATGTAATTGTAATTGAAAAAAACTCATCTATAATTACATATTCGGCCTTATTACGAGTGTCGTAGTCGTAGTCGAAACTAAATCGAATTTGCTGAAAATTCACTAAAAACGCAACTTTTGAACAATTTTTCAATTGGATTTACCATATATAGCACTCAGATTTAAAAACATCCAGCATCAGAGTTTCATTTCTTTATAATTTCCATTATATACAAAATCATTTTATATGGAGTCGAAAATTTCGACTACAAATTCGACACTGTAATCAGGCCGATTATTTGTAATTGCAATTCAAAAAAGAACAATTACAATTACAAGTAATTGAAAATTTTTTTTTATTTAAAAAAATTATTTTTGTATGTATATTGTTAGATATGGTCCTATATAATATGATAAAAAGTATAAGGTTAATATTTAGATATAATTGTATCAAGCTATGTCCACTTTTATAATATTTTATATAATTTTATACAAAAAGATATAATTTGATGTAATTGGATGAGGACAAAATTCGGATACAATTGTATCGAATTGCATAAAATTGTATCAAATTGTAACAAATTGTATACAATTGTATACAATTCGATACAATATGATACAATAAGACGTTCTCGTTTTTCGGATATAATTATATCTAATTACATAAAAGATTATATATAATTAAATATAACTTCATATGGCTCCATATCAATTTTTTTTACTTGGGTTGTTACGAAATTGGGTTAGACTAGTATAGAAAAGTCTGAAAAAAATTGAGCGAATTAAAAAATATATCTTCTGCATATATATCAATCTTCATATTTTATACAATTTCAATGAATTTTTCTGGATCATATTTTTTATAGAATTTAAATAACCCAGTCCCAGTGTAGAAACGGTAATGACATATCATTATTTTTTGGACTACCAGTAATGACACCCACTTACCTTCTGCATTATTTTAAAACATATAATAATGAGTTACTGGTAATGACTTATTTTTATCATTATTTCAAATAGAAAATAATTTTCTAGATTTTTTGAAATCTATTTTTAGACTCAATATTTTTTAAACACTGGTAAGGATATATGTAACTACATATTTTTTGATTTTTTGTATGTTGGCTAGTAACCTTACTTGTGTGCAGCAGGTCAATTATGTTTTTATCTATTAAATATCACATGTCGATATAGCTCAGATGGTAGTGCTATTGACTGGCAATCTGTAGACCCAGGTTCAATTCCCGCACCAGCAAATTTTATTAAAAAAAAAAAAATACAATAAGAAATATTTTTTTTATATAATTTATTTTTTTGAAAATCTAATTTTAGACTCATTATTTTTGTCAGTACTGGTAAGCACTAGGTAACGATATATTTTTTGATTTTTCATATGCTAGTGTGTAATCAAAACTCATTATTTTTACCTATGTGCTTACCAGTACTGACAAAAATAATGAGTCTAAAAATAGATTTTCAAAAAAATAAATTATATAAAAAAAAAATTTTTTTATTGTATTTTTTTTTAAATATAATTTGCTGGTGCGGGAATCGAACCTGGGTCTACAGATTGCCAGTCAATAGCTCTACCATCTGAGCTATATCGACTTGTAATATTTAATAGATAAAAACATAATTGACCTACTGCACACAAGTAAGCTTACTCGCCAACATACAAAAAATCAAAAAATATGTGGTTATATATATCCTTACCAGTTTTTAAAAAATATTGAGTCTAAAAATAGATTTCAAAAAATTTTCAAAAAAATCTATAAAATTATTTTCTATTTGAAATAATGATAAAAATAAGTCATTATCAGTAACTCATTATTATATGTTTTAAAATAATGCAGAAGGTAAGTGGGTGTCATTACTGGTAGTCCAAAAAATAATGATATGTCATTACCTTCTATTGGAAAAGGAAGTGGCACGTTAACATTTGTGGAGTGAAGTTGTACTTTAACATTTGTGCTGTTAAGTTGCGCTAAGTATACTAGAGTTCGTTAATTGAGTATTAGCATTGTATAGTCAGTTGATTGTTAGAGTTTGTGTGTGTGTTAAACTGTTGTGTCCAAAGTATATATTGTTAAATAAAGAAGTGTATAAGCTCAAACTAAAGAGTGTTTTGTTATTTTAACAACAAAGAGCACCAACCCGGTTTATTTAAAGGAAATAAACTAACGTTTTTAAAAAGTAAAAACCTAACAATATAATAAAAAACTGTGTTTGTGTAGGGTTTATTCATAACTACTACAAAAATATTAACTTTCTGGGATTACGTTAACCCGTTTTAGAGATTAGTCAGAACTGGGTCGACAACGACAATTGCTTTTTCATATATTTTTTATGGGAAGCAAAATGTCGCCATGTCATTCGGTGATTTGCCGTCGCAATAGAATCTATTCTATTTTCATGACGACACACTAACACACACTCAAAATATTTGTCAAATTGTTGCCATATTTTTAACTAATTAATGGTTGCCATTAGAACGGAATTGTAGAAATTCGTATTAGAGTTGCAAAAATTCGTACTTTGTTTTCAAAAAATTTATTTTTTTGACAGAAATAATATAATTGAAAATAAAAATACATAATTTACCGCAAAAAAGCAATATTAAATACAATAAAATGAAAACAACAAGAATTAAAGCAAAACCAATTGAGTTGATGAAGAATTGTGGCAACCATATTCTTGTTTTGCTTTCCTTTTTTTCTAAACGTCAACAAACGTCGACCGTCGATTGTCGCTTAATTTCGCTGTCTTCGGTCGACAATCGACCCAGTTCTGATTAATCTATTAGCCTGAGGCCAAGAAGAAAACGTGAGCTTAGCATAATTCTCAAAACTCGTTTTTTTAATTTTTTAAAAATTTTATTAAACAAAACATAAAAAATTTAGTAATATCCCTTCTTGATTTTATTAAATCTACTATAGAGAATAAATTAAAAAACAAAAAAAAATAAAAAAATTGTAGATAACTCTTCGATTTCATTTTATCAATTTTTAAGGAATAATGTTTTGTTACTTTTTCGTTTAAAATAATTGTTTAAAAATACATTTTTGAAAAAACCAATAAATATTATATTTCAAATTATTCTCTTTGACCTTTTTCTGGTATCGTTAACCCCTTAATAGCAGGAGGCAAAATTTTAAATTTAAAGTTTGAAACCAAAATTAAATGAAACTAGACGCTTTAAAATCTTCATTGTACCTACAAAATCTTTAACCCTTGTGGACGAAAGGCCTAAAAAACCCTTTAATTAAAAAAAAATGTTTTCCATAAGGAAATGTAAATTGGTGTTGACCATTTTCTTGATAGACAATACAATAAAATTGTTTCGTAAGCATGATTTTCTTATTGCGGACAACTGATGAGTTGGGGTGATGCCCAAGAAACAATTGTATTGTCTGTCATGAAAATTGTCAACCTTTTTGACACAACAAATAAAATCTAATATAATAATATAATATTAGAATTTAAATTTGAGGTAGAACAATATTCTAACTAAAGATATGAAAATATAGAAAGTCCGAAAAAACAATTTTTGTATTTTTTAATGCAAAAATTAAAATAATTGATAAAAGGAAAATTTATTAAAAATAACATTATTCCATTAAAGGTGTAGAAGAAGATCCAGCATTACATTTGGAATACTCTGCGTGACCATAACGTAATGTATCTGCGTTAAGTTTTAGGCTATTTTCCTGTCGATCTTGATAGATTCGATGATTCTAAGGTGAGGTATGAAGTCAATGACAGCCTAAAATGACTATATTAAAAATAAATACAAATAGAAATTTTGTAGATTTTGTACACATATTCTCCTAGCGTCATCATATGCCGACACCCAAATTCATTAAATTATAATTTTTCTCCAAATTGCGATGAGGTCATTGTAGTTTTACCAATATGGAGCAAATTTAGTTAGCTTTTAATAAAACCAAACAAGAAATACCAAACCAAACAAAAAATGTAATAAATTTAGATTTTTTCCGTCTTTATTGAAAGAAATAATATTTTTAGTTTCGGAACTTTCGTGATATTTGGACATTCACTGCGACCAGAAACAACAACGAAAGTGGACAAAATAAACAGAAAATGAATATCTGACATTTTCTCTTTACAAAACTCTTAACAGATCTCCTTCCATGTTAAAAGTAAAGGCTTTGTGCATATTTAAAAAGTGGCCTTTTGATGTCGTCATACGACGACGCTAAGATAATATGAGTTAAAGTAATAATTGGTGTTAGTAGTTTAGGCAGCAAGTTTAACTAACAAAAACATTAGTTTTTACAATAATTTCTGTTTATGTTATTTTAACTGCATTTGTAGTTGTTTATACAGTTCTACAATCATTTGCATGTATGTTGTTTTAATTGCATTTGTAGTTGATTTTACTACATTTCTCAGGTTACTTTTAAGAGTTATTTTTAAATAACTTCATATTGCAGTTGATTTAAATGCAAATGTAGTGTATTGTCATTTGCAGTTCACTTTACCTACAAAAGTAAAAAGAAATGTACTCGTAATAAGAAAAGTAACTCGTTCCCATTACGAGATGTGTACACTCAAAAAGTTTGATAGTTACTACATGACAGTTGTTTGTGTAGTAATTTAATTTTAATTTAATTTTTATTGGTTTCCAAAACAACAAGATTTACAATCTTATGATTATAGTAATGGATTTTTACAACGTTTAGTTAAAAAAATGTATGAAGGGATATGTTTAGATAAAAATATTTAATAACATAATAATAATAATAATAATAAAACAATAATACTAACATTAAAAACAATAATAATAAGAATAAAAACAAAATTTTCATTTGACCAAGCAAAAAATAAATAAATGACAGCAAAATCAATATTTCAGACACCAGGGCAAATAAATTTATTAAACTATCATTTAACTATAAAATTCAAAAAGTTTTTTCTTAAAATGCAATGCGTTGCTTATAAACTGAATGGATGATGGTAATGAGTTCCAAAGACGTATTGAATTAACATAAAATTGTAATTTTGAAACAATATATGGTTAATGTCCTTGGTTCTTTGGGAGTTCAAAAATTGAAGTCTATCAAATAGATATGATGGCTCCTGGGTATATATAATTTTTTGTAACAAGATCAAAGTTCTTATATTCAAAAGATCATTAAAAGTAACTCCAAAAAGTTTTCTTGAGTAGGAAGAGATAGGGTCAAAGTTTAAAACATACCTAAGAATGGCATTGTAAGTAGATTTAAGTTTTCTACTACTTTTAGTATCACAACTTGCATACATTTCGCATCCGTATAGTAATGTTGGCATTATATAGGGTTTCGCAAGCAATATGCGAATGTTTTGTGGAGTTATATGCTGGGTGTGCCATAAAGTACGTAGCATTGAATAAACTTTTCCAGCGACAATATTTATGTGATCAGACCAAGTAAGTGTGTTGTTAAAAATTACACCAAGGTTTTTGGCAGTGGAGACCATTTCAATTCTCTGACTGTTCAGGGTTAACATCGGTTCAAAAGACAATTTCAGAGTTTTCTTCTTAATCATTAAATATTTGGACTTAGATGGATTTAAACATAAACCATTTGCATTTGCCCATGCTTGAATGTGTTCCAAACAGAGCTTCGAAAAATTTAATTCAATTTAAGCTTAATTCACTAAAAATTAAATTCAGATTTTAAAAAGATTCATGTACCATTCCCTTAAACCATTCGTAAAGAATTCATTCATAAGCTTCATTCCCAAAGCTTTAATATGAATTGAATGAATTCCTAACTTGAATCATTCAAATCGCATGTTCATTCACCATTTTACTAATTAAATGAAGAAATTTTATTACCATTCACTTAGTGCAGTGTAGTTTGAAACTAACATATAATCAAAACCAAAGCATACAAGCTGTAACAAAGCATACGATACTATTTATTTCTGTTAGATGAATTTTAAACATTTTTCATTGTATTATGCTAATATTTCAGCAATTACATACAAATTAAAATTTTTCATTTGATTAAGTGAATGAAAACAAATAATTTTTCATTCACTTTTTTATTAAATGAATTCAGGTAAATTGGGTTTCATTCAGTTTGAATTCAATCAAAATAGAATGAATTCATATAATTTTAAGCTATAGGGAATTAAGCTATCGAATTAATTCCATAAGAATGCTATTAGGGAATGAAATTTAACCCAAATTTCATTAATTTTTAAAAAGTGAATGAAAGAATTAAGCCTTTTAAACCTTTGATTCCAAATCAATATTAAGTTTCGCAATACAATCGTTTATTCCACCTATGTTACTGTTAATATACAGTTGTACATCATCTGCATACATGTGGATATTACAATACGACAATTGTCGTGCAAGGTCATTCACATAGATTGTGAAGAGTAAAGGCCCAAGTATCGAACCTTGCGGTACGCCCCTTAAGACCGGTAACGCGCGTGATGTTTTATTGTCCGCGAAGACAGACTGGCGACGATCCGCCAAGTATGAAGATATCAAACGAACAGACGTGTAAGAGAAATTAAATATTGTACGCAACTTTAGGCAGAGAATGTTATGTTCCACCATGTCAAATGCTTTTGAGTAGTCTAGTAAGACTAGGAAACAAATAATTACTGTAGTAATCAGTAGTTGTTGATTTTGACCGTAATTACAGTTGTTTTCCTATGGAAAAATATAAAACAACTTTTAAAACAGTTATTTAAGGAAACAACTAACGAAAAGCACCGTAATTTCGTAAAAGTTGTTTAAATCAGTTATTTTTAATATCCCAGTAAGCATTGCAATACGAAGAATATTCCCTGATCATTTTGCCAGGAAGAAAATATTTTTTGCTGGCAGTATCAAATTCGTGTTGCGGAAATTTCCTACGTCGGGAACAACTGTTACCCGAAAGCAATACTTAAACAATACCCCAGGAAGATAAATCGGCGATATTGCTAATTTATTACCTGGACGATAAAAAGGCGATATCGCCAAATAAACGCCCCTGTACAAAATAAACGATTTATTTCTTTTTATACCCTACACCACTATGTGGTCAGGGTATTATAAGTTTGTGCTGATGTTTGTAACACCAAAAAATATTGGTCGTAGACCCACCTTATAGTATACCGATCGGTTCAGAATTTTTTTTTATTTCGATTTAACGATGTCCGTCTGTCCGTCCGTCCGTCTGTCTGTCTGTCCATGCAATCTTGTGCGCAGTCTACAGGTCGCAAATATTAAGATATTTTGATGAAATTTGGTACGCAGACCTATGTTGGCCCAAGGACGAACAAGTTCGATTTTGGTGAACATCGGTCCATGTTTAGACCTAGTGCCCATATAAGGGTCCTACCAAAATTATATTGTTTATACGCTGCAGGTCGTAAATACTAAGATATTTTGACGAAATTTGGTACACAGACCTATGTTAGCCCAATAACGCAACCTATTGATTTTGGTGAACATCGGTCCATGTTTAGACCTAGTGCCCATATATGGGTCCTACCAAAATTATACTGTTTATACGCTGCAGGTCGTAAATACTAAGATATTTTGATGAAATTTGGTACACAGACCTATATTGGCCCAATAACGCAGCCTATTAATTTTGGTGAACATCGGTCCATGTTTAGACCTAGTGCCCGTATAAGGGTCCTACCAAAATTATACTGTTTATACGCTGCAGGTCGCAAATATTAAGATATTTTAATGAAATTTGGTACACAGACCTATGTTGGCCCAATAACGCAGCCTATTGATTTTGGTGAACATCGGTCCATGTTTAGACCTAGTGCCCATATAAGGGTCCTACCAAAATTATATTGTTTATACGCTGCAGGTCGCAAATATTAAGATATTTTGATGAAATTTGGTACATAGACCTATGTTGGCCCAAGGACGAAGCCTATTGATTTTGGTGAACATCGGTAAATGTTTAGAACTATTGCCCATATAAGGGTCCCCCCAAAATTGGCTTGGTTACAAACTGCAGGTCGCAAATATTAAGATATTTTAATGAAATTTGGTGCGCTGACTCACATTATAGAAAATTTTGACACAAGCCCCATTTTAACCCATTCGAATTTCGGATCCAAACAATACACCAGAGTAGTGTAGGGTATTGTATAGTCGGCATGCCCGACTTTAACCTTTTTACTCGTTTTTTATTATTAAATTTAAGCCTGAAAAAGAATATCTGTATACATAATCCATTGACCAACACATTAATTACCTTGATTTCATAGTAGCCGATTTTTCGGCGCATTAAATCTTGATTTTTTCGAGGAATTTGTTTCCTATATATTTGTTGATTGTTTTTGTACAAATTGTGTGTTCATTTTTTCTAAAAAAAATTTGACAAAAAATTTCAAACAACTTTTCTTTATCTTCCAGATGATACAAAGGTGATGTTCACTTGGCAAACAAAAAGTACCATACCATGGTACCAAGGAGGCCAACACCAACCCTTCCCACCTAATGACATTTGCATGTCAAAAAGCTGCAGCCAATTCAATCAAAATATTCAATTCGTCATCCGAGAAGCATCGCCTCTTGATCATGTCGCAGCAATCTTAAAAAACCGAAAGTGCATTTGTGTTATTATTTACCCTAAATTGAACATAAAGTGATATACAACAAGAAATTGATTCTTACTTTAAATTGTTAAAAGAAATTAAAACTTAAATCTAGAGTTAAAATTTAAAGCTAGTGTTAAAACTTAAATCTACAGTAAAAATTTAAAACTAAATTTGAGAAATTGTTAAAATTGTTAAAACTTAAACTTATCTGAAGAAAATAGAATTGAAATATAATCGTATGAATTGTGCCAACCCTAGAGTTTAAAAATTAACTTAAAGTTAAATAAAAACCCCCATATTTATAACGTTAAAAAGAAAAAACCTCCATCTTTTTATTTGGATATGTACAATTTCCCGCCATATAGGAGTTGTACATAAGAGCTTAGACATTTTTTAAATCCCCTTAACCCGAAAATTATACAGGTCATATTATCATAAAAAGTTATAACAAAAAATTCAATTTCTGAATTTTTTTTACAAATATCACCGAATTATCTTCAAAATAATAAAACGAAGATAATTTCAATATACTACTTGACTATTGTCATTCAAATTAAAAATAGAAGATATCGCTTTAATATCTTCTTGGAAGATATCTTCCAAATTCTTGCAGGGATCATAATAAGCAACTACCAAAATAGTATTTTTACAGTAAAAAATTGTTTTTGTTAGTTACTTAAATAATAAAAAAATTTGGTTGAATTTCTTTGTATTTTAAAAATTCTTGTTTAGTTTATATTTGTTATTATTGATATATTCCTGGTTTGCAAATAAAAATCAGAAACTTGTATTGCATTTCCAATGCATAAAAGCATTTTACTTCAAATTTTAAATAGGCTAAAAAAAAAAAAAAAAGGCTGAAGTAATTTCATATATTTTTGTAATCGAAAGTAAGAAATTGTTTTTTTTTTATTAAAATAATATTTTTATAATACCAAAAGAATTAACTGCAAAAAAACAGTAGTTTTTAACCATTGTGTCAGTTGTTTTCAAAATTTTGTAGTACAAATTTGTCAGTTAATTTTACGTAATTGTTAGTTATTTTTAATGCAATTGTTAGTTATTTTTCAACAGTTAAAAATAACAAAATGTTTTGTTTGCCAGCTTTTTAACTGCATATACCTTTGCTTTAACTGTCATTTTCAGTAGATTCTACCGACAAACTTTTGTGAGTGTAGTTAAATATATAACCACATATCTGTAAAAGATTATTATACTGGGTACCTACGCTGTTTATTTTTCTTGCTTAACACATGATTTTAATTTTAAAACAAACAAAATTTCGGGCTTTAGAGGGTTAAATTTGACTTTTTATTTCAGTTATTTAAGACATAATTTACAACTAAGCGATAATTATAGTATTATATGGAGTAGCAGTAATTTTTTCTCCTGGCATATCATAGACTGGTGAAATATATTTCATTGAGTTTTCCCACTGTTTGTATTTTGGTTGTATATTTTGCCATCCAAGGAAACCTTTAAAAATAAGCAGGCTAGTTAAAGGAAAATCTGTTACATATGTAGGTATAGTTACAAATAACTGCCTTTTCGTTTGTATTAATTAAAATTAGTGTTTACAATTATTCGATCTATGCAGTTAACCGGTTACGGCATTATTCGAAAATTCACTTAAATTGGTTAAGCGGTCATTCGGGTCGTTTAATATACAAAATTGGTGATTTATCGATTAATCTTTTAATGCGAAATATGTGTATTTATTTGTTGTTTTATCAGTACAAAATAACAAGCTCATACCTATTTGACAAAAAAGTTAAAAATTAATTTTAGCGGAGATACTCTATTATCGTCATCTTCAATAGCTAGTAGGTCTCTTAAGATCCCCTCCAATTTTCAAATAAGTCATTTATCGGAACGCTTTATTCTATTTTAAAAGAATTTGATGTCATTCTAATTAATGCTTGTTTTTTTTCTTAGCTTTTCCTGGCATTACTTTAGCCAAAGCTAAAAAAGTTAGGAAGATTTGGGAAAAAACATTGAGAAACCAATTATTTATTTCGACATTAGCCGAAATAGAGGCGATTAATCGAGGAATCGGTTAACCGAATTGGAAACACTAGATAAAATATGTAGAATTTTTTTATTCTGTTATACTGCATTTACACTTAGCCAAAAACTAGTAATTCTTGAAAACTACTTGTGTTTTTTATTTGCCAAACTCCATACAAATTTTGAATCAAAAACTAAAAGTTTTTAAAAATTACTAGTTTTTCGTTATAATGTAAATTGCATTTTAAAACGTATGCTAGTGCTTTTTTATTGCACAGAAGAACTTATTCTAGTTTCAAAAAGCACCAACAAATCTAAATCATAGTCGTTTTTCAAAATCACCGTAATTGTGTACCACTAAAAAATCGATTTAAGCATATTGAATTCTCAATGTAGTTGGGGACAATTTTCTTCATATGTAACATATCTGTTCTTCTTTTTCTTAATTTATCAGTTAAATTTCTTATAATTTGCAAATTATCGTTATAAATTACTCGTATGGCATTTAAGTGATTTTATTACGGTAATTTACGTATATCCCGATTTTAAATCGGTAAAATACCGAAATAAAAATGGTGAAATATGAAGACAATTACTGCTAATGGTATCAGCTTTAAAAAATTTCATATGGGTTTAGATTTCGGCATGGTAGACAATTACCGTTATTTTAAAATTGAAACTGTAACTAACATTGATTTAAATATTTATCCCCAAATGCATAAATGCTTTGTAAAAATATAGCAGGTTTAATGAAAAAATTTTTTATGAAAATGACGTTTTGTAAACCTACTATAACTTTACAAAGCATTTGGGAATTGAGGGGTTAATTTGTACATATATTAATAAATATAATACCTGATGAAGTTGCGGGTATTTTTTTAATTGCGTTCTTGTTATCATCTAATAGCTCTTCTTTCTCATTTTCCACGACTTCTTTTAATAAATATTTACTTTGTTGATTTTGTAAACATTTTACTGAATGTATATCCATGCGCGGTCGGCCACAGCGACATTTTGCTATCAGAGATTCATACATTTTAGGCGAGACGAAATATGAATCACCTTCATTGTTATATTGATATGGACATGAATCTGTACAATGTGAAATAAGTACAAAATTAGTTAATTACAGATTTGTTAAATTGTTATTAACTTTATACCATGAAATTGTTGTTTTAATGTTTTATTTATATCATTTTGATTATACATTTCATTCCAGGGTGTTTCTTTATAAAATGTTGACCATTTTCTTGGATAATTTCTACGGGCCATATATTCAGTTTCAATTTGTTCTTTGCTGGTGATAAATAGTAAAAAATTAAAATAAATTTAAAATTATTGGTTTTTAATTTTTATTTATTCTATTTTAGGTACATGGCTGTAATTTCAGGTAATCTCCCAAAATATTGTTGGCTTTCGATGTATAAATTAATAATTGTAAAAAAGTCCTTGGAACAGGACAAAAAAGCCAAATAAAAAATCTTCACCTTACTTTTGGTACATGGTGTCTGGCCAGACCCCTATGCATTTTGTATGAACGCATAGGCAAAGCACATGGCACGAGTTGGAAATTTGTATTTACTTTATTCTTTTATGCTTCTTTCTTTCTTCTGATTTTGTTTATGAGTTAGTTATTCATTGAACGTTGAACAGTGAAGAAGTAATCTAGTTTTTGTGCGGTAATTTTGAACTTGTGAATAATTTTACGCAGGTAGATTTGTTGCGTTGTTAGTATATTATGGCTGATGAACTGGAATTTATTTATAATACACGCTTGCGTAGCGCGAATTTGCAACGCCAATTGTCAGAGGCATTAGTGCGTGATTTTCAAAGTCAGGTAGAAGCTGATGAAAATGATGATGTTTTTGAAAACGATGGTGACGACACTGCTGATTATGTGCCAGAAGATGATGCATCAGACATAGAAAATGATTTGGAAATTGAACCTAACGAACTTTATGATAGTGATGAAGACGTAGATGAAGAAGAAGAAAGTGGAAATGATGCTGAAGCAGCAAATGAAGTCGACTCAGGCTGTTTTTATGGTAAAGACGGTACTAAATGGAAAGAAACTGAACCCCCTGCATCTCGTTTGCGCCAGCATAATATCATGCGTTTTCAATCTGGAACAAAAACAAGGCTCACCAATCCAGTTGAGGTATTCAAGCTATTTTTCTCAACCAATATTACGTTCGTCATCATTAGTGAAACAAATCGGCATGGGCGAGAATCAATTAGAAAATGGAATGAAGAACATCCAGAGTCTACCCAAAGAAAATGGATTGATTTGACAAGCTCTGAGCTAGATGCATTCATTGGGATTTTGTTGGCTTCTGGTCTCAGCCATAATAATATGCAAGACTCCAGTATATTGTGGCGTTCTGATTCGCTGCCCATATTCCGTGCGGCTATGTCGCACAAACGATTCATTACTCTGTCCAGATATATTCGTTTCGATAATAGTCGTACGCGGGCATTCCGACAGCAAACAGATAAAGCAGCTCCTATCCGGGACCTTTGGAATTTTCTCAATGAAAATCTGCAAAATTATTATGAACCTTATGAAAATATCACCATCGATGAGCAGTTGTTTCCGTATCGTGGGCGCACAAAGTTCACCCAATATATCCCATCAAAACCTGCAAGGTATGGGATCAAAGTTTGGTGGGCATGCGATGCTAAGACTAAATTTCCATTGAAAAGAAAACTATACACTGGAAAGGAAGGAGACAATCGGGAGATAAATCAAGGTGAAAACGTTCTAATGTATTTCGCAAATTGTTACGCAAATAGCGGCAAAACAATTATTTCTGATAATTTTTTCACCTCATTGAACGGCGCTAAACGACTTGCTGCTATGGGACTGGCATTTGTTGGCACCATTCGAGCAAACAAAAGATGTCTTCCTAAGGAAGTTATGAAGAGCACCAGACGACCAATTCTTTCAAGTGTGTTTGGTTTTCATGAAAATCTTGTTGCACTTTGCAGCTACGTGCCCAAAAAAAATTAGGCAGTCAATTTAATTTCAACCGTGCATTACACAAAACATGTTGAAGGCGTAGCCATGAAACCGGAAGCAATTTTATTTTATAATTCAACTAAAGCCGGAGTCGATACGATGGATCAAATGCTAACTCATTACACAACAAAACGGTCAACCAGACGCTGGACATACGCGTTTTTCTGCAACATGATTGATGTGATGGCATTGGCAAGTTACATTATATGTAAGCTAAATGATGAAAATACAAGAAAAGAAAGAAGACACATATTTTTATATAAACTTGCAAAGCAATTGGTACTGGCCAACGTTGAAAATCGCATCAATAATCCGCACATTGTGGCTCAACCAACAACTCGTATAGCATTTGAAGCGTTCTTTGGGAGACCTCTCAATATAGCAAACCTTAATGTGGCTTCACGCAGTGGTCCAGACACATTAGCTGCCAAAAAAGATT